>CM033325.1:24633443-25233443 GCA_019359835.1 Pharus latifolius | reverse complement strand
ACGTGATAAACAGTTCGAGACTTTACCTTTAGGAGGGCGATGAGGCCCGGGACGGCGCCGGAGGCCAGGTCCCGGGAGCCAAAAGGCGGCGCCCGGGGTGGCCCCGGAGGCCACGTCCCCGGGCAAATGGCGGCGCCCGGGAGGGCACCGGAGGCCTCGTCCCGGGAGCCAAAAGGCGGCACCCGGGGAGGCCCCGGAGGCCACGTCCCCGGGCAAATGGCGGCGCCCGGGAGGGCACCGGAGGCCGCGTCCCGGGAGCCAAAAGGCGGCGCCCGGGAGGGCACCGGAGGCCGCGTCCCGGGAGCCAAAAGGCGGCGCCCGGGGAGGCCCCGGAGGCCACGTCCCCGGGCAAATGGCGGCGCCCAGGAGGGCACCGGAGGCCGCGTCCCGCGAGCCAAATGGCGGCGCCCGGGGAGGCCTCGGAGGCCCCGTCCCCGGGCAAATGGCGGCGCCCGGGAGGGCACCGGAGGCCGCGTCCCGGGAGCCAAAAGACGGCGCCCGGGGAGGCCCCGGAGGCCTCGTCCCGGGAGCCAAAAGGCGGTGCCCGGGGAGGCTCCGGAGGCCACGTCCCCGGGCAAATGGCGGCGCCCGGGAGGGCACCGGAGGCCAGGTCCCCGGGCAATCGTGACATATCTTACCTGAACTTAGTCCCGCAGAGATTTCCCCCTACAGCAGCCCCCCATGCCCGCCGGGGACGATGCTCGAGTCCCCGGTGGGTATGGTTCAGGTCACCGGGAAGATCTCCGGGCCAAGTCACCGGAGCCGCAACGCTTCGGTTTCCGTGCCCCACGCTTAAAGCCGCGCCGTTTCGCCATAAATGCGCGCGCGGTTCGAACCGGCGCCTCGATTCACGCGCCCGTCCCTTCGTTTCCCGCGCACGGGTTGAACTTCTACGGTCCAGATTGATCCACGGGTGCCACGTGGCGTGCATCTAGACCACGGCCCGCCCCTATAAATAGGACCTTGGGGGGCCTGGAAGCTCATTCCAAATTTTCAGCCTCAACGATTTTCGCTCTCCCGGTAGCTTTTTCCGGTAGCCTTTTCCGGTAGCAGGCGTCCGGGAGTTTCTAGTAGTAGCCTCCTGCAAAGTTAGCCACCAAAAAAGAAGACTAACCTCATGGCACCCAAGGGTCGAGCGAAGACCACGGAAGTGCCCCCGGAGGAAATCCCCTCGGATTTCCTCTGGGCGTCGGAGTTCACGGCCGAGGACGCCGAGTCCTTGGCCGAAAGAGGCATCGTTGCGGGCGGGGACATCCGAGTCCCCGTGAAGAAGGACGGGGCCCCCCGCCCCAGGCCCGGAGAGGTCGTGGCCTTCGAGGCTTTCCTCGAGGCGGGGCTCCGGCTCCCGGTGCATCCCATGCTCCGGGAGTTTCTCAAGGAGTACGGGGTGGCTCTCAACCACCTCACCCCGAACGCGCTTGTCCGGATGGGCCTCTTCATTTGGCTCTTCGAGACAGCGACCGGGCGGGAGCCCAACCTTCGCGCCTTCCGGTACTTCTACGAACCGGCGGCGCGGACGTCCCACCTGGTGAAGGGGGGCCCCAAGTCCCCCTTTGGTTCGGTGATGGTCCAGATGTTGCCGGCCCGGGTAATCGACTACCCGGCGGCGGCCTCCCGGGACCACTGGGGGGATTGGGTCCGGAGGTGGTTCTACCTCCGGGTCCGGGACGACGCGGTGGTGTACGCCCCGGAGGCCCCCACCTATAGCCGGTCGTCCGCACCAAAGCCGCCGGTGTGGACGGACGAGGAGTACGAGCTCCTCGTCAAGGTGATCCTCTCCAAGAAGACCCGCTCGATGCGGGACGCAGCTGAGGAGATGGCTCTCCTCCGGATCTCCCCCTTCACCGGCGGGAAGAGGGGGATCGGCATGGGCCCCGAGCAGCGGCCCCCGGTGAAGCCGGTGACGCGACGTAAGCTCTGGGAACCCGCTGCATTGTGCTTAAAATTTTTAAGAAATTGACTAACTCTTTACCTCTTGCAGTCCGGCCGTACCCGGCGGCGCGGGAGAAGGTGGAGAACCTCTTGGGGAGGTACTTCGCCGATGAGCACGAGCGCGTCGTGCGCGCCGTGGGCGAGGGCCCCCCCAAGAACTTGGTAGCGGCGGCCTTCGGGCTAAAGCTGCCGGAGAGGAAGCCTCTCCCCACCCCCGGGTCACACAAACGGGGGAAGGAGGCGGCCGGGGGCTCGGAGCCCAAGAAGGCCCGGGTTCAAAAGACCCCCGGCCCATCGATGACGCCGGCGGCGACACCGGCGAAGCCCCAGGACGAGACCCTCGGTAGCGAGCGTGCCCGGGCACCGTCCCGGAAGGAAGCAACACCTCCTCCCCCGAAGGGCCCCGTCGAGGCACGGGGGAAGGAGGCGACCGCGGCCGGGGTGGCGTCCGACTCAGCGAACTACGCCCCGTCGCCGCTCACGGTGGAGCTCCTCCCGCCCCTCCCGGCTTCTTTGGAGCCGGAGAGGCTGGAGGTGAGATTCGCGGGGGCCTCGCCCCCGCATGTTTGGCCGGTGGACGAGGGGGGAGCCCCTAGGTCTACGAGGTTCCTCCGGAGGAGGGGGCCCCGAGGACCTTCCGGCCCGGGGCAGGGAAAGGCCTGATGGTCCCCCCCGGGCGGAGGCTCCCGCCGAGAGCTCATCGGCCACGTCTTCGGGGGGCACAACCTCGTCGACGAAGACGCCGGCCGCGTTACCGGACCTTGAGGTCCGGGGGCCCCCCGCCGGCCGCGCCGGCGGCGCCGGGCGGGAGACCCCTTTGCTCCCCGCAAGGGAGGTCGCCCGCTACTCGGAGGGCCTGCATACCCGGAAGGTGCAGGCCTTCGTCGCGGGAGGAACGCTTCACGAGCGTTTCGAGGGGCTTCAGTCCCTCGGGGCCCAGGTAACCCGAGTCGATAACGCCTTCGTTCATCCCCTGCCCTTTGAAATTTTTCTAACTCATGTATTTTGTAGGTGGCAGTTGTTACCTGGGGCCTTGAGCAGCGGGTCGCCCGGCTGCTTAAGGAGGCGGAGGGCCGGGCCGCGGCCTCCGTGGGGCAGCGCGAGGAGGCCCTCCGGGAATGCGACGAAGCCCTCGCGGAATTGACCCGGGTACGGGCCCAAGTCCATCTTTCCGAGGTCGTCAACGGCCGCCTCCGGGAGGAGGCCAAGGCGAGGGAGGAGGTGCTCCGTGAGCTCGAGAGCTCAAGCGTCCGGGCGGTGGCGGACGCGGGCCGCTCCGTTCGGACGGCCCTCGAGGGCCTTGGTGTAAGCCTCGGCTCCGGGAGCAGGGAGGTGCCGCCGGTGACCCTCGCGGAGGCTGTGCGTTTCCTCAACGCACAGGTCTCCGCCATCCCAGAGGCTGCCGATGTTCGGGCGCGGGGTCGGGCGATCCTCGTTGTCGCGGCCGCTGCTGGGCTCGTCGAGTTCCGGGGGGTCGGCGCCCGGGCGATCGGGGGCCGCATCCCCCGAAGCTTCCCGGACTCCTTCGAGCCTTCGCGCCGGGAGGTCGAGCAGCTCGCCGGAGGGTTCTACGACCGGATCATCCGGGCGTGGTTCCCGGCTCCGGCGCCTCCGGCGGGAGACGCCCCAGTCCCGGCCTTGGAGGAAGCTGCCTGGGGGGAGGACGCCATTGAACATGTATGAGCCTCCCCCCGGGTCTTAGCTAGGGCCCTTTTTTGTTTTAGGACTTTTTGATTCCGGTAGCTTCTTAGAAGAAGCCCCGGGCACTTGTATATGAACATTTTTGAATGCAATGAAGTTATAATTTTTTTCTGTCTTTGAATTGAATTTACTGTTACCAGGGTTCCCGGGAGGTTGCTCCCGAGCGAAGGTCCTGGAGGGGCTCCCCGGGGGACGCCCAAGCGGCTTTGATTTTGCTAAGCCTTATCTCCGGGAATCGCGGCGAGGATAGTGTCCGGGAGCCGATCCGGTTGAGGTGGCGTTCGGAGGGGCACTTGGACAACTTCGATAATCATCGTGCCGAATTGTCCCCTCCGCGACCGGGGCTCCGGATGATCCCTCCTCTCCGGATACTTCCACCGGCGGGATACGAGTTCTGTCCTGAGGATGTGCTCCGGGACGCTCGGCGTCGCGTGCGTGCGTTGTACCGGGACTTGACCTGGGAGCTAGCGGAGAGCCTCCGGGAGTATTAGGCGTAGGAGCCTTAGGGCTTAGAGAATCCCCCGGGTTAGAACCCGGGTTGTATCGTTTCCGAAGCCCACCGGAGGGGGAAGATGTCCTCCGGGTTTGCTAATCAATAAAGCGCTGTGTTGTTGTTTCCTTTCATTGCCTCTTTATTTTCTTCTTCTTGGATGGTCTGGACGACTCATCTTAACAAGGATGAGCTAAGTTTCCTCGTGGGTGGTGCGGTCGACACCCGGGGGTTCCTTATCCCCCCCGCCCACAGCGGGCCGGAGAATAGCTCCGCGCGCTGTGGGGGTAACAAGGCCCCCGGGAAGGAAGTCACCTGTAGCATAGGAAATTTTCTAAGTTAGAAAATTTTAAAGCGAGGTTTTCAAGGAGAAGACCTTCCGAGAGATAATCGTCCGATCGCCGTGAACGGGGAGCCGGGAATAAGGCCTCAAGTGGAAGGAATGTCCAAGAGAACCCGATGAGATTTCTAGAGGTGAGCTTCCTAGGAGACATTCGTCCGGTCGCCGTGAGAACGGGGAGCCGGGAATAGAGTCTTCGGGGAAGAAAATGCCCGAGAAATCCATGACTTCTCCGAGAGACAGTCGTCCGGTCACCGTGAGAACGGGGAGCCGGGAATAGGGTCTTCGGGGAAGAAAATGCCCGAGAAATCCATGACTTCTCCGAGAGACAGTCGTCCGGTCACCGTGAGAGCGGGGAGACGGGAATAGGGTCTCCGGGAGGCATTCATCCGGTCGCCGTGAGAACGGGGAGCCGGGAATAAGGTCGCCGGGGACCAATTGTCCGGTCGCCGTGAAAACGGGGAGCCGGGAATAAGGTCAACTCCCGGAGGAGGAAGATAGATCCAATCAAGCCGCAAGGGGCCGATCTTCCGGTCACCGTGAAAACGGGGAGCCGGGAATAACGTCGACTCCCGGAGGAGGAAGATAGATCCAATCAAGCCGCAAGGGGCTGATCTTCCGGTCGCCGTGAAAACGGGGAGCCGGGAACAACGTCGACTCCCGGAGGAGGAAGATAGATCCAATCAAGCCGCAAGGGGCCGATCTTCCGGTCGCCGTGAAAACGGGGAGCCGGGAACAACGTCGACTCCTGGAGGAGGAAGTGCCCGAAGACGGGGCTTGAGTGTTTGGGCAGGGGACTAGTCTCCCAAAGTGACTCGTTACCACGGCCACTGTGACCGGGTTGCCGCTTACACCCTCAGTCCACGAGGGCTGATCGTAAGCCGCCCTACGGGAGTGAGGATTCCCGTTGTAGGGACTTGTTGGGCCCGGCCCACTTCCTCGCGGGGAGGGCATCCTCATGAGGAGGGCATCCTCGCGGGGAGGGCTTCCTTGCGGGGAGGGCATCGCCGCTAGGGGCGGTAATGAGAGAGACCTGCAATGAGACAGTTTGAAAAGCAAGACCTATGTATTGCTAATAAAATGAAGTGTCCGTAAGGCTAAACATAGAACTTGCGAAGTAAACGCAAGTTCCACGTGTGCTTCAGCTTCTGCTCTTGAAGGTTGGAGAGCTTGTAGGCCCCCGAGCCCAGGACCGCGGAGATCCTGTAGGGGCCCTCCCACTTGTGGGAGAGCTTACCCTGGGCTTGGGGGTCCGTCACGCGCTTGAGGACAAGGTCCCCAAGGCGGAAAGCTTTCTCGCGCACGCGCTGATTGTATGCGCGCGCTATTTCTTGCTCGTAGATGGCGTGGCGGAGGAGCGCTCGGTCGCGTTCCTCCTCCACGAGGTCGATCTCCAGGCGCTGGTTGGCCTCGTTGGCCTGGTATGCTGAGGGAGTGGCTCCTTCCAGGAGCTCCACCCGCAGTGACCGGAAGCCAATCTCCGGGGGGAGGACTGCCTCCGCCCCGTAGACCAGGGAGAAGGGAGTACACCCCGTTGCCCGGGACGGGGTCGTGCGCATGGAGCAGAGGATGCTAGGGAGCTCCTTTGCCCATGCATCCCGCTTAGAAGCAGTTTGCTCGAGTCTCCGGCGTAACCCCTATAGGATCACGCCGTTGACCCTCTCGACAGCCCCGTTGCTCCGGGGATGGGCCACCGATGCGAAGTGGATGACGAGCCCCAGGCCTTCGCAGAATTCCCGAAAATAAGCCGAGTCGAATTGGGTCCCGTTGTCGACGGTGATTTCCCGGGGGACACCAAAACGACATACGACGTTTTTCCAGAAAAACCGCTGAACGGCCCGGGACGTGATGCTGGCCAAAGGCTCCGCCTCAACCCACTTTATAAAATAGTCGACTGCGACTACCGCATACTTGTACCCCCCGGGCGCTGGGGAGAAGGGCCCTAAGAGGTCCATCCCCCAGCGCACAAGGGCCAAGTGATGGGGATCGTCTGCAGCGCTATAGGGGGGAGGTTCGAGCCGTTGGCCATCTTCTGGCATGCCTCGCACGCGGAGACGAGGTCTCGCGCGTCGCGCATGACCGTGGGCCAGTAGAAGCCCTGCCGGAGGGCCTTGGCTGCGATGGCACGCGGGGCTAGGTGAGAACCACAGCTCCCCGCGTGGATGTCTTCGAGAAGTTGAAGTCCCTCCGGCCGGGGGAGGCAGCGCAGGAGGGCGGAAGCCCCCCGCTTGTAGAGCCTCCCCTCCAGTAGGAGATATGCCCGGGCTTTAGCCCGGAGGCGTTTAGCCTCGGTTTCACTAGGAGGGTCCCCCTCCCCCTTGATGAAGGAGATGAGGGGGTCCATCCAAGATGGAGTCCGGGCGATCTCGGCGACCTCCAGGACATGAGGCTCATCGCCCGTGTCCGGGGAGGCCACCGAAGGCTTCGTGATGATCTCCAGGAAAGCCCCCTTGGGGAGCGATTCTCGGGCGCTGGCCGCCCGGGCCAAGGCGTCGGCCCGGTCGTTGTCCCTACGTGGGATATGCCGGGCCTCGAGGCCGTCGAAATGCCTCTCCATCTTTCGCACTTCCTGCAAATAAAGACTTAAGTTTGCGTCATGGCACAGGTAAGACTTGTCCATTTGGCAAACTACGAGCTGAGAATCTCCCTTGACTAGGAGGCACCGGATCCCCAGGGAGCGCGCGAGGCGCATGCCGAGGAGCAAAGCCTCGTATTCGGCGACGTTGTTGGTTGCAGGGAACTCGAGCCGTGCGGCGTACTCGAGTTCCTTCCCCTCGGGGCTCCGGAGGACTACTCCCGCGCCAGCCCCGGCGAGACACAGCGACCCATCGAACATAAGGGTCCAATGATCACTGTGTCGGGGCGGCACAGGGAGATCTTCGTCCCCGGATCCAGAGGCGGGAGTCCACTCTGCAACGAAGTCGGCGAGGACCTGCGACTTGATGGCGGAGCGGCCGGTAAGGGATAGGGAGAAGGGGGCGAGCTCGGCCCCCCACTTCCCAATCCGGCAGGTGGCTTCCTTGTTCCGCAGTACCTCCCCAAGGGGAAGGGACGACGGGACGGTGATGGGGTGCCCCAGGAAGTAATGCCGAAGCTTCTGGGATGCCATGAGGAGGGCGTAGCAGATTTTCTCCATTTCCGTGTACTGAGTTTTGGCCCCTTGGAGGGCCTCACCCACGTAGTACACCGGACGCTGCTGCCCCCCTTGCTCCTTTACCAAGACCGCGCTTACGGCGACTGGGGTCGCGGCGAGGTAGAGGAGCAAGGGTTCTTCCGGGGACGAACTCACGAGCATTGGAGGGCTCGTGAGGTACTTCTTGAGGTCGTCGAACGCCTCCTGGGCCTCGGGGGTCCAGCAGAACCCCTCAAGCCCTCGGAGGATCTTGAAGAACTGGAGGCCCCGCTCCCCCGACCGGGAGACAAAGCGGCTGAGTGCGGCTAGGCGGCCGGAGAGCCGCTGGACATCCTTGACGGAGCGCGGCGGGGGCATATCTAGGAACGCCCGGATCTTCTCAGGGTTTGCCTCAATGCCCCGCTGGGACACGAGGAAACCTAGGAGCTTCCCCCCGCGCACCCCGAAGGCGCACTTCTCCGGGTTCAGCTTGAGCCTGAACGCGCGGAGGTTGCGGAAGGTTTCAGCCAAGTCGTCGATGTGGGAGGCTGCGCGGGGACTCTTGACAACCGCGTCGTCTACGTAGACTTCAACGTTGCGGCCGACTTGCTCTTTGAAAACCAGTGTCATGAGGCGCTGGAAGGTCGCCCCCGCGTTCTTGAGCCCGAAGGGCATATGGACGTAGCAGAAGGTTCCGAGGGGAGTAATAAAACTCGTCTTTTCCTCGTCCCCTTCCGCCATCCGGACTTGATGGTAGCCCGAGTAGGCGTCTAGGAAGCTCATGAGCTCGCACCCCGCAGTGGAGTCGACGAGCTGATCAATGCGCGGGAGCGGGAAGTTGTCTTTGGGGCAGGCGCGGTTAAGGTCAGTGAAGTCCACGCACATCCGCCACCTTCTTGTTGATTTCTTGACGAGGATGGGGTTCGCGAGCCAGTCGGGGTGCAGGACCTCCCGAATGAACCCCGCCTCTCGGAGCCGGGTGATCTCCGCCTTGATTGCGTCTTGGCGCTCGAGGGAGAGTTTCCGCAGCTTCTGTTTGACCGGGGGGTGACCGGGGGCCACTGCAAGCTTGTGCTCAATGACCTCCCGGGCGACGCCCCGCATGTCTGACGGCTTCCACGCAAAAACATCGGAGTTTTCGCGCAGAAAAGCCGCAAGTTGCGCTGTGTGTTCCTCGGGGAGCTCCGCCCCGATCCGGACGGTTTTGTCTTCGTTGCCCGGGGACAGCAGACCTTCCGGAGGCCTCCTTCCGGGCGTGGCTTGAGGAGGGGCCTCCCGGGCGGTGGCGCAGCAGCATCTAGTTCCGGGGGAGAAGCCTCCCCCCCGGGCGTCTTTATGAGGTTGATGCTTCCGATCGTGGCCGCAGCGCGCTCGTATAGAGCACGGGCCATGTCTTGGTCTCCCCGGACGTTGATCACACCATGCGGCCCGGGGATCTTCATGCAGAGATAGTTTTGATGGGTGGCAGCCCCCAGCCGGTTGATTGTCGTCCTCCCCATAATCGCGTTGTAGGAGGAGGGAAGGTCTACTACGTTGAAGCGGACCAGCTCGGTCCGGTAGTTCTCCGGGGTGCCGAAGGTCATTGGAAGATCTACCTTGCCCACGGGGTGGACCGCCTTCCCCGGGACAGAACCTTGCAGGGGCCCGGCAGCGGGCTGCAGGAGCTTCTCATCCACCTGCATTTCTTTGAAGGCCTTCAGGAATAAGACATCGGCGGAGCTGCCGCCGTCCACCAGGATCCGGGCCAGATGGCAGTTGTAGATGGTCGCGGAGACAATGAGCGCATCGTCGTGGGGGAAGCGAACCCCCCGCACGTCTTCTGCCGAGAAGGTGAGGGGGACGTCCGACCACTTCGGTGGCGGGGACGTGTGTAGCACCCCCACAACCTTGACCTCGCGCGCGTACTCCTTACGCTGGCGCTTAGAGTCCTGCCCGGAGGCAGATCCTCCCACGATGACGTTGATGTGCCGCTGCGAAGTTTGAAAGGGGAGAGCTTCTGAAGGCTCCCCCTCCTGCGTCTGGTGACCCCCCGTGCGAGCGGGAAGGGCCGGAATAGCTGGCCGAGGGAGCGAGGAGGCCGGAGTCCCCCCCTGCCCGCGCTGGTCGAGGAAGTCCGCGAAGTGCTACAGCAGCTGGCTACAATCTCGGGTAGCATGGGTATTGGACCTGTGGAGGCTGCACCACGGTCCTTCCCGCCTTCTCCCCGCGGGGCCTTCCTGGCGGCGCGAAGACTGTCCGCCCCCATGGCCCTTCGGTTTGGGGAAGGGGCGGTTGGCCCTCGGGGGGTCGCGCGAGCCGCCTCCGCCCTCGAGGACAATGGTGTCCCGAGGCCGTGGCTCGCTACGCCCCCCTGCCTGAAGCGTTTGGGGGGATCCCTGGCCCCCCGGTCGACGGGGGCGGGAGCCCCCTGGGTCTTCTTCCAGATATCGTCTTCCTCCGCCCGAGCGTACTTTTCGAGCACGTTGAAGAGCTCGTCGGCAGAAGAGGGGTAGCTCCGAAAGAGCCTTCGGTGGAGCTCCCCCGGGAGGATGCCGCTTTTGCAGGCTTCGATGACCTTAGAGTCGGGGACGTGGGCCACTTTACTCTTCACCTGAGCAAAGCGCTTGAAGAAGCTTCTGATGGTTTCCCCAGTCCTCTGCCGGACAGTGTATAGCTGCGAGGAGTCCAGGGGACGCACATAGTTCCCTTGGAAGTTGGCACAGAACTCCCGCTTGAGCTGCGAGAAAGAGTTGATGGAGCCGGCCTTCAGGTTGTAGAACCAGGAGCGGGCAATGCCGGAGAGGTAGAGGGGGAAGACGTTGCACTGTACTGTCTCGTCCCCCCCGGCCGCGGAGATGGCAGTGGAGTAGACCTGCACAAACTCGTAAGGGTCTGCCTCACCGTTATAGTGCTCGATGTGCGGAGGGCGGTAGGGCCGCGGCCACCGGATGCTGCGAAGCCTTCGGCACAGGGGCTGGTTAGCCCCCTGCACTTCTCGGGGAGAGCCCCGGTCGCTATCTTCTTTCATGGGACCTCGTTGTCTGAGTCTGGAAGCGGTCCGAGAGGTCCGCCAGAATGGCGGTGGCGACGCTTTTCCTCCGGATCGGGGCTGAATTCCCGGACGTCCGGGCTCTTCGCTGGGGAGGTTGGCTCTTCAGCAGGTCTCTTCCCCCGGCCGGTGCGAGAGCGAGGCTCCCCGCGCCCGCGGCCGGGGGGAAGTTCTTCCCAGCACTCGGATGAGCGCATTCGCTCGACCTCCCCCGGGGCGGAACGGACATGTCCCGCCGAGGCAGGGAGCTCGTGCGTGTGGCTTCCGGAGCCGGTTGGGGCGAGCCCCCTGCGATGACCCCCGGGACCAGAAAGGGGGAAGCCCCTGTATCATCCGGAACCGGGGAGGGGGCGCCCGCGGCGACGCCTGGAATCGAAGTGGAGGGGGCCCCAGTGGCCACGACCGGAACCGGGAAGGGGGCAGGCCCTGTAACACCCGGAACCGGCGAGGGGGGAGCCCCCGTGGCGACGTCCGGAACTGGGGAGCCCATGCGGGGGGAAGTCTGCTGCAGCACGGGGGCTTCTCTGTCAACCGCCCCCGGTGCGGTAGACGCGACGCGGGGGGCGGGACTGGCTCCCGGCGCAGGGTAAACCCCCAGCATGAAGTGGGCTCCCGGCCCCGGGAATAGACCGTGGACGGGGTACCCCCTGGTGCCACGAAGGGCCCCGGCATGAAGTAACCTCCCGGCACCGGGACAGGCCCGGGTGCCGGGAAGGGTCCGGACGTATATCCCGCAGGGGGAGGGAACCCCCCGGCAGGATCATACGGGGCAGACAACCTCCCGGAGTGCGGAGGGGCCGCCGGGTAACCCATAAACGGGGGCATGTTCCCCGGATACGGTTGTGAGGCAAATGTGGGGGCCGGAGGCCGCGCCAACACGCTAAGGAGCTCGTCCATAGAGCGCTGGGCGCGGAGCTGGCCTTCCACGAGAGCTTCGAGTAGGGCGTCCCGGGGAGCCGGGGGAGCCGTCGGGGGGACGCTTGTCCCGGCCGAGGTCCCCGCGGTCACCGGGAACGACCTGGAGGTGGAAGCACCTAAGTTAAGAGGAAAGGAGGGAGGCGGTACCTGGGCCAGGTCGCCTCCGGAAGGGACCGCCGGGACAGCAGTGTCCCGGGCGGACGGCGCCGGGTCTCCGAGACCCGGATCGCCGGGAAGGGTGCGAGCCCTTGTTCTTGGGGGAGCCATGGCGTCTTGTCACGAGTCCCCACGGACGGCGCCAACTGTCGTGGTATTGTGAATACCTCGGCAGGTTTTGTGAATGATCCTAGCAAAGATTACGCGGCGCGGGTTGACCGGATGACCGGTCCTCCCCCGCCGGACAAGCACAAGAAATGACACACGGGTTTATACAGGTTCGGGTCCCGGTGGGGGCCCTAGTCCTGTCGACGCGCTCCCGACCGGAGTCGGCTGGGGAGGCTCTCTCCGGGGGAGAGGCTTCTGGAGCACGTCTGTGAGTTTGGCTATTCCAATAAAAGAGAACCGATCCCTTACAACAGAGGGGCACAAGGGCTATTTATAGCCCCAAAAAGCAGCAAAAAACCTAAACTACCCCGGAAGCCACCGTCGGATTGAAGGGCAGGACCGTCCTTCTCCCGGTCAAACGCCTTGGATGCTTGACAGGTGGTCGCTAGTTCCCGAGGCGCTCCTCGCGTGACCTGCACGTGATAAACAGTTCGAGACTTTACCTTTAGGAGGGCGATGAGGCCCGGGACGGCGCCGGAGGCCAGGTCCCGGGAGCCAAAAGGCGGCGCCCGGGGAGGCCCCGGAGGCCACGTCCCCGGGCAAATGGTGGCGCCCGGGGAGGCCCCGGAGGCCACGTCCCCGGGCAAAAGGCGGCGCCCAGGGAGGCCCCGTCCCTGGGCAAATGGCGGCGCCCGGGAGGGCACCGGAGGCCGCGTCCCGGGAGCCAAAAGACGGCGCCCGGGGAGGCCCCGGAGGCCTCGTCCCGGGAGCCAAAAGGCGGCGCCCGGGGAGGCCCCGGAGGCCACGTCCCCGGGCAAATGGCGGCGCCCGGGAGGGCACCGGAGGCCGCGTCCCGGGAGCCAAATGGCGGCGCCCGGGAGGGCACCGGAGGCCAGGTCCCCGGGCAATCGTGACATATCTTACCTGGACTTAGTCCGGCAGAGATTTCCCCCGACAAAGACCGAAGTGATGTCTTTGGCCATTCTGCATCTGGCAGAATGTTTCGACAGATCCCGCGAAGAGGCGCACCAATTCCGCCTGGAGAGGGACTACGCTCGACAACAGCGAAAACTCTCCGATTCGATCAGGGATGGTAGTGCGTGTCTTATTAGGGATGATGTAGATAGACTTAGAGGAGTTGTTGGTTCCCTTGGGGCCGTCAGTGTAGATCCTACTGACACCAATATGTCCCTAGGAGAACTTTGTAAACTTCTCTCGGATCAGGTTGACGCTTTGGTCGCCTGTATCCCTTTTGTATGTAAGGATTGCCAGAAATAAAGACTTCTTTCACCTTACATAATATGGAAAATCTTCATAATTTCTGTGTGAAAATATGGCCATAAGTAATGTCTTTACGACCACACATACATAGGTAAATCCGAGTACTGCGATTAGAAATGCGTTAATATGCCACTCTGCGACCAGTACTGATACCGCGATCAGATCCAAAGCCGCGGTCAGAACCAAAATCCGATCAAAACTGTTATTGCGATCATAACTGAAATCCGATCAGAATTAAAGTCTTGATAATGTTTTGACTAGATGACAACCATTTATATTGTGGTTATCCATTTGCCGTGATCATAGAATATGACCAGAATGCAAATTTCAAGGTGATCACAGGAACACATTGTGACCAACACATGAAAGTTTACAAGAAACATGAAGGATAATGTCCTCTGAAAATCTTTGTAAAGTTTTCACGTTCATATTTTCACCCTAAATCCCAAATTCGAAACAAAGAATATATTTCGTTTCGGATTCGGTGCGGGGAACGCATAACGGGTTCCCAAGAGAGAACATCCATTATGGGAAATAAATAAAGTATTCAATGGAATGTTGCCCTTAGTGGAACGCTGGCCTGGGCCTATAAAAGGAGCAAGTAGCTTCCTGAGGAAGCCATACGCAACCAGCATCCCGCCTTATAACTTCTGCCGCACAAAACCCTTATCCTTCGTCTTCCATCGCCCCTAAAGCCGCCAGCTTTTTCTTACAATCTCTTGCAAAAAATGGCGTCTTGGAGCCTATCAGTCTACCACACGGAGGGGAGTTTGATAGCGCTGGAAAAGGAAGAGATCCTTCCTCCGCGGTTGCTAATCAACTGGTGACCCACGGGGAAAGATCAAGAAACCCCAATCGTCCAAGAGGGCGAAATGGTGGTTTTCGAGGAATACCTGCGATGTGGGTTTCGATTCCCCGAGAGCAGGTTCTTGAAGGGGATCTTGGAGCATTACGTGTTGGAATTAGTGAATCTCCTCCCAAATGTTGTCCTGATCTTGGAGATTTTCCAGCACTTGTGCGAAGACTTTGTCGGAGTGTTCCCAAGCGTGGAACTCTTCCGGCGCTTCTACTATTCGGCGTGGTCAAAAAGCGCCAACGCCACTGGATGCATTTACTTCCGGATAAGGGAGAAGAAAGAGTACCCCTTCCCACCCCTGCGAGATTCCATGCACGGGTGGTACCAGAAGTGGTTTTACTGCACCCCTCCGTCCGAGAGCGGGTTGTGGTTCGAGAACTCTCGACCAGAGAAATCCAGCGAGTTGGACTCTGTCCCTGCTCTAAGCGCAGAGCAGAAGAAATAGGCCCAAGTAATTCTTCACTTAGTCCAGGAGGGATTAACTTCTCGCGATATCATCTGCGACTTTGTGAAGAATCGGGTGAGCCCCCTGCGTGAAAGGGCTCATCCAGCTTGGGAGATACAGTCCATGGCAGATAGCACCTTGGACTATAACAATGGTATGTCTTTTTGTCAACAAAAACATAAATTTCTTTCGAAAAATTGCATCTGTTAACTTGTTTGTTTGTGATGTAGCTCTGAGTTCGTCTGAAATTGAAAAACGGACGAACTACCTCCTCAAGGCATACAGTGCCGATGTGGAGGGAGCTAAAGGGTCACTTCGCCCACAGAGCCTGATCAATGATGGTGATGACCTTAGACAGGAATGCTGAAAGGTACAGACTTTCTTGCCAAAGTCCATTCGTAGACCACCCATTGATCTAGCATTAACGAGAACAACTCGATTGATACAGCTCCTAGGAAAATTCGGTGGGGCAACACGCCCAGCCGAAGATGTCGTCTTCCTGGGAAAGCCAACTCCGAGGAGAATGAAGAAGGTCTCTTCGAAGCGCGGAACAAGGGAAAATGCTCCCAAGAAGTCTAAGGGACTTCTAGGAGAGGTTTCCTCTGCAAAGGCTCCCTCTACCGCAAAGAAAACTGCGGAAAGATACTCAATGCCCTATATTCCCCTAGGTACAAACCAAAATCACTTCTTCGCCGTACAGGGGGAAGGGAGCGAGGAGGAAGAAGATGACGTCCCTCTGATCTGCCATAAGAGGAAGACGATTACCTCCCTGTCCAGCGAAGTTTTGTCTTCGCCCGCGAGACCAGAAACGACCACAGCGGGCCCCGTGACCATCAATAACCCTGTGGTTGCAGGTGAAGTCCCAGTACCTGAAGCTCAGGAAGCTTCAGGGCTTGCTACATCTCTCCCCCTGACAGAAGGGGTGACTGTGGTAAGATCCTTCACAGCTTTGATGGTTGTTATCCGTTTGTGAACGTCAACTCAGTAGTGTTCATGCAGGAGGAAGAAAACATTCCTTTCATCCGCCACGAGATGGTTGTGGCCAGCCCTGGGGCGGCGAGCACTCCGCTCACAACGCCTGGAACAAAAATGATTGACCAGGACACCGCGACTGCCAGCAACCTCGCGGTCGCAGATGCAGTCTTGACGCATATGGTCCAGGAGACACTTGGTCCATCGGCTGTATCCTTACCAACCGAAGAGGACACCCAGGTAAAGATCATCCTAGCCTCAGTATTTATCGTTCCTCATGCGCATGTTCATGATTTCATGCACACAGGGAGAAAAGGACAGAGTCCTCTTTACGAAGAGGAAGACTAGGACAAATGACGACTGTCCCCTTTTCCTTGGGGAACCCTCTTCGAAATCCCAAAAATTAGAGGGAGTCCGAGGAAGGTAAGAAATCTCCCTTGTATGGACAAGATTAGATCTCAATAGTTACTTATAGAAATCTCAATTGATAACGTTTTCTATTGTTTAGGCACAGAAGTCTAGTGCCTAGCCCTTTGGCGGCCTCGGCCAGTGTTGGGGCTTCCCCTGCAACCGAGGTCTCCGAGGAGCAAAGCTCAATCCCTTCGGTCCGAGAAGTCGTTCGGGCCATGGTGGATATGGTCTCTATAGAAGCCCAATCAGATATATTGGAATCTGCAGCCCTAGCCAAGAATAAAGGCCAACAGGGAGGAAAATCCGCTGTCCCTGTTGGGGATAAGGTGAACCCAGTGGTTCAACCTTCGGTTGCACCCAAAAAACTCTCATTCCGAGAGTATGCCGAGGTACGTCGATCACCCCTTACTGATTTTGTGCTTACATAAAAGTATCTATGTTTCGAAACCAATCTCCTTCCTTGTCATAGGAAATAACCCGCATGGCGACCATGTCGATGGCTATGATGGATAGCATCGAGGCTACAGAAGAGGAAAAAGGTCACCTGCAGCGGTAAGGGAGATATTTCTTTACTCATTCAAATGCAAGACCTTATCTTGGTAATCATTTCTTCTATCACAGAGAAAATGCTTATTTGATGAAGAGCCTCGCTGATTGGGAAAATCAGGAGTTCCGGGCAGCCACCCACATCTCATTCTTGGAGAACGAACTCCAGAAACTGCGGTCACAGCTCTCTGGTAAGCATACCTCTGTCCAGAATAGATTAACTTCATCATATGTATTGTTTATAATGGCCTCTTGTCGCAGTGCGAGACGACCAAATAAGCCGGCTCGATCAAGAGAAGACAACCCTCCAGGTGACCCTTGACTCTGTTCGCAGAGAGAATAACGACTTGAGCACATCACTTTCATCCTGCAGCAGCGCTCAAGAAAACATCTTCGAGAAATTGAAGATGGTGGCTGGTCTGCTGAGGGCTGATGTGGTCGAAACCGCGGTGGACAACCTCAGCCTTAGCGACTGGACCACACTGGTCGCGACCCAAGCGGAGTCACTTCTCGAGTATCTTCCTGAAGATACTAGGCGGCAAAAAGAGGCAGTCAAATCAAGAGTTAGATCAACTATCTCCGCCATCCTCTGCCGACTTCGTCTTCGCCATGGCCCAGATCTGGATCTGAACGTAGCGGCGGAAGAGGCAGAGGTCGAGAGTGAAGACCAACTTAGGTCTATCATGGAGGAGATTAGACCTCTCGTCGAGAAACTCTTGAACGATCTCGGCATAATGTAAATTATTATACCTATACAAATACAATTTATACAATGCGAATGCATGCTACTCTTTGTTTAAAAAAGGAAAACACTTCTCTTTGTTTCATGTTGCGACCATATTCTCTTAGCCCCTGCCTGTGATTATGTATACTGAAGACTTAGTATTTATGAGCACAGGAAGAAATATATGTGTAGCGACGACAAGGGATACCCGACCAGGCTAACAATCATACCAAACACAATACCCACCCTTATTGCAAACCAGCAACCACTCTGATGACCAAGGACATGCCAGCAAGCCCCGTGTGCGTTGAGAAACGGTTTATTGAGGGGTGTCTTGTCTGGAAGTGATCACGAGATCGGCCAGCGAATCTGATTAGGATATTGTGACAATATAACCGTCAGCGACCAGCCCCGAGCCAGACTCATTACATTCGGGCAAAAGAGGAATGATCCACACATTAAACAACCAGAAGCCCTTGTTTTGTTAAATCATGCTAATTGAACAGGAAAAAGGAATTGGGCACTTACACGTAAAACTTGCGTAGTTGGTCGATGTTCCAAGCATTAGATAAGATTCGACCATCCTCCATCGCTAACCGAGCGGATCCTGGTCGCGGCACCGAAACAACAGTGTAGGGGCCTTCCTATTTTGGGGAGAACTTGTTGCGACTAGATTGGTCTTGTATTTTATGTAAAACCAGATCGCCCACGTGAAGACTGCGTGGTTGCACCCTTTTGTTATGATACTTGCGCAAAGCTTGCAAGTATATCGCGGACTTGATCAAAGCTCGATCACGTTTTTCTTCTAGGAGAATGAGATCTTGCAATCACTGCCCATTCTGATCAACTTGTTCGAATTGATCTATCCGAACAGAACCAATACTAATTTCCATAGGTAACACGACCTCAGCCCCATATACCAGATGGAAAGGCGTCTCACCGGTGGCTCGACTAGAGGTAGTCTGTAGTGCCCATAGAACGGTGTAGAGCTCGTCTGCCCAAGCCCCCGAGCGTGTCTTAAGGCGATCGAAAACACGTTTTTTGATGCCTTGCAATATTTACCCGTTGACGCGTTGAACGGCACCATTGCTCTGCGGATGAGCTACAGAAGCAAAGCACACCTTGGTTCCAACCTGATCGCAGTAATCCAGAAAAAGACCACTAGCGAACTGAGAACCGTTATTAGTGATGAGACGATTTGGAACACCAAATCGAGCTACAATGTTCTTATGGAAGAACTTTTGTGCTGCAGCAACGGTAATATTTCGTACTGGTTTAGCTTCAATCCACTTTGTAAACGTATCAATGGCTACGAACAGGAACTTGTATCCATTGGCCGCTTGTGGCATTGGACTGACAATGTCCATCCCCCAGACTGCAAAGGGCCATGCAAGGGGAATGGTTTGTAAGGCATAGGCAGGTTGATGAACCTGTCTCACATGAAACTGACATTGAGGACACGTTTTGACCATATTCTTGGCATCATCAAGTGCCAAAGGTCAGTAAAATTCTTCTCAGAAAGCTTTGCCGACCAGTGTGCGATATGATGCGTGTGTACCACATACACCATCATGAATTTCTCTCAAGAGGGATTTGCCTTCCTCTTGGGACACACAGTGCATAAATATTCCTTGAGTACCTTTTCTATATAGAACTCCTATGAGCTTGTATAGACGCGCCTTTCGAACTAACCGATCACTTTCGGTTTCATCCTCGGGCAAGGTCCCATGTTGGAGATAAACCCTCAATGGATGAGTCCAATCTCGTTCCTGTCCGAGGTTGATAACGCAAACTGTTACCGGATCATCCTCGACCGAAGTCATAATCGAAGGATGTTCCAAGTGTTCGACGAACACTCCTGCCGGAGCGGATGTGCGTGAGGACCCAATTTTGGATAATTGGTCTGCGAGAATGTTGTCCTTTCGCGGGATGTATTGGACTTCGAAATGACTGAAGTATTTTGCCAATCTCCTCACTTCCCCCAGGTAATGAGCCATTGTCTCATCAAAGGTGCTGTACTCCTTGTTTACCTGGTTTACGACCAGCTGTGAGTCTCTCCTCACCACTAATCGACGGACTCCGAGGAATTTTGCTGCCCGGAGCCCTGCAAGAAGACCTTCATACTCTGCTGCGTTGTTGGTCGCAACAAACTGTAGTTGAAAGACAAACTTTAGCTGTTCTCCCTGAGGCGTAACTAAGACCACTCCAGCCCCCGAGTGTTGAAAACTGCGAGAGCCGTCAAAGTACATTGTCCAGTGATCAGGACATTCCAATTCTTTTGAAACCTGCACGGGTGGCTCAGGATTAGTCCATTCGACTACGAAGCCGGCCAGGACCTGAGACTTAACCGCAGTGCGGGGCGTGAAATGGATGTCGAATGCACCGAGTTCGACAGTCCATTTGGCGATCCTACCAGATTTCTCCGGATTGTGGACAATGTCCCCCAATGGAAAAGATGAGGGTACTGTGATCTTATGTGCTTGGAAGTAATGTCGTAGCTTACGGGAAGCCATCAATAGTGTGTAAAGTATCTTCTGGACCTCAGGTATCGCTCCTTTGGACCATGAAGTACTTCACTTACATAGTAGACGTGTCTGTGTATACCTTCTCTATCCGCGATTAGGACAACGCTGACCGCGTATGGCATGGCCGCCAAGTCGAGAAGTAATGGTTCTCCTTTGTCGGGAGACACCAAGACCGGCGGACTGGACAGATATGCTTTCACCTCCTGAAATGCCTTTTCGGCCTCATCGGACCACTTAAAGTTGTGATGTTTGCGCAGGGCTTTGAAGAAAAGTAGTCCCCTTTCGCCTAGTCGCGATATGAACCAGCTTAAGGTCGCCATGCGACCTACTAGGTGCTGAACATCCTTGATGATCGAGGGAGACCTCATCTATTCAATAGTCCTGATTTTTTCAGGATTGACTTCGATTCCTCTGGAACAAACAAGAAAACCAAGAAGTTTTCCTGAAGAAACCCCGAAAGAACATTTCTCCGGGTTTAATTTTATTACAAATCGATTTAAATTACAGAAGGTTTCAGCGAGATCATCTAAGTGAGACAATCTTTTGGTGCTTTTTACAACCAAGTCGTCTACGTAAGCTTCAAGATTATGCCCCATCTGGGAAGGAAAGGTCTTTTGTATCAAGCGCTGGTATGTGGAACCTGCGTTCTTGAGATCGAACGGCATTCTGACGTAGCAGTAGGTGCCGAATGGGGTGATGAAGGCAGTCTTCTCTTCATCTTCTTCTGCCATGCTACTTTGATGATATCCCGAGTAAGCGTCCAAGAAACTCATCAGTTCGCAACCTGCAGTAGAATCGAGCAGTTGATCGATGCGGGGAAGGGGAAAGTCATCCTTCGGATATGCACTATTGAGGCTGTTGTAGTTGACGCACATGCGCCACTTACCATTTGACTTGCGGACCATGACCGGATTTGCAAGCCATTCTGGGTGATCGACCTCGCGAATAAACCCGGCCTTTAGGAGTTTGTCCAACTTCTCTTGGATGGCTTCCTGCCGGTCAATAGCAAAATGCCTGAGTTTTTGCTTTATCGGTCGCTGTCCAGGTCGAATAGCTAACCTGTGCTCAATTACTTCCCTTGGGACACCGGGCATGTCGGATGGTTTCGACGCAAACACATCTGCGTTAGCCCGGAGGAAAGCAATGAGGTCGTGTTCCTATTTGTCATCTAGGCCTGACCTAACCCGAATTGTCCTGGACGGATCATTTGGGTACAATGGAACCAGTTTAAGTGTTTCATCCTGTTGAGGAGCAGCCTTGATCGTATCAGTGGACACCGTGGCGATCTGAGCGTCTCGGAGGGGAAGTTGATCTACCATCTCTAGGGATAGCCGATCACACGTCAGTGCCACATTGCGACTATCTCGGACCGAGATAACACCCTTGGGGCCAGGCAACTTGCCGCACTGGTAGGCATAGTGCGTAGCCATCATGAACTTTGCAAGAGTTGGCCTGCCAAAGATGGTGTTATAAGCCGAATCATAATCAATTACATCAAAAGTAACTAATTCTGTTTGGAAATTATCCGGTTCTCCCAGCGTGACCGAGAGGACCACCTGTCCCAATGGCATCATGGAGGGACCAGGAATTATCCCATAAAATGGATGGATTATGGGTTTAATTTTCGAACGAGGGATCTGCATCTCGTCGAGCGCCTTGACCAATAGGATGTCCAAGGAGCTACCTTCGGCGATTAGGACCCTTTCGACTCTCGCATTACTGATAATCGGGGTAATGACCAGAGGAAGCTTCAATGGTTGAGTGAGCCCCACAGGACAATCAGAGCGATCAAATGTCAAAGGTGTGTCCGACCAACGGGGGTACTGAGGTTCACCAAGGGAACTCTCCGTTTGGTTAACCTCTCGATAAAAAGCTTTAAATTGCCTCTTAGAAACGAAAGAGGAGGAACCTCTGAAAATTACATTAACATGATTACGAGGTACCTGGTAAGCCATCTCTTCGTCCCCGTCGGCATCTCTTAGCCCGCATGCTTGTTCCTTAGTTGGTAAAGTCGGCATAGGTCCAATCCCCTGGTAGAAGTCATCTAACTGCTTCAACCAACTCCTGCAATTTTTGAGGTCGTGGCCTGCGGAGCTGTGGAGCGGACACCACTTCTTGCCTTCCTGCGGGTTAGTCGACTTCCCTGTCTGGTTAGTACCGCGACCACTAGAAGCAGTTTTATTTTTAAACGAATAGTTGTTACCTTTGGTCGATGGAGGCTTCTCTGCGACCGCAACCTCTCGGTACTGTCTAGATTGACTCCTTTTTGATTTCTTCGACCTGCCGCTTGATGAAGATTCTGGCTTCTTGCTTGAATCCTCCCTCTTAACGTCCTTGAGACCTGGCTGAGGCGGTAGGTTACCTTTATCAACCATCCGATTCCATTCGATAGCCTCGGCTACGTCGGAATATCGATCAGCAATATCAAAGAGATCGGCTATTGATCGAGGAGGATGGATGAGCAAATCTTCGGTAAATCTCCGATATCGGACGGCGTGTTTAAATGCCCTGATAACAGAGCTATCAGATATGTTCGGGATGGTATTCCTCACCCCAACAAATCTCTTGACAAACTGACAAAGAGTTTCGGTCAAATTTTGTCATAATCTATGGAGGTCGTCCTCTTTACCCGGCTTCTGATGACAATTTTGGAAATTGTTGAGGATGGCATCATACAACATTTCCCAGTTATATATTGAACCTTCGGGTTGGTTGAACAACCAGGTTCTTGCCTGTCCTTCGAGGACTGTTGGCAGGTAGTTGGCCATGACCCGGTCATCGCTGCCTGCCGTCTGGATGGCAGTGATGTAGATTTGGAGGAACTCGGACGGGTTCTGAGTTCCATCAAACCTCTATATGGCCCCTGGTTTAAACTTGTCTGGCCAAACGACCGCACGAAGGCAGGGCGAGAAAGCTTTACAACCAACATAAGGACCGTGAATTGACCTGCGCTCTCGATCTGATCACGGGCGACCTCACGCAATGGAGAAGTCACTCGTGGTCCCAAACAAGAATGGACAGGAATTCATTCCCTATCACGAGAATCTTGCGCCCATCTGGATTTGTCCTGTAGAGATGGGATGGGTAGCAGGCGACTCCGTCTACCAGAACCGGAGTTAGAGTGTTCTCGGTTATGGGAGCGCGTCACTGACCGGGAAGAAGCTGTCGGGGTTGCCTCCGATGCGACCTCGTCCAACCTTTCCGCCAGG
Organism: Pharus latifolius; assembly: GCA_019359835.1. Classification (NCBI taxonomy): domain Eukaryota; kingdom Viridiplantae; phylum Streptophyta; class Magnoliopsida; order Poales; family Poaceae; genus Pharus; species Pharus latifolius. The sequence continues at coordinate 25,210,689 of CM033325.1, read as the reverse complement.
ATTCTGGTGATGGCCAGTTTCTGCGCATCTGTGACCGTAGGAGGAAAATTACGCAGGACCTTTGCAATAGATCGAAGCCGGCCATGCGTACTTCTCCTAGGGGCACCAGGTGTTACCGTTTCTTCGTCCGCCGGGAAACGCTCCGGGGGTAAGGACGGTGTCTGGTCACGTCTGTGACCACGCGATCGTCGGGAAGAACTCGTAGCAGTATCGTAACGAGCCTGCGCATTTTGAAGAGCCTCTAGGGCTGTTCTGCAAAGTTCGTTGTCTAGTTGCTCACGATCTTGATGTTCCTTTTGCTTGCATTCTTGTTCTTCCCTAGCAGCCCGTTGATCGGGAGTCTCTTCCGATAAGGCAGTGAACTGTCTAGGGAGCGCGGTCGCTGATGGAGAAAACATCTCTGTTTGTTCCAAGTCAGACTCGAAATCAAAGAGACGATGGAGGTTGTCACGGTCAAACCTCCCCGGGCTGATTTCCTGGTCGACATCATTCTTACCCTCAGCAGGGTCGTACGATGGACCGGACTCAACCTCTAGCGCATTAAGAACCTCAGTAGGTTCTGATTCTGCGTTGGTCGCCTCCTGGTCGATAGACATGACCTGAGTGGTCGAATCGACCTCCGGGACGTCTTCGCCTCTGGTTTCCTCCGTCGGAACAGGATCACTGGGTGAAGGCATCTGAATGTGGGCATAATCCTCGAGATCGAAGTCGTTCTCGGAATCATATGCTCCAGCCATGGTTCAACGAACCTCCGGATGGTAATTAGGACGCCTTGAGAAAGACCCCACGGTGGGCGCCAGCTGTCGACGATTCGGACTCGGGGTCCTTAGTTGAACTTATGCAGAATTTGTGAGTTGTGAGACCTTTCAGGGTGTCCCACCGGGAAGGGATGATGAACCAAGGTTAACTGGAACACAGAGAGATTTAGACAGGTTCGGGCCCTCGATGGTGGGAGTAACAATGCTACGTCCTGTTGAGATTTACTATGTGTAAGAAAAAGAGTTACAAGACTATGGAAAGGATCCTCATAGGAGAGGATCTTTCCTGTGTGTTTATACAAGACAATGCCAAGAAGGCTTATGAAAGCTAATTGACTTCAACCAATCTCTTCTGTTGATCTTCTTCTTTTTTTTTGTCTGATGCATTGGCTTACTCTTTTATACTGGTCGAAAGGGTGCCAAGGCATAACGGCTTCGAACAGTTGCTTGGTTGCAGTTTTGGTAACTGCCCTTAACCTCCACGCAGGCTTAACACGTGTAATTAAGGAATAAATGCACGTATTTAACCTCCTGACGGTTGTCTCCATATGTGGAAGAATCTTCGGGATACTCAGGATATACCTGTTGTAAGGTCTTAGCAACCCTGCATTTCCTGGTCGAGGGTGTTCTGGCCGCGCATTGCTTGCAATCTTCTGACCGCGTACTATCTTCAGCCTTCCATCTGCGTATTCGCATACGGGCTTCTGACCGCGCATTATCTGCGGTCTGATCGCGTAAAATCTGCGACCACGTGTCGCGCTTCCCGGAGTAGCTTGAGTTTATATCAATGGGCACTCATTTGGTTCGAATCTATCTTGAACCAGACATGCATTTATTTTGAACTAGCTCGGTTATCAATCCTCGTCAGTACCCTCTAAGAAATTTCAACCAAAATATAAAATTAATTTTCAACTAGTTTAAAGGTATTTCCCTAAATGTACTTGTGCATATGTACACAAACATGTGTATGTATGCATGTACACTTATTTCATTAAAATACTCCCAAATAGACCATAATTCAGATCAGATTGAATAAATAGGATCTCCTACCTATCTTATACAGATTTGTCTTCAGCGTCAAGATCAAACTCAGATCCTAAAGCCTAGAAACTAACCCCAATTCTGTTTTCAAAAACCAAATTCCTAATTACCCTAATTAATTTCTCAAACTTCAGTCGATCGATTCCAGAATAGATTTCTCCTGGATTTCTGAGAAATCCTGTATCTTAGTAAGCTTGCATACCAGTCCTAAAAATTCTTAGCTAAATAAGTTCAACTAATCATTTTTCGCGATTCAGTCTAGATTTCATCATAAATTAGTCCTTTTTCGACTCAAAGGCCAGAAATGGAAAAAATTTCCAAATCACCTCCAAATTCCAATCCAACTGAACTGCTATCTTCTTTTTGTTGTTTTATACAAGTTTCCCTTTTGTACCAAATTCAGATTTAGCCCCGAAACTCAGTTATTTACATTTTCGGCCGTTTTAAGTAAAAGTACTATTCACTCTTACCCTAATTCTATTTTCATTTTCATTTTCATTTTCATTTCATTTCGTTCTCATTTTAATCCAAACCCTATGTACTAAACTAAGTTAGAATTAACCTCCAAATTATGATTAATTGCAATTCAGTCCAATTAAAATTTCAGAAATCACAATTTAGTCCTAAATTATTATCATTGGAAAATTATCTTGGGTACTTATTTTGAGGCATTGAATTTAAATTTATGGGGGTTAGTAAAAAAGGGTATGATTTATTCGTTGATTTCGAAAAATGACATTCACCTCTTAAACACAAAGGCTAAAGATGTGCTCCTAAGTTCACTTAGCCATAATGTGCTCGAACTAGTGAGTGATCACTAGACCACTCACAATGTTTGGACCACTCTTGAGTCTATCTTTGAGGGCACATCTAGTTTTGAGCATGCTAAGATGTGGTTATTAATGCGGGACTATGAGACATTTGTGATGTTGGAGCATGATACACTCTCCACCATATATGATTGCTTGATCAACATCACAAATGAGCTCAAAGCCTTTGGCGCTAATATTTCTGATCTAGACATTTGCAGGAAATTACTCTAAGTGTTGCCGGAAGGTCGCTATGGTGATTTCATTACTACCCTTGCGAACGGAGACCTTTCCGACACTTCACCAAGAGAGCTCATTGACATGCTTGTGTCAAATGAGGCTATGTCCAAGGAAAATGACATACGTTCCACCTCCGAGCATATCAAGGATGATGATCTCATTACAGAGGATCGGGAGATTTCTAGCGAGCTCAAGGACATCAACGACGTGGTTTGCTTAAGCAAGACAAAGGCGGAACCTTGCAAAAAGAGCTCAAGGAAAGCTAGAAAGAAAGCATCGAAGTCAAAATCTTCATCTCAAGACAATTCTATATGCCTTATGACATGTGACTCGACGGTATCAAATTCTAACCTCTCCAATAATGAGCTTATGAATATGATTGTAGAATTAAATGACACTTGGAAATATGACTAAGAGCTTGTGCACTTCAAAAAATAATTATTCATCATTGAAAGTGCAACATTAAGAGTTGAAAAGCTTTTTTTTCGTATTTTTTTTAATCTGATAAGGGGGATAGGTTCCCCCCCGATGAGGTTCGGTGACTAATCATCATCTCATCCTCATTCCCCCCTTTCCGGGCAGCTAAGCGCTCTGTGCCTTTTACCCTACGTTTCTGAACTGCGAGTAAAACGCACCCTATCTTCAAACCCCCTCGGGACTCCCCCAGTCTTTAGGGGAGGACAGAACCCTCCCTTCGATCGGGATAAGGAATCCACTTCCCCTCCTGGTTTGGGATGGAAAATTCGGTAATAAAAACTTTACAATTCCATACTTACCCGGGAGGTGAAGTAGAGCTTAAGGACAGCCCTCAAACTGTTGGATACTCTTGGTAAAAAAGATAGGGAAATTCTTGATTTTTAAAATCGACGGATTTTCCTTTTACTAGAAATTTCATTATTGTCAGTATTGACATGTAGAATGGGACTCTCTCTTTATCCTCGTACGATTAATTCACCTTTCATTTCAATAAGAAAGGTGTTTTATTTTGGAAGAAAGAAATGAGAAAGATATGGATTAGAGAAAAATTAGCCCTTTTCTCTTTATTCTTTATTTCTATGAATCAGGCATTTTATTTTATAAAATATGAAAAAAAACTAATTGATTTGATTTAGTTCAAATTCACGAAGCCCTAGATTTTTGGGCCGAGCTGGATTTGAACCAGCGTAGACATATCGTCAACGAATTTACAGTCCGTCCCCATTAACCGCTCGGGCATCGACCCAGGAAGAATTTATTCTAGGGTTTTTGATAATCTATGATTAACCTCCTTTCATAATACTCCCTACCCCCAGGGGAAGTCGAATCCCCGCTGCCTCCTTGAAAGAGAGATGGCCTGAACCACTAGACGATAGGGGCATATACAACCGCTCATCATTATACTATAATGATAGTATGAGTAGTTTTTTAGAATTGTCAATATACTCGAAGAGTATTCTTGCTTTCCAAAAATGCCATTAGCTCCACATGTGTATTAGATGTTAGAATTGCTTGTGACTCCCCTATTGATCCATCTTTAGAGTCACACACTTCTACTTCATATGCTAGCAATAATTCAATTGTTGATTCGTGGTTAGATTCAAATGCTAGCTTTGTGGATACTAGTACTTCATGTGATAAGTTGTTGAATGATTCATTTATTAATTCACATAATTGTACATTTGAAACTAGTAACTCATACCATGATTCATCTAGTGACTCATCTTCATGCCATGGTGTTAGTTCTAGTCGCTCCCAAATTGATATGCCTAGCTCATCTAGTGATTTTAGTGCTATGTCTTCTAGTTCATCTATTTGTGATGAGATACCATCATGTGCTTATTATAATTCATGTGTTGACACGGAATCATCTCTTGTGCCTAAGATTGAAAATGATGAACTTAAATCTAAAATCAATAGATTGAGCAAAAACCTTACTAGATGTAATGTGGGTAGTGCTATGCTTGTTAAACCCCCTTTAAAACATAAAAATCCATTTAAAAAGGGAAAATTAAATCATATACACTCATCTAGTAAGTGGCATCATATTCTTCATTACACTCATACCATTTCATTCAAAAAACCCTCACGTACCTCATGTCATTTAAAAGGGCAATTCGTATGAGTGCGCATCTAATCCTTTTAGAGTTGGTTCTTTTGACTCCTATTTGATTTCGTACTCTAAAAATGGTTTAATTGCAAAACCAATCAATTTTCATTTTCAAAAATCTAAAGATAAAGCAATTTGGGTACCAAAAGACTTATGCGACAAGGCTAGAGGGCCTCATATGGTTTGGGTACCAAAAAGGGCTTAAATCTTTTAATACTTTACATGAAAATATTTGCATTGCTTTTTCTCCTTTTATTCTTTGATTGTTTTAAATCCATATGGCCAATTTTGCAAAAGAATGAAAATTTAAATCTTATGTTGCTACATCTTTAGGGGTAATAATTTATGAATTCTTCCGTTGCTCATTGCACCCTTATATGTGAAATATTTCAAAATTACAATTATAAGTTATTAAATTGAGCTCATTTGGTCAAAATATCAGATCTTCATTCAAAAGGCCAAAAATCATCAATTCCTTTCAAAATGGTCTTCAAAATGTATTTAAAAGGTTTTTAGAGGCTTTGGATGAAGAAATGATGTTAAAAAGTATTTCTATTAAAAACTAGCCTCAAAATGATCTTCGGGTATCTTGTTTTTCAACAAAATCGTTTTCAAACGTAAATCAAATCTATTTGGAATTTGCAAAAACTTGCTTTACAAAACATTTAGATATTATTATCCCGAAGAAGTTTGAAATTGAAAACTTTCTCAAAAGAATTCTTATTTGAATGTTATGGGTATTTGAATCTCATCGAAAAACTTGCTTTGACCCGAAATACCCTAAACATGCAAAACATGAGTTTAACTATTTTTATGGTCTTTATTTGTGAACCTCGGCTCAAATTGATTTGAATAACTCATGTAAGCACTATCATGTCATAAATCTCATGAAAATCAAATTTGAACTCAATTTGCAAAAGTTTGTCAAAATTCAACCTCTTTGCTAAATACAATGATCATTTGGCCATAACTTTTGATTGAAAAATCCTTTTCGAAAAATTCTTTTTGGAAAATGTATTTGATGCATTGAAAATCATTTCTGCAAATTTTCATTTGAATTGGATTTGATTTGAGCAAAATTGACTCTTTTCACAAATCAAATATGAAACTTGCAAAATTCAGTTTTCTCATGGTTTTGGGCTGATTTGTCATTTTCATATCTCTACATTGGTTGGCTATTTGAAGAAATTTTATTTATGATATTTTATCCTCTATGATTGGTCTTTCTTGATAATTTATTTCCAAATTATTGGAAGTCGTTTGCATAGAATTTCAGGTGCTTTTAAAAGTGTAAAATGATTTTCTCAAACCTGAAATTTGAAACTTTAAATCGGACCAACATTTTTCTTTTTCATATCTTATTGTTGGATCAAATTTTGGCTTCATCACAAAAGGCAATCTAGTTTCTCATTGCATCATTTATCTCAAAATTTATTTTGGAATTTTTGGAACTTGTTTGCTTATGTTTTGATGATTATAAAGAAGCCAGCATGTTTAAGAAAATTTTAGTCAATTTGGATGTTAATCTCTCAATTCTTTCAAATGACTAAAATATTTGAATCTTGGATCTTCATGGAAAGTGCTTGTGTTGATGTGTTCTATCTCTATGAAACTTTCCATGAGTTTTGGTATTTATTTGGATGTTTTCTCGATTTGAGTTCATTCGGATTCTTGTTGAGCTCTTGATTTTCAAATAGATCATTTTCATCTCTTGCACATTTTTCGTGACTAAACTTGAATGACACAGTTATGGGGAGCAACTTCAAAGTCATTGAATCCTTGTATACTCTAATTGTGTACATGTATCAAATTATGCACTTGTTTGGTAAAAAGGGTCATTTTCGAGCAAAAAGGTGAAAAATGGCTCAAAATGTTCAAAAAGTTCAAAACTACCACAAAACCTTCAAAAATACGTTTCAAATATGTTTTCAAAGGTTTTGAAGGTGAAACAAACGAGTTTCGAGCTAAAATGCAAAATTTCGACAAAATTGAAGATTTCGGGATCTTATTTTGGACCAAAACGACTTATTTCCATAAAACAAGTTGTGTTGAGTTTTGACCAAAACTTTCTTCATGAAACACTTAGAACTCACTCACCCAAAGATAATTCGTATTGAACTTTTTCTTAAAAGACCTACGGTTTTCAAATTATCATATATCCTAAGTCGCACAAAAACGGCTATCGACCCGAAAATACTCAAATTGTGCATTTTGTGATTTGAGCTATTTGGACTGGACTTTCTTCCATGCCCTGGTTTGAAATAGTATTTCAAACTCATCCAAGTCCAGAGATTTGAGAAAAATCCAAGTTTCATCAAAATTTGAAGTTTTCGTGAAAATCATTTTGGTTTTACCAGTTTTACCCTAAAATCACTTTTGAGGATCAAATTCAAGATCTTGTTCTAATCAAATCTATCTAAAAGCTATCTATCTAAGTTCTTGTCTTGATATTCAAATCTATTATGGAACTTGAATCAATTTTTGAAGCAAAATTGCAAAAATCAGAAAATTTCAGAAGTTGCTGGCGCATTTCTGAACCGTCCAGACCTTGTCCGCCCAGAGCCAGACTCTGTCCGCCCATTTTGGACTTTGTCCGGCCCTAGCAGACTTTGTCCGGTCTGTGTGAAAACTGGATGGTTACTGAATTTTGTTTTGTGCTGTTTCCTTCACTTTCTGTTTTTGTCATACCTTTGCTCCCATCTTCTCCCATATTTTGCAATTCTTCATGATTTATTTGCTGATATTTGGAATACCTTTGAATATGTTTTTTGGTTATCAAACATATATATATACATGATTTTGGAGCATATTCAAATGAAATTGAGTTTTGAGAGAGGTGGGTCTCTAGTGTAGTGGTAAAGTCACTAGGTGGCAAGCTAGAGATCTTAAGTTCAACTCCTCACCTCTACCATTTATTCCTATAGGGCCGAATCGGCGGTACCCTACATTATCTCTCTCAAAAAAAATTGAGTTTTGAGTTTCTTTTGGAAATTTGAACATTTCAAGAGGTCATATGCTTTCCCTCAACCTTGTGACCTAAACATGTTTCGGTAAACCTCCTTTTGGCATATTCCTCATTTGTATGTCTTATTATGTTTAATGCCAAAAGAAGTGAATTTTTGAAGATTGAATCTATTGTGTCCAATTGAGTTGGTTTAAAAGCTTAAAATCTTTTCTTATATCAAATGATTTTCAAAATGAGAAGTTTGACACAATTTTCATCACAACATTAAATTGAGACATTTTTTTTGTCAAATATATATTGATGACATTATTTTAGTTTCAATCATTTGCATCTTGATTTCCCTAAGCATCATCTTTACTTCCATGCACGACAAAACAAGCAACTCAAGAACGGAATGTTCAAGAGTAAATTCAAGCATGTGAAGCAATCGCTCAAAAGCCTCGAGATGGAAGATGATCAAGCTATTACAACTCTCACTACTACAGAAATGCTTTTCACTATCGGTTAAAAATCCACTCTACTATCGGTTCTCTTACTGATAGTGGTCGGCACGATAGTAGAGGGGCAGCATACTTCTATCGGTTCAAAAACCGTTAGTAAAACATCTACATTCCCAAGGTTCACTAATCGCTATTGACTATTTCTTCTATCGGCTCGGATTTAAACCGATAGTATTGTATACGTTTTTTCTATCGGCTCGTATATAAACCGATAGTATTGTGTAGGTTTTTTCTATCGGCTAGGATCTAAACCGATAGTAATATAAATATTTTTTTCTATCGGCTCTTATATAAACCGATAGTATTGTGTGGACACAGTTAGTACTGGAAACTTTATTCTATCGGTTGTTATATATAAACCGATAGTATGGTGTAGATACAGTTAGTACTGGAAACTTTATTCTATCGGTTGTTATATATGAACCGATAGTACTGAAATGTTTATTCTATCGGTTATATTATATAACCGATAGTATTTTGTAGACAAGTTTAGTACTGGAAACTTTATTCTATCGGTTTCAGCATATGAACTGATAGTACTGTAATATTTATTCTATCGGTTGTAGTATATAACCGATAGTAATATTAGTTTTTCCTATCGGTTATGTAGTGGCATAGTTAGTACTGGAATCATGCACATATACATACAGCAATACAGAGATACATTGGATCATTCACAAATACACCAATATTTACAAATATTCACCAATATTCACATATTGAATTTGTTCACAAATACACTAATACAGTAATATACACATGCATTGGACAGATTGAATTTATGCACATATTGATCAAGTTTATTCACAAATACATCAATGAATCTATTCACATATTGAGTTTATTCACAAATACAGCAATCAACACAAGTCAGTTACTATCGATCGTTGATAGCCACTTCTTCCATGACATATTGAGCCCAAATTGTTCGCAGCTCCTTCAATTGACCCAACTCATATTGATCTTTCAACATGGCGCTCTGCATATATGCGTGTATGAAGTTAGGATCGTACGTCACATCCAATTAAAGTTCGACTTTGAGTCAGGAAAAATGGTTACCTTAGGGAATTGGGCAAAGTTTCTCCTGATCAGGTCATACATGAATCTCAGGACATAGAAGCCACATTCCCACGATTGTGGCTGCTGATGGTACTGGAAAAATTGCATATGCAAAGACATAAACCCACATTAACTCGAAAGAACTAATTAAGCTTAAATTAAAAGACTCATCATGAGTACTTCCATCCGTATTAATTACCTCATATTCTTTCCAAGAAATTGTTGTGCCCTTCGACGCGTCATGCCTCCCTCCAGCACTAGCATAATTTTTCAAAGCCCTGTATTTGATTTAGCATTGCCGGTTAATATGTTATCATTAATTAGCTAGTCAGAGAAAAATTTAAAACAACTATGTTACTTACGCGTCTATGTGCCATGTGAGGGTGAAAACATGCGCCACCTTGTCGCTCATCGAATCGAGGTAATAGACCTCATTCATCCATGGGCAAATGACGGCGAGGACCCAGTGGCCCCTACATTGCATATATAAGCGAACCATTTCATACATATGTTAGGCGTAACATACAAGAATGAGTTAAATTAGTAGGAAATGCACTAACCTTTGGTGGTACGGCGCAAGGATGAACTCTCGATCCTGCTGCGCTAGTAGTGCCCTTGATATGTATTCCTCCGCATGTGCTTGGTCGTGCTCTAGCATTGTGAGGCGTATTTTCTCTGGGTCGAGGAAACCCACCTTGTCACATGCCCTCATCGACGCCAGCCTATACATGCACCTGGATGCAAAGTGGACATTAGTAAGTAGTGCATACAAAGTGATTAGATTTATGAAACGAACTGTGATAACTTCAGACAACAGCAAACTCACAGGACTCCAGTCCGTATGATGGACATATCAAGCTCCCGCCAGTTGAGGAGGTCGAACAAATCCTCGTGGGCTACCGATATGCTCCCGGGCTCACGGTGAAAATAGGCTGGCCTGAACTGAACCAAAAAGTTGATGTGGCGCCTAGACCGGGTTAGGTACCACTCGTGGAGACTTCTGGTTATTTGATCCATATTGCGCAGAAGGTACTCCGACACGAGTGGGGACCCATTCTTGAACGTACCCGGCTGGCTTTGTTTGGCTTTGCCCTTGCCTTTGGGCGGGGAGCGAGTGTATACCTTCGAAGGTTGGGGTGTGGTGCCGCCGGCCTCATTTGATGGCGAAGGGTTTGAGGCCGTCGGAGGAGGCATGGGGGCCGAAGGAGTTTGCTCATGCGTTGTGGCGGGGGTGGTGTCCTCAGGAAGTGAGCTGGTACCCATCGTCCACTTTAAGTACAAACGCATAAGTTAGATTTTGCAAATTGAGTATATTAACTGAGTTGTAAGCTAGAATGGCTAGGGTTTACCTCCTGTAGTCTAACACCCTTCTTGGGCCACTGTATGTACGAGCCCAATGCCTCGCCAATTGTCCGCATTTCGTCCGTTGGGACGGGCAACGGAAAAGAGCTGTAGCCTGGGAGGGCCATGTCCACCTGTACCTTTGCGAATCCAGGCTCCAGAGGTACGCAGTGGATCTGGACATCCTCCCAAGACTGGTATACGACCCCATTTGCCACCGCAACAGGTTTGTCGCCTATGTTGATCAATAGGCTACAGCTCTCCGGCTTCTGCAATTTGCAACAATTATAACAGGTTAGCGAAACAATTCTAACGTAACGGGAGTGGCATCAGCCGAACTGCATATATAGCTCAAGAGTTGCAATACCTCGATCAGGTCCACCGGATCCACGTGAACCTTCGAGCCGACACTACTCGGCCTGGCAGCGTCGACCTCGGCAGCTGGATCTAAACCCTTGGACTGCACAACTCGGCTGAGGCGTTCATACTTCTCGTTCATTTGAGCGAACATGTCCGCGAATTGTGTAGTCACATCTGCCCGTATCTTCTGAGATAGCTCCACTTCCCTTTCCTTCCAGCTGCCAGCCTTCTTCACCTTTTGCCCGGGCTCCGAGAAGCCTTCCTTCCATGGCACCACAGCCCCCACGGTTCGCGTCCACCCTGGATGCTCCTTGTTCCCTAGAGCCCGGGTAAGGATGTCGTTCTCCCTATGGGGACTGAACAATCCCTCGGTCGCCTCCTTCGAGCAAGAGATCTGTTACATTGAAAGCTCTCCATTGTGAGGAAGAAATATATACAAACTTGTGCGCACACTAGTGATCATAGTTAGCCAACTTACGAGTCGCTGCACGACCTCGACGTCCCTGGGGTTTGGGAACGCCACAGTCCCCGTGGCCGACACGGTCCCTCTAGCCAGCCACCAGCGCTTGCATCGCTGATCGCTGATCTCGGAGAGTGGTAGGTCAGGGGAGTCGACGAAATTCGACGCCTCGTCTTCAGCCTTCTTCCACTGCTCCTCCTTCCCCGCATAGCCGCGAGAGCCGAGCCGGTGTGGGTGGTCGTTCCTCCTCTGGATTGCCTTGTTCTTCTTGCTGAGGGCCTTCGTACCAGAAACAAGAAAATTAATGCACCGCTGCTTACTGCATACAATGTTGTAACCAAGCAAAGGAACCATACATACCTTGAACTCAGGAGTCCCCTTCTGTTGGGCGAATTGCTCCCATACCTCGTCCGTTATGAAGGGGTACTTCTCGCATGGAGATTCGCCTTTAGTGAGGAAGGTACTGACGAGGACGCTCTTGAAGGTTTTTCACGTGTTGTTCATGTCCTTCAAGCAAGCTATCTTGGGACCATCGTCGGGGATGTTCCACTTGGCCTGTTTCAAATGGTGCATATAAGTAGGACTTACCTAATCTCTGGGATAAACCAAGGGAATGTGATTACTGAAGAGTTCAGTGATTTTGATTAATTTTACCTTCACTTCCGCCCACAGCCTATCCCTCTCGTCGGCCTTGACGTCCTTCCAGCTCTGGACGGTGATCTTCACCCTTTCCTTCGCCAACAAGCCAACATAGGCAGCATAGTGGCCGGCGTTCTTCCCGATCGGTCTCCCGAACTGGTTGAACTCACATGAAAGATCCGCGCGTTTGGCCAAACGACCCAACATCGTCGGGCCTCGCGCCTTCCTCTTGCACTGGGACGAGGCAGCGCCATCTACGTTCGCCCTCGCCGAATCACTACTATCAGCCGAGGAAGATGCCGACATGGCTTTACCTAAAATTCCACGAACAAACCATCAATTGATATGAAGAAAGGTACATGACAAAATTCATAACTAAAATTGTTGTGCCCTACGCTAGTCTCTCTGCATGAACATAAAGTCTGTTGAAATTTAAATGAACCAAAATTTCAGATGAACATTAGAAAATGGGAAGTAATTAACAGAAAATTCAGATTAGCAGTGCAAACTAAGACATACTCTATTTCCTATCGGTTTTGAAAGGAAAACCGATAGTACTAAGGTTTGTATTCAAGAAAATTTAAAAGATTAGCAGTGCAAACTATGCTAATCTCTCTGCAGGAAAATAAAGTCTGTTAAAATTTATATGAACCTAAATTTCAGATGAACATTAGAAAATGGGAAGTAATTCACAGAAAATTCAAATTAGCAGAACAAACTATGATATACTCTATTTCCTATCGGTTTTCCAAGTCAAACCGATAGTAATCAAGTTTGTATTCAGTAAAATATATAAGATTAGCAGTGCAAACTATGCTAGTCTCTCAGCAGGAACATAAAGTATGTTAAAATGTAAATGAACCAAAATTTCAGATGAAAATTAGAAAATGGGAAATAATTAACAAAAAATTCAGTTTAAGGTATTTACTATCGGTTCTAAATAAGAAACGGATAGTGGACTACACTGTATGACAAATTGCTAGTGATTTTCATCAATTCTGTCATTCTCATAGCTATCAAGTTTGTAGTTCATGAATTTTACTCTAGGTTTATATTTGTAATCCATTGAACGGGATATGAACCATTGCATACAAACTTAAGCAATACACGCGAGCAATTTGGTCAAGAACACTTACAGTCGATCATGGAGTGGCCGGAGGCGGTGGCGCAATGCAGTGCCGGAGGCGGTGGAGAACCAGATTCTGATCGGCAATGGTAGCGCAGAGGAGCGAAGAAGCGAATGTCGGGGAATCTAGGGTTTTTCGCGCGAGTATTTGGAAATTGGAATGTGATCAGTTGCACTGGAGGGAAAATTGTGCAAGGTTATAACCTAATGTATGAATCTTTACTATCGGTTCATAACCACCAAACCGATAGTACAAACATGTAAGTTAGGGTTTTCAGTATGGGCATTTTTCACTATCGGTTTTATTATACCAAACCGATAGTAAACTAAGAACAGGGGCTCATAGCACAGTATAAATCACTATCGGTTATAAACAATAAACCGATAGTAAAAAAGTTAGGGTTTTCAGTGTTGGCACTGTTCATTATCGGTTTTATTATACCAAACCGATAGTAAACTAAGAACATGGGCTCGTAACACAGTATAAATCACTATCGGTTATGAACGATAAACCGATAGTATAGTTTAATTTCATATCTGTTTCACAGTTAAAACCGATAGTAAAATACAATGTTATTGACCCTAAAGGATTTCCCTTAGAAGAATTACAGATGATCTCAGTACATCATTTTGCATTGTATTTTACTATCGGTTTTATGACAATAAACCGATAGTATATGTTAATTTCATATCGGTTTGGAAGTTGAAACCGATAGTAGAATACTGTTAAATTGATCTAAAGGTATTTCCTGAGAACAATTACAGATGGGTCTCAGTACATCATTTTGCACTTGTAAAGACACCTGAAATCCCATGCAAATGACTTCCAATAATTTTGAAATAAATTAACAGTAAAGACCAATCATGGAATGAAAATTTGCAGTTTTCATATTGATTTGTGAAAAGAATCAATTATTGCTCAAATCAAGTATATACTCCAATTGAAATGAAAATTTGCAGAAATGATTCTCAATGCATCACATATGTTTTCCCAAAGAATTTTTGAAAAATGATTTGAAGAATTCTTCGATTAAAGATCCAAGTAATATACGTCACTTACATATTGCAAATTAGTCAAGAATGGTTGTCCACCCATAATCCTTCTTCGTGGTCGTCTCGCAGGTAACTTGTTTCGTCAACATCTTCGGTAGGGACAGATTGAAGGATTCCATCTAAAAATGGAGGTAGTTCGTCGAACTGATCGTACTCTTCTTCATCCACAACGTCTTCGACCCCAACAATACGTCTCTTACAGTGAAGGACAACGTGCAACTTTGGGTTGGCCGGGTCAACGATGTAGAACACCTGTGTGGCTTGCTTAGCAAGTATAAATGGATCATCTTTGTGTGCGACTCTACTGAGATCGACGAGAGTAAACCCATAATTGTCGACTTTAACACCTCGAGGGATTTCGACCCATTGGCATCGAAATAGAGGAATCTTAAGTAATACATAATCGAGCTCCCATATTTCCTCAATAACACCGTAATATGAGTCGAGTGCCCTTACTGCCCTGGCATCCTCCGAAATAGCAAGTAGTGTCACTCCACTACATTGCATAGTACTCTTCTCGTCCTGAGTTCTTGTGTAAAATGAATAGCCGTTGATGTCATACCCCTGCCAAGTCCCTACAGTAAATCTAGGCCCTCTGGCCAACCATGTAACATCTTCATCTACGTCGCCCTCAGAAGCTTGCAGGACTCTATTTTCGATCCACCCAGCAAACTTCCTATTATGTTCTCTGGTGACCCAAATCTCTAGCTTCGAAGGATTCTGTTTCCGTAACATTTCCTTGTGCTCGTGTATGTATGGCTCTACCCCCGTCATGTGCTGTAAGACCCAAAAATGGGCTTTTGTATACAGATCACTAGAGGGGACGACTGCTTTAAATCCAATCGTTCCAATGCCCTGAAGCCTGCCCTCATGCCGGGACGTAGGAACGCCAATTGGGTCAACCCCGGCCATATAGTTGGTGCAAAATTCGATCACCTCCTCGGTGGCATAACCTTCAATGATACTGCCCTCAGGCCGATGTCGATTCCTTACATATCCCTTCAAGATACCCATAAATCTCTCAAATGGATACATGTAGTGCAGGAACACGGGTCCACAAAACTTAATTTCTCTGACAAGGTGAACAATTAGTTGGACCATAACATCAAAAAAGGATGGAGGGAAATACATCTCCAGCTGACAAAGAGTGGTAGTCACATCGTGTTGAAAATCGTCCAGTCCATCCATATCAATTACCTGCAAGGACACAGTTGCAGCAAATATTCAGATCCAAAAAATCTGACAAGTTCCACGAATGGAGCTAATTAACTTGCTAGGAGTACACGCTTACGTACCTTGCCAGATATTGTGTTGAAGAAATAACATAGCTTTGTAATTGTCTCTTTGACTTTGACTAGGAGAATGCCTCTGATAGCAATGGGAAGCATTTGTGACATCAGTACATGACAATCATAGGACTTCATACCAACTAGTTTCAAGTCTTTCATGGACACAAGTTTTTTCAAGTTCGCAGAATACCCGCATGGAACTTTGACACCATGTAGGCACTGACAAGTTCTGTTTTTTCTCTTTTTGACAAAGTATAGCAGGCCCGGGGGAGGTATGTCCGCTTTCCCTTCTCCAACGGTGCAAGCTTAGTCCTTATGCACATCTCGAGCATGTCACGGCGAACGTTGATGCCATCTTTCGTCTTTCCTGGAATGTTCAACAACAAACCAGTCAAACTGTCACAAACATTTTTCTTTACGTGCATGACATCAATGCAATGTTGAACTTGTAAGTGCTCCCAATATGGCAGATCCCAAAGAATCGATCTCTTCTTCCAAACATTTTTTCCTGGAGGTTTAGAACATTTACCGAACTCAACTTTGATGTCCTTCACGCGCAAGTAAAGCTCCTTACCAGTCACAAACACTGGGGCTGATCCTTTCTCAGGCTTCCCATTGAATGACTTCCTCTTCTTACGGTAGGCGTGATGCATCGGAAGGAATCTGCGGTGACCCATGTACACTGTTTTTCTGCAGTTCGATAACCACATGCTTTCAGTTCCATCCAGGCAAATAGGACAAGCCTTGCCTCTTTTCGTACTATACCCCGACAAATTTCCATAGGCCCGAAAATCATTTATGGTGCAAAATATCATGGCCCGCAACATGAAATTCTCTCGCTTATGTGCATCCCACACCCGCACCCCTTCGCTCCACAATTTATGTAAGTCCTCGACTAACGGTGATAGAAACACGTCAATATCATTCCCGGGTTGTTTGGGTCCTGAAATTAGTAACGACATCATGATGTACTTGCACTTCATACATAACCAAGGAGGAAGATTGTAGATGCATAAAAGAACCGGCCAAGTACTATGTCGACTGCTCATATTTCCGTGTGGATTCATACCGTCTGTACTCAGCCCAAACCTTATATTCCTCACTTCGCCGCCAAACTCACCAAATGTTCTGTTAATGTTTCTCCATTGAATGGAATCAGCTGGATGTTTTAGTTTTCCGTCTTGTTTCCAACCTTCAACATGCCAACGCAAGTACTTCGCATCTTTCGGATTTGTAAACAGCCGTTTCAATCTGGGAATCACAGGCAAATATCACACAGTTTTGGCCGGAGGCCCTTTCTTTACCTCATCACATCCATTGTGATAAATTCTGTCCCCATGCTTATACCGCGATGCACCGCATCTTGGACAAACATGCAAATCCTCGTACTCATTACGGTACAGAACACAATCATTTGGGCATGCATGTATTCTTTCGATTTCCATTCCCAACGGACACAATAGTTTTTTGGCCTGGTAAACCGATCTTGGCAACTCATTTCCCTCTGGACGCATGTCCGCTAACAGATCCAATAGCGCCGTGAAACTCTTATTGCTCCAACCGTTGCTTGCCTTCAAATTATATAATCTCAACACAGAAGACAACTTTGTAAATTTTGCACATCCAGGGAACAAAGGCTTCTCAGAATCAACAATTAATTTCTCAAATTTAGCTAAATCGTTTTCGCTGTAGTCTTCTTCTACATCACGTAACATTTCATCTAAATTGTCGTCATCTACATGGACTTCCGAATGAACATTACCAATGTTTTGATCATGATCATCATTACTGCAATCCACTTCCGGGTGCTGCTGAGTGGTAGCGGTGCTTGTTTCCTCAAGATCTTCACCATGCCATATCCAACGGGTATAGCGTGCGTTAAAACCACGACGAATCAAATGACTCCTAATCTGATTAGAGTTGCCGAACCTTTTTAAGTTAATACAATCTATACAAGGACAATGCATATTTTTCTCTCCCTTCTTCGCCTTTTCTTGCTCAGCAAATTTAATAAACCCATTCACACCCTCCAAATACTCAACAGTAGTACGTTTTATTCCATACATCCAATATTCTCGGTCCATCTACAATTATTTCACAAAATTGACAAATTCAAATAAATAATTAATGACTCAGGGCATGCATATATGCATGAAACATAATTAGCTAGGCCATATGTGTGTACATGAGCTGCTTAATTACATTAAATGGATTTGTATAAATGAAACCCTAATTAACTTGATGCATGCATTAATTGGAAGAGCCAGCTAGCTAGCTGCTTAAATTCAGCAAGCTATAGCTAGCTAGCCAACCTAGCCTTCTAGCTAGTTTGGAGATACATGCATCTAGTTTACTGAATTGCAAGTAGAGAGAGAGAGGGAGAGTGCATGTGAAAGAGTGATCGAGAGAGAGAGAGAGAGAGGTGATGAGAAGATGACAATATCGAGGGGGATGGAAATATGATCAACCTCTCAGCTAGCTTCTCCAGATCACTCTAGCTTGGAGTCGTGCGCGGCTGAAATGATTCCAACATGCAGAGCGCAGAGCAGGGGTCGACCTAATTAAGTTGTCCAATTTTACTATCGGTTCAAAAACACAAACCGATAGTAAAATAAGGTCCCCACTATCATAACCATTAGTTTATATGAAGTCATTTTACTATCGGTTTGTTTTATATAACCGATAGTACTATTTAATATATTATATCGGTTAGTACAGTAAGAACCGATAGTAAAAAGTCAGTAATTTCACTATCAGTTACGCGAGAAAACCGATAGTACTATGTAATATATTATATCGGTTGGTACAGTACGAACCGATAGTATAAAGTGAGTAATCTTACTATCTGTTACGAACGAAAAACCGATAGTACTGTTTTAATATATTATATCGGTTGGTACAGTAATAACCGATAGTATAAAGTGCGCAATTTTACTATCAGTTAAAAGTGGAAAACCGATAGTACTATTTAATATATTATATCGGTTTGTACAGTAATGACCGATAGTAAAAAGTATTTGCATTTCACTAACGTTGGACTAGTGTGTAACCGATAGTAAAATGCCTCTTTTCCGCCGCTGTCGTCCTATTCTATCGGATTTTTCCCAGATTGCTTATAACCGTTAGAAAATATGGGTTAGTGGAATGCACTTCTGTAGTAGTGTCTCAAGGCTACGAATGAACATTTTGACATGGACGAACATGAAAAAGCGGTCAATTCTAAACCCTATCGATCTTTGATTGATAGTTTGCTTTATTTTACTGTATTTTGACCCATCATCATACTTAGTGATTGCATATATGCTAGATTCCAATTATTTCCTAAGAAATGTCATATGATTGCCATTAAATGCATTCTTAGGTAAATTGAAATGCAATCCTAGATAGATCTTTGATATTCAAAAGTACAAGTCTTGAATTACTTGATTATTTGGATTCGGATCTTATGACTTGCAAGATAGATCGAAAGAGTACATCCGATGGTTGTTATGCTTAAATTCTTATGGATGAAACATTGGATTATAGAATTGCTTTTGAATAGATGCCACTTATGAAATATTGAAAATGCCGTAAAGATAGTGAACAATTTAATTCAAAACACTCGGTTAGATATTGATATACGACATCATTGTATAAGAGACTTTGTGGCATAAAGATTTAGATATATGTCATGATATGATAAATGTCATCGAAGTAAAATTCAATGGCCCCCAAAAATATTGCTTGTCAACATTTAAGTTTTTAACCCTTTCTTTTTGTGCTTCATGACAAAGGGGGGGATATATTTGAGGGTCTTAGATATTTGAGAGCTTTAGGGGGAGAGAGTTTAGGAAAGTTTGGAAGAGATAGTTGAGGTACTTGACGAAGAGGGAGAGATAGATATCATTTAATATTAGATTGATATGAGAGACATTATGTTGAGATCATTGATATTGATATTTGGGAGAGATAATTGAGTTAGAGAAAATTGTGATAGTTCATATTTTGGAAGATGACTTGATTGAACTTGTGCTCAATTGTCATTCATATCTCTTAAATTAAATGATTAAATGCTTTGCTCAGTTCCAAAATATTATTGCATATATTGAGGGGGAGTTGAGCATCTATTTTGGATTTATAGAAGTTGTTGTTATCAATTATCAAAAATGAGGAGATTGATGGATCTAGGTCGATCTAGGTATCTAGGTTTTGATGATTAATGATGTTTTGGATAAACCCTTGATGATTAAAGTTAATCTGAAAAATGATAGCTTTGATGATTAAATGACAAATTGAATAAATCCTGGTTTAGCACAAGTACATTGAATTGTGATTTGTTAAATCCTGAAGTTTGATGACTCCTTATTGTGGTTTTGATATCGATACACATGTTGAGGGGGAGCTCGTCATATTAATCATCTGTGTTGATTGCTATCATGATATACCTATATAATAGTTCATGGCTCACTATTTGATCAATTCACATTTCATAGGCATCCAGCCTAGTGCTGTCAATTCATAATTCAACCATTCTTTCTCATGCAATATTACTTATATGCAAGGTCATATTATAGTAACTTCTAAAATATAGGTTCAAGATGTTCAAGAATATGACTTGCCTTCCACGTCGTAAAAATCAGCAGTTGATGTCGGGTCGGCAGTGAAGTCCTCGAACTTAGCTTCTGGCTCTGCTCAGTGACAAACAGACACACAATGATTACTAACATAACTATATTAAAATGTTTTATGGTCTACATGCATATATGCTTAACAAAATAACTGAACAACGCTGAGGTTAATCGAGATTACAAGCTGAACTGAGTCGAGACTTTAGGGTTTCAAGAAATCTGGTCTAAGATTGAGTACTGGAGATGATCAGTGGTTCAAGGCATCAATATTGACATTGAGTTCGCGGCTAGTTTGCTCAAAAACAATGAATGTCAGCCGATTGACATTCGGGGTTCAAGGCGTTGACAAAGGCTCAACAAATTCTAGAGGGCTTATCTCAAGTTGTGATAGTAGAAGAAAATGTAGATCATAGCTTTACAAATTCAGTGAAAAAAGTGGTTTCTAAATTGCACAACCAGAAGTGGGTAAACAAGGCCAATGCCACTGGTTGGCATGCACTGGCATAGGGCTAACAATGTCAAAAACTAGGGCATAGCTGTAAATTTGGTTCAAAGCTTCGGTTGCTTTGCCAACTATGTCAATTAGGTAGGCGAGGTTATAAGGATGTTGTTGGCGAAGTTAATTTGGAAATGATGGCCAGACAACGGCGAACGGCGAAGTCGAAGTTGTCGGCTTCCAGGAACAAGAGCGAGCTACGGTGACAACGAGCTAGGGTGGATGAATCAAGAAATTGATTGAAGGCTTATGATCCTGGAGTGGTGCTGAAGGTGCTGGAGGAAGGAATTTGGCTAAGGTTGTGATTCGAGGCTCGCCGGCGTTGACACCGGACTCGAAGAAGATGGTAAAAGAGGCACCGATGTTTTAGAGCAATGCTGATCAATCTGGCTTGGCCACACCATCTACGAGATACAAAGAGCGAGTTGGTGTAGTCAATTTGGTCGGAGTAGAGGTGGAACGGGCCGACGTCGTGAGGCGTTCACGGCGGCGCTCGAAGAATAGGAAAACACAAGATACAACTCGAATTCAAATTCTGGATGAATAGGTTTGCTAAGATTAAGCTACTAAGCATTTTGTTCTACTACAAAGAAGGTTAATTTGGACTGGAGTTGATTTAATTACTGGAATAGAACATTACGAATTACGGCGATCACCGGCGTTGGGGTCTACTGGAGCTCGATTGGATGCTACAGAACGATGAGGTGAACAAGAGGAACTTACTGGTCGATTTAGTTTGGATGTTGATGCAATGAATTGCTCTGGCGTCGTGCTCCTCCTCGGCGACTCACCGGAGAAGAAGACGATGACGCAGAAGTTTGAGACTTAGCTAAATTCTGGTGAAGTAGAGATTACACAGGGCGATGGGGTGCTTAAATAGACCAGGGACGAAGTTGGCAAGGAGGGAATGGCAATGGAAATTGCGCCGGGGACGAGAGTGGCTGGGCGTAGAAGAAACAATGGTGACAAGTGACATGACAGCGACAACGGCTCTGCCACTGCTCAAATGGTCGGTTCATTGGAACTTGGCGCTGGCTGGTGCAAGGCGAGGGCGACAATGCTGGCACGACGTGCCGACGTGGCGTGAAGTTGCTGACAAAAGTGGCTGCTGCTGCTGCTGGTCGCGTGCAGGAGTGGTTGCTGGTCGTCGGTGTTGCCACGACGACGACTGAAGCGCGGATACGTGCGCACATGCAAGCATAAACGAGCACAGGCACAAGCGCATGCAAAGTTTGGCTGGCGGCGAGCAAGCACGGTGCAAAGACCACGGCGAGGTTCTGGTCAAAAATCAGCTGGGAGCTCTGGTCGAACTAGACTGAGTTGCAATTACAGGAATTTGGGTTTTGGACTGATTTGCGAATTTTGAGATTTGGATGATTAAGATTGAATTTTATTTTACTGATTTAGCAAACTTAATTCAACAGATAATTTGGCAAAGATACAAGATATGATTTGGAACATTTGAGTGGTTTTTGAACGAAATTGATAATAGGGTAATTAAATTAGGGAATTTGAAATCTGAATTTGGCAAATTTGAAATTCTGGGATTTAGGATTGGATTTTGAGAATCTCATAGAAAAAGATTTTGTATTGAATATCATTTAGGAGGTGTTCCCTGAATCAAATTTGAATTTGAAGTTAATTTGCAACATTTAGCCTTTTCAGGCTTCTGGAAAATCTGGAAAAGGATTGATCTACGATACTCCTTGGACTGATTTGTGAAAAGGGTTTAGATGATACAATCTGGTTGCCAACTTTTCGGATTAAGGTATTGGCATACCCTTGATCATAATCCAAGAATAATCTGGCCTGGATTTGGTCAAGATTTGATTAAATCAGGATTTGGAGTATTTAGGGTAATTAGGGTATTTAGTTAATTTCTGTTTTTGAAAACAGAAAAGATTGATAAATCTGGGAGTTAGAGATCGAATTGAATCTAGCTTCTGAAGGCTTTTATTCTCAGGATAAATAGTAGGTCACATTTGGAAAGTTAGATCTTGATTTGGGTTCACAGAGAAGATTTTGAGATTTTGGGGCTTAGGATAAAATAAATCTGACTGATTTTGCTGATCTTAGAGAGACATATGCATGCATGACTTT
Source organism: Pharus latifolius (assembly GCA_019359835.1). Classification (NCBI taxonomy): domain Eukaryota; kingdom Viridiplantae; phylum Streptophyta; class Magnoliopsida; order Poales; family Poaceae; genus Pharus; species Pharus latifolius. Next base: position 25,187,760 of record CM033325.1, on the reverse strand, counting down.
TATGAAAAAGAATTTTCACCCCAAACCCGGGGTGTTACATCTACTACCCAAGTGAAGTGCTTCATGGTCCAAAGGAACGTTATCCTGAGGTCCAGAAGATACTTTACGCACTTCTGATGTCATTCAATTACACTTTGTTGCGACTAACAACGCAGCAGAGTATGAAGGTCTTATTGTAGGGCTCCAGGAAGCCAGATTCCTCGGAGTCCGTCGGTTAGTGGTGAGGGGAGACTCACAACTAGTCGTAAGACAGGAAAACAAGGAGTATAACATCTCCGATGAGACAATGGCTCATTACTTGGGGAAGTGAGGAAATTGGAAAAACACTTCAGTCATTTTGAAGACCAATATATCCCGCAAAAGAACAATATACTCGCAGACCAATTATCAAAAATTGGGTCCTCACACACATCCGCTCCGGCAGGAGTGTTCGTTGAACACTTAAAACACCCTTCGATCATGGCTTCGATCGAGGACGAATAGTTGACAGTTTGTATCACCAACCTTGGACATGAATGAGATTGGACCCGACCATTATGGATCTATCTCGAACATGGGACCTTGCCCAAGGAAGAAACCGAAAGTGATTAGTTAGTTCGAAAAGAGCGCCTGTATAAACTCATAGATGGAGCCTTATATAGAAAGGGTACTCAAGTAGTATTCATGCACTGTATATCTCAAGAGGATGGTAAATCCCTCTTGAAAGAAATTCATGATGGTGTATGTGGTGTACATGCGTCATATCACACACTGGTCGGAAAAGCATTCCGACAGGGTTTTTATTGGCCTTCGGCACTTGATGACAGCAAGCATTTAGTCAAGACATGCCCACAGTGTCAATTTCATGCAAGGCAAGTTCACCAGCCTGCATATGCCTTACAAACTATTCCTCTAACATGGTCTTTTGCAGTCTGGGGAATAGATATCGTGGGCCCTATGCCCCAAGCGGTCAGTGGATACAAGTTCCTATTCATAACCATTGACACGTTTATTAAATGGATTCAGGCTGAACCAGTCTGCAATGTTACCGCCTCTGCGGCGAAGAAATTCTTTCATAAGAATATAGTCACACGATTTGGTGTTCCAAGTCACCTCATTACCGAGAATGGTTCTTAGTTCGCTAGTGGTTTCTTTTTGGACTATTGCGATGACATTGGGACCAAAGTGTGCTTTGCTTTTGTAGCTCATCCACAGAGCAATGGTGCCCTTGAATGTGCCAACGGGAAGATATTACAAGGCATCAAGAAACGTGTTTTTGATCACCTTAAGATGCGCTCGGGGGCTTGAGTAGATGAACTCTACTCCGTTCTATGGGCACTATGCACCACTTGTAGTCGAGCTACGGGTGAGACGCCTTTTCAACTAGTATACAGTGCTGAGGCTGTCCTACCCACTTAAATTCACATTGGGTCTGTTCGTGTGAATCAATTCGATCATTCTGATCAACATGAACAATGTGCCCAAGATATTACCCTCCTCGAGGAAAAATATGATCGGGCATTGAACACGTCTGTAATATATTTATAAGCTTTGCGTAAATACCACAGTAAATGGGTGCAGCCTCGTAGTATTCACATGGGCGACTTGGTTTTGCGGAAAATACAAAACCAGTCTAACCGCAATAAATTCTCCCCTTAGTAGGAAGGCCCTTATAATGTGGTCTCAGTATCGCGACCAGGATCAGTTCGATTAGCGATGGAGGATGGAAGGATCGTGTCCAATACTTGGAACATAGATCAATTATGCGTTATATGTGTAAGTTTTCCATTTCTTTTATCCTTTTCTTTTAGCATGATTTCATTAAAAATTATGTGTACTTTTTCCTCGCGTTACGTTGTGGTTCGATTTCTTTTTGCTCCACACTGACCGAGCTATGCTTGGGGGCTAGCCGCCGATGACTATCCTACTATGATAACCAAGTTGGATTCGTTGGCCGATCTCATGGTCGCATCTAGATAAGACATCCCTAAATAAGCCATTTCTAAACGCATATGGGGCTTACTAGCATGTTTTTGATTATTCGAGTAGCTGCTGGTTCATAATAAACATTGCTATTGTATTAAGATCAACATCGGTGCGACCAAACGATCATATCTAGGTTGAGACATTCCTTTTATAAACCGTTTCTAAACATATAAGGAACTCACCAGATATTTCCTGATCGTCAATAACCCATATTACTCCTGAGATTATAATACCATGTCTTCAGTATGTATGATCTCAGGAGGGGGCTAGAAGAATATGACCATAACGTAAAACGAAATTAAGTACATTTTTCTCAAAACCTAAGGCATGCATTTGCATATTATAACTGTATGTGTACAGGTACAATTAACATAAGAGGATTGTTGTCCATTATAATAAATCAAAATAAGCCTTGCTCTTTCAAAATACCTTCGATAAGGGGCTTGACTTCTTCTAAGATAGCTTCAAACTGATCTGCACTCTCGATCTCTGCATCTCCCACCACTGGATTCAAGTTCAAACTTGGGCCATGGTGAAGTCTAAACTTGCACAGAATGGCAGAGGCTATTGATCTTGCATTGGTCTTCATCGCCTCTTCTTGCCATTTTGTATCTTCAGGAAGATACCCGAGGAGTGATTCAGCTTGAGCCGTGACCAGTCTGCATAAATTGCTGAGGCTTAAGTTGTCCTTTTGAGGCTCGACTATATCTGCCTTCAGTAATTTTTCAACCCTCTTCAATTTTTCGAAGATTTTTGATTGGACATTGCTGCAGGATGACATTGTCGCCTTTAAGGTCTCATTCTCCTCGCAGACAGTGTCAATCTTCGAGCTTTGAAGCTCAATGGTCGCATAAAGGTCATTTTTCTCTTGTGAAAGAGAGCTTATTTGATCCTCTTGTACTGCATGAACAAAGTAAGTGAGTTTACAACAATTCACGCAAAGATATAATCCTTTTTGGTCAAAAGTAGGGCTTACAGGAAAGCTTTGATTGCACCTTGCAAAGTTCCTTCTCCATAGAAGAAAATCTCGCAGCCAAAGCTTCCTCCTGATTTTGCCGATCGGCCATGCTTTTTGTCCAGGAAGCATTTTCCCTATGACAAGAAAGACAATTGTTATACTTAGATGAAGTTTAAGTTGGTATAAACAATGATTTGGATACTTACTGTCGTAGCCAGCTGATCTCCCGTTGTGCGACCTCGATATGCTTTGCTAAAGCTTTTGACTTGGCCGCCACGCGGGTCAGATCTTGAAACACAGTGAGACCTGCTGTTTAAACTTGGACATTCCTAAGATCTTCAATTCAGAAAAGGTAAAAGAGTTTTACTTACCTCTATGAATTTGACAAAAGAAGTATCCTCGGGTTCATTCAAGGGTTGAACCCCGAGATCAGTTCTTTCTTTGACAACAGGAGCAGCAAATTTTTGTTCATGTTGGCTCACTCCCGCAGTCAGAATTGCGGTTTCCACCTCAGGAGTCTGCAGGTCCACGATTATTTCCTCCATAATGGCTTGAGAGGATACCTCAGCCATTGTGTTTGCACTTGTGTCTCCTTCGACCTCCAAGGTAGGAGTTGCACCGGTTCTTGAGGAGGTCGGCAGGGTGCTATACACAGGGGACCTGAAAAAATCATAACTTGTGGCATCCTTATGCTCAAGAAAATAAGAGGTAACAAGATGTGATGTCCTTACTTGAGTCGAAACCCCAACATAGATTTGGGTTTCGGCGATGCGCTCTGGGGAGAAGCCCAATGGGTGCCCCTGTTTAAGTGTCATCAACATTTGTCCTTGTTTTCCACTTCTTAAACAGGATAGTATCTTCTTCCTCCTGCATGATCAAGATACAATTGATATATGCAAGGAAGTAAAACACTTAAAAGCTGTGAAGTTCTTACCACAGCAATCACTTCGAAGGGGGTGTTACCAACCCTGAGACAGTTGAAACCGCAACCTCAGGATTAGGGTCTTCTTCCTTGACCGCAAGTTCTTCTACGATCACGCGATCCACCGCTGCAGTATTTCCTTCCGCCAAGGAGGATAAGATATCGGCAATGGCATGAGAGGATGGCTCCTCTGGAACGTCAATCTCCAGAGGGCTCATCGTTTTTCTGTTAGGACGGATGAGAGGAACTTCATCTTCCTCATCCTCGCTCCCCTCATCCTGTACGACTAAAAAGGAACTCCTACTCCCATTTGGCATAATAGGGGGAAGAGAAAATCTTACCGCAGTATCTTTCGTGGTTATTTTCTTCTTCGAGGAAGCTCCTCCTATGATCTTCTTGGATGTTTCGGGAGCTGGCTCCTTTGTTTTCTTTGCCTTGGAAGAGGATTTCTTCATCCTCTTTGATGCTAACCTCCTAGAAGGCCCAGCATCATCACCAGGACGCTTTGTCCCAGTGGTTCGCCCATTCAACAGCTGTTTCATTTCAGAAATTTTGATTTGATGATTAAAATCAACGGGCGTATTCTTGAACATGTTCCTCAAAAGAGATCTTACCTCTTGGCATTCTTGTTTGAGATCTTCACCGTTGTTGATTAGGCTTTGAGGATGGGGTGATCCTTGAGCTCCTTCTGTTGCGACATTATAAGGCCGCAGAAGGTTATTTGTCTGTTTCTCAATCTCAGACAAAGATATAACTGCATCGCAAAAAGAAATTTACTTGGTATGGCATTTTTCATTGGCAAAATTCCGTATTTTATGGACAAAAGGACATACCGGTATTGTAATGCAAGGTGCTATCCACCATGGATTCCACCTCCCAAGCGGGATGTTCCCTTTTTTGCAGTGGGCTCGTCCTGTTCTTTACAAAGTCGTGGATGATATCCCATGCTGTTAATCCCTGTTGAACAAGGTGAAGAATCGCTTGGACCTGCTACTTCAACTCTTGATTTAAAGCAGGAATGGTGTCAATTTCACTGTTCTTCTCTGGTCGGTGATTCTCGAACCAGAGATTGCTCTCCGATGGAGGGGTGGAGTAGAACCATTTCTGGTGCCATCCGTGCACCGAATACTGTAGAGGGAGAAAGGGATAATCTTTCTTCTCCCTTATGCGAAAATATATGCATCCTGCAGCACTGGCGCTTTTCAACCATGCCAAGAAGTAGAACCATTGGAAGAGATCTATATTGGGTAGCACTCCAACGAAGGCCTCGCAAAAGTGCTGGAAAATTGCCAGAATCAAAATGGCGTTGGGATACAGATTAACCAGTTCCAGACCATAGTGTGCCAGGACTTCCTGCAGGAACTTGCTTTCTGGGAATCGAAACCCACAACGCAAGAACTCTTCGAAATCACCAGCTCATTCTCATGAACGACTGGGGTTTCTTCATTTTTCTTCGTCGGCCTCCAGTTGATCAGCAGCCACGGGGGAAGGATCTCCTATTTCTCAAGCGCCATCAAGCTCTCTTCGCTATGATGGATTGTTCGGCTCCAGGACACCATTGCGGATGAGATCAGTGGGAAGGCAACGGCTTAGGAGGCAATGAGGGCAGGGTGCATGAAGACAGTTTTGTGTGGCGGAAATGGCTAAGGAAAAAGAGGGTTTTCTTCTGAAGCTTCTCAAGAAAGCTACTGCTTCCTTTTATATGCCCGAGACCACTACTCACCAGGTTTATTATTTTACAAATTTCTCATAACGGGTATTTTCTCGAATAGAACCCGGTATCGTATTTTAACCCTGTTTGAATCTGAAACAAAATGTGTCTGTTTTTAATAGATCATTTTATTTCACATTCGGGGGCTACAGTATATATAATTTTATGAGAATCTTTTTTGAGGAATTAAAACCTTATGATTCCAGGGTAATCTCATATCTTCAACACTGTCACAATCTTAAAAGCAAAAATTCTATTGTGATCGCAGTACCAAGTATGATCGCAAGGCTATTCTGTGATCTCGATATTGTCTGTGACCTTAAGGCTACGCGCGGTCTCAAGGCTGTTCTTTGACCGCAATGTTTTTATGGCCTCAATAATAGCTTGAGACCAAAGTCTGGAGTTGATCTCGGATAGAAGATGCATTACCTGTGTTTGTTTTGGTCGCATAAGTGTTTTCCTGTCACCATTTATCACACAGAGAACGCTAGTTGGTGATTGTAAGTTATACATAATCATTCAAAGAGTCAAGTATGTAAGAGAAACAAATTCTTTATTTCTTACAATATTTATTTACAAAAGGGATGCAGGCGACAAAAACCATCGACCTGATCCGAAAGTAATTTAAAAAGTTCTCCCAGGGACATGTTGGCATTAGTGGGATCAACACTGGCAACCCCAAGAGAGCTAGACGTCTCTAAGCCTATTGATGTCATCCCTTATTAAGGGGGAGCAACTGTTCCTTATTGTATTGGAGAGGTCTCGCTGCTCTCGGGCATGATCCCTCTCCAACCAAAACTTGCACGCCTCCCCGTGAGCTCTGTCATGATACTCTGCAAGGCGCAGAGTAATCGAGGAGATTTCCTCAAAACTCTTCTCCAGCACCTCTTTTTCTTCTTCGAGAATTCTGCACAATGCAAATTTCTCCCCAGAAGAACTTGGGTCTTAGCAAGCTGATGGCTAAGAGCCCAATGAGCTTTCTCATCCTGTAAATACATGGGTTAGTTCCTAAAGCATGTAACGATCGGAAAGAAAGAAAATGCTAACCTTCGTCACAGGATGAGAGGAGAAAGCCAATCTTTGAAGGGAACTTGTTCCCAAAGGCGTTGTGGGCGCAGTGAGACTTTCCCCAGAAGGATGCTGGTTAGAAGGATTGTTGTGGTGATCCAAAAAAGGTGATGAAGATGCAACTGGATGGGTTGCAAGGGCTGAGGAAAGGGGCAGTGTGGCAGCCCAGATGTCCGCACCTTTTAGTATTTTCGGTGAAACTCCACTGGAGGATGCTTCGTCATTTTTGGATCTCTTCTTTGGAGGGATCATTTCCTAGATCACCTGAAAATTCCAAAATGTATAACTTCAGAAACAAACAAGCTGCAAAGAGAATAACTTGCACAGGTGTTTCAAGAGAGAACTACCTTCTGAAGATGCTGTTCAACCTCAGCTCCTATTTCTATTTCTTCCTCGTCACTCTCAACAATCTTTTTGGAATCTCGGCTTGCCATTAAGATGAGAGTAAAAGAGGAAATGTAGCAGGAAGATGAGAGCAGGTTCTAAAAGACTTAGCCAGAAAACAAGCTGTGAGTTTTAAGAACTGAAGGGCTTCGATATTTATAGAGCTTGGAGGTGATGATTCACTTTCGCGGGCGCCTCGAGTTTTTAAATGCACTTATGGTTTTTTGTCTTGGTTAAGTGCTCAATAACTTCATGATTACCCTTAAAAAAACCCAAGAGGTTATCTTGGGAAATAAACTGACACATGGTGTACAGTGCACATGAAGAAGTTGAAGCGTCGGGTTACATATTCGATGCGGATTAAATTTGAAGATTATAATCTTTTCATTTCTTCAAATTTGGGGGCTAGCTGACGAGGATTGTCACCTGAGCTAGTTTATATCATGTTCTAGTCAAAATCGGATATGATATATGTCTCTGAGTCCTAGCAGCCGTATGGTCACAGATGGATAGCTTCCTGTGCGTGATTAGAAGGTTGCAGACACGGAGTTAATTCATGATCGTAGTACTTGCACGATCATGAGATCGCAGACTGTGCGCGGTTAGAAGGTCACTATTTGCACTCGACCAAGACAACCTGGGGGTGTTCAAGCCTTTACTAGACAAGTTCTTAGGGTCAAGATAACTTCTCCCACGTGTGAAGACAATCGCTAGGAGGTTAACATGTGCGGTTATCTATAATTGCACGTGTTTAACCGGCGAAGAAGATTGGTGTGGTTATACGAACTGCACTGTGGCAACCGTCCAGAACTGCCTCACATTGGCATCCTTTCATTTAGTATAAAAGGATGGCTGATGGAGAAGAACAAAGAAAATAGGTTTTTTTGAAGACTTAGATATAGTTAATAGACAGAAGTATAAAAGGAGATTATCGCCTGTGACAATCTCTTGCATGTAAACACTTTTTTTCATACATAGTGAAATCACAACAGGACGTAGGGCTATTACTCCCACCATCGAGGGCCCAAACCTATATACATCTTCGCGTCCCCATTTCATTTCTTGTCTTAATTTATCTGATAGCACTTTGAAAGGTCTCACATACAACTCACAAATTTGCGTAAGATCGACTATGGACTCTGAGTCTGAATCATCGACACTCCCCTCTTCCCACAATGCCATCATGGGGTAGGACCACGATCAACCATCTAGGTGCTGCAGTTCACCAAGGCTACCTCTACATGAAGATCCCTGGGCCTCGCGGCATGATCATCGCTCGTGGCCACCAGGACGTGGCCCGCGCCATTTACGAGCACGCCGTCGCCATAATCGGGGATGTCAACCTGATCAAGGTCCCGGGGGAGGAAAATTCCACCCCAGCCCTTGATGTCTCAGTTGCCCTCCCCGGCAAGTTTATCCCGAAACCGTGCCCGGAGGGCGACCTTCGTGAGTTCCGACTGTTCCTGGAGAACGGGGAAAAAATTGTCAAAATCAAGGTAGACCTCCCCAGGGAGCACGCGAACGTCTCGCGGTTTTTCTCCGCGAAAATTCTGACGTCTTCCCTGCGGATATGAAGGGCGTAGCCCAGGATGTCATCGAGCACAAGCTCGTTGTAACGCCCGGCCGCCCTCCAGTGAAGCAAAAACTAAGAAAACTCTCCATTGAGTGCCAAGAAGCCGTTAAGGCTGAGATCGCAAGGCTCCGAAAGGCGGTGTTTGTTCGGGAGGTCTTACATCCCAAGTGGCTAACAAACCCCATCCTCGTGAAAAAGTCTAGCGGCAAGTGGAAGATGTGTGTGGATTTCACCGACCTCAACAAAGCTTGCTCGAAGGACAACATCCCACTCCCGCGGATCTACCAGCTGGTGGACTCGATCACGGGGTGCAAGCTCATGAGCTTCCTGGACACATACTCGGGCTACCACCAAGTCCGGATGGCCAAAGAGGATGAGGAAAAGACGAGTTTTTTAGCTCCCCTTGGCACCCTCTGCTACGTTCACATGCCCTTTGGGCTCAAGAACATTGGGGCAACCTTCCAGCGCCTCATGTCCTTGATCCTCACGGACAAGATTGGCCCTAACATAGAGGTCTACGTCGACGACGTGGTCATCAAGAGCCTCCGTGCGGCCGCCCATCTCGAAGACTTATCGGAGACCTTCTGTAATCTCTGTGAGTACGGGTTGAAGGTCAACCCAGAAAACTACGCTTTTGGCATGGACGGGGGGAAGCTGATCAGCTCCCTCATGTCCCAGCGGGGCATAGAAGCTAACCCTGAAAAAATTTGGGCCTTGTTGGACATGCCCCCACCAGGCTCCATAAAAGACGTACAGCGACTCACCATCCGCTTGGCCGCATTGAGCCGTTTTGTCTCGCAATTGGGAGAACGCGGTCTTTAATTCTTTGAGATCCTCTGGGACCTCGAAGGTTTCCAATGGACCCCTGAGGCCCAGGCAGTGTTCGACGACCGGAAGAAGTATCTCGCGAGCCCCCCAATGCTCGTGAGCCCGTCCCAGGAAGAGCCATTGCTCCTGTACCTCACGGCCACTCCGGTCAATGTAAGCACCGTGCTGGTCAAGGAGTAGGATGGGCAACAACGCCCCATCTATTACATGAGCGAAGCCCTCCAAGGTGCCAAGACAAGGTACACAGAGATGGAGAAAATATGTTATGCCCTTCCAGACTGAACTCAGATAGAATTCAAGTTTTCTGGAGCAAAACCTTCCAGACTGAACTCAAGGTTCTCATCTCCCGTGTCATCTAGGATGATGGGTTCTACACATATTCACCATTGGATGTGGTAGGACTCACAGGGGGTGAACATACTGCCTGTTCAAGTTCTTGACCATGGATCAAGTCCTGAGAATACTCCTCAGTAGGAGGCTCTGAGGGAACTTCATATTCTTCCATGTAGAGAGTCTCATCCTCCATGTTAAGATCAGCGTAATCTGCAAGATCAAAATCATTTTCGGAATCGTAAACTCTTGACATGGCTTACCAAAATTCCTGATGAAGAAAGACACCTTGAAGTAGGCCCCACAGTTGGGACTTTCGTCCATAGTCGAACTTACGTAAATATTAAAGAGGAATGTGAAGCCAATCTAAGGTGAATCTCAGGTAAATTATGCTATCTATATCAGAGGAAGAAAGGAATTTATACAGGTTCAGACCCTCTGATGATGAGTAATAGCCCTACATTCTGTTAGGATTACACTATGTAAAATAAGGGTTACAAGAAGAGAATCAAGGATGTTCTTAGATGAACTAAGAACAATCTTGTATTCTTTTGCTTACAGTCAATGTAAAACTACTGTGGCTAGTTCTAAATGTTGTGTCTTGAATCTCTTGCGTTGTTCTTGATCTCTCCCAGTGATCCTTCTTTTATAGCTCATTGTCGATCATCGGTTACATAATCAAAGGGACATTGAGAGGCAAACGTGTGCTGGCCATAATGTGCAATTATACCCATTTATGATTACGCCTCCATCTTCTTGATGGTTACTATAGACTTAAAGAGTTAAAACGTCTAAGACGACGGTAGTGATAAAACAGGTTCAACCACTATTTATGATTGAATGAGTCTAATCATATAGCCGTTAAATGTTTTATCTCTTTAGTAAGCTATGGTCGCATATTAAATATGACAAGGCACAGCTATTCTCATGTCCTTCATGACCTGGGCGATCATGAGAAGATGTCTCCATGTCCACGGTATTCATGAGACCATAGCCTCTGCAACCTCGGTATTTGTGGATATCTAAAGACTACGAATCCCGTGACATCACAGAATGAGACCATGAAATAAGCTATGTCCAGTATGTCTTGGACTATTCTATTGTCTCCCTCTTATGCTCCTGAGACTATAGAGAGGTAGAAAATCTCATTCTGTAGTCCTTGCGACTATAGAACGGCAAAGGTGACTAACTCAGGTTTAATCCTCGTCAGCTAGCCCCGAATTTGAAATAACAAGATATATACTTTGTTATTTTAAATTCAATCATTTTTGTAAATTCAATTATAAATATTCTGACATTTCACCTTCTCCTACAACAAAAAAATGTGAATTTTTCCACTGTGTGTCGCTTCGTTCCCCAAGAAGATCTTTGGGTGTAATTGTTACAATCATGATGAAGTCCTTTACTACAACTCGAGAAAAAAGTTAATGCGTTTTTTAAGAACTCTAGGCTTGAGAACACGAACCGTCACCTTTGGGTTTTATAAATACTTAGGTTTTACGTTCTAGGATTTTCAAGCTTTCACTTATTAAGTCCTCGTACTCCCTTTGTCTTTTCTTCTCTGTTCTTGTTCTAATGGCAGACCAAAGTTCTAAACAAGTTGTTGAGAGCGACGAAGAGGAATTAGAAATAGAAGATAGTCTTATGCAGGCATTTCAAAAGGTAACTCTTGTTCTGAAAAATCTGCATTAATCTTTCTTCTAATATAGAGTTTTTCAAAATAACACTTTTTGGGTTTCTTTAGGATCTTGAAGGTGCAACTACCTTAAAGAAGCAAACTGGTGATGATATTGGATCATCTAGTGGATCCTTATCGAAGAAACTAATGAGGTACGAGGAGTTAGTTGCCATTGCTTCTCAAACCATGGTGTCAGCCCCTTCTGCTCAAAGCGATTATGACAGAAGGAAAGAGGCTGACAACCTATAGTCTTTGACAATTGGCTCTCATTCTTCTGAATCAAAGTTGAGGTATTGATTATCTTATTAACTAAGTTGTTTAATCAAGAAACACTACCACGAAAACAGACATCCAGGATGGCACATCACAGACGGTTATGAACAAAATCGTCTGTGAAGGCCTGTCAGGAGAAAATGTTAAGTTATCACAGACGGTTCTAAACTCAAAACCGACTGTGACGTCAAAACCGACTGTGATATTCTAATTATCACAGACGGTTCTGAACTCAAAACCGTCTGTGATACTCCAACAGTATCACAGACGGTTCTGAGGTCAGAACCTATTGTGATAGTGCTGGATTATTGTTGACAATTCAGACTCGGGGTCCTTAGCCGAACTTATGCAAAATTTATAATAGTGAGACCTTTCAGGGTGATCCTCAGGGAAGGTATGTAGAATTATGGAGAACTGGAGCACAGAGAAGTTTATACAGGTTCGGGCCCTTGATGGTGGGAGTAAAAGCCCTACGTCCTGTTGGAATTTCACTATACGTAATGAAGACTTACAGAGTAATGAAAAAGTCCTTCACAGGCGAAGGTTTTCCCTATGTAAGTGTACAAAAAAGAAGCCTGGAAGGCTTATGGAAGCTATCTAATCTAGGCCGTAGTCTTGGCTACTTGAGTCTTTGAGATGTGTCGTATCTCGTTGTGGTCAGAGATGATCTCCTGTTTGATACACCATGCCGCCCTTTTATACTGGTCAAAAGGGCGCCAAGTCGTAAATGCATCAAACGGTTGCTTGGATGCGGTTTGGAGAACCGCTCTTAAACTCCCACGCAGGTTTAACACGTGTTATTTGTGGATAACTGCACGTATTAACCTCCTGACGGTTGATCCCCCACGTGGAAGAATCTTCGGGATACTTGGGATATTCCTGTTATAAGGACAGAATACTCCCACATTCCCTGGTCAAAAGAATCCTGACCGCACGATGTTGGCTGACCGCGCAACACCTTCAGCCTTCTGTCCGCGTACAGCACACGGACTTCTGACCGCGCACTAGCTACGGTCTGATCCCGTAAAGACTGCGATCTGATCGCGCACAGTCTACAACCCTGGGCTGGCACTTCTCAAAATGTCTTGAGTTCTCACCGCCAGGCACGTGTCTGGCTCGAATCTGTCCTGAACCAATAATGCATTTATTTGAAGTGACCCGGGTGTCAATCCTCGTCAGCTAGCCCCCAAATTCGAAGAAAACAAAGGGACGTGTTTATTTCGAATTTTAAGACATGCATCGGATTTTTAACCCGACTCTTCAAATCCCCCACTTAGTGGCGCACTAAGTGGGACGGTTGGTTCCCCGAGACGTGCTCTGGGTATTATGTGATAGGTAATGATGGCGCTGTTGAAATGTTTCTTAACCCGAGGCAAAATTGTAAATGCTTTAAGAACCCGAGGCATTTGGAAGGCCAACCGTCACTTTGGCGGCTATAAATACCGAAGCCTTCGAATTACAAAGCTTCACAACTTCTTCTCACGGTTAAGTTTCTTCCCAAGCTACCTTCATCCCTCTCTTTATTCACTTCCCGATGGCAGATCACAACATCATCGAGATTGAGAGCGATGAAGAAGTTTTCGAACAAGAGCCTCAGATGCCTGAAGATCCATCTCCTTCAAGGAAGAAACCCAAGGTGGACGAGGGATCCTCCAGCAGAGCAAAGGTAGAAGATGCAACGTCATTCTTTCTTCCTTCCGTTCCTCATGCACCTGGGTAGATTGATCTTTCATCTCCACCATTGGAGGAGCGTTCTTCTCAGTTTTCTCCATTTCATCCCAATGCTCCCAACTTTTGTTCGGATGATCGATTTTCTGGTCGGCAAGCGGTGACTATCTGACCAGAAGATCCTCAATCTGCGTTGGGGAGGCAACTTTATGGTGGGAAGGTTGCACTTCCACCATCCAGTGATCATCCGCTTTTGTCGGATGATCTACTTTCCAGGATGCACATACTAACCTGTCACTTGCTAGGATTGGTAAATTCTTTTGTCTCCTTTTGCTTGTTTGTCATAGTTCAAGAACTAATATCTGCAAATGTAGGAGACGAAAGTTGTTGGAGCCCCCAGCGATCAGCCTGCTGAGATACCGCCTCCTTCCCTCAGACAGTCTCTCCAAGGGGAAAAAGAGGCCCTGGAGAAGAAGACCGAAGAAATGTCTTCGGCAATTCTGCATCTGGCAGAATGTTTTGAAAGATCACGCTCAGCAACAGCGAGAACTCTCTGATTTGATTAGGAACAATAGTGCATCTCTTAGGTTAGTTGCTAGTTCTCTGGGGGTTGTCAGTGTAGATCCTACTGACAACAACATGTCCCTAGGAGAACTTTGCAAACTTCTTTCGGATCAGGTCGACGCTTTAGTCGTCGGTATCCCTTTTGTATGTAAAGAATGCAAGAAATAAAATCTTTTTCTTTATATGAATATTCTTTACATCCTTTGTGCGAAAACATGGCCATAAGCAATGTCTTTACGACCATTCATACACAGGCAAACTTCAGCTCGGCGACTAGAATCGCGCTTTTATAAAAGTACCGCGACCAGCACTGATACCGTGATCAGACTTAAAGCCGCGGTTAGAACCGAAGTTCAATTCGAAAGATTACTGCGATCAGAACCGAAACTCGATTAGACCGTCACTTCGACTAGAATCGGAGCTTAGTCGAGGACATGGTTCTGACCATACTGCAATCTGATCAAACATATCCGTACGTCCAAAAACTTGGCCACAGGATATTTTCATGAAAATTTACAAGGTACATGAAGGAAAAAGTCCTTCAAAAACCCTTGAAAACTTCTCATGATTCTGTATCTTCAAATCTCAAAATAAAGAAGTCCTTTTTATTTCAGATCCGATACCAGAAACACTTTAACGGGTCCGCCAGAGATAGTATCCATTATGGGAAATGAATAAAATATTAAGTGGAACGTTACTCATATTAGTGCGTCTCCTCGGGTCTATAAAAAGAGCAGGTAGCTTCTTGAGGAAGCCACACAGCCAAAAACCCTTAACATTTCCGCCGCACAAAACCCTCATTCTTCTCAGCCTCCATCTTTCCCAAAGTTGCCAACTTTTCCCTCGATTCCTCACAAGAAATGGCATCTTGGAGCAGATCGATCCACCATTCTGAGGAGAGTTTGCTAGCACTGGAGAAGGAGGAGATCCTTCCTCCACGACTGCTAATCAACTGCCGGCCCGCGGAGAAGGACCAAGAAACCCCAGTCATCAGAGAGGGCGAACTGGTAGTTTTTGAGGAATATCTGCTCTGTGGGTTCCGATTCCCTGAGAGCCGGTTCCTGAAGGACGTCCTCGAGCATTATGGGTTGGAACTGACCAATCTCCACCCAAATGCAGTGCTGATCCTGGCGGTGTTCCAGCATCTGTGTGAGGCGTACGTCGGAGTGTATCCCAGCGTGGATCTCTTCCGGCGCTTTTATTACTCGGCGTGGTCGAAGAGCGCCAACACCGCCGGATGTATCTACTTTCGGCTAAGGGAGAAGAAGGAGTATCCCTTCCCACCACTGCGAGACTCGGTGCACGGGTGGCACCAGAAGTGGTTCTACTACACCCATCCATCTGAGAGCGGGTTGTGGTTCGAGAACTCGCGGCCGGAGAAGCTAAGCGAGTTGGACTCTCTCCCGGCGATGAACGCGGAGTTCATGAAGCATGCCGAGGTCATTCTTTACCTAGTGCAAGAGGGACTAACAGCTCGTGACGTCATTCGCGACTTTGTGAAGAACAGGGTGAGCCCCCTGTGTGAAAGGGCTCATCCGGCTTGGGAGATCAAGTCCATGGCAGACAACACCTTGGACTACAATGAAGGTATCTGTCTTTGGCACTGAAATCTCTTACTTTTGTTATACATTGTCTAACTTGCATTCTGGGAACAGTCCTGCCCTCGTCTGAGATCGAGAGGCGGACAAACTATCTCCTCAGGGCCTACAATGCTGATGTAGAGGGCCCCAAGGGATCACCTCGCCCCCAGAGCTTAGTTCACACCGGCGACGACCTCAAACAGGAGCGCCGAAAGGTATGTCATCCTTCATTCGACTCTTATTCGCAGGTCTTATATATGCCCAGCTCTGGCGAACTTGTCGGAACAAAACAGCTCTTGGGGAGATTCGCCGAGGCGACATTCCCAAGCGAGAACGTCGGTTCCCTGGGAAAGCCGACGATGAAGTACGTGAAGAAAATTTCCTCGAAGCCCAGGACGAGGAATCCTGCCCCCAAGAGACCCAAGCAAGCTCTTGGGGAAGGGTCTTCACGGAGCGCTCCTCCTACCGCAAAGAAAACTGCGGTAAGATATCACGTTCCTTCTGTTTTTCTAGGTGCAGACTGGAATCACTTCTTCGTCGTACAGGGCGAGAGGAGCGAGGAGGAGGAGGAAGATGATGTCCCCCTAATCCGCCGGAGGAGGAAGATAGCGAGCTCTCCATCCGACGATGCTCCAGTTCGTCCCGCAGAAATAGAAGAAACTGCAGCGGACCCCACAGCCACTGAAAGTCCCGTGGTTGCGGGCGAAATCCCTACCCCTAAAGCCCCCGAAGCTTCAGGGTCTGTTGCTTCTCCTTCTCTGACCGAAGGGGTGACCACGGTAAGATTTCTTCATGGTCTTATTTTCTCAATTCCCTCTGTATACTCGTTTATTGAATTAACGCTTATTCAGGGAGAAGAGCTTCCCCCTGCAACTCCTGCGAGTCCCAGGGAGGAAAATCCTCCACTCCTGCGGACAGGAGAGGAGGTGTCCGAACCAGGCCCCGTGAGAGTCGCGGATGGAGGACCAGCTCCAGAGGTCCAGGATCCTGCCAGGCCTTCGGACACAACCCCGCCAACCGGACAGGTTGCTCAGGTATGAACTCTTTAACATTTAAGTCTTCATCTTCCCCTATGAATGTACTTACAGGAGAACACACATAGGGGGAAAGAGCCTTGTTCACCAAGAGGAAGACTAGGACAGACAACGACTGTCCCCTTTCTCAGGGAGAGCCTTCCCTGAAATCCCAAAAGCTGATGGGATTTCAGGTAAGGTAAGAACCCTATCCTGGTTATACTGAACTGAATTGTGATAATTACCAACGTAATATTTGGTTCCTTTCTTCTTGGCAGGCGAAAAGAGGTAGCACCATGCCCTTCAGCCGCTCCGGGGAGGGTTGAAGTCACTACCGGTGCCGGAGCCTCCAGTGAGGAGCGCTCCGTCCCCCGGGTCCAGGAAGGCATCCGGACCGTAGGGAATGAATCAGGTGTGGAGACCCAATTGCAAGCAACAGCAACTGGAAATGATGCCCAGCAGGCACATTCGCCTGCTGCTCCTGTCGAGGTCGCAACAAGTCCCTCGACGATACCTCCTGCCATCCCGGAAATATTTCGTTCCGGGAGTATACAAAGGTATGATGAACTTCTATTCTGGTACCTGAATTGTACATAGGACACTTTTGATTTCCCTTTGTATCCAAGGAATTATCCCGGATGATGGCCAGATCAATCGCTATGGTAGCGAGCATCGAGGCCATTCAAAAAGAACGAGACAGCTTGCGCAGGTAAGGATCGATACCCTCCAATTTGTATAGATACAAATTTGTCATGACCACTTCTTTTGTTCCGACACAGAGAAGTGGCGTTTCTGAAGAAGGAAGTGGCCGCGGTCAAGCTCCATTCGATCTCCGTGGTTTCAAATCAAGAGATCGAGCTCAATAGGCTGCGGTCAGAACTTTCTGGTAAGTCAATTCCCGACTAGGAAGACTTAAGTTCTTAATATGTGAGTAACACTTCCTCTTACTGCAGCGCAAGCAGGTCAAATAAAGCAATTCAGTTAGGACAAGATGATCCTCCAGTGCTCCATTGACTCCTCATAAAAGGCGAACAGAGACCTGAGCTGGTCCATCTTTGAAAAACTAAAGATGGTGGCTCGTCTCCTGAGGGCTGATTTGGTAGAAACCACAAACGACAACCTCAGTCCAGATGACTGGTCTACGCTAGTCATAGCCCAGGCGGAGTCACTTCTCGAGTATCTTCCTGAAGATACACGGCGACGTGAAGAGGTGATCAGAACGAGGGTTCGATCAGCAGCTTCCGCCATTCTCAGCCGGTTTCGTCTCCACCATGGCCCAGATGCGGATCTGAATCCATTGGTGGGACCGGTTGAGATCGAGAGTGAGGAACAATTAGAGGGGATCATGGGGGAGATCACCCCTCTTGTAAATAAGCTCCTGAGTGAGCTTGGGTCGAGTAATCCCCACATTTGTACAGAACTAACATGTATAATGCAATGTATGTTCAAATTGATTTTGAAAGAAAGTCAATATATTCATATATTCTTGTTTTCTATTGTTTCATATTATAAGCATATCCCCCTAGCCCCCTCCTGTGATTATAGATACTGAAGGCTTAGTATTTATAAACACAGGAGAAATACAAATGTAATGACCAGGGATGTGCGATCAGACCAGCGATTATGATCAATGTAACGCCTAACCTTATTGCAAACCGGCAGCCACTCAGATGACCAAGGACTTACCAGAAAGCCCCATATGCGTTGAGAAACAGCTTATTTAGGAGTGACTTATCTGGAAGTGGTCATGAGATCGGCCAGCGAATCCGATTAGAACGCTGTAGTGATCTAACCGCCGGCGACCAGCCCCCGAGTCGAGTTCGCAACACATGGGCATGAAGGGAAATGTCCATCATATGAAACCAAAATACTTTTTTGTTTTATGAAAAAATGCTAATTGAACAGGAAAAGGGATTGAGTACTTACACGTAGAACTTACGTAGTTGATCGATGTTCCATGTATTGGACAGAATTCGGCCATCCTCCATGGCTAACCGCGCGGATCCTGGTCGCGGCACTGAGACAACAGTGTAAGGGCCTTCCCACTTCGGAGAGAATTTGTTGCGATTAGATTGGTCTTGAATTTTTCGTAAAACCAGGTCGCCCACGTGAAGACTACGTGGTCGCACCCTTTTGTTATGGTACTTGCGCAAAGCTTGCAAGTATGCCACGGACTTGATCAACGCGCGATCACGTCTTTCTTCTAAGAGGATGAGATCCTGTGATCGCTGTTCGGACTGATCAACCAGTTCGAATTGCTCTGTCCGAACAGATCCAATACTAACTTCCGTAGGCAACACAGCCTCGGGCCCATAGACCAGATGGAAGGGCGTCTCACCGGTGGCTCGACTAGAGGTAGTTCACAGTGCCCATAGAACGGTGTAGAGCTCATCGGCCCAAGCCCCCGAGCGAGTCTTAAGGCGATCAAAAACACATTTTTTGATGCCTTGCAATATCTGCCCATTGGCCCGTTCCACGGCACCATTGCTCTGTGGATGTGCCACAGAAGCAAAAAACACCTTGGTCCCGATCTGATCGCAATAGTCCAGAAAAAGACCACTAGCGAACTGAGAACCATTGTCTGTGATGAGATGGTTTGGAACACCAAATCGAGCAACAATGTTCTTATGGAAGAACTTTTGTGCTGCTGACGCGATAATATTTCGTATCGGTTCGGCCTCAAGCCACTTTGTGAACGTGTCGATGGCTACGAACAGAAACTTGTACCCATTAACCGCTTGTGGCCTAGGACCAACAATGTCCATTCCCTAGACCGCAAAAGGCCATGCGAGGGGAATGGTTTGTAACGCGTAGGCAGGCTGATGAACCTGTCTTGCGTGGAATTGACACTGAGGACACATCTTGACCATGTGCTTGGCATCATCGAGTGCCGAAGGCCAGTAAAATCCTTGTCGAAAAGCTTTTCCGACCAGTGTCCGATATGACGCGTGCGCACCGCATACACCGTCATGTATCTCTTTCAAGAGGGATTTGCCTTCCTCCTGAGATATGCAGCGCATGACTACTCCTTGAGTACCCTTTCTATACAGAACTCCCTCTATGAGTTTGTACAGGCGCGCTTTTCGAATCAACCGATCGCTTTCGGTTTCATCCTCGGGTAGGGTCCCATGTTCAAGATAGACTCTCAATGGATGAGTCCAATCCTGTTCCTGACCGAGGTTGGTAACGCAGGCTGTTACCGGATCATCCTCGACCGAAGTCATGGTCGAAGGACGGTCCAAGTGTTCAATGAACACTCCTGCCGGAGCGGATGTGCGTGAGGACCAAATTTTGGATAATTGGTTTGTGAGAATGTTGTCCTTTCGCGGGATGTATTGGACTTCGAAATGACTGAAGAGTTTTTCCAATCTCCTTACTTCCCCCAGGTAATGAGCCATTGTCTCATCAGAGGTCCTGTACTCCTTGTTTACCTGGTTTACGACCAGCTGTGAGTCTCCCCTCACCACTAATCGACGCACTCCGAGGAATTTTGCTGCCCGTAGCCCTGCAAGAAGACCTTCATACTCCGCTGCGTTGTTGGTTGCAACAAAGTGTAGTTGGATGACATACTTAAGCTGTTCGCCCTGAGGCGTAACTAAAACCACTCCAGCCCCCGAGTGTTGAAAACTGCGGGAACCTTCAAAGTACATTGTCCAGTGATCGGAGCATTCCAATTCCTCAGGCACCTGCACGGGTGGCTCAGGGTTGGTCCATTCGACCACAAAGTCGGCCAAAACCTGAGACTTAACCGCCGTGCAGGGTGTGAAGTGGACATCAAAAGCATCGAGTTCGACCACCCATTTGGCGATTCGACCAGATTTCTCTGGATTCCGGACAATATCCTTCAAAGGAAAGGAGGAGGGTACTGTGATCTTGTGAGCTTGGAAGTAGTGTCGTAGCTTACGGGAAGCCATAAGTAGTGTGTAAAGTATCTTCTGGACCTCAGGGTAACGCTCCTTAGGACCATGAAGTACCTCGCTCACATAGTAGACGGGTTTGTGTATTCCTTCCCTATCCGCGATCAGGACAGCGCTGACCGCGTGCGGTGTGGCCGCTAGATAAAGGAGAAATGGTTCTCCTTTGTCAGGAGACACCAACACTGGCGAACTGGATAGATATGTCTTTACCTCCTGAAACGCTTTCTCGGCCTCGTCGGACCATGTGAAATTGTGATGCTTCCGCAAGGCTTTGAAGAAAGGTAATCCCCTTTCACCTAGTCGCGATATGAAACGACTTAAGGCCGCCATGCGACCAGCCAGGCGTTGAACATCTTTCATGGTCGAGGGCGACCTCATTTGTTCGATGGCCCTGATCTTCTCAGGATTGATCTCAATGCCTCTGGAACAAACAAGGAAACCAAGAAGTTTTCCTGAAGAGGTTAGTGTAGTCGATGCACATGCGCCACTTACCATTTGACTTGCGGACCATGACCGGATTTGCAAGCTATTCCGGGTGATCGACCTCATGAATAAACCCGGCCTTTAGGAGTTTGTCCAACTCCTCTCGGATGGCTTCCTGTCGGTCAACAGCAAAACGCCTGAGCTTTTGCTTTATTGGTCGTTGTCCAGGTCGAATTTCTAACCTGTGCTCGATTACTTCCCTTGGGACACCGGGCATGTCGGATGGTTTCCACGCAAACACATCTGCATTAGCCCGGAGAAAAGTAATGAGCTCGAGTTCCTATTTGTCATCCAGACCTGATCCGACCCGAATCATCTTGGATGAATCAGCTGGGTACAATGGAACTAGTTTGAGTTTCTCATCTGGTCGCGGGGCATCCTTGATCGTGTCGGTGGCGACAGTGGCGACCTGAGCGTCCCGGAGGGGAAGCTGGTCGACCATCTCCAGAGATAGTCGGTCGCATGTGAGTGCCACGTTGCGATTGCCTCGGACCGAGATGACACCTTTGGGCCGGGCAATTTTCCGCACTGATAAACATAGTGCGTTGCCATCATGAACTTAGCGAGAGTTGACCTGCCAAAAATTGCATTGTAAGCCAAATCACAATCGATTACGTCAAAAGTAACCAATTCCGTTCGGAAATTATCCCGTTCTCCCAGTGTGACCGGGAGGACCACCTGTCCCAATGGCATCATGGAAGGACCAGGGATTATCCCATAAAATGGATGGATTATGGGCTTAATCTTTGAACAAGGAATTTGCATCTCGTCGAGCGCCTTGACCAATAGAATGTCAAGGGAGCTCCCTCCATCGATCAGAACCCTTTCGACTCTCGCATTACTGATGATCTGGGTAATGACCAGAGGGAGCCTCAATGGTCGAGTAAGCCCCGCAGGACAATCAGTGCGATCAAACGTCAAAGGTGTATCCGACCACCGGGAGTACTGAGGTTCACCAAGGGATGTCTCCGTTTGGTTAACCTCTCGGTAAAAGGCTTTAAATTGCCTTTTGGAAACAAAAGAGGAGGAACCCCTGAAAATAACATTAACGTGATTATGAGGTACCTGGTAAGACATCTCCTCGTCTCCGTCGGCGTCTCTGAGTTCGCATACTTGTTCTTTAGCCGATAAGGTCGGCATTGGTCCAACTCCCTGGTAGAAGTCATCCAACTGCTTCAACCAACTCCTGCAGTTCTTGAGGTCGTGGCCTGCGGAGTTGTGGAGTGGACACCACTTTTTGCCTTTCTGCGGATTAGTCGACTTTTCTGGCTGGTCAGCACTACGACCACCAGAAGCAGTTTTATTCTTAAATGAAGGCTTGTTACCTTTGGTCGAAGAAGGCTTCTCTGCAACTGCGACCTCGCGGTACTGTCCAGAGCGGTTCCTCTTCGACTTTTTCGACTTCCCACCCGACGAAGATTTCGGCTTCTTGCTCGAATCTTCTTTCCTGGCGTCTTTGAAACCTGGTTGAGGTGGTAGGTCACCCTTATCGACCATCCGGTTCCATTCGGCCGCTTCGGCAGCATCGGAGTATCGGTCGGCCATATCAAAAAGATCGGCCACTGATCGAGGAGGATGGATGAGCAAGTCTTCGGTGAATCTCCGGTATCGGACGACATGTTTAAATGCCCTGATAACGGAGCCATCAGATATGTTCGAGATGGTATTCCTCACCCCGACAAATCTCTTGACAAACTGACGAAGGGTTTCGGTCGAAGTTTATCGTAGTCGATGAAGATCGTCCTCTTTACCCGGCATTTGATAACAGTTTTGGAAATTGCTGAGGATAGCGTCGCACAGCATTTCCCAATTGTAGATGGAACCCTCGGACTGATTAAACAGCCAGGTTCTAGCCGGTCCTTCGAGGACTGTAGGCAGGTAGTTGGCCATGACCCGGTCATCGCCTCCTGCTGCTTGGATGGCAGTGATATAGATTTGAAGGAAATCAGATGGGTTCTGGGTTCCGTCAAACCTTTCTATGGCCCCTGGTCGAAACTTATCAGGCCAAACGACCGCACGAAGGCCCGGCGAGAAAGCTTTACAACCAATGTAGGGACAGTGAATTGCCCTGGGACTCTTGACCGGATCACGAGCGACCTCACGCAACGGTGGAGTTATTCGCGGTCCCAAACAAGAGTGGACAGGGACTCGATCCCTACCACGAGAATCCTGTGTCCGTCTGTACTTGTCCTGGCGGGATGGTACAGGCGGCGGGTAACTTCGTCGACCAGAACCAGAGTGAGAACACTCTCGTTCACGGGAACGTGTTACTGACCGGGAAGAGGCCGTTGGGGTCGCCTCAGATGCGACCTCGTCCAATCTTTCCGCTAGGATTCTGGTGAAGGCCGGTTTCTGCGCATCCGTGATCGTAGGAGGGAAATTACGCATGACTTCTGCGATAGATCACAGTCGACCATGTGTACTTCTTCTAGGGGCACCAGGTGTTACCGTTTCTTCGTCCACCGGGAAACACTCCGAAGGCAAAGAAGGGGTCTGGTCGCGTCTGTGACCACGTGATTGTCGAGAAGAACTCGGAGCAGCATCGTAACGAGCCTGCACATCTTGAAGAGCCTCTAGGGCCGTTCTGCGTAGTTCGTTGTTTTGTTGCTCGAGATCTTGATCCTCCTTCTGTTTGCGTTCCCGTTCTTCCCTAGCAGCCTGTTGATCGGGAGTTTCCTCCGATAAGGCAGCAAACTGTCTAGGGAGAGAGGTCACCGATGGGGAAAACATCTCAGTTTGTTCCGAGTCGGACTCAAAATCAAAGAGACGGTGGAGGTTATCAGGGTCGAATCGCCCCGGGCTGATTTCCAGGTCGATATCATTCTCCCCCTCAGCGGGGTCGTATGACGGACCGGACTCACCCTCTAGCGCATTAAGAACCTCGGTGGGCTCTGACCTTGCGCTAGTTGTTCCCTGGTCGATGGACATGACCTGGAGAGACGATTCAACCTCTGGGAGGTTTTTGCCTCCAACTTCTTCCATCGGAACAGGATCGCTTGGAGAAGGCATTGGAATGTGAGCATAATCCTCGAGATCAAAATCGTTCTCAGAATCATATATTCCAGACATATTTTCAGCGAACCTCCGGATGAAAATTAGAACGCCTTGAGAAAGGCCCTACCGTGGGCGCCAGCTGTCGACGATTCGGACTCGGGGTCCTTAGCCAAACTTATGCAAAATTTATAATAGTGAGACCTTTCAGGGTGACCCTCCGGGAAGGTATGTAGAATTATGGAGAACTGGAGCACAGAGAAGTTTATACAGGTTCGGGCCCTTGATGGTGGGAGTAAAAGCCCTACGTCCTGTTGGAATTTCACTATACGTAATGAAGAGTTATAGAGTAATGGAAAAGTCCTTCACAGGCGAAGGTTTTCCCTATGTAAGTGTACAAAAAAGAAGCCTGGAAGGCTTATGGAAGCTATCTAATCTAGGCCGTAGTCTTGGCTACTTGAGTCTTTGAGATGTGTCGTATCTCGTTGTGGTCAGAGATGATCTCCTGTTTGATACACCATGCCGCCCTTTTATACTGGTCAAAAGGGCGCCAAGTCGTAACTGCATCAAACGGTTGCTTGGATGCGGTTTGGAGAACCGCTCTTAACTCCCACGCAGGTTTAACACGTGTTATTTGTGGATAAC
This sequence comes from Pharus latifolius, assembly GCA_019359835.1. NCBI lineage: Eukaryota > Viridiplantae > Streptophyta > Magnoliopsida > Poales > Poaceae > Pharus > Pharus latifolius. The sequence goes on along the minus strand of CM033325.1, from coordinate 25,163,209 downwards.
TGCATGTATTAACCTCCTGACGGTTGATCCCCCACGTGGAAGAATCTTCGGGATACTTGGGATATTCCTGTTATAAGGACAGAATACTCCCACATTCCCTGGTCGAAATAATCCTGACCGCACGATGTTGGCTGACCGCGCAACACCTTCAGCTTTCTGTCCACGTACAGCACACGGACTTCTGACCGCGCACTAGCTACAGTCTGATCGCGTAAAGACTGCGATCTGATCGTGCACAGTCTGCAACCCTGGGCTGGCACTTCTCAAAATGTCTTGAGTTCTCACCGCCAGGCACGTGTCTGGCTCAAATCTGTCCTGAACCAATAATGCATTTATTTGAAGTGACCCGGGTGTCAATCCTCGTCAATTATCACAGACGGTTTTGAGCTCAAAACTGCCTGTGATAGTTTACAATCTAAACCACGCTCTATAAAATTTAAGGTGGGCTTCGTCCCGCTCATTTCCACACTTTGCAACTTTTCACTTCACTTGCCCTAGCTCTCCCGACCTCCGGCACCTCCTCCTCCGGCTACTCCTCCCGACCTCCGGCGCCTCCTCCTGGCCACCTTTGATCCAACCTCCCTACCTCCGACGTCTCAGGTGCCCCTCTTCCCTCTCCCTCTCCTCCTCCTCTTGTATGTTGGCAACTAATACAATTCTGTATGCTAGGTTTGTGTACTACAATTCATGTGATGGAGACTTGGAGCAAATTAGGGTTGAAAGTTTCAGGATTTGGGATGCTGATGACTCGGATGACGAAATGAACCGGTCGGGGACTCATAGCAACGTATCTGGCGATGAGACTCATGTCTTGTTTTCTAAGTGTCTTGCAATATGTTATCTTGTCATAGATTTGTAAATTTTTTCCCAGATTATTGAAATGTATATGTGCAAGTGCTAGTTGTGTGTATATATATTTGAAATGCTGAAATGTATATGTGCAAGTGTTGGTTGTGTGTGTATATATATCTGAAATGCTGAAATGTATATGTGCAAGTGTTGGTTGTGTGTGTATATATATCTGAAATGCTAATGTACAAAGGGCATGGCTAGCATGATTCCTGAGGCATCATAAAAACAATATCAACATCACAGACGGTTCTGAGCTTAGAACCATCTGTGAAGATAAGTTATCACAGACGGTTCAAAACCGTTAGTGATAGTACTTGGACTATCATTGACTCGAATATCACTGACGGTTCAGAACCGTCTGTGATGACTGTTTTGAACTGACTGTGATATTGTATTCTGTAGTAGTGAAATAAATCATACATTAATCGAATATGTAGGACGGATGGTACTGTTCTTGTGCCAATCCCTTCGGTCGTCCAGCCAGCATCTGCCTCTAAGGTAAGTACTTTTTCTTCCTCATTTCTTCTTGTATGAAACCTGGATTAAACCTTTTGTCTATAGGAGGACAAGGCATTGTGGGTTCTCAGCGAACAACTTGCTGAGATCCAGGTTCTTCTGAGGGAAAAGACTGCTTTATGCAGACCTCTCCAAGAAGAAAAAGAGGAGATCGAGGAGCGGTTCATCAGGTGAGGACTCAACCTTGAGATTGCCTTCAAGGTCGTTGAGCGCCTGAGGGAAAATTATAATAGGGCTATGAGGATACGAGGTTGGCTCATGAGGAGAGAGATCTTGTGCGAGAGCAGAAAGAACTCTCTGACGTGATAAGAGACAACTGTAGTCTCACAATAAAAGACAACGTCGAAAGATTAAGGAATGTCGCTGATTCTCTTGGGGCAGCTAGTGTTAATCCTACTAGCGATAACTTGTCGCTTGGAGAACTTTGTATTTTGCTTTCGGATCAGGTTGACTCTTTGGTCGCCAGTATCCCTTTCTTGTGTAAATACTGTAAGAAATAAAGTTACTTCCTTTACACTAAGAGCTTTAGTTGATTATGTATAATCTATAATCATTTTTTAATATCTAATTTATATCTCTGCCATCAAAAATGATTGTAGGAAAAATATCTCTGTGAGAAATATAACCATAGGCAAATATATCTCTGTGACCATAAAATTCATAGGTAGTATAACTATAAACAAGGTTGCGGCGATAAGAAATCGAGACCATAAAATTCTTGGCAATAGTATGAGTGACTGACAGCTAGCCCCCGAATTTGAAACGAAATGAATTTTCGGATTTCAAAAATATTCATCGTCGTTTCGGATTCCAACAGGTCCGAAGAAGGAATTTGGGTGCGCCCATCAGATCCATCATGGGAAACATTTAATGCCAAAAATGGGTGCAAGGGCGACTTACAGTGTCCAAAGTCTCAAATATCACTTTGTGCAAACCTCATCATCTTACACCGCCAAAAAACCATCTTCCTCTAAAACCCTTTCTTCTTCAATCCTGATCAAATGGCATCCTGGAGCCGATCCACCTTTTGTGATAATGAGCTTGGAGAAGGAAGGCATTTTACCGTCGAGGCAACTGATCGCGTGTTGCCCAACCGAGAAAGGAGAAACACTAATTGTACAAGAAAATGAATTGTTGCTGTTCGAAGATTTCTTATGCTATGGATTTTGTCTTCCAGAAAGCGATTTCTTACTCAGCATTCTCAACCACTTTGGGCTAGAGTTGGTAAATCTTCACCCCAACTCTGTATTGAGTTTGTCCATATTTCAGCATTTGTGCGAGGCTTTTGTTGGGCTTTTGCCAAGCATCGCTCTTTTCCGCCGTTTCTACTTCTTTGTGTGGTCCAAGAGTGCAAATGCTGATGGGTGTGTCTACTTCCATCCGAGGGAAAAAAAGATTACCCTATTGTTCCTTTGAGGGATTCTATCTATGACTAGAGTTAGTGATGGTTCTACTGCACTGCCCCTGAAGAAAGCAGTCTTTGGTTCAAAAATCGTCGACCAAAGAAAAGCAACGAAAAGGACTCTGCCCCTGATCTTAATGAAGAGCTACAAAACAAGCCTACACTATTCAATGTCTAGCACAGGAAGGCTTGATAGCTTGGGACGTAATTTGGGACTTCATCAAGAACCAAATCAGTCCATTGAAGAAAAGGGTGCACCCTGCTTGAGAGGTGCGCTCTATACAAGTTGGGACCATGGACTATGAGCCAGGTCAAGCATTTTCTTGTAGATTGGAAATTTATTTGCAATCTAGCTATGCTTAGTGTATTTCCCAAACAGGTCTTCCTTCTTTTGAGGTCAAGAGGAGAAAAATGCTGTTTTGAAGCTTTTTAATCCGAGCACAGAAGAGGAGTTGAACGCGTCAAGACCGCATAGTTTAGTCTATGGCAGCGATGAATTACTACAAGAACGACGAAAGGTAAAATTTCTTCCGATAGACTTGCATATGTTTTTTCTCTTGAATAATAGTAAGCAAAGGAATGCATTTCGATATCCATAGTTTCTTGTGGGCCAAACAACTGGAACAAAAAGGACAGTTGATGATGCTGGGACTTCTCGGGGTCCTTCAGCCAAGAAGCTGAAAGAAACTCCTTCCAAAGGGAAGGGTCAATCACCAATGGGGAAATCTGTAGGCCCCAACAAATCTAAAAATGCCACAAAGGCAACTTTGTCCAAGGCCGTTAAACCGAGTTTAGCGACCAAACTATAAAATTATTTTGCTCTCACCTTTCTCCAAGTACACTTGGAAATTATCCCTCAATCGTATAGGAAGAAGGAAGCAAGGAGGAAGAAGATGAAATCCCCCTCATCCTATGGAGAAAAAGGTCTGCCAAACCCTTGAAGAGAACATCTAAGAAGATGTTCACCATACTGTTTTCTCCTGGGAGTGAGGCAATGAGTTCCATTGGACTCATAATTACCTCGTTAGTTGTGTGTGAATACAGTCTAAGTTATTCATAACCTATGCAATCATAATGAATGTTCAGGGCAAGCTCCACCTCCATACAATCGACTTCAATTCCTAAAATTTAAGCAAGTGTGGTTGAGGAAACAACGACTACTATGGCGGAAACTTTTGCCATAGGGTGTGTTGTGGGTACATCTGCAGCACACGATGTGACTATATCCACCAAGGTTCCCATCATTAACAAGGTCGTGTAAGAAGTTGAAACCTCAGCACTTGTTAATGATGAAAGTGCTGATGTCGTGGCTTGTCCTATGACCATGGGAATGGAAAACCAGCCTGGGACTGCATCTATTCCGATGGTCACAGAAGTCCTCCCTCCCCCTGACCAAGGAGAAGAGAATGTGGAAACTGCAGGTCAGCCTACTAACGCTCTATGTTCTGCGCTGGAAGTAAGTCTTCCAATTGCTGAGCAGGCGCAGGATGACTTGAGATATGAGATTATGCTCAAAGATCTCGTAGAGGTGAGTAAATCTTTACTCAATACATCTTATTATTATCTTTGAGAAATATCTTCAGATGTTTTTGTTTTGCCTGTAGAGCTCTGCTCGGCATTCAACCTTGGTGAATTGGCTTGTAGAGCAATTTAAGGTCACACAAGCAAAATGCCACCAACTAGAATAGTAAGTTTCTTTCTCTAATTTCACTCCCCTATGAATTAGAATGAAACTTCCTTGTTGTTGCAGGAAAAACTCTACTTTATGAGAAGAGTTTGCTAAAGAACGCTCTGAGTTTAGAAAGAGGTTGCTTTATCAGAAGTCTTGTGCTTTGGTCACAGCTCAAGCTAACTCTCTAGTTGACAACATCTCCGAGTTTACAAAGAGGTACAAGGAAACAGTAGAGACCGACATTGGTATTGCTGATTCTTCTATCTTGTGCAAGCTCAAACATCGCCATGGGCCGAATTTAGATCTTAACTCAGTAGCAGAGGATGTCACCTTTGAGAATGAAGAGCAGATGAAGGCGACCATAGCTGAGGTCAAGCCCAAAGTTGAAAAACTATTAAAGAACCTCAAGCTTGCTTAAAATTTTCCTCCTCATTGTAAATATTTATTTTGACAATGGAAATAGGAATTCTTTGATGTATTAAATTACCTGCAAACATGTATATACAAAATGGAAAATGCAAATGCATGCATTAACAAAATTTAAAACCATGATAAACTCTAAACTTTATGTTATAGTTATATTCTCCTAGCCCCCTCCGGAGATTACTGATGCTGAGAATACAGTATAGTAATGTCGGGATAGAAAACATTGCTAGCGAGTTTCTTATGTGTTGAGAAACAGCTGAAAAAGAAAAGCCTCAACTAGAGTTTATTAAGAGATCTCAAGAATAACCAACTCAAAATAAACGTCAAAGCTTATTACGAAATGTCAGCCACCCGAATGATCAGAACATACTAGTAAGTCTCATATGCGTTAAGAAACAGCTTAGTAAGAGATCGATCAATGAATCCACTTTAAACACTGTAATGAGATGATTATGTAAGATCAACTCCAAGCTTAGCATGAAAAGAAACAAAGGACAAGAAATGAAAATACAATTATAACATAGAGTAAAAGAAAACATTTTATTATTAAAGGAAACATGCAAATTGAACAGGAAAATGGTAATGGGAAAACTTACACATAAAATTTGTGCAATTGATCTATATTCCATGAATTGGATAAGACCCTTCCATCTTCCATAGCTAATTGAGCTGATCCTGGTGGCGGGATGCAAACCACATTATAAGGACCTTCCCACTGAAGAGAGAATTTATTGTAATGTGACTGGTTTTGGATTTTTCGTAAAACTAGGTGGCCCACATGAAGACTATGTGGTCGCACCTTCTTATTGTGATACGCAAAACTTGTAAATATGCAGCAGACCTAATCAAGGCTCGATCGCGCTTTTCTTCGAGAAGAGAAAGTTCATCTTCTTGAGCATCACTTTGATTATCAATATTGAAGTGACTTAGGCGAGCTGAACCAAGTTGAATTTCAACTGGTAAGACAGCTTCTGCCCCAAAAACCAGTTGAAAAGGTGTTTCACCCGTAGCTCGACTGGATGTGGTATGTAATGCCCATAAAATTGAGTAGAGCTCATCTACTTAAGCCCCCGAGCGTAACTTAAGGTGGTCGAAAACTCGTTTCTTGACAACCTATATTATTTTCCCGTTGGCATATTCTACTGCACCATTACTCTGTGGATGAGCCACTAATACGAAATAGACCTTGGTCCCAATGTCGTCGCAATAGTCTAGGAAAAGACCGCTGACAAATTGTGAACCATTGTTAGTAATGAGACGACTTGGGACTCCAAATCGTGTCACTATGTTCTTATGAAAGAATTTCTTTGCAGCAGCAGTAGTTATTGTCGACGATTGGGACTCGGGGTCTTTAGTCGATCTTAAGTAGATTTGTGAGTAGGGAGTGAGACCTTTGAAGGTGTTTATCAGGTAAGTTAAGGTAAGTACGAGTTGGAGACACATAGAGTTATACAGGTTCAGGCCCTCAATGGATTGAGTAATAACCCTACGTCTTGTGTTGATTCTACTATGTATAAGAATGTTTACAGGGAAGGAGGGATTGTTACAGAGGTTGACAATCTCCCTCAATGCTTATGTCTATTATCTATTGATATCCTTTGATATATCCCTCAATCCCTTATCTTGTCCTTCCTTCTCTTCTTTTATACTGAACAAAAGGATGCCAATCGTGAAGCAGTTCGGGAGTTTAGACGGTTGCTAACATGAAATTGTATAACCACATGATCTCTTCGCCAGTTTAAGATGTGCAGTTATGGATAACCGCACATCTTAACTCCTCGACGGTTATCTTCATACGTGGAAGAAGAAGTTACCTTTATCCTGAGAACGTGTCCAGTAAAGCTCACACTGATGAGGACATAACAACCTTGGATTCACGCACGGCTACTTTTCTAGATGAAGCTAAACCGGAACAATTACTTGGAACTATAACTAGAGCACGGGCATGACAACTAAACTATCAGGGTGACTCTTTCCTCAGGTTTAATACTTTGGATTTTCAGAATGGATTACTACCTAACTCTTGTGATCTAGTTGTGATCACGAACGCGGGAGTAGAGGAAGAGAGGAACTTGACAAGTGCTGCCTCAAGACATCACCTTTCGGTTGATCAAGGAGAGATGCATGGTGCTACAAGTGAAGCCAGACATGGGCTTAGACCTGCAACCACCTGCCCCATACTTTCATCAACGTTTCCACAAGATCCACGTGTCACTTTGGGCCCAAGGGAAGCTAGAGTTTGAGTTGGGTTCACGCTGGATTCAGATTCGGACTGCTGCGACAGCACTGAATTAAAATGGCCGTAACTTCCTCATACCAACTCTATTTAGGACGTTCTTGAGACCGTTGGAAAGCTTACAAAAAGTTATTTTTGAAAATCCATATGTTTTAAATCACCCATAGCTCAACTAGATGTAGTGCGTAGAGCCCATAGAATGGAGTAGAGTTCATCTACCCAAGCCCCCAAGTGTAACTTAAGGCGATCGAAACCCCGTTTCTTAATGCCTTGTAATATCTGTGCATTGGCACGTTCAACTGCACCATTGCTCTGTGCACGAGCCATAGATGCAAAACACACTTTGGTCCCGACATCGTCGCAATAGTCTAGAAAAGACCACTAACGAATTGAGAACCGTTGTCGGTTATAAGACGACTTGGAACACCAAATCATGTTACAATATTCTTATGAAAGAATTTCTTCGCCGCAGCGGTGGTAATATTGCAGACTAGTTCAGCTTCAATCCACTTAGTTAACGTATCAATGGCTACATACAAGAATTTGTATCCATTAACTGCTTGGGGTATAGGACTCACTATATCTCTTCCCCAAACCGCAAAAGGCCAAGTTAGAGGAATAGTTCGTAAGGCATATGTTGGCTGATGAACTTGCTGTGCATGAAATTAACACTGTGGGCATGTCTTGACCAAATGCATAGCATCATTAAGTGCCAAAGGCCAATAAAAACCTTGTCGAAAAGCCTTTCTGACCAGCGTCTGATAAGATGCATGTGCACCACATACACCGTCGTGAATTTGTTCCAAGAGGGATTTACCTTCCTCTTGAGATATACAGCACATGAATACTCCTTGAGTACCCTTCCTATATAAAATTCCATTGATTATTATATATAGACACACCTTTTGTACTAACCGATCACTTTTGGTTTCATCCTTGGGCAAGGTCCCATGTTCAAGATAGATCCACAATAGTCAGGTCCAATCTTTTTCATGTCCAAGGTTGGTGACGTACAATGTCACCAGATCATCCTCGACCGAAGCGGTGATTGAAGGGTATTGTAAGTATTCAATGAACACCCCTGTTGAAGCGGATGTACGTGAGGACCCAATTTTAGAAAATTGGTCTACGAGTATATTATCCTGTCGTGGAACAAATTGGACTTTGAAATGATTGAAGTGTTTTTCCAATTTCCTCACTTCTTCTAGGTAATGAGCCATTGTCTCATCAGAGGTGTTGTACTTCTTGTTTACCTGGTTTACGACTAGCTGTTAGTCTCCCCTCATCACTAATCGATGGACTCCAAGGAATTTGGCTGCTCGGAGCCCAGCAAGAAAACCTTCATACTCTGCTGCATTGTTGGTCACAACAAAGTGTTGTTGAATAACATACTTGAGTTGGTGGCCCTGAGTCAGAATTAAGACTACTCCAGCCCCCGAGTGTTGAAAACTATGAGAGCCGTCCAAATACATCGTCTAATGGTCGGTGCATTGTAAATCTACAGATTCTTGCACAGGAGGGTCGGGATTAGTCCATTCAACCACAAAATCTGCAAGAATTTGAGATTTAACTGTGATACGAGGGGTGAAATGGATATCAAATGCTCCAAATTCCTCTTCCCATTTCGCAATGCCACCAGATTTTTCTGGATTTCAGATAATATGTCCTAATGGAAAGGACGAAGGTACAATAATCTTATGTGCTTGAAAGTAATGTCGTAGCTTACGGGAAGCCATCAGAAGAGCGTAAAGTAACTTCTGGACTTCAGGGTAACACTCCTTTGGTCCATGAAGTACCTCACTTACATCATAGATTGGCTGTTGTACACCTTCTCTCTCCGTGACCAGAACTGTGCTGACCGCGTTAGGGGTAGCCACCAAATAAAGGAATAATGGCTCCCCCAAAATTGGGGAGACCAGTACTGACGGACTAGATAAATATGCCTTGACCTCTTGACAGGCTTTCTCAGTTTCATTCGACCAGGTAAAACCATTGTGCTTACGGAGAACCTTAAAGAAAGGCAATCCACGTTCGTCTAGTCGCGATACGAAACGGCTTAAGGCCGCCATGCGACCTGTTAGGCTCTAGACATCCTTCATACGTGGTGCCACCATGCTAATTTGATGGTACCCTAAGTAAGCATCCAGGAAGCTCATCAGTTTGTAACCCGCTGTAGAATCGACCAACTGATCGATGCGGGGAAGGGGAAAATCATCCTTCGAGCAGGCACTATTTAGACTGGTGTAAGCGACGCATATGTGTCACTTACCATTTGACTTTAGGACCATGACCGGGTTTGAGTTTTGCTTTATTGGTTGTTGTCCAGGCCGACTAGCTAGCCTATGCTCAATCACTTTTCTTGGGACTCCAGGCATGTCGGATGCTTTCCACGCAAACACATCTGCGTTAGCCCAGAGGAATGTAATGAGCTCGAGTTCCTATTTGTCATCCAAACCTAATCCAATCCAAATGGTTCTGGATGGATCATCTGGGTACAATGGAACTAACTTCAATTTTTCATCTGGTCGCGGGGGCAACTTTGATCACATATGTAGTTGTGGTCGCAACTCGAACATCCCGAAGGGCAAGTTGATCCACCAACTCCAGAGATAACTGATCACAAGTAAGAGCCGTATTCCGACTGCCTCAGACCAAAATTACGCCTTTTGGGCCTGGTAGCTTGACGCATTGATAAGCGTAATGCGCCGCCACCATGAACTTAGCAAGTGTTGGCCTGCCAAAAATAACATTATATGTTGAATCACAATCAATTACATCAAATGTAATTAATTCTGTTCGGAAATTGTCTGGTTCTACTAATGTTACCGGTAACACAATCTATCCTATCGGCATCATTGAGGGACCAGGAATTAAAACATAAAACGGATGAATTATGGGTTTAAGCTTTGAGCGAGGGATTTGCATCTCGTTAAGTGTCTTGACCAATAATAGGTCCAAAGAACTGCCCCCGTCGATCAAAACCATTTCGACCCTAGCAATGCTAATTATAGGGGTAATGACTAAACGAAGTCGTATTGGTAGTGTAAGCCCCTTGGGACAATCATCCCGGCCGAAGGTTAAAACGAGGTATTGAGGCTCCCCAAGGTGAGCTTCAACTTTATTTACCTCATGGTAAAAAGTTTTAAATTGACGCTTAGAAGCATAGGAAGAAGAACCACCAAAAATAATATTGACATGGTTTCGGAGTACCTGGTAGGACATTTCTTCATCTCCATCAGCATCTCTAACCTCGCAGGCTTGATCTTGCCATGGTATGGTCAGCATGGGTCCAGTTCCCTAGTAGAAGTCTTCCAAGCTTTTCAACCAGTTGCGACAATTCTTGAGATCTTGTCTAGAAGAATTGTGCAGTGGACACCACTTCTTATTTCCCTGCGGGTTAGCTGGTTTTCCCGAATGGTCGCTGTTGCGTCCACCATAAGGAGTTTTATTTTTAAATGAGAACTTATTACCTTTTCCTGGCTGTGGTTCGTCAGCAACGGCGACGTCTCGATATTGTCATGCCCAATTCTTCTTGGGCTTTTTTGATTTCCCACCCGATGATGACTCCAGCTTCTTGCTAGAATCATACTTCTTGTCATTCTTGAGATCTGTTTGAGGTGGCAAATTCCCTTTGTCCAACATCCTATTCCATTCCACAGCCTCAGCCGTGTCAGAATAATGATGAGCCATGTCGAAGAGATCGGCTACTGATCGAGGCGGATGGATAAGTAAATCTTCGTTGAATCTCCGATACTGAACGGATGTTTAAATTCCCTGATAATGGAACTGTCAGAGATGTTAGGAATGGTATTTCTCACTCCAACAAATCTTTTGACAAACTGCGGAAGAGTTTCCGTGGAAGTCTGACGCAAGCGATGAATATCATCCTCCTTGGTAAGCTTCTGATAACAATTCTGGAAATTATTGAGTATTGCATCACACAACATTTCCCAATTGTAAATTGACCCTTCCGATTGATTAAACAACCAGGTCCTTGCCGGTCCTTCAAGAACCGTTGGTAAGTAGTTTGTCATCACGTGGTCATCTCCTCCTGCCGCTTGGATGGCAGTGATGTAGATCTGAAGAAATTCTGATGGATTTAAACTTATCTAGCCAGACCACAGCACGGAGGCCTGGCGAGAAAGCCTTACAATTGACATAGGAAATCCGAAAATGTCTATCACCACGACCTTCCATATGGTCGCAGGCGACAATACCCTGAGGAGATACACCTCATGGAACCATGCAAGAATGGATTGGTATGCGATCTTGATCACGAGAGCTTCCAACTCGCCTGGCCTTGTCATGCCAGATCGGCCCTGCTGGCCATCGATTGTGCCTCCCATTGCTGGAATGAGAATAATCCCGCTCATGGGAACAACTCGTCAAATGGGACGACGCCGGCGGGGTTGCGTCAGACGCAACTTCATCGAGTGTGTCCGCAAGGACACTAGCAAAGGTTGTTCTATCCGCTTCTCTGATACCAGTAGGAGGCTTACGCAGTGTATCTGCGATAAAATGAATTTGATCTTGTGTGCTCCTTCTGGGTGCCATAGTAGTCACCGTTTCTTCAATCGCCGGAGGATAGTCCGGGGCCAAAGAAGGTGTTTGGTCGCGCCTGTGACCATGCAAATGACGGGAAGTACTAGGAGCAGGATCTCCAACAACGGCATCGTGGCAAGATTGCGCAAGGCGTAAGGCTTCCTCAGTGGCCTTAGAAACCTCATTTTCTAGTTGTTCACGGTCCAGATCCTCCTTCTATCTGCGCTCTTGTTCCTCCCTGGCAATTCGCTGCTAAGGAGTTTCCTCCGATAGCACAGTAAATTCTCGAGGAACCGAGGTTGCAGACGGGGAAAACATTCCTCCTTGTTCTGAATCAGATTCAAAATCAAAAAGGGATTTGCGATTGTCCGGATCAAACTTTCCAGGACTAAACTCAAGATTGTCATCCTCCACATCTACTGGGATAACGTGTTGTTTCACATACTCAGCTTCTGATGTGGGGGGATTCACATGAGGGGAAACATCCTTCTCCTTCGTCTCTTGGTCGATAGACATAACCAGAGTTGGAAAAGACGTACCCTCTGGATGTGATTCATGGATGTCTTCATCGTCGACCTCTTCCATAGGAACAGGGTCGTTGGGCGAAGGCATCTGAATATTAGCATAGTCATCGAGATCGAAATCGTTCTCAGAATCGTATGCCCTAGACATGACTTACTAGAGCTCCTGACGAAAGAAACACCTTGAGGAAAGCCCCATGGTGGGCACCAAGTGTCGACGATTGGGACTCGGGGTCCTTAGTCGATCTTACGCAGATTTGTGAGTAGGGAGTGAGACCTTTCAAGGTGTTTATTAGGTAAGTTAAGGTATGTATGAGTTGGAGACACACAAAGTTATACATGTTTGGACCCTCAATGGATTGAGTAATAACCCTCGGTCCTGTGTTGATTCTACTATGTATAAGACTATTTACAGGGAAGGAGAGATTGTTACAGAGGTTGACAATCTCTCTCAATGCTTCTGTCTATTATCTATTGATATCCTTTGATATATCCCTCGATCCCTTATCTTGTCCTTCAGTCTCTCCTTTTATACTGAACTAAAGGTTGCCAATTGTGAAGCAGTTCGGGAGTTTAGACGGTTGCTAACATGCAGTTGTATAACCGCATGATCTCTTCGCCGGTTTAACATTTGCAATTATGGATAACTGCACATCTTAACTCCTCGACGGTTATCTTCATACGTGGAAGAAGAAGTTATCTTTATCCTGAGAACGTGTCCAGTAAAGCTCAATCACTACTCAGGTAAACGTAACGCTTGGATCACCTTGGTCGCGCATAGTGTGCGATCTTATGGTCGCGCAAGTTCTGCGACCATAGACTGATTCTGCACCCGCAACCTTCTAGCACAGAGGAAATCACTTCTGTGACCATGATGGCCGCTGATTCATATATCATATCCGAATATCTTAATTATGACTAGCTCGGGTAATAATCCTTGTTAGTTATACTGTGAACTGGCTCAGCTCCAATCCACTTAGTGAATGTATCAATGTCTATGAATAAAAACTTTTACCCGTTAACAGCTTAAGGATTGGCCCTACAATATCGATTCCCCAAACAACAAATGGCCAAGTTAAAGGAATAGCTTGCAAAGCATATGCTGGCTGATGAACTTGCCAAGTATGAAATTGATAGTGTGGGCATGTCTTGACCAATTGCATAGCATCATTGAGTGCCGTAGGCCAGTAATAACCCTGTCAAAAAGCTTTTCCGACCAGTGTGCAATACAAAGCATGTGTTCCACATATGCCTCCATGTATTTCGTTTAGAAGGGATTTGCCATCTTCTTGAGAAATACATCACATAAGAACTCCTTGAGTGCCCTTTCTATATTAAGTTCCCTCAAGGAGTCTATACATGTGTGCTTTTCTAACTAGCCGATCACTGTTGGTTTCATCCTTAGGCAAGGTCCTATGAACAAGATAGATTCTCAATGGATGAATCTAATCCGCTTCTTGCTCTAAGGTCGCGACGTCAGTTATCGCTGCTGACCCTTCTTTGATAGAAGGGGATTTTAAGTGCTTGATGAGCACTCCTTCCGGAGTGGATGTATGTGAGGACCCAATTTTTGACAATTGGTCTGCGAGAATATTGTCTCTTCGCAGAGCAAATTTGACTTCGAAATTACTGAAGTATTTTTCCAATTTCCTCACCTCGTCTAGGTAATGACCCATTGTCTCATCGGAGATGCTGTACTCTTTGTTTACCTAGTTTACGACTAGCTGTGAGTGCTCTCACCACTAATCGACGGACTCCACGGGATTTGGCTACTCGAAGCCTAGCAAGAAGACCTTCATACCCTGATGCGTTATTAGTAGCAGCAAAGTGTAATTGTATGACATATCGGAGTTTATCACCCTGATGTGTTATTAAAACCACTCCAGCTCCCCGAGTGTTGATAACTGCGAGAGCCATTAAAATACATCGTGCAATAGTCGAAATTATCCAAATCCACTGTGTCTTGTTCCTGTGGTGTGGGATTGGACCATTCGACAACGAAATCTGCAAGATTTTGGGATATGATTGCTACTCGAGCAGTGAAACGGAGATCAAATGCTCCAAGTTCTACTGCCCATTTCGCAATTCGACCAGAGACCTCCGGATTTCAGAGAATGTCTCCTAAAGGAAAAGATGATGGCACAAAAAATGTATGTGCTTGAAAGTAATGTCTAAGCTTTCTAGAAGCCATTAATAGAGCATAAAGGAGCTTTTGGACTTCAGGGTAATGCTCCTTTGTTCCATTGAGCACCTCACTTACGTAATGGACTAGTCGTTGTACTCCATCCCTTTCTACGACCAGAACTACAATGACCGCATGAGGAGTAGCAGCCAAATAGATGATTACTGTTTCTCCCTTAATAGGGGAAACCAACACTAGAGCATTGGTGAGGTATGCTTTAACTTCCTGAAAGGCCTTTTCGGCTTCATCCAACCGTCGAAAGCCATTGTGCTTGTGTAGAACCTTAAAAAAAAAGGTAACCTCATTCTCCTAACCGCAAAATGAAATGACTCAAAGCCGCCATTCGACCAGTTAGACTTTGGACTTCCTTCATGGTCGAAGGGGATCGCATTATCTCAATGGCCTGAATTTTTTTGGGATTAACCTCAATGCCTCTTGAACAAACAAGGAAACCCAATAGCTTACTCAGCATTCAACTTTATTCCATGTTTATTCAAATTGCAAAAAGTTTCAGCAAGATCATCTATATGACTGGAGTTCTTAAGGCTCTTTACAACCAAATCATCAACATAAGCTTCTAAATTACGCCCTATCTGAGAAATAAAGGTCTTTTGCATCAAGCGCTGATACGTGAAACCAGCATTCTTGAGCCCAAATGGCATTCTGATGTAGTAGTAAGTACCAAATGGGGTGGTGAAGGCAGTCTTCTCTTCATCTTCTTCTGCCATGCTAATCTGATGGTAGCTTCAGTAAGCATCCAGGAAGCTCATCATTTCACATCACACACTGGAATCAATCAACTGATCGATATGGGGAAGAGGAAAGTCATCTTTTGGATAGACATTGTTCACACTGGTGTAATGAACGAACATGTGCCACTTATCATTTGATTTCAGAACCATGACCAGATTCGTGAGCCATTCAGGATGGTCGACCTCACGAATGAAACAAGCACTTTGGAGTTTATCTAACTCCGCACGTATAGCTTCTTGCCGATAAAGAGCAAAACATCTAATTTTTTGCTTTATTGGTCGTTGTCCAGGCCGAATGGCTAGCTTGTGCTCAATTACTTCCCTTGGGACTCCAGGCATCTTTGAGGTTTTCCATGCAAACACATTCATGTTAGCCTGAAGGAAAGTAATGAGTTCTAGTTCCTATTTGTCATCTTGGTTCGATCCAATCCGAACAGTTCTAGATGGATCATCTGGGAATAAAGGAACTTTCTTCAATTTTTCTTTTGGTCGCGGGGATCCCTTGACCGCATCTGGTTTTGAGGCCGTAACTTGGACATCCTGTAGGGGAAGTTTATCGACCAGCTCCACGGAACATCGATCACAAGTCAAGGTCGTATGTTGACTGCTCCTAACTGTGATCACGCCATGAGGACCTGGGACCTTGACGCATTGATAGACATAATGCATCGCCGCCATGAACTTAGCGAGAGAAGGTTTGCCAAAAATGGTGTTATAAGCAAAATCAAAATCAATTACATCAAAAGTAATCAATTCCGTTCGAAAATTCGGTGGTTTCCCAAGTGTTACCGGCAGCACAATCTGGCCAATTGGTACCATAGAGGAACCTGGAAATATTCCAAAAAATGGTTGTGCCACTGGCTTTATGTTTGAACGAGGGATTTGCATCTCATTGAGAGCCTTGGCAAGCAGGAGATCAAGCGAACTCCCTCCATCAACTAGTACTCATCCTACCTTAGGTTGCTAATGGTAGGAGATATTACCAAAGGAGGCGCCGAGGTCACGTCAACCCTTTAGGGCAATCTTCCAAGCTCAAGGTTAGGGAAACCTCCGACCATCGGGGAAACTAAGGCTCTCCTAAAGGAACCTCACTATTGTTTACCTCACGACAAACATTCTTATATTGACGCTTAGAAACATAAGATGAAGAACCACAAAAAATAACATCAACGTGATTGTTACGTACCTAATATGGCATGTCTTCATCCGCATTAGCACCTTTGCTCCTGTCATGTATTAAAAATACCTCGACATATTTTTGGGTGTGCGTGACACGTGTACAGCGACGCGAGCTGACCGTGCAACCAATCACCTCCCGTCGGGAGAGCACAGAGATTGACCCAGAGAGTTTATATAGGTTTGGATACTGGTGGGGATCCTAGTCCTGTCGGCACCCCTCGGACGTAAGTCTGCTAGGGAGGTTCTCTCTCGAGGAGAGAGGTCTCCAAGGGATGCCTGTTGCTTTGATTGTGTAAAATGAATCAATTCGGGTTACAAATAAGATACAAGGGGGTATATATAGACCCCAAAATAAGCAAAAAGACTAAAAGGCCCTAGCTACGACTGCAGGATCAAGGGGCGCCATCATCTTTTCATCTGTCGAAGGGCTTGGATGCTTGACATGTGCCTTCGCTAGTTCCTGATGAATCCTTCACATCACCCACCTGTGGCCGTCCCTGAGAGGTGTTCGTGGCTTTCCACAAGAGCCCTCCGGGACTTTTGCTGGGAACCCTCTGAGACTTTCCACGGAAGCCCTCCAGGACTTTTGCCGGGAGCCCTCCGGGACTTACCACGGGACACTCCGTGGCTTTCCACGAGAGCCCTCCGGGACTTTTACCGGGAGATCTCTGAAACTTTCCACGGGAGGTGTCTGTGGCTTTCCACGGGAGCCCTTCAAGACTTTTCACAGGAGCCCTCCGGGACTTTTCCCGGGGGCCCTCCGAAACTTTCCGCGGGAGACCTCCATGACTTCTCCTGGGAGGTGTTCGGGACTTTCCACAGGAGGCATCTAGGACTTTCCACGGGAGGCCTCTGGGACTTTTCCCAGGAGGCATCCTGGACATTCCACGGGAGGTGTCTGCTACTTTCCACGGGAGCCCTCCAGGACTTTTCCCGGGTTGCGTCCGGGATTTTCCACATGAGGCATCCGTGACTTTCCATAGGAGCCCTCTGGGACTTTCCCCGGGAGCCTTCTGGGACTTTTCCGTGAGACTTCCGGGACTTTCCAACGGAGGCGTCCGTGGCTTTCCACGGGATCCCTCCGGGACATTCCACGGGAGGCGTCTGGGACTTTGCACAGGAGTCCTCCGGGACTTTTCCTAGGAACCCTCTGCGACTTTCTACAGGAGACCCCTGGGACTTTCCATGGGAGCCCTCCTTAACTTTCCACGTGAGGAGTCAGTGGCTTTCCACAGGAGCCCTCTGGGACTTTCCATGGGAGCCCTCCGGGACTTTTCCTGGGAGGTGTTTGGGACTTTCCACAGCAGGCGTCTGTGACTTTCCAGAAAACAAATAATGAGCAACTATCTACTATTGACTGAGGCATCACGGGAGCCCTCCGTGACTTTTCCCGGAGACCTCCAGGAATTTCCCATAGAGCCCTCCGGGACTTTTCCCGGAGACCTCCAGGAATTTCCCATAGAGCCCTCCGGGACTTTTCCCGGGAGCCGTCGGGGACTTTCCACGAGAGCCCTTCGGGAATTACCCCAACAGCTCCCACTAGTTTGTCCCTGACCTGGTACTGTAGGCATAGGAGTTTTACCTTGATAAAAATCTTCTAGCTTCTTTAACCAAGTCCGACAATTTTTTAGATCATGTGATAAACGTTGTGGAACAGACACTATTTCTTTGATCCACGACTTTCCACGGGAGCCCTCCGGGACTTTCCCGCAGAGCCCTTCGGGACTTTTCCTCGGAGGCCTCCAGAACATTTCACGGGAGGCATCCGTGGCTTTTCACAGGAGCCCTTCAGGACTATTCGTGGGAGGCGTCCGAGACTTTCCATGGGAGGCATCCAGGACTTTCCATGGGAGTCCTCTGGGACTTTTCCTGGGATGCGTCTGGGACTTTCCATGGGATGTGTCCGCGACTTTCCACGGGAGCCCTCCGGGACTTTTCCCGGGAGCCCTTGGGTCTTTCCACGGGAGACCTCCGGGACTTTCCACGGGAGGCGTCCGTAGCTTTTCATGGGCGCCCTCCGCGACTTTTCCCGGGAGGCGTTCGGGACTTTCCACGAGAGGCATCCGCGACATTCCACGGGAGCCCTCCAGGACTTTGCCTGGAAGCCCTCCAAGACTTTCCACGAGAGCCCTCAGGGACTTTTCCTGGGAGCCCTCCCGAACTTTCCACGGGAGGCATCCGTGGCTTTCCATAGGAGCCCTCCGGGACTATTCCCGGGAGGTGTCCGGGGCATTCCACGGGAGGCATCTAGGACTTTCCATGGGAGTCCTCCAGGACTTTTCCCGGGAGGTGTATGGGACTTTCCACAGGAGGCGTCCGCGACTTTCCATGGGAGCCCCCCGGGAATTTCCCATGGAGCCCTCCGGCACTTTCCACAGGAGCCCTCCGGGACTTTTCCCGAGAGCCCTCTAGGACTTTCCACGGGAGGCATCCGTGGCTTTCCATAGGAGCCCTCTGGGACTATTCCTGGGAGGTGTCCAGGACTTTCCATGGGAGGCATCCAGGACTTTCCATGGGAGTCCTCCAGGACTTTTCCCGGGAGGTGTCTGGGACTTTCCACGGGAGGCATCCACGACTTTTCACGGGAGCCCTCCGGGACTTTTCCTGAGAGCCTTTCAGGACTTTCAACGGGAGACCTCCAGGACTTTCCACGGGCGGCGTCCGTGGCTTTCCACGAGCGCCCTCCGCGACTTTTCCCAAGAGGCGTCCAGGACTTTCCACGAGAGGCGTCCGCGACATTCCACAGGAGCCCTCCAGGACTTTGCACGGAAGGATTCCGGGACTTCCCACCGGAGCCCTCTGGGACTTTCCCCAACAACCGCCCCCAGACCCCCGGGGACTCAAAGCGGCCTCGGAGGGTATGAGTATAACTCGCTGGGTGACACTGCAGCTCCTGGGCTAACCTCCCGCGCCAAACCTCGGTTTGCGCGCACACCATATGGCGTTTTGGTTTCCGTGGAACTCCTTGATATCTGCACGACATTTTGAATTAATGGCCCCGATGAGCCTGAGGATACGTGGTGCCCATCCAAGGCCCCCTGCCTCGCTTATAAATTGGCCGGCAGTGCTTCGGCTCGGGACTTTACCTCCAACCTAAAAAGCTTTCCTCACCCAGTAGCCACATCGCTCCTCCGGAGATTTGATTTCCTGGTAGCCACCATCCATTTTCTTTTCCTCCAGACACTTCAATCCCCCATGGATGGCGCCTAAAGGACGCGGCAAGGCATCCGAGTTGCCCCCAGAGGAGGTGACTTTGTACTCTCTCGGGCCCACTGAGTTCTCTTCTCAGGAGCTCGAGGTTCTCCGGGACTAGAGAGCTTTCACTGACGGGGACATCTGGATCCCTGGGTAGGGGGACCTAGCACCCAGCCCCTGGGAGGGCGAGGTCGTTGCCTTTGAATCTTTCATCGAAGCAAGCTTTCGTCGAAGCGGTCTTTCGACTCCCAGTGCACCCTCTGCTTCGGGACTTCCTCCGGGAGTACCAGCTCTAGCTCAACCACCTCACCCCAAACACCCTCGTCTGGATGGGGTTGTTCGTGTGGCTGTGCGAGACATCCATCGAGGAGGAGCCCACCCTCCGGTTCCTCCACTACTTCTACAAGCCTTCGGCGAAGGGCCCGCTGGTCATGAAAGACGGGCCCAAGTCGGCCTTTGGCTCGATTATGATCCAGTTGATGCCCGAGTGCACTGACGAATACCCTGTTCAGGCCTCCCGGGACCACTGGGGGAATTGGTTCTGGAGGTGGTTTTACCTTCAGGTGGGTGACCCAGAGGTGACCGACTCCCCGGAGCCTTTGTCCTACTACCGATCGACCGGTACGGTAGCCCCCGAGTGGACCGAGAGGGAGATGGACCTCCTCACCCAGATCGCGGAGGCCCGGCTCCGGAGGTCCATGCAGGATCTCGTGGAAGAGATGGCGCTCCTACGGGTAGCGCCCTTCAGCACCCGCTGGGGGAGCGAGGTGACCGCAGCGCATCACCCGCCCTGGATGACGGTGGCGGATCGTAAGTCCCTAAACTTGATCTTTCAAGGGAAAGCCTATCCTAACCTCCCCTTTTTCAGTCCAGTCATACGACCAATCTTGGGAGATAGCAGTCAATCTCCTCGGGAGATACTACGGGGACGACCACGAGCGGGTCGTGCGCGTCATAGGGGAGGACCCTCCCCGGCACGTTGTGGTAGAAACGTTTGGGTTGAGGCTTCCCACCCGTGTGCCTCTCCCCACCCCCGCCTCACACAAGAGGGGGAAGAGGCAGCCGTGGGGCCTTCGAAGCGATCCTGGGCACAAAAAAGCCCTGCTAAGGCCCAGGCGCAGAAAAGCTCCGTGAGGGCCCAGGCACAGTGCTTAGCTTTGCTCGCGGGGGCCTCTGTCATCGCTCCCATGAACGCATTGGTTATCACCCTGGTGAGGGCGCCAGTCACTTCCTGTGAGGTGGGTATTTCCCAGGAGGCGGGTCCTTCCGGACCCTAAGTAGGTACCGTGTAGCCTGTGACTCGGGCCGCTGGCTCGAGCGAGCTAGGCCACCTCGGGGGTATAGTTGCCAGGGAGGGTCAGGGCTTTGACTCAAAGATCTACGCACCGAGCCCCTCTCCAGCACCTCCTCTCCCGGAGGTCCGCCCGCAACCAGTGCTGGGCATGGTCTCCGTCCGATTTAAGACGCCGTGCACTCTCCCAATGGTCTCATTCTTGGCTCCGAAGACAGCCCCCCCGGTGGAGGACCAAACGATGGCGTCGGCTCCCCCTCCTCCCGGGAAGGGCAAGGGCCTCTTCATTTGTCCTGGGGTCCTGGCCCCACTGATGGATGTGACGTCCGACTCTTCTGACGCGGGACCCTGGAGGATGACGTCGTGGCGGGTGGAGAGATCCCCCGGTGGTGCGCCCCGGGGGACAACGTGGAGGACTACGAGGAGGTGATCTCCTCCGGACTCCAGGTGAGTGTTGCTTGGGAAGGTTCCTCGTGCTTTGTTCCCTTTTTCTTACATTTTCCTTTTCCAGACGGTCGCGCTGGCCTAGGGCTTCCAGGCTTGATTCTCCGCAGGCCTCTGGGCCGCTGAAAAGGCAGTGGACTCTAAGCGTTCCTTGAAGGAAAAGGCGCTCGGGGAGTTGAACACCACCATGGAGGCAGTTGTCTACGAGCGCTCCGAAAAGGAGAAGGCGCTCAGGGAGTTCGCTGCTGCCCAGGCTTAGCTCGTGGCTGTCGAAGACATGGCCTCCCAGCTCCAGAAAGAACTGCAGGCAGAGCGAGGCATCGCCCATGATGCGGAGGCCTCAGGAGTCCAGGCCATCGTAGCCAGGGGGGTGATGATTCGCTCAGCCTTGGAGGAGCTTGGCATTGAAGTCGGGTCGGGTGACAGCTTTGATCCGGCTCCGTCTTCACTCAAGGAGGCCACTTATTTTTATGATACGCAGGTCTCCCTCATCCCAGTGGTAGCAGACATCTGAGCCCGGGGACTTGCTGTCCTGGCCATAGCCTTGGCAGCTGCCCTCGTGGAACATCGTGGGGCAGGCGCCCAGGTCATCGGGGAGCTTCTTCCCTGGAGCTTCCCCGACTACTTCGAGGCCTGACGAGGGGGGCTCGAAGAGTTAGCTGGGACCCTCTTCGACTAGGTCTCTGAGGTGATGGAGCTGGTGAGCGTGCGTCTAGCGTCGGAGGCAACATCGATGGCGGAGGGATGAGCTCCTCCCCTCGGTTAGATAGATTTTGTTTTTGCTAGGGCTTTTTGTTCCCAGTAGCTTCTTCAAAAGAAGGCCTGGAAAAATGTAAATTCTTGATTGATGGAATGGAATGACTTTTTTTTGCTAAGCCTTGTTCAATTGCAAGCAGGTGTCCCTAGAACTTGCTCCTAGGGAGTTTCCAAGTCTCGAGGGGTGTAGCCCGGGTAGTGCCCAAGCGGCCTGTACTTTGTTGAGCCTCGCTACTGGGGGAACAGCTGATGGGCCAGCCCTCGGGCGTGTTTCCGGTGTCTCAGTGGTGGGGGGTACCCTCCGAGAGCCAATTCAGCTACGGTGGCTCCTGGAGTGGCATATAGACAATTTCGACAGTTGAGGCACCGAGTTGTCTCCTCCGAAGTTGGGGTCTCGGAGGGTCCCACCGCTTCAGATACGCCCCCCAGCCAGCTACGAGTATTGGCCGGAGGATCTCCTCCGAAGGGCCTTCCGGCGAGTGAGGAGCTTGTACAAGGACATCTCCCGGGCGTTGTCGGAGGGCCTCCGAGAGTATTAGTTGTAGTTGCTCACCGGAAGGGGCTGTCTTCTGAGGTAGTTTCCTGTGGGAGCCTAACTCCTCGGGTTTTACCCGGTTTGTGCCGGGCATTATCGTCTTGGGGACGCCTTAGCCCATCAGGGGGGGGTGGGTTGTCTCCTGGTTCAATGTCCAATAAATAAAGGATTTTTCTTGTTGTTCCAAAATGGTCTCTCAGGTCTGGCGTAGTCCTCCCCCCCCCCCCCACAACGGGGGGTAGTTTAGTATTACGCGTTGTGGGTGACGAACAAGAAAGTACCCGATAAGAGGTTGAAAAGACCGGAGGGTCAAACTTCTAGGGTTTCTCCAGTCAATAATTTTCGAGAATTTCCCTGGTCAATATTTTCGCCGGTCGAAACTTTTCTCGATCGAAAAATTCCGAGACCTAGTCGAAAATTCCCCCAGTCTCCATGGAATGGGAGCCAGACAAAAATTTTCCTGGTCTAAAAGTCCCGAGACCCGGTCGAAAATTTCCCTGGTCGCCGTGGAACGGGAGCCGGACGAAAATTTTCCCGGTCGGAAAGTCTCGAGACCCGGTCCAAAATTTTCCCTGGTTGCCGTGGAACAGGGGCCGGGCAAAAATTTTCCCGGTCTAAAATGTCCCAAGACCCGGTCGAGAATTTCCCCCGGTCGAAAGATCCTGACACTCGAGATTCACTCCCGGAGGAGGGCGAGCTCTATGACAGGCTCTGAGTGTTTGAGGGGGGACTAATATCTCAAATTGACTCGTTACCGCAGTTCTTGGGAACTGGGTTGCCGCTTAGCCCCTCAGTCCATGAGGGTTACTGTAAGCCACCCTAGGGGAGCGAGGCTCCCATTGTAGGGACTTTTAGGCTGCGATAGCCTATGTCCTCACTGGGAGGGAATCCCTACAAAAGGGGGCATCCTCACAGAGAGGGTATTGCCTTTGAGGCAGTAAGATGAAAGTTCGTAAAGGAAATCCAAAATGCATGAGAAAACCACTTGTATTGAAGAAAGTAAATACAACGCGTCCCCCCATGGAACCGCGATGGGGGAGGGAATAGTGAGTACAACGCTTCCTCCTATGAAGCTGCGATGGGGGAGGAAGCGAGCTTGGAGGCTAGATGTAGAACTTTCAGAGCAAGTTTATATTCCAAGTGTGTCTCAGCTCTTGGTCTTCAAGGTTGGAGAGCTTGTAAGCCCTCGAGCCCAGGACTGTAGTGATCCTGTATGGGCCTTCCCAATTAGGGCTGAGCTTGCCTTAGGTCTAGGGGTCGGTCACAAGCTTGAGAACAAGGTCCCCAAGGCGGATAGCTCTTGCACGCCATTCACTCTCGTAGATGGCATGATGGAGGTGCGCTCTGTCCCGCTCTTCTTCGATTAGGTTGACTTCTACTTGTTGGTTTTCTTCGTTGGCTTGATACGCCGCGGCTGTAGCTCCGTCCAGGAGCTCGACTCGCAGCGATCGAAAGCCAATCTCCGAGGGGACGACCGCCTCAGCCCCATATACGAGTGAGAACGGGGTACACCCAGTTGCCTGATTTGGGCTCCTGCACATGGAGCAGAGGACGCTAGGAAGCTTCTCCGCCCATGCGCCTTGCGAGGAGGCAGCCTGGTCAAGTCAACAGCGTAATCCGTGTAGGATCACGCTGTTAACCCTTTCGACCGCTCTGTTACTCTGGGGGTGAGCTACAGAGGCAAACTGGGGGGCGACTCCCATGGTTTCACAGACCTCCCAAAAATGCGCCGAGTCGAATTGAGTTCCATGGTCGACGGTGATTTCTCGGGAACCCCAAAACGATAGATGATGTTCTTCCAAAAGAACCACTGTACAGCTCGAGAGGTGATACTAGCCAAGGGCTCAGCCTCCACCCACTTGGATATGTAATCCATAGCGACCACCACATAGTTGTCGCCACCCGGCGCCGGGGGGAAGGGACCGAGGAGATCCATCCCCCAATGTGCGAAGGGCCAAGTAATCGGGATGGTCTGCAGTGTTGCGGAGGGTAGTTTGGAACCCTTCACCATCTTCTGACAGGCCTCACATGCAGAGACAAGGTCTCATGCATCACGGACCACAGTAGGCAAGTAGAAGCCCTGGCGGATAACCTTCGCTTTGATCGCGTGAGGTGCCAGGTGAGAACCGCAGCTCCCTGAGTGTATGTCTTTGAGAAAATGGAGTCCCTCTTGTAGAGTCTCCCCTCCAGCAAGAGGTACGCCCGTGCCTTCGTACGGAGGCACATGGCCGTGACACCGTCGGCGAGCTCCCTCTCCCCCCTTATGAAGGAGACGAGGGGATCCATCCACGACTCTGCTCGGATGATTTCAGAGACCATGTCGTGGGGCTCGCTGTCCGGGTCAGAGATGTCCACCGAAGGCTTTGTGATGACCTCCAAGAAAGCGCCCCCAGGGAGGGGTCCTTGGGCGCTCGGTGCCCGTGCTAGGGCATCGGCACGGTCATTGTCCCTACGGGGGATATGCTGGGCCTCCAGGCCCTCAAAGTATTTCTCCAACTTGCGTACCTCGCCCAAGTAGAGACTCAGGTTCATGTCATGGCACAAGTATGACTTGTCCATTTGAAAAACACGAGCTGGGAGTCCCCCTTGACCATGAGGCGATGAATCCCCAGGCAGCGCACGAGGCGCAGCCCCAGTATCAAGGCCTCGTACTCAGTGACATTTTTCATGGCAGGGAGCTCAAGCCTTGCCGCGTACTCTAGTGTCATCCACTCGGGACTCCGGAGGACTACCCATGCCATGGCCCCAGCGAGATCAGGGAACCGTCGAACATGAGCATCCAATGGTCGTTGCATGGGGGCGGGTCGACGGGGGAGTACCCCCTACCCTGGGGGCAGGGGTCCATTCTACCACGAAGTCAGCAAGGACTTGTGATTTGATGGTGTAACGGCCCGTGAGGGAGAGGGAGAAGGGGGCCAGCTCGGCTCCCCACTTCCCTATTCGGCCAGTGGCCTGTTTGTTCCGTAGCACCTCCCCCAGGGGGTGAGAGGATGGGACTATGATCGAGTGTCCCAAGAAGTAATGGCAGAGCTTCCGGGACGCCATCAAGAGGGCGTAGCATATCTTCTCCATCTCCGTGTACCGTGTCTTAGCCCCTTGGAGGGCTTCGCTCATGTAGTAAATGGGACGCTGCTGCCCGTCCTGCACCTTTACCAGTACTGCACTCACAGCGACCAGGGTGGCTAAGAGGTAAAGGAGCAGGGGCTCTCCTGGCGAGGGGCTCATGAGCATCAAGGGGCTCGTGAGATATTTCTTCAAGTTGTCGAAAGCCACCTGGGCTTCGGGGGTCCACTTGAACCCCTCGAGACCCTAGAGGATCTTGAAGAACTGAAGGCCACGTTCTCCCAATTGCGAGACGAAGCGGCTTAACTGTACGTTTTCCACTGAGCGTGGCAGGGGCATATCCAACAGGGCCCGGATTTTTTTGAGGTTGGCCTCTATGCCCCGCTGGGACTCAAGGAAGCCAAGCAGGTTGCCCCCACGCACACCGACCGTGCACTTTTCTAGTTGAGCTTCAACCCGTACTCACAGAGGTTGCAGAAGGTCTCCGCTAAGTCTTCGAGGTGCACAGTCGTGTGGAGGCTCTTGACGACCGCATCATCGATGTAGACCTCTATGTTGCGGCCGATCTGGTCCCTGTGGACCAGGGACATGAGGTGCTAGAGGGTTTCCCCGTCATTCTTGAGCCCAAAAGGCATGTGAACGTAGGAGAAGGTACCGAGGGGAGTTATAAACTCATTTTTTCCTCGTCCTTCTTAGCCATCCGGACTTGGTGGTTGCCCGAGTACGCATCAAGAAAGCTCATGAACTCACACCCCGCGGTCGTATCCACCAACTAGTCGATCCGCAGGAGTGGGAAGTTGTCATTCAGCTAGGCCTTGTTCAGGTCGGTGAAGTCCACGCACATCCTCCACTTGCTGCTGGACTTTATCATTACGACGGGGTTCGCCAGCCACTAGGAGTGCAAAACCTCCCGGACGAACCCTGCCTCTTGGAGCCTGGCGATCTCAGCCTTGATGGCTTCTTGGCACTTGAGGGACACTTTCCTCAATTTTAGTTTCACTGGGGGGGCGGCCGGGCGTTACAACGGGCTTGTGCTCGATAACGTCCTAGGAGACGCCCCGCATGTCTGCAGGCTTCCATGCGAAGATGTCAGAATTTTTGTGGAGGAAAATCTCAAGTTTCTCCACGTGCCCCGATTTTCTCCATCCCCCGAGAACAATTAGATCTTCCGGAGGTCCCCCTCTGGGCGTGGTTTCTGGAGAAACTTCCTGGAGGGAATGACCGGGGTATCCGGAGCCGGGGAGGGGCTCCCCTCCACCGGGACATTGATCAGGTTGATGTCCCCGATCATCGTGGTGGCGCGCTCATATAGAGCATGGGCCACGTCTTGGTCGCCTCGGGCGGTGATTACGCCGCGAGACCTAGGGATCTTCACTCAGAGATAGCTCGGGTGTATGGCAGCCCCCAAACGGTTGACCGTGGCTCTCCCCATGGTCGCATTGTATGAAGAGGGGAGATCTACCACGTCGAACCAGACAATCTCTGTCCGGTAGTTGTTCGGGGCGCCAGAGATCATGGGGAGGTCAACCTTTCCCACCGGATAGATAGTCTTCCCCAGTACAAAGCCCTGTAAGGTGCCGGCTGTGGGTTGTAGTAGCTTCTCATCCACATGCATTTCCTTGAATGCTCTCAGGTACAGGATGTCTGCGGTGCATCCGCCGTCAACGAGGATACGTGCTAATTGGCAGTTAAACACGTTAGTAGAGACGATGAGCGCGTCGTCGTGGGGGAACAAACCCCACGTGCGTCTACCACTGTAAAGGTCAGGGGGACGTCTGACCACTTTGGTGGCCGAGACGTGTTCAGCACCCCCACTACCTTTACTTCCCACACATACTCCTTGCATTGACCCTTAGAGTCCCACCCAGAGGAGGATCCTCTGGTGATGACGTTCAGCTCCTCGGTTGAGCCCCTTTGCTATGCCTGTCTCTGCTGCACCCCTGAGGGAGCAGGGAGAGCCGCCAAGGCCAACGGAGGGGGAAAGGAGGCAAGGCTCCCCCCTGCCCACACTGGTTGAGGAATGTGGTGAAGAACTGCAGGAGCTGGTTGCATTCCCGAGTGGCATCGGTAGTAGACTTGTGGAAGCCACACCACAAGTTGGTTGTTCCCTCCTTGCCACCGTGTTTCGGGCCCTCCCGGCTATGGTAGGATTGGCCCCCCATTGCCTTTCGCCCCAGAGAAGGGATGGTTGCCCTTATTGGCTTCACGTGAGCTGCCTCAGCCCTCGAGGACAAAAGTGTCCCGAGGCCGTCGCTCGCTGTGATTGCCTCTCTTGGGGTGCTTGGAGAGGTCTTTGGCCTCCTACTTGGCGGAGGCAGGCGTCCCCTCATTTTTTTAGAGGTCGTCCTCCGTGGCTCAGGCATATTTTTTGAGCACGTTGAAGAGCTCATCCACTGAGTTGGGGCAACTCTGGGAGAGCCACCGGTGGAGCTCCCCGGGGAGGAGTCCACTCTTGCAGGTCTCGATGACCGTTGAGTCGAGGACGTGAGCCACCTTGCTCTTTACCTGAGCGAAGCACTTGAAAAAGCTCTGGATGGTCTCCCCCATTTTCTGCCTGACGATGTAGAGCTGTGACGAGTCCAGGGGACGTATGTAGCTCCCTTGGAAGTTCGCACAAAACTCACGATTGAGTTGCACAAAGGACTTGATCGACCCCACCTTTAGTTTATAAAACCATGACCGGGCGATCCCCAAGAGGTAGAAGGGGAAGATGTTGCACTGCACCATCTCATCCCCCCAACCGCCGAGATGGTCGTAGAGTATACCTGCACAATTCGTAAGGATCGGCCTCACCGTTGTAGTGGCCGATTTGCGGCAGACGGTACATCCGTAGCCACTGATGCACCAGAGGCGGTGACACAGTGGCTGGTTAGCCCCCTCAACTTCCCGGGGAAGCTCCCTATTGTCATCCCCTTTGACAGGGGAAGGGCACTCATTGTCAAAGTCAGGCAAGCCCGCCGAGCCAGAGGACTGCCCACCTGGCAGTAACGCCTCTTCTCCTCCGAGTTGGTCGAGCTGACCTCTTGAATCTCAGGGTCCTCCCCCGAAGCGACGTTGGCCTCCTTTAAGGTGCGCTAAGATGCGGAACAGCTCCTTTAAGGTGTGCTGAGCACGAAGCTGGCCCTCGACCAAGGCCCTAAGCAAAGGGTCTCCGGGGACCAGGACAGTCACTTGGGCAGCACTGGTTCCTGCCAACACGGTAGCGGTCACCGGCCTTGGTGCGGGGGTACCCCCAATAGGGAGGACGAGAGGAGGAAGAGGTGCCTTACTACGGGTGTCTCCAGACAGTAGTACCCTGAGGGGGTGGCGCTGGGTCGCTGGGACCGGTGTCACTAGAGAGAGCACGAGCCCTCGTTCTCGGGGCCAACCGTCTTATCTTTCCCTCGTTCTTGGCGTCACTAGAGAGAGCACGAGCCCTCGTTCTCTGATCACGAGTCCCCACGATCGGCGCCAACCGTCGTAGTATTAAAAATACCTCGGCAGATTTTTGGGTGTGCATGACACGAGTATAGCGACGCGAGCTGACCGTGCCACCGGTCACCTCCCGTCAGGTGAGCACAGAGATTGACATGGAGAGTTTATACAGGTTCAGATCCCGGTGGGTATCCTTGTCATGTCGGCAACCCCCGGACGTAAGTCCGCTGGGGAGGTTCTCTCTCGGGGAGAGAGGTCTCCAAGGGATGCCTGTTGCTTTGAGTGTGTAAAATGAATTCAGTTTGGGTTACAAATGAGATATAAGGGGGTATATATAGACCACAAAAGAAGCAAAAAGACTAAAAGGCCACAGCTACGACCACTGGATTGAGGGGTGCCACCATCTTTTCATCTGGTGAAGAGCTTGGATGCTTGATATGTGTCTTCGCTAGTTCCCGAGGTATCCTTGACGTCACCCAGCTGTGGCCTTCCCCGGGAGGCGTCCGTGGCTTTCCACGGGAGCCCTCCTAGACATTCCACAGGAGCCCTCCGGGTGTTTTCCCAGGAACCCTCCAAGACTTTCCACGGCAGCCCTTCGGGACTTTTTCTAGGAGCCCTTCGTGACTTACCACAGGAGGCGTCTGTGGCTTTCCACGGGAGCCCTCCGTGACTTTTCACAGGAGCCCACCGGGACTTTTCCCTGGAGACCTCTGAAACTTTCCATGGGAGCCCTCTAGGACTTTTCCTGGGAGGCGTTCGGGACTTTCCACGGGAGCCCTCCGATACTTTCCACGAGAGCCCTTTGGGACTTTCCCCGGAGGCATCCGCTACTTTCCACGGGAGCCCTCTGGGACTTTTCCCGGGTGGCATCCAGGACTTTCCACAAGAGGCATCTATGACTTTCCATGAGAGCCCTCTGGGACTTTGCACTGCAGCCCTCTAGGACTTTCCAAGGGAGGTGTTCGGGACTTTCCACGGGAACCCTCTGGGACTTTCCACGGGAGGCGTCCACGGCTTTTCACGGGAGCCCTCCGGGACTTTTCCCAGGAATCCTCCGTGACTTTGCCCGGGAGCCCACCTGGACTTTCCACATGAGCCTTCCTGAACATTCCATGGGAGGCGTCCGTGGCTTTCCACAGGAGCCCTCCGGGACTTTCCACAAGAGCCCACCTAGACTTTTCCCGAGAGGTGTCCGAGACTTTCCATGGGAGGCATTCATGACTTTCCACAAGATCCCTCCGGGACTTTTCCTAGGAGCCCTCCAGGACTTTCCCCAGGAGCCCACTGGGACTTTTCCCGGGAGGTGTCTGGGACTTTCCATAGGAGCCCTCCGGGAATTTCCACAGTAGCTCCCACTAGTTTGTCCCTGACCTGGTACTGTATGCATAGGAGTTTTATCTTGATAAAAATCTTCTACCTTCTTTAACAAAGTCCGCAATTTTGGAGATTGTGCGATGAAATGTTGTGGAACAGACACCATTTCTTTGATCCGCGACTTTCCACGGGTGCCCTCTGGGACATTTCTTGGGAGCCCTCTGGGACTTTCCCCGCGAGCCCTCCAGGACTTTCCACATGAGCCCTCCAGGGCTTTTGCCGATAGCCCTCCAGGACTTTCCATGGGAGGCGTCCATGGCTTTCCACGGGAGCCCTCTGGGACTATTCTTGGGTGGCATTCGGGACTTTCCACGGAGCCCTCTGGGACTTTTCCTGGGAGCCCTCCGGGACTTTCCATGGGAGGCGTCCTTGGCTTTCCATGGGAGCCCTCCGGGACTTTTCCCGGGGGGGCGTCGTGGACATTCCACAGGAGGCATCCGCGACATTCGACGGGAGCCCTCCGAGACTTTCCCCAGAAGCCTTCCGAGACTTTCCACGGGAGCCCTCCGGGACATCCCCAACAGCAGGAGGAGCTTTGTTAGTTTTAAATGGAACCTTCTTACCTTTCCCTTGAGGCTTCTTGTCAATAACAGTGACCCCTCAGAATTGGTTGGTTCTGGCTTTCTTCACCTTTTTGATTTCCCGACCACAGATGTCTTAGGTTTCTTGCCGGATTTATCCTTCTTGTCAGCTTCAAGACCTGGTTGAGTCAGCAAATTTTTCTTATCCACCATCTTATTACACTCAGCCACGTCGGAATAATGATCAGCCATGTCGAAGAGATCTGCAACTGATCGCGCTGGATGAATGAGCAAATCTTTGGTAAACCTCTGATATCGGATGGCATGTTTAAATGCCCTGATGACGAAGCTGTCGAAAATGTTGGGAATAGTATTTCGTACTCCCACAAATCTTTTGACAAATTGGCGAAGAGTCTCAGTTGAAGTCTGGCGCAAGCGATGAAGATCATCTTCCTTGCCAGGCTTTTGGTAACAATTTTGGAAATTGTTCAGGATTGCATCACACAACATTTCCCAATGGTAGATGGAGCCTTTAGGCTGATTAAATAGCTAGGTCCATGCTGGAACTTCCATAATAGTTGGCAGATAATTTGCCATAACCCGTTCATTACCACCAGCGGCTTGGATGGCAGTGATGTAAATCTGTAGAAGTTCGGAAGGATTTTTAGTCCCATCAAATCTCTCGATTGTTCGTGGTTTAAACTTATCTGGCCAGATTATTGCACGTAATCCTGGCGAGAAAGCCTTGCAACCTACATACAAAGGACGTGGCTACTATTCCTCGTGACCTCCATTAAGGTCGCAGAATGAGCTCACCTGTGGCCCCCAATGTGAACGCACTGGTTCACGATTGCGATCGTGAGAAGAATCTACTCGCGGTCCTAACCGAGAATGTACTAGCTCACGGCGGAGGTCACTAGAGTTACCTGTATGCCTAGGTTTATGATACCAGGCCGATGGAGTGTGTCCATGGGAAAGCTCCCGGCTCGAATAATAACTATCCTTCTCATGAGAATGAGTCACTGATCGCGAGGACGATGTCAGAGTGACAACAGTTGCCACCTCATCGAGGTTATCCGCCAAGATCCTTGCAAACAAAACTCTGTCATCAGTCGCCAAATCCGAAGGAGGATTACGTAGAGTATCTGCAATAACACGAATCCGCTCCTGTGTGCTCCTTTGACGCGCCATGGGAGTTATCGTAGCTTCATCCATCGGAGGATAGGCTAGAGCTGATGAGGGAGTTTGATCCCGCCTACGACCATGATGATGTTGCGGACGAGACATTCCAGGTGCCAGGTCGTGAGCTGCGGCATCATGGCGAGATTGTGCAAGTTGGAAAGCTTGCTCTGTAACCTTACGAACCTCTGCCTGTCACTGCTCACGAGCTGCATCTTCCTCCCGTATGCGTTCTTCTCTTTCCTTGGCAGGACGTCGCCCAGGGGTTTCCTAAGAAAGCACAGCAACTTCCCAGGGAACTGAAGTCTCAGATGGGGAGAGCATCTCCTCATCTGAGTCACACTCAAAATCAAAGATAGAATTCAAGTTTTCTGGAGCAAAACCTTCTAGACTAAACTCAAGGTTCACATCTCCCGTGTCATCTGGGACGATGGGTTCTGGCACATATTCACCATTGGATGTAGCAGGACTCACAGGGAATGAACATACTGCCCGTTCAGGATCTTGACCATGGATCAAGTCCTGAGAATACTCCCTAGTAGGAGGCTCTGAGGGAACTTCATTTTCTTCCATGTAGAGAGTCTCATCCTCCATGTTAAGATCAATGTAATCTGCAAGATTAAAATCATTTTCAGAATAGTAAACTCCTGACATGGCTTACCAAAATTCCTGATAAAGAAAGACACCTCGAAGTCGGCCCCACAGTTGGGACTTTTTCCCTTCGTCGAACTGATGTAAATATTAAAGAGGAATGTGAAGCCAATATAAGGTGAATCTCAGGTAAATTATGGTATCTATGTCAGAGGAAGAAATTAATTTATACAGGTTCAGGCCCTCTGATGATGAGTAATAGCCCTACGTCTTGCTAGGATTACACTATGTAAAATAAGGGTTACAAGAAGAGAATCGAGGATGTTCTTAGAAGAACTAAGAACAATCTTGTATTCTTTAGCTTACAGTCAATGGAAATCTACTGTGGCTACTTCTAAAGTGTTGTGTCTTGAATATCTTGCGTTGTTCTTGATCTCTCCCAGCGATCCTCCTTTTATAGCTCGTTGTCGATCATCGATTACGGAATCAAAGGGTCACTGAGAGGCAGACTGCTTCTTGATTTCCACTCTTTGGATGGATCCTGGCTCTTACAATCTTGTTGACCACAGCTGGGAGGACCTTAAGTCCTGTAACCGTGCCAAGTATGATCCTCTGGGCACCTCCCGGCTGTTCATAGAACTGGAGCCAGTCATCCTCGTGCAGATAGTCTTCATCCTTCATATTGATGCCTTCTTTGATTTCTTCATAATTGATCTTATTAGCCACAGCAAATTCCTCGAAAGTAGCCTCATATTTCCTAGTGCCTGTCATCCAAACTATCCTCTGTTCGGCCCAAACAATCTCGATGGTAGCATAGAACTGACGGATGGCAGTGGCGTTCCATGGGCACTTATTCTCCACAAAGTCATATAGCCCAATAATCTCTTTGAAAATCTGAACTAGAGGAGCCATGATGGGCTAGTTCACGACGTAAGCCCACTCAATCCACTTGTGCTCAAAAATATTCTTGTTAACCAGATGTCCGTAGAACGCATCTTGCTTGATCATCGTGTGGAAATGAGGAGTAGTGGCGTCGTTCTCATGGTTATAGGCGTAGATTGTCCTAGCCTTTGTGTAGTCATTTGATGTCCAGTTCTTCTTGTGTCCCTGGTATGCGCGGACACTTATCTCACCGTCCTCGCTCTCAATGTCCATAGCCATGTGTTCGAAGCTGCCAAAGTGAGAAGATTGTTTGGTTGCAGAATCTCCGGGCGAGGGTACCCAATCCGCATCTTGAGTGTCGCTATTACTCGACGTCTGAGCCCTTTTGGTCCGCTTCGCCAATTTCTTCTTATGAGTTCGGACGAAGACATTTCCTTGAAAGCCTCGACCGCTAGAAGATGGGCAAGATATACAACAGATAAGATACCAAGAGAATTGAAGGCATGAATTGAATCAAGAGAATCAGCAAGCCCTAGCTCTGCTGTTGCTGGCGGTCAAACCGGAACTAGGGTCGGTCAGACCAGCGCGCCCCCAGAGTTAGGTTTGAGGAAATTTCTAAGATTTAGTTGAATCTAGGGTACAATGTGAATTGATAATCAAGGGTAAGCATTAGGAGCATCAACGAAAGGTATTAATTTGAGGTTTTGAATAGATTTACACTAGATTCACCAAATTTGCCCTAAATGCCGAAAAGGATGAAAATTTTGAGAAAAAGGAGAAGAATCCGAGATGGATACCTAGAAGACATGATTTGGAGGAGTTCTTGACCTTTGGTTTGTCCGTGCTTTGCTTCGGTTTGACCGGAGAAGAAAGCTCCAAAAGATTTAGGGCGCATGTGAGAGAGACAGGAGTGAGGTGAGAGAGAGAAAGTGACAGAGACTAGGGATTAAGTTCTCTGGTCGAGTATTTGCGGTCAGACCGCAGGCAAGAGGCCGGTCAGGCCGCTGGAAGATGGGATTTTGAAGCACTCTCTGGAGACAATTTCGGTCAGACCGCGAATGGATGTTGGTCAGACCACTGGAAAGGCTGAAAATTGAGAAATTAATTTGATCGATGCTCATTTGAGATTCTAGTATACACTAGTACAGAAATGCAGTCTTCTATCGGTAAAAAAAACCCTTCTACTATCGGTTTTTGTACCGATATTGATAGACACGATAGAACAAGACTGGACATTTTCTATCGGTAAATAACCGACAGAAGAAGTTCACTATTCTATCGGCATATTATGAATCTACCGATAGAAAACCCGTCGTATTCTTACGTCCAGCAGTTCGAAAAGTACCACTATTCTAATGGTTAACTACAAGATTACCGACAGAAAAAAGCTTAGTACTCTATCGGCATATTAGGAGTGTACCGATAGAAAACTCGTCGCTAGCGGATTGAAAAGTACCACTATTCTAACGGTTAACTACAAGATTACCGACAGAAAAAAGCTTAGTACTCTATCGGCATATTAGGAGTATACCGATAGAAAACTCGTCGCTAGCGGATTGAAAAGTACCACTATTCTAACGGCTAATTATAAGTTTACCGACAGGAAAACTCACACTATTCTATCGGCATATTACAAGTTTACCGATAGAAAACTCGTCAATAGCGATTGGAAAGTACCACTATTCTAACGGTTAACTACAAGATTACCGACAGAAAAAAGCTTAGTACTCTATCGGATATGTATGAGTTCACCGGCAGGAAAGGTCAAACTCTTCTAACGGTTAATTTTGATTGTACCGATAGAAAAAAGGACAGTAGTCTCTCGGTTGTTGATGAATTTACCGATAGAGCAATCACATATACAGTACTTTATTTGCATCACAATACAGTACATTCACATATACAGTACAGATGCAATACAGTATAGATTGGATACACAATACAGTACAGATGCAAGGTAAATTCACAGAACAAATTCACACATTAGGCAGTTATTCACATTTATTCACATATGTATGGACAAATACAGATTGCAATCCAATGTGGACATTTATTCACATATATATATTTATTCACATGTATATGAACAGTCTATGCAGAGTACACCAAAAGGAGAAAATTGTCATGCTGGATGGTTGGGTGCTACTTCCTCCATGACATATTGTGCCCAGATTTGTCGAAGATATATAATCTTTGCATTTTCATATTGGTCTTTCGACATGGCGATCTGCAAGCATGTGTGCATACTGAGTAACTAACTTCGATCCTAATTTAGAACGTGACACCCATTTTTGAAATTTGAGTTAGCTATCGATGCTTACCTGGGGGAATCGGGAAAAGTTTGTCTGCACTAGGTCGTACATGTAGCGCAGCACATAAAACCCGCATTCCCACGATTGCGGCTGCTGATGGCACTGAGATAATTGCATATGCGAATACATGTTAGCTATATATTGTTTCCATAAACTACTTAAGCATAAACAAAAAGTCTCGTGAGTACCTCATATTTTTTCCAAGCTAGTAGGGAGCCCTGCGGTGCGGCATGCCTCCCTCCAGCGGACACATATTTATCAAAAGCCCTGCATTTCAGTTAGTATTGCCGGTTAATGTATTATCATTAGCTAGTGAGGTCAAAATTTAAATCAAACATATAAGTTACTTACGCCTCCATATTCCCCTTGAGCACATATTCCATCGATAATCTGTCACGCATCGAATCGAGGTAGTACACCTCGTTCCTCAGCGGACAGATCACGATGAGGATCCAGTGGCCCCTGCATTGTACGTAAAAGAGGATCGCTAGCTCAAAGTACATCTCAGGTGTAACATACAAGATTGAGTTAAATTAGTACGAAATGCACTAACCTTTGGTGGTACGGCACCAGAATGAAGTCCCTGTCCTGCTGCGCCATCAGCGCACTGGATATGTACTGCTCAGCGTGCGCGGCGTCCTGCTCTAGCATCGTGAGGCTTATTTTCTCTGGGTCGAGGAAACCCACCTTGTCACACGCAGCCTCCGATGCTAGCCTGTACATGCACCTGCATGCGAAGAACGAGATTAATATTAATTTCACAGAAAGTTACTCAGTATTCAAATGAACTGCAACATTAATGCAGAGTTAGCAAACAGAGTTAGAAAACAGCAATACATAGCATCAGCAAACTCACAGGACTCCAGTCCGTATGATGGACATATCGAGCTCCCACCAGTTGTAGAGGTTGAACAGATCCTCGTGTGCCACGGATATAGTCCCGGGCTCACGGTGGAACTGCCCAGGCCTGTAGGGAACTAAGAAGTTCAGGCTGCGCCGAGCTCGATGTAGGTACCAGTCGTGGAGGTCTCTGGTTGATCGATCCAATTTCCACAAAGATGCCTCCGACAGGAGTGGGAGCGCGTTCGTGAACGTCCGCGGCAGTCCCTGTCGCCCTTTGCCCTTGCCTTTGCCGCCCTTGCCTTTTTCCGGGGACTGAGCGCGTACCTTCGAAGGCAAGGGCGAGGTGATGGCGGCTTTCTTCTGAGGTGGAGGCGTGGATGCGCTGGGTGGAGTCGAGGCCGTCTTTGATGTGTCCAGGTTCGCACGAGATCGGCCCTCATGCCCCGAGCTGGGGGTGCAGTCCCCTGGTAGCCCCGCGGCAGGCCACTTCAATTAATGAGCACGTATGTTAGATTATGCAAGTTGAGTGTACTGAGTAGGATGTAATCTAAAATGTGTAGGATTTACCGGTTGTATTACAAGACACTTCTTGGGCCACTGTACGTAGGAGCCCACTGCCTCGGCAAGTGTCTGCAGTTCCTCTGTTGGGACTGGCAACGGAGAATCGTTGTAGCCCGGCATGGCCATGTCCACCTGTACCTTTGCGAAACCCAACCGCAGAGGTACACAGTGGACCCGGACATCCGGCCCAGACGGATATACGAAGCCGTGTCCAACCACTTCCTACCCGGCGCCTACGTGATTCTGTAGGATGCAGCCCTCCGGCCCCTGCAAATTTGTAACAATTAAAATAGGTTAGCGAAACAACTCTAACAGAATGGGAGTGGCATCAACTTAAGTGCACAGATGAAGGCTTGCAGTACCTCAAGTAGATCCACTGGATCCGCGAGTACCTTCGAAGCGCAACTGCTTATCCGACCCCGCGGGGTACCGTCGTCCTGGGGATCCACATCTAAACTCTTGGCCAGCAATGTTTCTCTCAACCGTGCAAACTCTTCCCTCATTTGTGCGACCTCGGTCTGCACCTCAGACTGTACCTCAGCCCGTATCTCAGCCCGCATCTCCGCCCGTATCTCCTCCCGTACCTCAGCCCGTATCTTATCGGAGAGGTCAGCTTCCTTTTCCTTCCAGGTGCGGGCCTTCTTCCTCGGTGGAGCCGGATCTACGAAACCGGCCTTCCACGACACAATGGCTCCCACGGCCCGTGTCCGCCCGGGATGCTCCTTATTTCCTAGAGCTCGGGTGAGGATGTCGTTCTCCCTCTGCGGGGTAAACAATCCCTCCGCTGCGTCCTTCTCAAAAGAGATCTGTTACATTTGAAGGTACCTTGTGAGACAAATTGCCTTATATACACTTGTGCGCACACAGTTTACGAGGTTAGCCAACTTACCATTCGCCTCACAACCTCGGCGTCCCCAGGGGTTGCGAACTGCACAGACCCCGTGGACGACACGGACCCCCTCCCCCTCCACCATCGCTTGCACCTCTCATCCCTGATCTCGGAGAGCGGCAACTCAGGGGTGTCCATGACAGGATTTTGTTCGTCTTCCTTCTTCCACTGTTCCTCCTTCCCCGCATAGCCCCGGGATCCGAGCCGATGCGGGTGGTCGTTCCTCTTCTGGATCGCCCTATTCTTCTCGCTAAGGGCCTTGAACTCCTCAGTCCCCTTCGGCTTGGTGAATTCCTCCCATACCTCCTCCGATATGAAGGGGTACTTCTCGCAAGGAGATTTCCCCGCAGCTAGGAAGTTACTGACGAGCCAGCTCTTAAAGGTTTTCCATGTTCCGTTCATGTCCTTCAAGCAGGAAGTCCTAGGTGTATCGTCGGGGATGTTCCACTTAGCCTGTTTCCGAAAAATGCATACAATTAATCACGAGTTAGTTAAACTTTAGTATAAGCCAAGAGAACGTGATTACGAAAGAGTTCAGCGATTTCAGTTCATTTAACCTTCACTTCCACCCACAACCTATCCCTCTCGTCCGCCGTCACGTCCTTCCAGCTCTGGACGATGATCTTCACCCTTTCTTTCGCCAACAGCCCAACGTAGGCCGCGTACCTCCCAGCATTCTTTCCAATCGGCCTCCCAAATTGGTTGAACTCATAAGAAAGATCAGTGCGTTTGGCCAAACGCCCCAACGTCGTCGCGCCTCGCCCCACCCTCTTGCGCTGGGATGTAACAGCCCCATCTTCAGTAGTTACGATGGGGTTGGCCCTAGTCGAACCACTAGTACCATCCGATGAAGACGACGACATGTCTTCCCCTACAAAACCTTCAACAAACCATATATATGGCAATTAATTCGCCTTGGACTTCCATAACTCAGCCCAGGACTGGAGACTAACTAGGGCGGCAAAAGGGAAAATAATACAAAAAGAAAGACATGCATAAATTACTTACTGAACTCTTCAGAAATATTTTCTATCGGTAAACACATGAGCTGCCGATAGACCATAACAATTACCTCCACACAAGACAATTTTTCTATCGGCAAACACGTGAGATACCGATAGAACATAACAATGTTCTCTACATATGGAATTTTGTTGACAAGCCACCATTCACTGTCATCACATAACATTCTCGATGATTTGCTACACTAATATTCATGGGCCAGCATTATTATTTCACACGTAAATATGCACACAAGCATCTAAGTGCTACTGTGCATAATCTTTAGCCTAGCCTGTATGTGAGTCATCAGGACTTCACAGCTATTAGGTTGGGAAAAGTCATGTATATAGGCATTTGAAACATATACATCGAAGACCCATCCACATTGCCATATATTCATACGAAGTGAGTAAAAATTCCCAACCAAACTAGTACATTGCATGGCTCATGTCCTTCCAGATCCAAATTAAGTTTTACTACTTGTGCAGAAAATTTTCTATCGGTAAACACATGAGCTGCCGATAGAATATATGTAAGAACACCTCCAACATATAATCTGCATTACATGGCAGTTGGATACAATTGATCACACATACAGCAGTATAGAGAAGTTAAAATCTCAAAACAGGTTCATTACAGCACTGGAACATATTATGTAAACCCTAATTAAAATCAACATTGCCTGCGGAATGTACATAAGCCAACACAATAGGGAACCCTAGTGTAATTGCAAAACTCCAAGAATTAGTACGTGCAAAACACTAGGATCAAATAAAGAAGATGCTGGAAATAGAACGACGAATTAGGGTATTTACGGCGGCGATCAGTTCTGGTGATGCAGAGGCGGTGTAGAACGCAGCAGCGGCGGGCGAAGGACGAAAATAAGAACCGGTGGCAGT
This sequence comes from Pharus latifolius, assembly GCA_019359835.1. NCBI lineage: Eukaryota > Viridiplantae > Streptophyta > Magnoliopsida > Poales > Poaceae > Pharus > Pharus latifolius. The sequence goes on along the minus strand of CM033325.1, from coordinate 25,123,178 downwards.
GACGAACCAGTGTCCAGCCGGCGATCGTCGTGTGGGAGAGAGGAAGTGAGTGCTCACGGCGGAGGTTGGGGTTTTCTTCGCTCTCGAAGAGACGCAGTGCTCTAAGGTGGAACTGTTCGAGTGGAGGGAAACTAAAGGGCCGTGTACGAGAAATAAAGTAGCGGATGAACTTTTCTATCGGTATAAGAAAATGATACCGATAGACTTATGTAATTTTTTATCGAAACAACAAAATAATACCGATAGAAAAAGTAAATTTCCCGGAAAAATATTCGAATTAGTGATTGCATTTTTCTATCGGTATAAACAATAAAATCCCGTGAGACCAATTTTCCACAGAAAATTTTTTTAAAGTGCTTGAGATTGGGTGCCATTTTTCTATCGGTAAAAACAACAAAATACCGTGAGAGTAATGAAAAGGTGCCCTTTTCTATCGGTATAAACAAAAAAATCCCGTGAGCCCAATTTTCCCCAGAAATTTTTTTTGATTAAGTGCTTGAGATTTGTGTGCCCTTTTTCTATCGGTAAAAACAACAAAATACCGTCAGAGTTATGAAAAGGTACACAATTTAACATCAAACAGACCGTGGTTGAAAGCTGCAGAATGTTAAAGAAAGAGGGAAGATAGCCGAAAAATTGGAAAATTGACATAAAAAGAAATTGTTCATTCATTGTTGTTTTATCACTTACATAAAAAATAAAACCCAAAATGCTAGGTCAAGGGGTGGTCTTAGCCCTGGCTGCATGTAGAATAGAGTCAGTTAGACTTGCAGCCAGGACGCAGGACTCCTCTAGCGACAAGTTGTCCCTAGGATCAACTACTACCGCGTCAAGAAGGCCTGCGACCTCCGTCAGCTTCGCTATGGTATCCTTCATAGTCAAACCGCAGCCAGCGATGGTCATATCCGCGGCTTTCTTCTCCTCGCGAAGACGCCTCGTCCTCGCCCTAGCATTGTCACCATCCGTCTTCATGCGCTTAATGCGCTGGAAGAGATCGTCAAGGTCAAGCCGTAGCTGAGTGTGCTTGTCTGTAAGGAGCTTGTGCTCCTCCTGGAGGGCCCTCAGGTCAGCCTTCACTTTGGCAGTGTCTTCCACGGCTACCATTCCCTGTGCAAATCAACAGGTCAAGAATGAACTGAACATGGATTAACAATACAGGGGTAAACCGAGGAGATTTAGAGTTCTTACCGGGGAGGCCGTGGATGACGATCCCATGGAGGTTGCCATTGTGAAAGAGAAGATGAGGAGTCCAACCGTTCGAGAATTAGAAAAACAACAAAATACCTCGACGCATGGCGAGGTACTTATAGAGTTTCCAAGGCGACGCATGGCGACACGGTTGAGAATTCGAAGCGGCAGAGTATTCTTCTATCGGTAAAAACAGGAAAAACCGTCAGACAACAAATACCGTGAGACAAATGAATTTATTCTAACGGTAAAATAGAACAATACCGATAGAAAACGTTTTGAAGTGCCTGAGAGAAGATGTCCTTCTCTATCGGTATAAATAACAAAATACCGTCAGAAAAAAGGGATTTTTGAAGAGGCTGCGATGAGATTTTTGCAAGTGCTATTTGAAGGGAAGAATTAAATATTTACAGGATAAAGGTACTGTACATGTTAGAACTCATGCTGTGGAGTAAAATTGAGATGTATTAATGCTGTGAACTAGCTTATCATTAAATTCTAAAGAAAAATGTACTGCCTGATGTATTAATGATAAGTTCCTCACCTTGCTGCAGAACTTGTGGGCTGTTTGCTTGGCATTTATCCCTGAAATAGAAATTAATCATCAATGGTTCTCAACCCATAATCCTTCTTCGTGGTCATCTCGCAGATACGTTGTTTCGTCAATATCTTCAGTACGGATAGATTGAATGTCCTCTAAAAATGGAGGTATTTCATCGAATTGGTTATACTCCTCTTCGTCGACAACATCTTCGACCCCAACAATACGTCTCTTGCTGTGGAGGACAACATGCAAGTTTGGATTGGCCGGGTCAACGATGTAGAATACCTGTGTGGCTTGCTTTGCAAGTATGAATGGATCGTCTTGGTGTCCGACTCTACCAAGATCGACGAGAGTAAACCCGTAACTGTCAACTTGAACACCTCGAGGGATTTCGACCCATTGGCATCGAAACAGGGGAATCTTAAGTAATCCGTAATCGAGCTCCCATATTTCGTCAATAACACCGTAATATGAGTTCAGCGCCCTTACTGACCTGGCATCCTCGGAAATAGCAAACAGTGTCACTCCGCTACATTGCGTGCTACTCTTGGCGTCTTGAGCTCTTGTGTAAAATGAATACCCATTGATGTCGTACCCCTGCCAAGTCCCTACAGTGAATCTTGGGCCTCTAGCCAACCATGTCACTGTTTCACTTACGGAGCCCTCGGCAGCTCGCGTGACTCTTTCTTGGATCCACTCAGCAAATTTCCTGTTATGTTCTCTGCTTACCCAAACGTCTGACTTCGAAGGATTCTGTGACCGTAACATTACCTTGTGCTCATGTATGTATGGCTCGACCTCCGTCATGTGTTGTAAGACCCAAAAATGTGATTTTGCGTACACATCACGAGCGGGGACGATAGCTTTGAATCCAATCGTTCCAATTCCCTCAAGCCTACCCTCGTGTCGGGACCTAGGAACACCAATTGGGTCAACCCCGGCCATATAATCTGTGCAAAATTCAATCACCTCCTCGGCGGCATAACCTTCCATGATACTCCCCTCGGGTCGACGACGAGTCCTTACGTATCCCTTCAATACACCCATAAATCTCTCAAATGGATACATGTAGCGCAGGCACACAGGTCCACAAAACTTAATTTCTCTGATAAGGTGAACAATCAGATGGACCATAACATCAAAAAAGGATGGAGGGAAATACATCTCGAGCTGACAAAGAGTTGTAACCACGTCGCGTTGCAAAGCGTCCAGTCCATCGGGATCAATTACCTACGAGGACACAGTTGCGCCAAATATTCATATCAGAAAAATCTTCTCATTAAGCTCCACAAATGGAGGTAGTGAACTTATAGTACGAGTGCACGTACTTACCTTGCAAGATATTGCGTTGAAGAAATAACATAGGTTTGTGATTGTCTCTCTGACTTTAACTGGGAGAATGCCTCTGATAGCAATGGGAAGCATTTGTGACATCAAGACATGACAGTCGTGGGACTTCATGCCAACCAGTCTTAGGTCCTTCATAGACACAAGTTTTTTCAAGTTCGCGGAGTACCCACATGGAACTTTAACACCGTGCAGGCACCGACAGAGTTCTGTTTTTTCGCTCTTGGACAACGTGTAGCAGGCCGGGGGGAGGTATGTACGCTTTCCATTCTCTAAAGGTGCAAGCTCAGTCTTTATCCCCATTTCCACCATGTCACGACGAGCTTTCACACCATCCTTTGTCTTTCCCGGAATGTTCAACAACAAACCAATCAAACTGTCACAGACATTTTTCTCTACATGCATGACGTCAATGCAATGTCGAACTTGTAAGTGCTCCCAGTACGGTAGATCCCAGAGAATCGATCTCTTCTTCCAAACATTTTTTTCTCGAGGTTTAGAATGCTTACCGAACTCAACTTTGATGTCGTTCACACGTGAGTAAATCTCCTTACCGGTCAGAAACACTGGAGCTGATCCCTTCTCAGGCTTCCCGTTAAATGATTTCCTCTTCTTACGGTACGTGTGATGCACCGGAAGAAACCTGCGGTGACCCATGTACACTGTTTTCCGGCAGTTTCGCAGCCAGATGCTCTCAGTTTCATCTAGGCAAATAGGGCAAGCCTTGGCTCCTTTCGTACTATACCCCGACATATTGCCGTAGGCAGGAAAATCATTTATGGTGCAAAATATCAGGGCCCGCAAGATGAAATTCTCTTTCTTGTATGCATCCCACACCTGCACACCCTCGCTCCACAATTTCTGTAAGTCCTCGATTAAAGGTGCTAGAAACACGTCAATATCATTTCCGGGTTGTCTGGGTCCTGAGATTAGTAACGCCATCATGATGTACTTGCGCTTCATGCATAACCAAGGAGGAAGATTGTAGATGCATAAAAGAACTGGCCAAGTGCTGTACCGGCTGCTCATATTACTATGTGGGTTCATACCATCTGTACTCAGCCCGAACCTTACATTCCTAAGTTCGCCGCCGAACTCAGCAAATGTTCTGTTGATGTTTCTCCATTGAATAGAATCAGCTGGGTGTCTCAGTTTTCCGTCTTGTTTCCGGGCTTCAGCATGCCAACGCAAGTGCTTCGCGACTTTCGGATTTGCAAACAGCCGCTTCAATCTAGGTATCACAGGCAAGTACCACACAGTTTTTGCCGGGGGCCCTTTCCTTACCTCGTGACGTTCACTGTCAATCCGGTCCCTACGCGTATACCTCGATGCGCCGCATCTTGGACAAACATGCAAACTGGAGTACTCGTTACGGTACAACACACAATCATTTGGGCATGCGTGTATTCTTTCGATTTCCATTCCCAACGGACACAACAGTTTTTTGGCTTGGTAAGTAGATATTGGCAACTCATTTCCCTCTGGAAGCATGTCCACTAGAAGATCTAATAGTGCCGTGAAACTCTTATCACTCCAACCGTTTCCTGCCTTCAAGTTATATAATCTCAGCACAAAAGACAGTTTTGTAACTGTTGCACATCCAGGGAACAGAGGCTTCTCAGAGTCAGCAATCAGTTTCTCAAATTCACAGAAGTCATTTTCGTTGTAATCTTCCTCTACATCACGTAACATCTCATCTAGATTGTCATCATCATCATCTACGTGCACATCGGAATTAACATTACCAAAATTGGGATGATCATCGATATTATTGCAATCCACATCCGAGTCGTGCTGATTGGTAGTAGTGGTGCTTGTTTCCTCAAGATCTTCGCCATGCCATATCCAACGGGTGTATCACGCGTTAAAACCACGACGAATCAAATGACTCTTAATTTGATCAGAGTTGCTAAACCTCTTCAAGTTCATACAATCTGTACAAGGACAGAGCATATTTTTCTCTCCCTTCCTCTCCTTTTGTTGCTCAGCAAATTTAATAAACTCATTCACACCATCCAAATATTCAAGAGTAGTACGTTTTATTCCATACATCCAATATTTCCTGTCCATCTACAATTAACACAATTTAACGAGTAAGCCATGCATGAAACCTGCCCGATTAAGTTATGTATATGTACATGTACAGCCTCTTACAACAGATACATGTGTTGAACCCTAGCCTGACGAAATTAACACTAATTAACCTAGCTAACTACACAATACAAGCTAGTTAGCTCCTAAAACATGACGCATTTCCAGCTACCAAGCTCCCAAGCTTAGAGCTACAAACTTGGAACTACACAATACAGCTAGCTTGCAAGTAGAGAGGAAGGGAGATCTAGAGGGAGAGAGAGATAGGTGTCGACGATTAAGCATACCTTAAAGAGAGGGGCGCAATCAACTTCCCTCCAGCCTGCGCTGATCACCCTAGCAGTGTAGCTGGAACTTTCGTCACAAACAGAGGGACACAGAGTGCAACAGAACAAATTAAAGAGCAGCTCAGCAATGGTCGACTGGGGTTTTCCTTATAATGGACATTTTTCTAACGGTAAATACATGAAATAACCGTCAGACTAACTTAGGTAATTTGCCGCTCACATATTCTATCGGTAAAAACACACACATACCGTTAGAGAATATACATTACTGAGCAAATATATGTATTTTTCTATCGGTAAATATGTGCATTTACCGTTAGAATATGCATGACTAAACAAATATATGTGCTTCTTATCGGTAAATATGTGTATTTACCGTTAGAATATGCATGACTGAACAAATATATGTATTTTTCTATCGGTAAATATGTACATTTACCGTTAGAATATGCATGACTAAACAAATATATGTGTTTCCTATCGGTAAATATGTGTATTTACCATTAGAATATGCATGACTGAACAAATATATGTATTTTTCTATCGGTAAATATGTGCATTTCCGTTAGAATATGCGTGACTGAACAAATATATGTGCTTCCTATCGGTAAATATGTGTATTTACCGTTAGAATATGCATGACTGAACAAATATATATGTTTTCCTATCGGTAAATATGTGTACTTACCGTTAGAGGAAGTACTGTTACCAAACTGGGACAAACATGCACATGCCATTTCTCACATTCAAGGAATCATATCAATGTAACATCAAACAGATCTTACATCAAACGGATCTTAACTAGAAGATAAAGCAATATATTTCAAGAAATGCTAATTTGTGGATTAACTAGGAGACACAAAAATACTTTTCGTAGGTAGTTGGGACTTCATCTTGCCAAAGAAATTACACATGCCAGTTCACAAATTCAGGTACAAACATACACATGCCAGTTCACCAATACAAATTCAGGTACAAACATACACATGCCAGTTCACAAATTGAAGTGCATGTCTGAAACAGCAGTACAAATACACACCTACCTACCAATACAATTAAATACACAAATGCTCCCTGCACATTCAAGTTCATGTCCCAATTAGCAATACATGATACACAAATATACAACAATATACAAATACAACAATTCACACATTCGATGTATATTACAAAAGCCACGTCTGAAATTAACAACAGATCACGACGAGGACCCAGTGGCCCATACATGCATTTTACTTAAAAGGGAACCTTTGCAGGTTGCCACAATGCAACTACCGACTACAAGTTAGACCTGATACATCACAAATCCATTCATCCAAAACAGCAAATGTCTGAACCACATTGGACTTAACCATAGGAGTTCAGTTCGAAGACGCCCGAGGAGCTGGAACTGCCGTCGACATACATTTGTACGTAATGGTGATTTCCTCGGACTCAAACTCGATCAACTCAACTCAACTCAACTCAACTCCATTAACAAAAAGAACCTACCTTCCAAGATGTTGTTCTGTGTAGTGATGGTGTAGAATGGTTGTGCAAATAACAACAATTCTTCTTCTCCAAGCAGGTAAGCATCTGGCCACAAGCTGGTGCATGCAAAAACATGTAAGATGCTTTCTATAGGTCCTGATTTGAGAAACACGCCGGGCTTAAGTATCTTCTCGACCGAGCCAACCAAGATCTCGCCCTTCACGTCCTTCCAGCTCTCGACGGTGATCTTCACCTTTTCTTTCGCCAACAAGCCAACGTAGGCAGCGTACTGCGATGAAGAACCGTGAAATACGTTGCCCCTCACGAGCATCATCCAAGGACCTGAACAGATCATAATCATATTGAAAAGAAGACACATCAAAATGAAGGATACAAAAAAAGCAGAATTATTGCCATAATCGGATTAGAATAATCTAACAATATTGCAGAAATTTTACGTACCTTCCTTGGGATGCCGACGTCTAGAGGGCGTCGATGGAGGTGCGGAGGTGCAGCAGTCCCCTGTAGAGGTGCGCTGGCCGTCCATGGAGCTTACGGGTTAGGACTACGAGCCCAGATGAACTGTGAGAATGAAAGAGACATACCCGTGTATTTATACAATTATATATTTTCTATCGGTAAGAAAACAGAATACCGTTAGTAATAAAAACATCTGTAGAAGCCGAATGGTTCTATCGGCACAATAAATATTACCGATAGGAATTTTTGTACATACTCTATCGGTCTGTACGTACACTACCGATAGAATATTACTAGTGTAGAAGGCCAACAGTTCTAAGATATTTTGTGCAATATTCTACCGGTATAAACATGCATTACCGATAGAATAAAACTATTAGAAGACGAATAGTTCTAAGCAATTTTCTATATATACTAACGGTAAAAGAATCCATTACCGATAGAATAAAAATATTTGTAGAAGATCAACTATTCTATCGGCGAACTACATATTGCCGATAGGAACTTTTAATATATTCTGTCGGTATATTCATACAGTAGCGATAGAATAAGTCTAGTTGTTGAAGTCGACCAGTCCTATCGGCGCACAACATTCTTCCGTCAGTACTTATGCATCTCTTCTAACGGCAAATATGTTCATCACCGCTAGAGTAAATCATACTATTTATTCTATCGGTAAGTTTCTTAGAAACCGATAGGGAAAATACATCCGTCGGGCTTTTTTGACCGCGAGGCACATTTTCTATCGGTTTTGTGCTGTTTCGCTAATAACCGATAGAAGATAGGGGTTAGTAGACTGCATTTCTGTACTAGTGATAAGGTATGAGCGATATATGATATGTATAAGTATAATATAGACAATATTGCCAAGGGGAAGTATCCAAATTGCAAATCAACATGTATTTAGCTAATTTCACTAAATTGCCGATAAACGAACCTAAAATGCCCTAAAATGAGAAGTTCAAGCAATCAAGTGACAATTTTAGCACAACCAATATGAGTTCAACATTTCAAGCCACATTTGATATATCAATGACGTTAAGCTCATTTCGAAGTTTACAAAAGCGGTTTTCATCTAAGGCTTAGTGAATATATCCGCTAATTGATCTTCGGTCCTTACATTATCCACCAACACATCACCTTTACTAACATGATCTCTAAGAAAGTGATGTCGGATATCTATATGCTTGGTCCGAGAGTGTTGAACTGGATTTGTGGCTATTTTCACTGCACTCTCATTATCACACAAAAGAGGCACTTTTTCAAATTTGATTCCATAATCCAACAAGGTTTGCCTCATCCAAAGTAATTGTGCACAACAACTACCCGCGGAAACATATTCCGCTTCGGCAGTTGATAGAGCTACTGAGTTTTGTTTCTTTGAGGACCAAGAGACTAAAGATCTTCCTAATAGTTGACAACTGCCTGAGGTGCTTTTTCTATCCACTTTACAACCCACATAGTCGGAATCAGAATATCCAATTAATTCAATTTTAGCACCTTTTGGATACCACAACCCTATACTAGATGAATATTTTAGATACCTCAAAATGCGCTTAACGGCCATTAAATGACTTTCTTTAGGAGAGGCTTGAAATCTTGCACACATACATATGCTAAACATGATATCGGGCCTAGAAGCAGTAAGATACAGTAGACTACCAATCATAGATCTATAAAGCTTTGAGTCTACCGGTTTACCTCCTTCGTCAAAATCAAGATGACCGTTTGTGGCCATTGGTGTCTTGATTGGCTTCGCTTCTTCAAGTCCGAATTTCTTGAGCAAGTCCTTCACATATTTGCTTTGACTGATGAAGGTTCCTTCCTTGAGTTGTTTAACTTGTAGTCCGAGGAAGAAACTTAGTTCACCTATCAAGGACATCTCAAATTCCCTGGACATCATGTTACCAAATTCCTCGCAAAATTCTTGGTTAATAGATCCAAATATGATGTCATCAACATAAATTTGACATACAAAGAAATCATTTCCAATTTTCTTAGTAAATAAAGTAGTATCAACTTTCCCAATTTTAAAGCCTTTTGAAATTAAGAAATCTCTAAGTCTTTCATACCAAGCACGAGGTGCTTGTTTAAGACCATAAAGTGCCTTGGAGAGTTTATTAACATGGTATGGTTTTGTAGGATCTTCAAAACCAGGCGTTTGTTTGACAAATACTAATTCATTGATTTTACCATTTATAAATACACTTTTGACATCCATTTGATAAAGTCTAATATTATGAGATGAAGCAAAAGCAAGCAAAATTCTAATAGCCTCAAGCCTAGCTACGGGAGCAAAGGTTTCACCGAAGTCCAAACCTTCGACTTGAGTATATCCTTGAGCGACCAATCTTGCTTTGTTCCCTACAACCACTCCGCTTTCATCTTGTTTTTTTTAAAAATCCATTTGGTTCCGATGACGTTGTGTTCATCTGGATTTGGTTTTTCGACCAATTCCCAAACATTGTTGTGGGTGAAGTTGTTTAATTCCTCGTGCATAGCATTCACCCAATCCGAATCTTTTAGAGCTTCATCTACATGTGTGGGCTCAAAAGAGGAAACAAAAGAGAAATTTTTGCAAAATGAAGCAAGACGAGAGCGAGTTTGAACACCCTTACGCAAGTCACCAACAATTTGATCGACGGGGTGATCCTTAGTAATTGAGTGATGAATTCTTGGATGATCAACCGGGTCTTGTGAAGTAGAGGTAGATGTTGCTTCCGGTTGTTGTTGAGGCGAATCTTCCACATTGACCACTTCAACTACTTGATCTTCATGTTGAGGTGTTGAAGAGGAGGAGATAGCTTGAGTGGATGGATCTTCATCTTGATCACTTTCTTCTTTCGGCTTGATATCCCCAATGGACATGTTCTTCATCGCCACCCTTAAACCTTCATTGCCTACATCATCCAAGTTGTCTTGCTCTTCTTGAGAGCCGTTAGTCTCATCAAATTCTACGTCATGTGTCTCTTCAACCAAACCGGAGTTTTGGTTGTAGACACGATATGCTTTGCTATTTGATGAGTATCCTAATAAAAATCCTACATCACATTTACTTTGAAATTTAGATAAACGTGTACCTTTTCGTAAAATGTAGCACTTACATCCAAACACTTGGAAGTAGGAAATGTTTGGTTTCCTTCCGATGAGAAGCTCGTATGGAGTTTTCTTTAATAGCGGATGACAATAAAGTCGATTCGATGCATGGCAAGCGGTGTTGATCGCTTCGGCCCAAAAGGTGTCCGAAACATTGTACTCCGAAAGCATGGATCTTGCCATATCTATTAATGTCCAGTTCTTTCGTTCGACTACTCCATTTTGCTCCGGTGTATACTTGGCCGAAAACTTGTGTTTGATGCCCTTATCGTCACACAAGTTTTCAACCTTGGTATTCTTGAATTCGGAGCCATTATCACTTCTCACTTTCTTGATCTTGAATTCAAATTCATTTTCGGCCCTCTGTGCAAAACTTTTGAAAGTGTTAAATACAATTGACTTGTCATGTAAAAAGAATACCCATGTGAATCTAGAAAAATCATCTATAATGACAAGACAATAACTACTACCACCAATGCTAACATAAGTAGTTGGACCAATTAAATCCATATGCAATAACTCGAGTGGACTAGAAGTTGACATTGTGCTTTTGGTTGGATGTGAATTTGCAACTTATTTTCCGGCTTGGCAAGCACTACATAATTTATCTTTTTCAAACTTTACATCTTTTAAGCCAACAACTAAATCATGTTTAACTAATCTATTTAGTTGTTTCATTCCAACATGTCCAAGCCTTCTATGCCATAGCCAACCTTTAGATGTTTTAGAGAACAAACATGTACCAAGATTTGCATCATTTGAATTCAAATCAACTAAATAGAGGTTGCCATGTCTAAAACCTTTGAAGATCAACTTATTTTCATCTATACTAGTGATAATCACATCGTTTGGAGAAAATGCACATATAAATCCTAGATCACAAAGTTAAGCTACGGATAAGAGATTAAAATTAAGAGATTCAACAAGCAATACATTAGAGATGGAGAGGTCGTTTGAGATGGCAATTTTACCTTGTTGGGGGAAATCTCCACGCGGTCAAGTCCAGGTAAGTTCATGATTGCCCGGGGACAGTGGCCTCCGGTGCCTGCCCCGGGCGCCGCCTTTCAGGCTCCCGGGACCGTGCCTCCGGGGCAAGTCATTTGGCCCCCGGGACCGTGCCCCCCGGGCATGTCCCGGGCGCCGCCATGTGCCCGGGGACAGTGGCCCCCGGTGCCTGCCCCGGGCGCCGCCTTTTAGGCCCCCGGGACCGTGCCTCCGGGGCATGTCCCGGGCACCGCCATTTGGCCCCCGGGACCGTGCCCCCTGGGCCTGTCCCGGGCGCCGCCATGCGTCCGAGGACAGTGGTCCCCGGTGCCTGTCCTGGGCGCCGCCACTTGGCCCCCGGGACCGTGCCCCCCGGGCCTGTCCCGGGCGCCGCCATGTGCCCGGGGACAGTGGCCCCCGGTGCCTGCCCCGGGCGCCGCCATGTGCCCGGGGACAGTGGCCCCCGATGCCTGCCCCGGGCGCCGCCTTTTAGGCCCCCGGGACCGTGCCTCCGGGGCATGTCCCGGGCGCCGCCATTTGGCCCCCGGGACCGTGCCCCCTGGGCCTGTCCCGGGCGCCGCCATGCGTCCGAGGACAGTGGTCCCCGGTGCCTGTCCTGGGCGCCGCCACTTGGCCCCCGGGACCGTGCCCCCCGGGCACGTCCCGGGCGCCGCCATCTGCCCAGGGACAGTGGCCGCCGGTGCCTGCCCCGGGCGCCGCCTTTTAGGCTCCCGGGACCGTGCCTCCGGGGCATGTCCCGAGCGCCGCCATTTGGCCCCCGGGACCGTGCCCCCCGGGCCTGTCCCGGGCGCCGCCATGTGCCCGGGGACAGTGGCCCCCGGTGCCTGCCCCGGGCGCCGCCATTTGGCCCCCGGGACCGTGCCCCCCGGGCACGTCCCGGGCGCCGCCATCTGCCCAGGGACAGTGGCCGCCGGTGCCTGCCCCGGGCGCCGCCTTTTAGGCTCCCGGGACCGTGCCTCCGGGGCATGTCCCGGGCGCCGCCATTTGGCCCCCGGGACCGTGCCCCCCGGGCCTGTCCCGGGCGCCGCCATGTGCCCGGGGACAGTGGCCGCCGGTGCCTGCCCCGGGCGCCGCCTTTTAGGCTCCCGGGACCGTGCCTCCGGGGCATGTCCCGGGCGCCGCCATTTGGCCCCCGGGACCGTGCCCCCCGGGCCTGTCCCGGGCGCCGCCATGCGTCCGAGGACAGTGGTCCCCGGTGCCTGTCCTGGGCGCCGCCACTTGGCCCCCGGGACCGTGCCCCCCGGGCATGCCCCGGGCGCCGCCATTTGGCCCCCGGGACCGTGCCCCCCGGGCATGCCCCGGGCGCCGCCATGTGCCCGGGGACAGTGGCCTCCGGTGCCTGCCCCGGGCGCCGCCTTTTGGGCTCCCGGGACCCTGCTCTCCGGAAGAGGTCCCGGACGTCACCGCCCTCCTAAAAGGTAAAATCCCTGTTTGTTTATCACGTGCAGGTCACGCGAGGGACGCCTCGGGAATCAGCGACCACCTGTCAGGCATCCAAGACGTTTGACCGGGAGAAGGACGGTCCTACCCTTCAATCCGACGGTGGCTTCCGGGGTAGTTTAGGTTTTTTGCTTCTTTTTGGGGCTATAAATAGCCCTTGTACCCCTCTGTTGTAAAGGATCAGTTCATTATTATTTGGAATAGCTAATCTCACAGACGTGCTCCGGAAGCCTCTCCCCCGGAGAGAGCCTCCCCAGCCGACTCCGGTCGGGAGCGCGTCGACAGGACTAAGGCCCCCACCGGGACCCGAACCTGTATAAATCCACGTGTCCATTCTTGTGTTTGTCCGGCGGGGGAGGACCGGTCACCCGGTCAACCCGCGCTGCGTAATCTCTGCTAGGATCGTCTTCAAAACCTGCCGGGGTATTCTTAATACCACGACAGTTGGCGCCGTCCGTGGGGACCCGTGACGAATCGCCATGGCTCCTCCAAGAAGAAGGGCTCGCACCCTTCCCGGTGACCCGGGTCTCGGGGACCCGGCGCCGTCCGCCCGGGACACTGCTGTCCCGGCGGCCACTTCCGGAGGCGACCTGGCCCAGGTACCGCCTCCCTCCTTTCCTCTTAACTTAGGTGTTTCCACCTCCAGGGCGTTCCCGGTGACCGCGGGGACCTCGGCCGGGACAAGCGTCCCCCCGACGGCTCCCCCGGCTCCCCGGGACGCCCTGCTCGAAGCTCTCGTGGAGGGCCAGCTCCGCGCCCAGCGCTCTATGGACGAGCTCCTTAGTGTGTTGGCGCGGCCCTCGGCCCCCACATTTTCGTCGCACCCGTATCCGGGGATCATGCCCCCGTTTATGGGATACCCAGCGGCCCCTCCGGCGTCAGGGGGGCTGTCTACCCCGTATAATCCCGCTGGGGGGTTCCCTCCCCCCGCGGGATATACTTCCGGACACTTCTCGGCACCCGGGCCTGTCCCGGTGCCGGGAGGCTATTTCATGCCCGGGCCCTTCGTGGCACCAGGGGGGTACCCCGTCCCCGGCTCGCTTCCGGGGCTGGGGGGTCATTTCATGCCGGGGGCTATTCCTACGCCGGGAGCCAGTCCCGCCCCCCGCGTTGCGTTTACCGCACCAGGGCCGGTCGACAGAGCAGCTCCCGTGCCTCAGCGAATTTCCCCCCGCATTGGCTCCCCAACCCAGGACGTCGCCGAGGGGGCTCACCCCCCACTGGTTCCGGATGTCACAGGGGCTTCCCCCTTTCCGGTCCCGGTCGTTGCCACGGGGGCCCCCTCTTCGGATCCAAACGCCGCCCCGGGCGCCCCCTCCCCGGTTCCGGATGGTGCAGGGGACTCCCCCCAGCAGGCCCCGGTAGCTTCCGGGCCGGCTGCTACAGTGCAGGAGCTCCCTCCCCCGGCGAAGCAGGTCCGCTTCTCTTGGGGGGAGGTCGAGCGAATGCATTCTCCCAGTCGCGGGGAAGAGCTTCCCCCCGGTCGTTGTCGCAGGGAGCCTCCCTCTTGCACCGGTCGGGGGAAGAGACCAGCCGAAGAACCATCATCCCCGGAGGGAAGCCCGGATGTCCGGGAATTCAGTCCCGGCCCGGAAGAGAAGCGTCGTCACCACCACTCTGGCGGCCCTCTTGGGCCGCTACCTGACTCGGATAACGAGGGGGCGTCCCCCGTTAAAGAAGACAGTGACTGGGGCTCCCCCCGGGAAGTGCAGGGGGCGAACCAGCCTCTGTGTCGAAGACTCCGCAGCATCCGATGGCCGCGGCCCTACCGTCCCCCGCACATCGAGCATTATAATGGCGAGGCGGACCCTTACGAGTTCGTGCAGATCTACTCCACAGCCATCTCCGCGGCGGGGGGGGACGAGAGCGTCCAATGCAACGTCTTCCCCCTCTACCTCACCGGCATTGCCCGCTCCTGGTTTTACAATATGAAGGCGGGCTCCATCAAGTCTTTCCCGCAGCTCAAGCGGGAGTTCTGTGCCAACTTCCAGGGGAACTACGTGCGTCCCCTGGACTCCTCGCAGCTGTATACTGTCCGGCAGAGAACTGGGGAGACCATCAGAAGCTTCTTCAAGCGCTTTGCCCAGGTGAAGAGCAAAGTGGCTCACGTCCCCGACTCTACGGTCATCGAAGCCTGCAAAAGCGGCATCCTCCCGGGGGAGCTCCACCGAAGGCTCTCCCGGAGCTGCCCCTCTTCCGCCGACGAGCTCTTCAACGTACTCGAAAAGTACGCTCGGGCGGAGGAAGACGATATCTGGAAGAAGACCCAGGGGGCTCCTGCCCCCGTTGACCGGGGGGCCAGGGATCCCCCCAAACGCCCCAGACAAGGGGGGCATAACGAGCCACGGTCTCGGCACACTTTTGTCCTCGAGGGCGGAGGCGGCTCGCGCGACCCCCCGAGGGGCAACCGCCCCTTCCCCAAGCCGAAAGGCCATGGGGGAGGACAGTCTTCGCACGGCCGGGAAGGCCCCGCGGGGAGAAGGCGGGAAGGACCGTGGTGCAGCTTCCACGGGTCCAGTACCCACGCTACCCGAGACTGCGACCAACTACTGCAGCACTTCGCGGCATTCCTCGACCAGCGCGGGCAGGGGGGGGAGACTCCGGCCTCCTTGCTCCCTCGGCCAGCTGTTCCGGCCCTTCCCGCTCCCGCGGGGGGTGAGCAGGCACAGGAGGGGGAGCCTTCAGAAGCTCTCCCCTTCCAGACCTCTCAGCGCCGCATCAACGTCATCGTGGGAGGGTCTGCCTCCGGGCGGGACTCCAAGCGCCAGCGTAAGGAGTACGCACGTGAAGTTAAGGTTGTGGGGGTGCTACACACGTCCCCACCACCAAAGTGGCCAGACGTCCCCCTCACCTTCACGGCAGAAGATGCGCGGGGGGTTCGCTTCCCCCACGACGACGCGCTCGTTGTCTCCGCGACAATCTACAACTGTCACCTGGCCCGCATCCTTGTGGATAGTGGGAGCTCCGCCGACGTCCTATTCCTGAAGGCTTTCAAAGAGATGCAGGTGGATGAGAAGCTCCTACAGCCCGCAGCCGGGCCCCTACAAGGTTTTGTCCCGGGGAAGGCGATCCACCCCGTGGGCAAGGTAGATCTTCCTGTGACCTTCGGCGCCCCGGAGAACTACCGGACCGAGCTGGTCCGCTTCGACGTAGTGGACCTCCCCTTCTCCTACAACGTGATTATGGGGAGGACCACCATCAACCGGCTAGGGGCTGCCACCCATCAAAACTACCTCTGCATGAAGATCCCCGGGCCGCATGGCGTGATCAACGTCCGGGGAGACCAAGACATGGCCCGTGCTCTGTATGAGCGCGCAGCCGCCACGATCGGAAGCGTCAACATTATTGAGGCGCCCAGGGGGGAGGCCTCCCCCTGGAACCAGACGTCGCGGCAGTATCCCCCGGGAGGCCCCCCCCTCAAACCGCGTCCGGAAGGGGGCCTCCGGAAGGACCTGCTGTCCCCGGGGCCAGCAGTGCCGCCAAGTACGAGGCCTTGCTCCTCAGGTCGCACCACGTGCGTTCCCCGGGGATCCGACGCCTCCAACTGAAGGGAGATTCTCAGCCCATATTTCATCGAAAGCACGGGCCTTACCTGTGCCGTAACGCAAATTCTAGTCTTTTATTTGCAGATGCAAAAGATGCAGAGGCACTTCGATGGCACCAAGGGGGGTACCCCGTCCCCGGCCTGATCCCGGGGCCGGGAGCCCACTTCTTGCCGGGGGTTTACCCTGCGCCGGGAGCCAGTCCCGCCCCCCGTGTTGCGTTTACCGCACCGGGGGCGGTCGACAGAGCAGCCCCCGTGCCGCAGCGGACTTCCCCTCGCATGGGCTCCCCGGTTCCGGACGCCGCCACCGGGGCTCCCCCCTCGCCGGTTCCGGGTGTTACAGGGCCTGCCCCCTTCCCGGTTCCGGCCGAGGCCACTGGGGCCCCCTCCACTTCAATTCCGGTCTTCCCCACAGGGGCTTCCCCCTCCCCGGTCCCGGTCGTCGCCTCGGGGGCTCCCCCCTCGCCGGTTCCGGGTGTTACAGGGCCTGCCCCCTTCCTGGTTCCGGTCGTGGTCATCGGGGCTCCCCCCTGTCAGGGACCCCTTACAAGCTCTCCGACCTTCAAGAGCAGAAGCTGAAGCACACGTGGAACTTGCGTTTACTTCGCAAGTTCTATGTTTAGCCTCACGGGCATGTCCCCTCCCCCGGGGTGTTCACGCCGGAGGGGGAGGAGGGACGCTGTATTTTCCTCCCCTTTCGCGGCTTCGCAGGGGGAGACCCTGTACTTCATTTCATTAGCAATACATAGGTCTTGCTTTGCAAACTATCTCATTGCAGGTCTTTCTCATTACCGCCCCTAGCGGCGATGCCCTCCCCGCGAGGATGCCCTCCTTGTGAGGATGCCCTCCCCGCGAGGAAGTGGGCTAGCCCCAACAAGTCCCTACAACGGAGCCTGCACTCCCGTAGGGCGCCCTCCTTGTGAGGATGCCCTCCCCGCGAGGAAGTGGGCCAGCCCCAACAAGTCCCTACAACGGAGCCTGCACTCTTGTAGGGCGGCTTACGATCAGCCCTCGTGGACTGAGGGTGTAAGCGGCAACCCGGTCCCCAGCGGCCGCGGTAACGAGTCACTTTGGGAGATTAGTCCCCTACCCAAACACTCAAGACCCATCTCTGGGCACTTCCTCCTCCGGGAGTAGACGCTCTCCTCAGCGGGACGTCTAATGGCTTTCTGGATTATCTTCCTCCCCCGGGAGTCGACGTTATTCCCGGCTCCCCGTTCTCACGGCGACCGGAAGATCAGCCCCTTGCGGCTTGATTGGATCTATCTTCCTCCCCCGGGAGTCGACGTTATTCCCGGCTCCCCGTTCTCACGGCGACCTGAAGATCAGCCCCTTGCGGCTTGACTGGATCCATCTTCCTCCTCCGGGAGTCGACGTTATTCCCGGCTCCCCGTTCTCACGGCGACTGGATGATTATCTCTCGAAGACCTTATTCCCGGCTC
Organism: Pharus latifolius; assembly: GCA_019359835.1. Classification (NCBI taxonomy): domain Eukaryota; kingdom Viridiplantae; phylum Streptophyta; class Magnoliopsida; order Poales; family Poaceae; genus Pharus; species Pharus latifolius. Next base: position 25,105,244 of record CM033325.1, on the reverse strand, counting down.
CCCGTTCTCGCGGCGACCGGACAATTGCTTTACGAAGATTGGGTTTCTCAGATATATTTTCCCCCGGAAACATTATTCCCGGTTCCCCGCTCACGGCGACCGGACGAAGTCTCCCGGGAAGCTCCCCTCCGGAGGTCTTATTGACTTTTCACGAGCCCCTTCCGCGCCTTGTTCCCGGTTCCCCGCTCTCCCGGCGGCCGGATGAACCTCTCCCGGTGCCCCCGGGCACCCCGGAAGGTCCCTCCCTCGGAAATCCTGTTTTTACAATTTTCTAACTTAGAAAATATTTCTACAGGTTATGCTTCCCCCGGGGACCCTGTTTCCCCCACAGCACGCGGAGGCCTCCCCCCGCCCGCTGTGGGCGGGGGGGGCCAGGGGGCCCCCGGGTCACCCACGAAGAAACTTAGCTCATCCTTGTTAAGATGAGTCGTCCAGACCATCCAAGAAGAAGAAAAGAAAGAGGCAATAAAAAGAAACAATGCGCTTTATTGATCAACAAACCCAGAGGACATCTTCCCCCTCCGGTGGGTTTCGGAAATGATACAACCCGGGTCCTAACCCGGGGGATTTTCTACGAGCCTAAGGCCCCTACGCCTAAAGCTCCCAGAGGCACTCCCTTAGCTCCCGGGCCAGGTCCCGGTACAGCGCCCGGACACGACGCTGAGAATCCCGAAGTACGTCTTCGGGCCAAAACTCGTACCCAGCCGGCGGAAGTATCCGGAGAGGAGGTATCATCTGGACCCTCGGGCGCGGGGGAGTTAATTCAGCACGGCTGTTGTCAAAATTATCCAAGTGCCATTCCGGGCGCCACCTCAACCGGACGGGCTCCCGGGCAGTACCGCCGTCGCGCCTCCCGGAGACAAGGCTCAGCAAAATCAAAGCCGCTTGGGCATCCCCCGGAGAGTCTCTCCCGGACCGTTGCTCGGGAGCAACCCCCCGGGAACCCTGGTAACATTTCATTGCAAAGACTTAGAAAAATTTCTAATATATTTCATTGCAAAATGTTTTTGTACAAGTACCCGGGGCTTCTCCTAAGAAGCTACCGGAATCAAAATGTCTAAACAAAATAAAAAGGGGTCCTAGCTAAAGACCCGGGGGAGGCTCATACTTTGGCATTGGGGTCCTCCCCCCGGGAAGCTTCCTCCGTGGCCGTGGCAGGGACATCCGCGGCCGGAGGCGCCGGTGTCGGGAACCACGTCCGGATGATCCGGTCGTAGAACCCCTCCGCCAGCAGCTCCACCTCCCGGCGCGTTGGCTCGAAGGCCTCCGGGAAGCCCCGGGGGATGCGCCCCCCGATCGCCCGGGCGCCGACCCCACTGTAGTCAACGAGCCCCGCGGCCGCGATGACGGGGATCGCCCGGCCACGCGCCCAGACGTCCGCCGCCTCCGGGATGGCGGAGACTTGTGCGTTAAGAAAACGCACAGCCTCCGCGAGGGTCGCTGGGGGCACCTCCGGGCCGCTCCCGGAGCCCAGGCTAACGCCAAGGCTCTCCAAGGCCGAGCGGACGGAGCGGCCCACGTCCGACAGTGCCCGGACGCTGGAGCTCTCGAGCTCCCGGAGCGCCTTCTCCCGCACCTAGGCCTCCTCTCGGAGGCGGATGTAGGCGCCCTCCGAAAGGTGCACCTGCGCCCGGGCCCGGGACAGCTCATCAAGAGCTTCATCCCGCTCCCGGAGGGCCGCCTCCCGCTGCTCGACGCAGGCCGCGGCCCGGCTCTCCGCCTCCTTGAGCAGCCGGGTGACCCGCTGCTCAAGGCCCCAGGTAACAGCCGCTACCTACAAAATGCATAAAGAGTTAGAAAAATCTTAAGTGCAGGAAAAAAGCCGAAGTGTGGAGAGCTCGAGTTACCTGGGCTCCGAGGGACTCGAGCCCCTCAAAACGCTCGTGGAGCGTCCCTCCTGCGACGAAGGCCTGCACCTTCCGGTTGTGCAGGCCCTCCGCGTAGCGGGCCACCTCCCCCGCGGGAAATAGGGAGGTGTCTTGCCCGGCCCTCCTGTCGCGGCCGGGAGAGGGCCCCCGGACCTCCGAATCCGGGAGCACGGCCGGCGTCGCCGGCGTCTTCGTTGACGAAGTTTCCTCCGAAGACGAAGACGAAGGTTGGGCGGGGATCTTCGCCCGGGGGGGGATCATTGGGCCTTTCCCCGCCCCAGGCCGGAGGGCCCTCGGAGCCTCCTGCTCCGGGGGGACCTCGAAGACTGAGGGGCTCCCCCCCTCCTCATCCATCGGCCAGAGGCGCGGGGGCGCCGCCCCCGAAAACCTCACTTCTAGCCTCTCCGGCGCCAATGCCGCCGGGAGAGGCGAGAGGAGCGTCACGCGAACTGGCGACGGGGCGTAGTCCGCCGAATCGGACCCCGCCCCATCGACAACAACCTCCTTCCCCCGGGCCTCGACGGGGGCCTTCGGGGGCGGAGGCGTCGCCTCTGCCCGGGGCGCCGCCCGGGCATGTTCGGCTCCGGGAGCTGCGTCCCGGGCCCTCACCAGCGTCGTCGCCGGCGCCGTCGCCGGAGCTGGGGTCTTCTGGACCCGGGGCTTTTTGGGCTCCGAGCCCCCGGCCGCGTCCTTCCCCCGTTTATGAGACCCGGGGGTGGGAAGGGGCTTCCTCTCCGGAAGCCTGAGCCCGTAGGCCTCGGCCACCAAGTTCCGGGGAGGCCCCTCCCCCACGAGGCGCACGATGCGCTCGTGTTCGTCGGCGAAGTACCTCCCCAGGAGGTGCTCCGCCTTGTCCCTCGCCGCCGGGTACGGGCGCACTGCAAGAGGTAAAAAGTTAGTCAATTTCTCATAAAAAACTGCAAGTACAAAAATGCAGGGGACTTACGCCGCGTCACCGGCTTGACCGGAGGCCGCTGCTCCGGGCCCATGCCGATCCCCCTTCCCCCGCGTGAAAAGGGGGAAAGCCGCAGGAGCGCCAGCTCCTCCGCGGCGTCCCGCATTGAGCGGGCCTTCTTCACCAACACCACCTTCCCGAGGAGCTCGAACTCCTCGTCCGTCCACACCGGCGGCTTCGGTGCGGATGATCGGCTGTAGGTGGGAGGCTCCGGGGCGTAGACCACTGCCTCGTCCCAGACCCGGAGGTAGAACCACCTCCGGAGCCAGTCCCCCCAGTGGTCCCGGGAGGCCGCCGCCGGGAAGTCCGCCACCCGGGAGGGCAGCATTTGGACCATCACCGAGCCGAAGGGGGACTTCGGTCCTCCCTTCACCAGGTGGGAGCTCCGCGCCGCCGGTTCATAGAAGTACCGGAAGGCGCGGAGGGTGGGCTCCCGCCCGGTCGCTATCTCGTAGAGCCATATAAAAAGGCCCATACGGACGAGCGCGTTCGGGGTGAGGTGGTTGAGAGCCACCCCGTACTCTTTGAGAAACTCCCGGAGCATCGGATGCACCGGGAGCCGGAGCCCCGCCTCGAGGAAGGCCTCGAAGGCCACGACCTCTCCGGGCCTGGGGCGGGGGGCTCCGTCCTTCTTTAGGGGGACCCGGATGTCCCCCTCTTCGACGATGCCCTTCTTGACCAGGGACTCCGCGTCCGAGGCCGAGAACTCGGAGGCCCAGAGGAAATCCGCGGGGATTTCCTCCGGGGGCACCTCCGTGGTCTTCGCTCGACCTTTGGGTGCCATTAGGTGAGTTCTTTGTTTTTCGGTGGCTGTTTTCAGGTGGCTATGGCTACAACTCCCAGACGCTCGCTACCGGAGAAGGTTACCGGAAATGCTACCGGGAGAGCGCTACCGGGAGAGCTGAAGCTGGAGTTGGAAAATTTGGAATGAGCTACCGGGGCCCCCTAAGGCCCTATTTATAGAGGCTGGCCGTGATCTAGATGCGCGCCACGAGGCCCCCTCGGAGCAATCTGGACCACTGATTCAAACCGTGCGCGGGAAACGAAGGGACAGGCGTGTAAATCGAGACGCTGTTTCGAACCCCGCATGCATTTATTGCGAGAACGGCGCGGCCATAAAGCGCCTGGCACAGAAACCGAAGCGTCGCCGGGGCTCCGGTGATTTTCGTCCGGAGTTTTCGCCCGGAGATTTTCCCGGTAGCGTGACCATTCCCTCCGGGGGCTCAAGCTTCGTCCCCGGAGGGCATGGGGGGCTGCTGTTGGGGGAAATCTCCACGCGGTCAAGTCCAGGTAAGTTTATGATTGCCCGGGGACAGTGGCCTCCGGTGCCTGCCCCGGGCGCCGCCTTTCAGGCTCCCGGGACCGTGCCTCCGGGGCAAGTCATTTGGCCCCCGGGACCGTGCCCCCCGGGCATGTCCCGGGCGCCGCCATGTGCCCGGGGACAGTGGCCCCCGGTGCCTGCCCCGGGCACCGCCTTTTAGGCCCCCGGGACCGTGCCTCCGGGGCATGTCCCGGGCGCCGCCATTTGGCCCCCGGGACCGTGCCTCCCGGGCATGTCCCGGGCGCCGCCATTTGGCCCCCGGGACGGTGCCCCCCGGGCATGTCCCGGGCGCCACCATGTGCCCGGGGACAGTGGCCCCCGATGCCTGCCCCGGGCGCCGCCTTTTAGGCCCCTGGGACCGTGCCTCCGGGGCTTGCCCCGGGCGCCGCCATTTGGCCCCCGGGACCGTGCCCCCCGGGCCTGTCCCGGGCGCCGCCATGTACCCGGGGACAGTGGCCCCCGGTGCCTGCCCCGGGCGCCGCCATTTGGCCCCCGGGACCGTGCCCCCCGGGCACGTCCTGGGCGCCGCCATCTGCCCGGGGACAGTGGCCGCCGGTGCCTGCCCCGGGCGCCGCCTTTTAGGCTCCCGGGACCGTGCCTCCGGGGCATGTCCCGGGCGCCGCCATTTGGCTCCCGGGACCGTGCCCCCCGGGCCTGTCCCGGGCGCCGCCATGTGCCCGGGGACAGTGGCCGCCGGTGCCTGCCCCGGGCGCCGCCTTTTAGGCTCCCGGGACCGTGCCTCCGGGGCATGTCCCGGGCGCCGCCATTTGGCCCCCGGGACCGTGCCCCCCGGGCCTGTCCCGGGCTCCGCCATGCGTCCGAGGACAGTGGTCCCCGGTGCCTGCCCTGGGCGCCGCCACTTGGCCCCCGGGACCGTGCCCCCCGGGCATGCCCCGGGCGCCGCCATTTGGCCCCCGGGACCGTGCCCCCCGGGCATGCCCCGGGCGCCGCCATGTGCCCGGGGACAGTGGCCTCCGGTGCCTGCCCCGGGCGCCGCCTTTTGGGCTCCCGGGACCTTGCTCTCCGGAAGAGGTCCCGGACGTCACCGCCCTCCTAAAAGGTAAAATCCCTGTTTGTTTATCACGTGCAGGTCACGCGAGGGACGCCTCGGGAATCAGCGACCACCTGTCAGGCATCCAAGACGTTTGACCGGGAGAAGGACGGTCCTACCCTTCAATCCGACGGTGGCTTCCGGGGTAGTTTAGGTTTTTTTCTTCTTTTTGGGGCTATAAATAGCCCTTGTACCCCTCTGTTGTAAAGGATCAGTTCATTATTATTTGGAATAGCTAATCTCACAGACGTGCTCCGGAAGCCTCTCCCCCGGAGAGAGCCTCCCCAGCCGACTCCGATCGGGAGCGCGTCGACAGGACTAGGGCCCCCACCGGGACCCGAACCTGTATAAATCCACGTGTCAATTCTTGTGTTTGTCCGGCGGGGGAGGACCGGTCACCCGGTCAACCCGCGCTGCGTAATCTCTGCTAGGATCGTCTTCAAAACCTGCCGGGGTATTCTTAATACCACGACATACCTAAACCTTTTACCTTTCCTTTGCTATTATCTCCAAATGTGATCTTGTCATATTCCGCACCTTCGTCATTGAGAGAGGAGAACATATTGTGATTTCCGGTCATATGTTGAGTGCATCCACTATCGACCACCCAATGTCGTCCTCTGGCCTTGTAGTTTATCTACAAAACAAAATTAGGTCCTTTTAGGTACCAAATCTTTTTAGGTCCTTGGAGGTTAGTTACCAAGGATTTTGAAACCCAAATGGTTTTCCTTTTGGCACCAATTATAGGAGTTCCAATAAATTTGGCTTTAACATCACCATTATTCATTTTCTTCAAAACATAGCAAGAGTTGAATATAAGAGATGAGTTATTTTTGCTAGCATGACAATTTTTCTCAATATGACCTAAACTTTTGCATTTGTTGCAATACCCTTTTTCTTTTACAAATATGGTTTTAGTTGGAAGAAATGCATGTTTGCCCTTTTTAGGTATATAACCTAGTCCTTCTTTCTTTAATGAGAACCTTTGACTATCTAGTAGATGTCTTAATTTTGATTCCCCTACATAATATCTAGCTAGATCATTTGTTAATTTTTCAATTTTCTCCCTAAGTTCATTGTTCTCAAGACTAAGCACATGATCATCAACTTTTGGACTAGAAGGTAATTCAATCAAATCCTCACAAGATATAGACATGCTAGAAGTAGATATCATAGGCAAGTCATTTAAAATATTGCAAGTAATGCCTATGTTATTACCCGTTTTGTTGGCTTTATAAGCAATTAACGAGTCATGAGCTTCCTTAAGCACCTCATGAGTTTCTTTGAGACTCTCATGAGATGTTTTTAGCTCCTCATAGGAATTTTGAAGAGTTTTATATCTCTTCTTCAATTCCTTGAATTTCTCCTTTTCTTTGCTCATATAGTCATCAAAACCGGTGATTATCTCAACTAAGTCATCATAAGAGTATTCATCTTCGTCACATGATACCTTAGATTCTCCTTTAGCCATGAGGCAATGAGGAGTGGAGAATAGAGATGGAGCTTCCTTGATAGCCACTCCGGTGAGTCCTTTAGGAGATGATTCATCTTCATCTTCAGAATCGGAACTTGAAGCATCCGAATCCCATTCAATGAAGCAAGCTTGTCCATCCTTCTTCTTCTTGTAATATTTCTTGAAGACCTTCTTCTTGCTTTCTCCTTCCTTTTCGTACTTCTTCTTCTTCACCGATTTTTCTTCTTCCTTGTTTTTGCATTTTGCGGAGATGTGGCCCTTTTCAACGCAATCAAAACATCTTCTTTCTTCAAATGGGTTCTTTTTTGACGATTGTCTTTTCTTGAAAGATTTTCCTTCATATTTCTTTTCCATGAACCGCTTGAACCTTCTAACGAAGAGAGCCATTTCCTCATCGGTGTCTCTCTCGCTTTCTTCTTCATCATCTTCCCTCTTGGAGGCTTGAGCTTTGAGTGCTATATTCTTCTTCTTGGAGTCGGAAGCCTCATCTTGCACCTCTTCTTGTGATTTCTTAAATACGTCATGAGTGAGAATTTCACTCAAGACCTCCAAAGGAGTCACACTCTTCAAATTAGATCGCACAAGTAAGGTCACAATAGTGTCATATTTTGAAGGTAAGGCTCTAAGAAATTTATGACAAAACTCCACATTTGTGACATCCATACCAAGCCCTTTTAACTCATTTATTATATTATTTAATCGGTTGAACATCTCCAAGACATCCTCATTGGGTAACATAGCAAATTTTTCAAATTGTCCCTTATGGATGAATAATTTAGCATCCTTGACCATTGAGGTTCCTTCATGAATATCCATAAGATTTCTCCAAATATCATGAGTCGTTTCAAGTTTACAAATTCTGTTAAATTCACCTAGATTTAGAGCACTATAAAGAACATTCATAGCTTGAGCATTTGCTAGAGCATTTTCTCTATCTAGGTTAGTCAAGTCTTCATCATCTAGAATTGTGAAACCCTCATCCACCACTTTCCAAATTTTTCCACCAATGGCTTTAAGATAGACCATCATTCTAGTTTTCCAATAGGTATAGTTTGATCCATAAAAGAGTGGTGGTTTGTCAATATTAATCCGACCCTTACTAGCCATCTTTACCCTACTCCGGGATGGTTAAATCCTCTAAATATGGAGTCCTTGCTCTGATACCAATTGAAAAGGATCTAGGATAACGACTAGAGGGGGGTGAATAGGCGATTTTAACAATTCTACAACCAATCAAGCAATTATCAACAATTAAGAGCAAATAGATAAAAACAAGATGAATAGCAAGCAACTTGACACAAGGATATAACCCGTGGTCTCGGTGATTGGCCGATCACCCCTAATCCACGTTGAGGCAAACTCAAATCTCTAACCGCTCCTCTATCTAGTCGACTTCCTCTCAAGAAGTGACCTAGATCTCAAGCCGGATTAGTATGATGAGTTATCCAAACCTCTATTCCACTAGTGATGCACTTTACAGCTCCGGCAAGGCGTGCTCAACCTCTTCACAAGTCGTTTTGAGGCTTCTTCACAATCTCCCTTGAAGAGCTCTCCAAAACCTTCCACCTAGCCGTCTAGGAGCCAGTAAACTCCAAGAGTAACAAGCCGGTGATGATCACTTAATGCTCTTCTAGTGCCACAAGATTGATTTAGTGAACTAAATACAATGCACTAGAAGATCTTAATTGCACACTCTCTCAAATTCAAGAAATTGAACACTAGAGTGTATGAAACGTGGTTAAGCTCTTAAGACTGAAGTCAATGTTCACACATATGCCAAAAAGATCTCTAACAGGACCATGCAAGGGAGTATATATACTCCCCTCAATAAATATAGTCGTTACAAGCCGTTGGAGGAAAAAGATCACCTAGCGGTCAGACCGCAGGTATAAGCCCGATTAGACCGCCGCAAATAAATGCTCACCTACCCGTGTCAGGCACTCTCACGGTCAGACCGGAGCCAACGGCGGTCAGACCGTGAACCCATCCAGAAGCAACATCGTTTCTAGACACAATTTACGGTCAGGCCGAAAACCTCGGTCAGACTGGCTAGACAGTCAGACCGTAGTACAAAATCTCAGTCAGATCGATTTAGCGGTCAGACCAACCAACACATTAAGTTTCTCAAAATATGATCATGAAGCTCCAGGAGTCTGACCCAACATTTAACCACGGACAGACCGACCATTTTTAGGAAATAAAAACAATTCACCACAACTGTCGGTCAGTCCGAAACAACCATCGGTCAAACCGTTTCTGCGGTCAGACCGGCTAACACGGTCAGACCGACAAAGAGTGAACTTTGCTTATTTGAGTGGATAAATGCATTTTCAAAAGATATAACCTTCTAGTATGCAATGCAAATTGTTTTTATGACTTGTGGCACAAAGATGAACTATTTAATGATACACCACATGCTCCTCTTAATAGTATAGCAACTAACCTACAATCCGGTCAAAATCCTTCTCTAATCACCTTAGACTGGTAAAAAGGAAAAGAGTCATATTCCGTACCTTTGCCTCTTTGCTCTATATCCTTTCTTCATCATTTAGCTCTTTCTTTGCCTTTCATTATCCTGTCTTTTGATTTTTCTCTTGACACAACTTAACAGGTATCGTTAGTTCAACATTTGTAATTGTCATTAATTACCAAACACCCTTTAGGGGCCTAGAAGCTACACCTGCTTCGCTGCCTCCCGAGGGAAGAGGGCCTCCGACTCCTGTTGGACATACACTAGGGGAGCTGCGGCTCTCACCTGGCCCCGTGAGCTGCAGCTCTCATCTAGCCTCTGGGCCAATTCCCTCCCTCGTCGCAACTTCGCAGGGGGAGGCGTTGTATTCACTGTTTTTCAATATGTGATTTTCTGTCTAAACAACTATCTCCGGAATGTCTCCTTACGGTTTTCAACTTAATACCTTCAAGGCGCTACCCTCTCCACGAGGATGCCCTCGCTGCGAGGATGACATAGGAAGCCACGTTGCCCCAAAAAGTCTCGATGGCGGTAGCCCCGCTCCTCTACGGCGGCTTACATTAACCCCTCATGGACTGAGGGGGTAAGCGGCAACTTAGTTCTTACGAACCATGGTAACAAGTCACTTTGAGAGACTAGTCCCCCTCAAATACTCCAAAACCTGCTACTGGGCTTACCCTCCTCCGGGAGTGCACTTCCCTCTTACGGGTCATTAGGCAAAATTTTCGACTGGCTCCCGTTTCATGGCGGTTGGGGAAATTTTCAACCACATCTTGGAATTTTCACCAGTTAAAATTTTTGACCGGCTCCTGCCTCAGCGACCGGGGGAATTTTCGACCGGCTCTCGTTTCACGGCGACCTGGGGAAATTATCGACTGGTCTCAAAATTTTCGACCGGGGGGAATTCTCGACCGGACCCCGAGATTTTTGATTGGGAATATGCGATTCCCTAGTGTTTTTTGTTGTTTGGTGGTCTTTTGGTTCCCTACGCACAGCGTGTGGTACTAACCTACTCCCCGCTGCTGGGGGAGAGAAAACAACAACCTAGACCCGGACAAACTTGCCTGGGAATCCACAAAAACAACAGAAGCAATAAGGGAAAATTCATTATTGATTTAACATTGAACCGGGAGACTACCTCGGAGGACAACCCCCTCCGGTGAGCATCTACACCTAATACTCTTGGAGGCCCTCGGACAGCTCTCAAGATATGTCCTTATACAACTTCCTTATTCGTCGGAACACCCTCCGAAGGAGGTCCTTCGTCCAATACTCTACCCTGCCGGCGGACGTATTTGAAGTGGTAGGACCCTCTAGGATCCTGGTTTTGGAGGGGTCAACTCGGCGTGACAATTGTCAAAATTGTCTAGATGCCACTCTGGGAGCGTAGCCGGATGGGCTCCCGGGCGGTATCTTCCACCATGGAGATCCCGGGAGGAGGCGCCTCCTCAACAGGCCCGGGGACCCGACGCTCGATGTCTCCCTTGTGGCGAGGGTTAGCAAAACAAAGGCTGCCTGGGCGCTCCTCTGGCTACGCCTCTTGGGGATCAGAGACTCCACCCCGGTAACGAGTTCTTTGGACTCCTACTTGCAATCGAACAAGACTTAGCAAAAAAATCTTTTCATTTCATCAAGAAAGCATTTACATGTTTTCCGGGGCTTCTTCTAAAAAGCTACCTGGAGCAAAAGTCATAGAAAAAAAGCCTATCTAAGAGCCGGGGAGACTCATACTTGCCCATCTTTGTCCCCCCACCCCGGGGGACCTCCACCATCGTCGCTGCCCCTGTGCCGAACATGCGCCCACCGGCTCCATCACCCCAGTAACCCTGTTGAAGAGGGTCCCGGCTAACTCCTCGAGCCCCACTCGCTGGGCCTCAAAATAGCTGAGGAAACTCCGGGGGAGCAGCTCCCCGATGGCCTAGGTGCCGCCCCACGGTGCTCTACGAGAGCAGCCGCCAAGGTTATGGCTGGGACGACGAGGCCCTGGGCCCGGACGTCTGTAGCCACCGGGATGAGGGAGACCTGCGTATCGTGAAAATACATGGCCTCCTTGATCGAAGATGGAGCCGGGTCGGAATCACCCTTTGGCCCGAGCCCGACCCCGAGCTCCTCTAGGGCGGAGCGGATCAGCTTCCCCCTGTAGATGACCACAAGGGCGCCTGAAGCCTCTGCCTCCCAGACGACGCCTCGCTCCGCCTGACGCTCCTTCCGGAGCCGGGAGGCAATGTTCTTGATGGCCACCAGCTGGGCTCGAATCACGGCAAGCGCCCCGAGGGCCCTCTCCATCTCGGAGCGCTCGGAGACCACAGCCTCCTCGGCGGCAGCCAAGTCCCCGAGAGCCTTCTCCTTCCCGGAGTGCTCAGAGGCAATCACACCCTCGGTGGCCCGGAGGCATGTGGTGAACCAAGCCGGAAGGCCCTGGGCCAGCAACACCGTCTCGAGAAGAAAACGATCATAAAAAACATGAAACAAAACAACTGGGAGCCTTGGCGAGTGGCGCTCACCTGGAGTCCGGAGGAGATCACCTCCTCATAGCCCTCGTCGACGCCCTCCGGATGGCTCCACCCAGAGATCTCTCCGCCCTCCATGGCGCCGTCCTCCGGGGTCCCGCCATCCGAAGAGCCGGATATCAGGTCTATCGGTGGAGCCGAGACCCCGGGACGGATGAAGAGGCCTGTACCATTCCTGGGCGGGGGTGGGGGGGGTACCACGCCACTGGGGAGTCCACCGGGGAGCCAGTCTCTGGGACCAGAAATGAGGCCATTGCAAGAGACCCCGGTGTCTTGAACAGAACCGAGACAGGGCCACGCGGTGGTTGTGGCCGAATCTCCCGAAGAGTGGGTGTCGGAGAAGGACTCGGGGCGTACATCTGCAACTCAGACCCCTCACTCTATCGAAGAGCGGGTGTCTGAGGTGGCGGGCCGGGTCGCTCGCTTCATTATCCCTTTGAGGGCGTACCCCTTCACGGGGAGAGATCGGCGGCCTCATTGGGGCAACAGCCGGTGCTTTCACCGGCGTAACATCAGAAGCCCCGGGGGTTGTGCCCAGGCTTTTACGCAGCTCTTCTGCGCTCGGGTGCACTTCAAAGATCACCTGGCTGCCTCTTTCCCCCACTTGTGTGACCCGGGGTGGGGAGAAGCACCCAAGCGGGAAGCTTCAGCCCGAACGCCTCCGCTACGATGCTCGGGGGAGGCCCCCCTCCCAAAGATGCACACGACTCGCTCGTGCTCGTCTCTGTAATACCTCCCGAGGAGATTGACCGCCACTTCCCAGGAGCGGTCATAGGACCGAACTGCAAAGGAAAAAGTTTGAAAAGGCTCCCCCGAGAGATTGGGTCCGGGGGCTTACGCGTTGCCACTGTTATCTGGGGCGGGCGATGCGCTGCGCCCACCCCGATCCCTCGGCACGTGCTGAAGGGCGCGATTCGGAGGAGTGCCATCTCCTCCGCCAGATCCAACATGGATCTCAGGAGTCGGGGCTCCACCATATGGTGAGGAGGTCCATCTTCCTCTTGGTCCACTCGGGAGCCACGGGGCTGGTCGACCGGCAGTAGGATGAGGGCTCCGGGGAATATGTCATCTCCGAGTCGCCCACCTGGAGGTAGAACCACCTCTGGAGCCAATCCCCCCAGCGGTCCCGGGAGGCATGGACCGGGTATTCATCTGTATGGCCGGGCATCAGCTGGATCATGATGGAACCAAAGGCCGACTTTGGCCCACCCTTCATGACCAACGAGCCCCTCGCCGAAGGCTCATAAAAGTAATGGAGCAGCCGGAGAGTGGGTTTCTCCCTAGTCACTATCCCACACAGCCAAACGAATAGCCCCATCTGGATGAGGGTGTTTAGGGTGAGGTGGTTGAGCGAGATCCAGTACAGTCAGAGAAACTCCCGGAGTAATGGGTGCACCGGGAGCTGGAGGCCCAATTCGACGAAGGCTGCGAAGGCGACCACCTCTCCCTCCTGGGAGGTGGGCGTCAACTCCACTGGCCTGTGGGGTTGGACGTCCCCGTCCGCAAAGGATCTCCGGTCCAGGAGGATCTTGAGGTCTCGGGAGGAGAACTTATAGGGTCCGAGGAAATTCGAGGTCACCTCCTCCAGGGGCAATTCGGATGCCTTGCTGCGACCCTTCGATGCCATCACCGAGAGGTGGAAATGTCCGAGGAAGACGAACGAGGAAGGTGGCTAATCGGGAAATTGGGAATCCGAGGGAGTAACAAGGCTACCAAGTGAAGAAAATCTTGAGCTAAGGGTTGAGTGATCCCAGTTGTGCACCTTGCTCCTATTTATAAGCGACGGAGGACGCTGGGATGAGCACCAAGTGTCTGAGGATGCATCAAGCGCAAATGCCATGCGGGGAATGAGGCGTCGCGTGGGAATCAACAAGTCGCGCGTATGCCGCACGCACAAATTGAGGCATTACGCGGGAACTTTTCCCAAAACCCTAGGCGTCGCCCCAGGAGTGAGTTGACTTATGCCCTCCGTGGTCAAGTCGTGTTCCTGGGGACTTGGGGGCTGCTGTTGGGGGAAATATCCGGCGGCCCTACTGTGGAAATACCCGGTGGCTTCACAAGCATCCCACAGACGCCTCTCGTGGGAAGCCACGGATGCCTACCGTGGAAAGCTACGGATGTCTCCCGTGGAGGTCCCCGGACGCCTCCCGTGGAAAGCCGTGGACGCCTCCCATGGAGAGTCGCGGACGTCTCCTGAGGAAAGCCATGGCGTCTCCCATGGAAAGCCACGGACGTCAAAATACCTAGCGGCCCTACCGTGGAAATACCCGGTGGCTTCACAAGCCGCCCACGAATGCCTCCCGTGGGAAGCCACATACGCCAACCATGGAAAGCAATGGATGTCTCCCATGGAGATCCCCGGATGCCTCCCGTGGAAAGCCACGGATGCCTCTCGTGGAAAGCCACGGATGCCTCCCGTGGAGAATCACAGACGTCTCTTGTGGAGAGCCACGGACGCCACTCGTAGGAAGCCACGGGCGACTCCGGTAGAGAGTCGTGGATGGCTCCCGTGGGAAGACGCAAACACCTACCATGGAAAGGCACGGACGCCTCCAGTGGAGAGCCACGGACACCTCCCATGGGAAGCCACGAACGCCTACCGTGGAAAGCTACGGACGCTGATATTTATCAGATTTGCTTGATTTTTCTATTTATTTTCTCCCATGCTTGTGCACATATTAGTCAGATGCCTCATCATATATCTAGATTATTCCAGATTTGTCACCAAATCGATCGGATTACTTGTTTTGCAATTTTTATCGCAGGTTGGCGCGAATCGGATGGATTTTTGGCTACGGACGTGCTTCACCGACTTAACCTGACCTTCAGTCGGTTCCAGATGGAAGCACGCGTTCCTACGGATGCATGGATACAACCGAGCTGAAATCGGAGTTTTCGGGGGCCCGAAATCCAAAAACCCTAGCCACCAGGTCCAATTTGTAATTCTCCAAAACTCCAAGGGCCTGCTTGCAAATTTGCATTTCTTCTGCAAAAACCAGCCGCCAGCCACCATTTTGCCTCGAGCCTGGTTTTTCCTTTGTTACCTTCTTCTTCTGCCTCCCTCCTCGCGATTCACACCTCCGTCTACCACGCCGACGACGACCAAGCCGTACGCCGCCAGCGAAGCTCCTTTTCTGCCTTGTTCCTCCTCTCTTCTTCTTCTTCCTCTATTGCTTCCTCTTCTCTGCCTTTTTCTTTCATTAGATCTGCACTGCGCCTTCTCTCCCTCTCTATTGGGTTCTCTACTCCCTAAAAGCCTCCACAGCCTGCTCCTTATCCACACCACACTCCCTGGCAGGCGGGGTGACCCCCTTCTCTTCCTCTTCCAACCTTTCTTCTCTATCTCCCTCTCTCTCCTCTTCTTTTAAACCCCCAAATCCACACCACCACAATACCAAAGCTTCCTCGAATCCCTTTCTTCACCACCTTCACTGCGCCACAGGTCGAATCCAAGCTATGCCGTGCCCGGCCCGTGGCCTCCCTTCGTGCCGTGCCGCCACCACCAGGCGCCTCCATCTCGAGCTGCCTCGCGCCCCTCGCCGGATTTGGCCATCCAGCGCCACACCCACGCTACACCGTCGATTCCTCCACACCGCCACTGCTATTTGCTCCACCTCGGCCCATCTTCTCTCTCTCTTCCCTCTTCACCCTTCGGCTGCGCCTCTCGTTGAGCCGCACCGTCATCGCCCGACGCCGCCGCCGAATCCCCAATACACCCTGCCGATCCTCAGCGTTTTTGACCTTCGCCGTGCACCAGCTCCATGGGCGCCTTCTTCCTCTGCCGTGGCGTCGACATGTTCTTCGCCGTGAAGCTCCGCTTCGACCACGACCATGACAGCAAGCAACTTCCACAGCTTCAACCATTTACAGCAGCAAAACTGGTGATGAATTCTTTTCTTCCTCTTTGTTCTTGATTTGGTTAATCGATACTCCACTGAGATGTATGAGATGAACCAGTATTGTAACTGAGATTACTTGAAATGTCGGTTCTGGATCAAACTTGCTAATTCTGTAGTTTTGCCTAATTCTTGTTAAGCATTGTTGCAACCGCTGTTCTTGATTTGATTCTCTGATTATGGAATGGATGTTTGCTCCTTTGGCCCCAATTAAGTTATTGCATTAATATTTGCTCTTTGAGATACATCAAAGTCTGGTTCTGATTCAGTATGGTTTGTTCCCATAAGCTTGCTCTGTTCTGTCTGTGTGTTTTTACCATTGTGTGAGCTTTGCTAGACACTCTAATTAAGAGATCTATACTTTAGAAATCTTAACACAATGAGCTTGTTTTGCAAATCTGCACCCATCCCAACAGCTCTAATCGCTTAATTATGTGGTTGTTTATTCATATTGTATATCTCTCTCAGATGATCTGATCTTTTTATTTAAGGAAGTGATTAATTACATCTCTGAGCTGAATTGTGTTGAATCCTGGATTTGCTGCTTGTGTTTGTTGTTGAGTCGTGGCTGAGGAGAACTTTAAATGATTGGTGTTTGTTTTGTACGTGCGGTTTGTCGTTACTCGCCATAGATTGTGATCGATGATGGTTGTCCACGCTGCCTCGCGCGCTACCACTGCGCAATTTCTTTCTATCGCTCGTATTATGAAACGCTAGTCCAGAATGAACACTAGTTGTTTGTCGAGGCGAACACGTCTTTCTTTCTCTTCACTTTCCTCTAACATTCTCTCTCTCATTATCTCGTCTATTTTAGTTTCACTTGTCATAGATTTAGTCTAGTTTTACACGATTTGTTTTCTCTAGTCCATGTGGAAAGAACGACTAGAATACTTACTTTACTGCATCGTCCTCATTCTATAACGAGACGGTCTAGGCCGGTATCAATTTTTGGCGCCGTTGTCGGGGATTAGATTGAATGTGAGCGTGTTTAACTGACTAGATCTTTTATTTTTTGTTTCTTTTTGGTTTTTGTTTGCATCTTTTTTTCGCCCCTTTTTCCCTTCCTCGCCCTTTTATTTCTCTCACCTCTTCTTGTCCTTTTCTCGTTGATTGATTTTTATTGATTGAGGTTATGGATGGTTCCCAATATTTTTGTGATGCATGTGACAATCTTAGTGTTAAATTAGATGATTTGCCTCGTTAGATTGATACAGCTCTTCGTGGATTATTTGCTCGTGTTAGTGTTGCTCCTATATGTTCTATTTGCGGTATTCGAGGTCATTCGCCCGCCGCTTGTCAGCATGGTCGAGCATCCACTATATATTATCCTGGATGGCCTACATACCCAAATTCACCGTATAGGAACAACCAACCTGCTATCTCATCATCTTCTCCTAGCTATCCTTTTCAGGGTTTTAGGTACGGAGAGCAGCTCCCATGTACATCATATCAGTCTCCGTACTTGTCACATCAGCAGTACTCACAGCAGCCTCCTGCATACGAGGATACATCATCTAGACTTGAGGTGCTGTTGGAGCGCCATTTGAAAAAGACGAATGAGTTTCTACATCTGTCCCCACAGTCGCTTCCCGAAGTTGAGGATACATCCAGATTTGAAGCACTGATGGAGAGGTTGATTAAGCAGTTCGAGTGCCTCATGACCCAGCATTCAGAGGACGTAGAATTATTGCGGGTTGAGACGCAGGGTGTGCGATCTTGCATAGCTGAGTTCAGAGGATATCAAGATCCAGTCCACATCCTGCCATCTCAAGTGCCTACATTTGAGGCCATCACACCTCCGTTGAGTGTCCCAGAGCCCACCCATGACACCTATCTTGGAGACCCTCACAGAGAGACCAAAGTATTGAGCGACGAGCTTCGACCTGATCTTGTTCTTTCGACGTCGCATCAATCACCTCCGCCTCTTGTTGATTTGATCATGTTTGATGATGATGGAGAGCTCGTTTTTGAGACACCTCTGCGTCCGTTTGGATCGTTTTCTTTTGATGATCCATTGACAGACAGACCAGAGATGGAGAGCGTCAGTTTTGAGGTTGCAGACCCCCCGTGTCACACCTATGATCCTCTTACTGATGACACTGAGCTCGAGATAGTTTTGTTTGATGATGCGGATTTGAGCTATTTGGTTGATGATCCTGTTATCCCTTTGCTTGATATTGAGACATCTGATACAGAGGATATTGATTTTGCTCATGATCTGCAGCTTCAGGAGTCTGAATTGGAGAGCTTCACTTTTGATCTTACGGACTTCCTGGACGATTCTTTGAGCCACGAGATCGAGAGGGAGATGTTCATATTTGCTGATGAGGGACTTCTTTCTGACGTAGGGGAGTCCGTTCATCCTGATCTACCAGATACGACCCCCGTGGAGGTCCTTCCTACCCCAGACTTCACGTCATCCACTATTCAGGTAGACTTGAAACCCCTTTCGTATCATGTTGAGTTGTTTAGTTCTGATGAAGCTATTCATATCCCTTTGAGTTGTCATTCATCCTGCATCGACATATGCCATCCTTATGATATGTATTATCAGTCGATCTACGTGATAGGATTTTCGTCAGCTGACTTTCTGAAGGGCCTTGTCCCTACCATACACATGTGCTTGTTCTTCCTTGATCTTATTTGCAGGTTAGCACATGCGGCTTCTCGACCGCGAGCAGGCTTGCTCCGAGTCGACATTCCCTGGGATCCTGGTGGATTCCCAGGCATGCTGCTTCTGACAGGAGGGTGGATGTGGAGCTTCTACTACGTCCCATACTTGCCTCTCCTTCCACACTCGCGCTTCAATGCCATATTCTTTGAGGGTCGAGCTTTCGACCTAAAAGAAGCGCTTCTCGGGAGGCAACCCGAGTGTTTTCTCTTTTTTCTTTCTTTTCGTTATTTATTTTCCTTTGTTTTGTAGGATTTTTTTTAGTTTCTTTTGTTCTTTTGTTTTTCCAGGCTGCTGCTATGTCTCCATCCATACATGTGTGTGGGACTTCGATATGCTTCACCGTGACGACATTGACTTCATCCATACCCGGTGAGCTGTCTTGGACCCCATGTGAATTATTTGTGCAAAAATTTACTTTGTGCTTCCACCTCATTCATTTTATCACATCTTGTATGCATCGTGGACTATGCATCATTTAAGCTTGGGGGTATGGGAGTCACTTTGTCCTTCATTATTTGAATTTTTGGGAGTCATTTTGTCCTTCATTGTTTGCATTTTTGGGTCAAATTTTTTGAAAATATGGATGAATTGATAGCATTTGTGATTCATGTGGCCATACTTGTGCTTAAATTCTATATCTGTGCTATGTTGAGTTGTATGACTATTTGTGCTTATTTGAGCTTGTGATTGATCTCTATCCAGCCTTGTGGGCTTGTTTATGTTTTGATATGACCTGTTGTATACTTGTGTTGTTTGGATCAAAAGATAATTTAGAAAGGTCATGTCAAAATTTTCTGGAAATTCTAGACTTGTGCAGATTTGTATCTATATGTGATTGTTGTGGCTATGACTAAATGTGCTTTCATTTTGTGTTTCATTGTTTTCATTTGGCTTCTGGAGCCCTTTGCATGTCGTGTTGAGTTTTTTATTGCATGCATTAGTGGCTCGACAATCTATTGTAGGTTGAATTGTGATCAACCATCTTCTAATGGTACTAAAATTGCTTGTACTTAGCTTTGTTGTGGATATTGTGGAAATTTGAATGTTTATTGATATCTATACTGCTGCATTCTATCATGTATATTGAAATATCAATTGTTGAGCCTAATCTCTACACACATGCTTAGAACATGAGTCTCCTAAACAATCATTTAACCTATGCAAACCAGATTTGAAAAAATTTTGGTAATAAGATTGCAATTGCTTATTCTCTACCTTGTAGACACTACCAATCTTTCTTTTCTTTTGAATAAAAACTCTTCTGCTTCATTGCTCCTCTAAGTCTTCGGTATGAAAGCATGGTTCGCACATTTTTAAATCTAATAAGTGCATAAGCCTTCTCGCTACATCTTTTGACTCATGAGCATGTTTTTAAAACACTCTTGTGGACTAGCTACCCTAGAGCGAAGTACGGAGAGATCCGTCTAAATAAGTCGAAGGGTAGAGACTCGCATGAGCACTAGATTTTGTTTTTCAAATAAAAAGAGCTCGAAAATTCATAAGGTTGAAATGGCTTACTTGATGTTTATGGAGACCGTAGTTCTCTCACGCCTGTGCATTGTTTACGCTCACTTTGAAATTCTGTATACATGCGTGGATGTAGGTGGTGTGAATGGACTTAATGATTCTTTTTTCCTCTGTACTCGTAACTAAACTAGTTAATTGCAATTTCTGCGCAATTATTAGACGATTGAGCACTCGATACATATCTTAGTTTGCCGAGCCTACTATACGCTACATTTTACTCTTTCGCGACATCTGTTTGCTTACCTGTTTGTCTGGATTTACATCTTATTGCATTGCTTGAGGACAAGCAAAAAATTAAGCTTGAGGGATGATATTTATCAGATTTTCTCCCATACTTGTGCACAGATTAGTTATATGCCTCATCATATATCTAGATTATTCCAGATTTGTCGCCAAATCAATCGGATTACTTGTTTTGCAATTTTTCTCACAGGTTGGCATGAATCGGATGGATTTTTGCTACAGACGCTCTTCGTTGACTTAACCTGACCTTCCGTCCATTCCAAATGGAAGTACGCGGTCCTTCGGATGCGTAGGACACAACCGCACTGAAATTGGAGTTTTTGGGGGCCCGGAATCCTAAAACCCTAGCCATTAGGTCCAATTTGTAATTCTCCAAAACTCCAAAGACCTAATTGCAAATTTGTATTTCTTCTCCAAAATCCAACCACCAGCCACCATTTTGCCTCGAGCCTGATTTTTCGTTTGTTATCTTCTTCTTTTATCTCCCACCTCACGATCTACACCTCCGTCCACCACAGCAGTGACGACTAGACCGTACACAGCCCGAGCTCCTTTTCTGCCTTGTTACTCCTCTCTTCTTCTTCCCCTATTGCTTCCTCTTCTCTGCCTTTTTCTTACATCAGATCTGCACCGCGCCTTCTCTCCCTCTATTGGGTTCTCTACCACCTAAAAGCCTCCACAGCCCGCTCCTTATCCACACTACACTCCCTGGCCGGCGTGATGACCCCCTTCTCTTCCTCTTCCAACCTTTCTTCTCCATCTCCCTCTCTCTCCTCTTCTTTTAAACCCCCAGATCCACACCACCACAACACCAAAGCTTCCTCCAATCCCTTTCTTCACTACCTTCACTGCGCCACAGCTCGGATCCAAGCTACGCTGTGCCCGGGCCGTGGCCTCCCTTTGCGCCGTGCCGCCACCACCAGGCGCCTCCATCTCGAGCCGCCTCGCGCCTCCCGTGCCACGCCGTGGCCAGATCTGCGCCTCCCGCAGCCCTGCCGCCTCTCCGCGGCCTAGATCCGCTCTTCCCCCGCGCCGGCACCACCTTCCTCGCACCACAGCCGCCGCCGATCTGCTCCGACGGATCCCCCGCGGCGCCACGCCGCCACAACGCCGCACCGTCGCCATCTCGCGCCGGCGCTACGCAGCCGCCACCGACCCCATCTCGCTCCTGCTCCGTCGCTGATCCCCCATCTCGTGCTTCACAGCGCGACCGCCTTCTTCGCGCCATAGCCGCCACCGATCAACGGACCACGTCGCCGATCCGCCGCCACGCCTCCCTCGCCAGATTTGGCCATCCAGCGCTGTGCCGTCGCTTCCTCCACCGCGCCACCGCTATTTGCTCCACCTCGGCCCATCTTCTCTCTCTCTCTTCCCTCTTCACCCTTCGGCTGCGCCTCTCGCTGAGCCGCACCATCATCGCCCGACGACGCCGCCGAATCCCTATTACACCCTGCCGATCCTCAGCGGTTTCGACCTTCGCCGTGCACCAGCTCCACGGGCGCCTTCTTCCTTTGCCGTGGCGTCGACATGTTCTTCGCCGTGAAGCTCCGCTTCGACCACGACCTCGACAGCAAGCAGCTTCCACAGCTTCAACCATTTACAACAGCAAAACTGGTGATGAATTCTTTTCTTCCTCTTTGTTCTTGATTTGGTTAATCGATACTCCACTGAGATGTATGAGATGAACCAGTATTGTAGCTGAGATTACTTGAAATGTCGGTTCTGGATCAAACTTGCTAATTCTGCAGTTTTGCCTAATTCCTGTTAAGCATTGTTGCAACCGCTGTTCTTGATTTGATTCTCTGATTATGGAATGGATGTTTGCTCCTTTGGCCCCAATTGAGTTATTGCATTAATATTTGCTCTTTGAGATACATCAAAGTCTGGTTCTGATTCAGTATGGTTTGTTGCCATAAGCTTGCTCTGTTCTGTCTTGTGTTTTTACCATTGTGTGAGCTTTGCAACTTGTGAGTAGACACTCTAATTAAGAGATCTATACTTTAGAAATCTTAACACAATGAGCTTGTTTTGCAAATCTGCACCCATCCCAACAGCTCTAATCTCTTAATTATGTGGTTGTTTAGTCATATTGTATATCTCTCTCAGATGATCTGATCTTTTTATTTAAGGAAGTGATTAATTACATCTCTGAGTTGAATTGTGTTGAATCCTGGATTTGCTGCTTGTGTTTGTTGTTGAGTCGTGGCTGAGGAGAACTTTAAATGATTGGTGTTTGTTTTGTACTTGCGGTTTGTCAGTACTCACCGTAGATTGCGATCGATGATGGTTGTCCGCGCTGCCTCGCGCGCTACCACTACGCAATTTCTTTCTATCACTTGTATTATGAAATACTAGTTCAGAATGAACACTAGTCGTTTGTCGAGGCGAACACCTTTCTTTCTCTTCACTTTCCTCTGACATTCTCTCATTATCTCGTCTATTTTAGTTTCACTTGTCATCGATTTAGTCTAGTTTTACACGATTTATTTTCTCTAGTCCTTGTGGAAAGAACGAATAGAATACTCGTCTTACTGCATCGTCCTCGTTCTATTACGAGACGGTCTAGGCCGGTATCAGACGCCTCCCGTGGAGTATCGCGGACGCCTCCCGAGGAAAGCCACGGACGTCTCACGTGGAAAGCCACACACGTCTCCTGTTGGAAGCCACAGACACCTCCCATGGAGAGCTGTGGACACCACCTATGGAAAGCCACAGACGCCTCCTGTGGGAAGCCACGGACGCCTACCATGGAGAGCCGTGGACGCCTCCCATCGAGAGTCGTGGAAGCCTCCCAAGGAATGCCACGGACGCCTCCCGTCGGAAGCCACGGACGCCTACCGTGGAGAGCAACGGACGCCTTCCGAGGAAAAACACGGATGCCTCTCATGGAGAGCCACGGACGCCTCCCGTGGAGAGCCACGGATGTCTCCTGTGGAGAGCCACAGACGCCTCCTGTCAGGATCCAGGGGTGGCCCTCGTTGAAACCCACGGTCCCCTCGATCCTCTAGTTGCTGACATCAGCACCGTCCACTGCGACCCTGGGACTCTCCGGTCACAGGTGTTGTGAAACCTCCCGCCAGTACTCGGGTGCGTCTTCAGTGTCCAGGCTCGATTGCCGGGATTCAAGCATCCGGGGCCGACCACCCGGATCTAGAAGCCTAGGGGACGGATGACACTTGTCAGGCATCCAAGCCTTTCACCTTGTGAAATGGCGACGGTGCCCTTCGATCCGACAGCCGCAACTAGGGCGTTTTAGTCTTTTTGCGTTTTTTGGGGCCTATATATACCCCTTTGTATCCCTCTTGTAAGAACAACTCAATTCATCACACACACACTCAAAGCCATAGGCACTCCCTCGGAGACCTCTCCCCCAGAGAGAACTTCCCCTAGGACTTATGTCCGGGGTGTGCCAATAGGACTAGGATCCCAACCGGGATCTGAACCTGTATAAACCCTATGTGTGAATGTTTGTGCTTGAGCGATGGGAGGCAACCTATCGTACGGTCAGCTCGCGTCACTGTACATGTGTTACGCACATCTGAAAACTTGCCGGGGTATTTTTGATACCACGACATGTAGCCTCCACGTGGGAGACTTAGTTTTGAGAAAGATCCAAAATCAGTCTAATCGCAATAAATTTCAAACCAATGGGAAGGTACCTACTCTGTGATCTCAATGCTGCGACCTGGATCGGCTTGATTAGCTATGGAAGATGGTAGAGTTCTGTCCAATACCTGGAACATTGACCAACTGCGCAAGTTTAATGTGTATGTACATTTTCCCTTTTCCTTTTACATTACCAATACTTTCTTCATTTTATGATGCAATTACATTCCCATTTTTCCTTCTTCGGGTCATGCCCGGGGGCTGATCGCCTTAAGCACCTCACTATAATGATTAAGCGGATTCGTTGGCCGATCCCATGGTCGCATCTAGATAATACATTTCTTTATAAGCCATTTCTCAATGCATAAAAAACTTACTAGCATGTTTTGATCATTCGGGTGGCTATCAGTTAGCAATAAACTTATGACTTTATATAAACACGCTCTCAAGTCGATCAGTCCATGACATCTAATTCACACATAATGTTTTGACTCATTTTTGAGTTTGTCAACACCCATATTAACCGCAAGGATGTAATCCTGCCATCAACATACTAAGTCTCCAGCATCATCAATCGCAGGAGGGGGCTAGGGGAATATGATTATTCGGTTTTAAGTTCAAGCACTTTACATAGTTTTGTTAAATCCAACTAATCATGTGTATTTGCAAGGTACAATAACTAAACAAAATCATTGCATATTCATTGTTAACCTCTCAAAAGGTACAATAAACAACAGTACATCAAGGAAGGTCAAGATTATGTAACAATTTTTCTACAAGAACCTTGACCTCAGCCCTGATCGCGTCCAGCTGATCCTCGCTATCAAACACAACGCTTTCCACTGCTAGCCTCAAGTCCAAATCCGGGCCGTGGTGATGTCTGAGTTTGCAAAGTATAGCAGAGGCCACTTCACTGAAATCAGTCTTCAGTGTCTCCTTGTGCTTCCATATAAACTCTGGGATGTTAGTGACAAGCAAGTCAGACTGGGCGGTGACCAGGTTGCAAGACTCGGCAAGTGATAAGTTATCCCCATCAGGATTGACAACATCTGCATCAAAAGAGTCCGCAACTTCCTTCAGTTTGGCCAAAGTATTTTTCTCAAGTAGACAATAGTTTTTGATTATCTTTTCTAGATTCTCCTTCTCATTGAGAGCTGACTCTATCTTGTGAAGTTTCTCGAGGTTGTGTCCACGCCAGATAAACTTCTCTTCCAATTGATCCCTCTCCTTGGTTAGCTTGCGATTTATTTCTCTTTGACCTGATCAAAGAAGGAAACATATTCAATACCATATATCGTTAAAACCAAATAAGCAATGCTAATGTCTGCTGAGATGAACTTACAATCGACATTGGCTTGCAATTTACCGCACGCCAATGAGAGGCTCTCTTTCTCCCCTTGGAGAGCATCATGTGATCATATCTTCTCTCCCAGGGATGTGAGGGTGTTTGAGTTTCTCGTTATTCTCCCTCAGAGCCTCAACCACTACAACTCCTTCATTGTCACGCACTATGGCGATCTCTTCTAGTAAAGCAGAGTTTTCCCTGCGATAATAACCAAAGAATGTTGTTATGGTCCATCTACGGACTAAAGGTAAAGCAAGACACTTACTGCTTTATGCGGTCACGTTCCGCTTGAACGACCTTGAACCGCTCTATCAGCAGACCGACCATGGTCGCGCTGCGAGCAGAGTTCTACCAAAAAATTAAGCAGACCTTACGAAAAATTCAAGTGAATAATAAGTAACTTGGTGTAAGAACTTCGCTTACCTCCAAGAGATCTTCAAGGAATTTTTCAACCCCTTGGCTGGATGAAGCCAAGTCATCAAGCGCCGCCCCGGTGCTTTTCACCTCAGTGATCAGCTCCAGTGCGAACATTGTGGATCAGTGGGTTGCATAGCCTCGTCGACCAATGGAATGGTACATGCGTCCATGTCCGCGGCCAAGGTCATCACTGCGACCTCGGCTCCCTCATCATCGACGGGTTCGATACATAGCGTATTTGCAACCACCTTGTCAACAACATTGGGTAGCGGCACATCACCAGTAGTCGTAGCAACCTCTGTTGTAGCTGTTGGTCCTGCCACAGTACCACTCATGGGAGGAATACCTACCATAGTAGCGTCTTCCCCTCCGACCATAGCTGATAAAATTCTGCTCACTGAAGTAGGCACAACAATGGTCGCGGGAGTCCTATACATTCAATTCAGAGTCAGATAAGTCAATCCCAACTAAGCGATATGACTTTATCAGGGAAACTATTTACCTAATGCTAAGACCCAGACGATTTTGAGAGCTTGACCCCCCGCTTTGGGGAGAAAGCAGCGAGGATATCACCTTGGATGCGAGCTTCCTTGGAGGCTCTACCAGCCTTCTCCTCTGAAGGATTAGGTGAGTCTCGTCCTCCTCCTCCTTGCTTCCTTCCTCCTGTACAAGCAAAACATAATTCCCCATTGTGCTTATCGGGGTATAAGGAGTGCGAAGGTTTACTACGGCCGCCTTTGAGCCGGTAGCAGTTGCCTTGGGTGAGGCCGCCCCAGCAACCATCAACACTTTAGACTTGCTAGGGGCTGGAGCCTTGGGCTATTTAGATTTCGACGAGGTCGGCCCTTTGGACTAGGGGGTCCTCTTCGCTTTCTTCAAAGGACCACCAAAAGGACCTACATCATCGCTGCCCCTTTTGGCCTTCGCCACTTGGCCCTCGGCCATCTGCGTAAATCAGCATGACATGTTCGTTGGTCAGCCATACCTTGACGGCATGACTTGTCCCAGTTTGCCAAAGGAAACATACCTTTCGACGCTCCCAACAAGGCTCTCTGGCCTCGACAAGTTTGGGTCACCTTCCTCAACTGGATTAAAGACCTTCAGCAGGTAGCTGGCCCTTATTTCAACATCAAAGGAGGCCAACTCTCGACAATACTAACTATCAATCACACCTCCAACAGAAAATAAAATTGAGACATATCCTACCAACTTATCAGGACTGCCATCCCTTGTGGCACCCTCCATCGCTTTGATCTCCCACGCTGGGTGATCCCTCTTTTTCAACGAATTGGTTCGATTTTTCACAAAATCGAGGATCACGTCCCGAGCAGTCAAGCCCGCATCTATGAGACACCTCAGTACTTGGGCTTGTTTTTTTCTGCTCTTCATGGAGGGAAGGGGCGATATCCTTCTCCTTGCTCTTCTCCGGCCGCCGATCGGCGAACCAGAGATGACTCTCCTCCGGCGCAGTGCAGTAGAACCACCTCTGGTACCACTTATGCACCTAGTCGTGCAATGGAAAGGGGAGAAAGTCTTTCTTCTCCCACAAAAAAAAGTAAACATAACCAGGCACGGCCGTGCCCTTTGACATCACCAAGAAGCAGTATTGGCGGAAAAGTGCAACACTGGGCAAAACCCCAATGAATGCCTCACACAAATGCTGGAAGGTGGTGAGGATCAGAACTAAGTTGGCTTTCAGATTCACCAACTCTAAATCAAAATGGGTGAGGACCTCCCGCAAGGAATCTCTTTCCGACAGGTGGAAACCGTAGCGCAAGAAGTCCTCGAACATCACCAACTCGCCCTCCTACACCTCAGGGCTCTCTTCATTCTCCCCAGCCGGCCGCCATGGAATCAGCGACCTAGAGGGAAGATAACCATCGACCTCCAAAGACAACAAACTCTCCTTTGTTCGGTGACTGGATCGTGTCCAACACCCCATCAAGATGGGTTTGTGGTGGAGGAAAGTGATAGCTGCGAACTACGGCTCAAGTGAGAACTTTGCAAAAACTTAGGAAATCTCAATGATGCTTCCGTGCGACGGCAAAGCTCGAGATGAGAGGTTTAAAAACACACTTCCCTCATGGTTCACGCCGTGCGGGAAAAGGTGTTTTTTGTTTTTAATGCACATCAAAACAAACCTGACACACGCACTCACAGTCCCGCGAACGTTCAATGGGAAGTCGAACTGAAAAGATGACTTTTTAGAAACTGAAACACCTTTCCAAAATGAAAGTGTTTTTTTTGGTCAAAAGGAAGCCTTTTCATTTCTACTTTGGGGGCTAGCAGACAAAGATTGCCACTCCCATGATCGCGCATAACTGCCCTACGACAGTCATTCCATAATCGCGATAGTCATTCCGTGATTGCACGCAGAGAGCAT
The DNA here is from genome assembly GCA_019359835.1 of Pharus latifolius. Lineage (NCBI taxonomy): Eukaryota > Viridiplantae > Streptophyta > Magnoliopsida > Poales > Poaceae > Pharus > Pharus latifolius. The sequence continues at coordinate 25,077,504 of CM033325.1, read as the reverse complement.
ACCTTTCTATGGTCGCCAAGAGCCAAGGAAAAAGTCTAAGAAAAGGTTGGACATAGTTCATGAACAGAAATTGGAAAATTGACATGAGAAAAACTATTTTTCATTATTTACAAAAACAAAAAGAAAATACACAAAAGGACAGGTTAAGGATCGGCTTTAGCCCTAGTTGTGTATAAGATAAAATCAGCTTGAATTGCAGCCAGGACGCAGGACTCCTCCAGTGACAAGTTGTCCTTCTTAGGGTCAACTACATACGCTTCGAGAAGACCCGCGACCTCCCTCAGCTTTGCAAGGGTATCTGACAAGGATTATAACCCGAGTTAGTGACCTTTGCCGTTCTATAGTCGCAAGGACTACAGAACGAGATTTTCTACCTCTTTATGGTCTCAGGAGCATAAGAGGGAGACAATAGAATAGTCCAAGGCATACTGGACATAGCTTATTTCATGGTCTCATTCAGTGATGTCAAGGAATTTGTAGCCTTTAGATATCCACAAATACCAAGGTCGTAGAGACTATGGTCTCACGAATACCATGGACATGAAGACATTTTCTCATGATCACCTGGGTCGTGAAGGACATGAGAATAGTTGTGCCTTGTCGTAGTTAATATGCGACCATGGCTTACTAAAGAGATAAAACATTTAACGGCTATATGATTGGACTCATTCAATCATGAATAGTGGTTGAACCTGTTTTATCACTACCGCCGTCTTAGACATTTTATCTCTTTAAGTCTATAGTAACCGTCAAGAAGATGGAGGCGTAATCATAAACTGGTATAGTTGCACATTATAGCCGGCACATGACTGCCTCTCAACGACCCTTTGATTCCGTAACTGATGCTCGACAACAAGCTATAAAAGGAGGATCGTTGGGAGAGATCAAGGGGACCACGCAAGAGATTCAAGACACAACACTTTAGAACTAGCCATAGTAGATTTACATTGATTGTAAGCTAAAGAATAGAAGATTGTTCTTAGTTCATCTAAGAACATCCTTGATTCTGTTCTTGTAACCCTCATTTTACTTAGTGAAATCATCACAGGACGTAGGGCTATTACTCATCATCAGAGGGCCTGAACCTGTATAAATTCCTTCCTTCCTCTGACATAGATACCATCATTTACCTGAGATTCACCTTGGATTGGCTTCACATTCCTTTTTAATGTTTACATAAGTTCGACTAAGGATGAAAGTCCCAATCGTCGACAGCTGGTGCCCACCGTGGGGTCTACTTCAAGGTGTCTTTCTTCATCAGGAATTTTGGTAAACCATGTCAGGAGTTTACGATTCCAAAAATGATTTTGATCTTGTAGATTACGCTGATCTTAACATGGAGGATGAGACTCTCTACATGGAAGAAAATGAAGTTCCCTCATAGCCTGCTGCTGAGGAGCATACTCAGGACTTGATCCATGGTCAAGAACCTAAACAGGCAGCACGTTCACCCCCTGTGAGTCCTACCACATCAAATGGTGAATATGTGTCAAAACCCATCGTCCCAAATGACGCAGGAGATGAGAACCTTGAGTTCAGTCTAGAAGGTTTTGCTCCAGAAAACTGCAACTCTATCTTTGATTTTGAGTCTGACTCAGATGAGGAGATGCTCTCCCCGTCAGCAACTTCGGTTCCCTGGGAAGTTGCTATGCTTTCTAAGGAAACCCCTGAGCAACGTGCTGCTAGGGAAGAAGAAGAACGCAAATGGGAGGAAGATGCAGCTCGTGAGTAGTGAGAGGCAGAGGTTCGTAGGGTTATAGAGAAAGATCTGCAACTTGCGCAATCTCGCCATGATGTCGCAGCTCACGACCTGGCACTTGGAACATCTCATCCGTGACATCATCATGGTCACAGGCAGAATCAAACTCCCTCATCCGTTCCAGCCTGTACTCCGATGGATGAAGCTACGATAACTCCCATGGAACCTCAAAGGAGCACACAGGAGCGGACTCGTGTGATTGCAGATACTCTACGCAATCCTCCTTCGGATTTGGCGAATGATCACAGAGTTTTGTTTGCAAGGATCTTAGTAGATAACCTCGATGAGGTGGCAATTGTTGTCACTTCGACATCGTTCTCACGATCTGCGACTCGTTCTCGTGAGAAGTACAGTTATTATTCGAGCCAGGAGCGTTCCCATTGACACACTCCATCGGTCCGGCATCGTAAAAGCAGGCGTATAGGTAACTCTAGTGACCTCTGTCGTGAGCCAGTACATTCCCATTTAGGACCGTGAGTAGATTCTTCTCACGATTGTAATCTTGAACCGGTGCGTTCATGCTTGGGGCCACAGGTGAGTTCTTTTCGTGACCTTGGTGGAGGTCACGAGGAATAGCAGCCACGTCCTTCGTACGTAGGTTGCAAGGGTTTCCCACTAGGATTACGTGCGGTAATCTTGCCAGATAAGTTTAAACCCGGAACAATTGAGAGATTTGATGGGACTAAAAACCCTTCTGAATTTCTACAGATTTACATCACTACCATCCAAGCTGCTGGTGGTGATGAACGGGTTATGGCGAATTATTTGCCAACTGTTATGGAAGGTCCAGCACGGACCTGGCTTGTCGTGGTATTGCGAATACCCCGGCAGGTTTTGTGAACGATCCTAGCGAAGATTATGCGGCGCGGGCTGACCGGGTGACCGGTCCTCCCCCGTCGGACAAACACAAGAATTGACACGAGGATTTATACAGGTTCGGGTCCCGGTGGGGGCCCTAATCCTATCGGCGTGCTTCCGACCGGAGTCGGCTGGGGAGGCTCTCTCCGGGGGAGAGGCTTCCAGAGCACATCTGTGAGTTTTGGCTATTCCAACAAATGAATCTTTTCTTCTACAACAGAGCGGTACAAGGGCTATTTATAGCCCCAAAAAGAAGCAAAAAGTCTAAACTACCCCGGAAGCCACCGTCGGATTGAGGGGTAGTAACGTCCTTCTCTCGGCCAAGCGCCTTGGATGCTTGACAGGTGGTCACTGATTCCCGAGGCGCTCCTCGCGTGACCTGCACGTGATCAACAACTCGAGACTTTACCTTTAGAAGGGCGATGAGGCCCGGGACATGCGCCGGAGGCCAGGTCCCCGGGCCAAAGGCGACGCCCGGGACCGGCGCCGGAGGCCAGGTCCCGGGAGCCAAAAGGCGGCGCCCGGGGCAGGCACCGGAGGCCACGTCCCCGGGCAAATGGCGGCGCCCGGGACCTGGCACCAGAGGCCAGGTCCCGGGAGCCAAAAGGCGGCGCCCGGGACCAGCACCGGAGGCCAGGTCCCGGGAGCCAAAAGGCGGCACCCGGGGCAGGCACCGGAGGCCACGTCCCCAGGCAAATGGCGGCACCCGGGACCGGCGCCGGAGGCCAGGTCCCGGGAGCCAAAAGGCGGCGCTTGGGGCAGGCACCGGAGGCCACGTCCCCGGGCAAATGGCGGCGCCCGGGACCGGCGCCGGAGGCCAGGTCCCGGGAGCCAAAAGGCGGCGCCCGGGACTGGCGCCAGGGGCCAGGTCCTGGGGGCAAAAAGGCGGCGCCCGGGACGGGCACCGGAGGCCACGTCCCGGGAGCCAAAAGTCGGCGCCCGGGGCAGGCACCGGCGGCCACGTCCCTGGGCAAATGGCGGCGCTCGGGACCGGCGTTGGGGGCCAGGTCCCGGGGGCCAAAAGGCGGCGCCCGGGATTGGCACCGGAGGCCAGGTCCCGGGAGCCAAAAGGTGGCGCCCGGGGCAGGCACCGGAGGCCACGTCCCCGGGCAAATGGCGGCGCCCGGGACCGGCGCAGGAGGCCAGGTCCCGGGAGCCAAAAGGCGGCGCCCGGGGTAGGCACCAGAGGCCACGTCCCCGGGCAAATGTGACGCAACTTACCTGGACTTAGTCTCGCGGAGGTTTCCCCCAAGATGGCTGTTTAATCAGCCTGAAGGCTTCATTTACAATTGAGAAATATTGTGTGATGCAATCCTCAATAATTTCCAAAATTGTTACGAAAATCCTGGCAAGGAAGATGATCTTCATCGCTTGCACCAGACATCAACTGAGACTCTTCACCAATTTGTCAAAAGATTTGTGGGAGTACGAAATACTATTCCCAACATTTCTGACACCTCCATCATCAGGGCATTTAAACATGTCGTCTGATATCAGAGGTTCACCGAAGATTTGCTCATTCATCCACCGTGATCAGTTGCAGATCTCTTTGACATGCCTGATCGTTATTCCAACGCGGCTGAGGCCGTTGAGTGGAATAAGATGGTGGATAAGGGGAATTTACTGCCTCAACTAGGTCTCAAAGTTGACGAGAAGGATAAATCAGGAAAGAAACCTGAGACATCCGCAGGCGGGAAATAAAAAAAGGTAAAGAAAGCCAGAACCACCAATTCCGAGGGGTCACCGGCATCGACAAGCAGCCTCAAGGGAAAGGTAAGAAGGTTCCATTTAAAACTAACAAAGTTCCTCCTGTTGGTCGCGGAGACCAAGTAGACAAACAAGTTAAACCGCAGGGATCGAAGAAATGGTGTCCGTCCCACAACGTTTCATCGCACGATCTCCAAAATTGTCAGACTTGGTTAAAGAAGATAAAAGATGTTTATCAAGGTAAAACTCCTATGCCTACAGTACCAGGTTAGGAACAAACTAGCGGGAGCAAAGGCACTAATGCAGATCGAAGATAAAGCTAGTGGCACAACCATTTTTCGGAATAATTCCAGGTTCCTCTATGTTACCAATTGGCCAGATTGTGTTGCCGGTAACACTTGGGGAACCAGCGAATTTTTGAACAGAATTGATTACTTTTGATGTAATTGATTTTGATTCTGCTTATAACGTCATTTTTGGCAGGCCTTCTCTCGCTAAGTTCATGGCGGTGATGCATTACACCTATCAATGCGTCAAGGTCCCAGGTCCTCATGGCGTGATCACAATTAGGGGCAGTCGGCATATGGCCTTGACTTGTGATCAAATTTCGTTGGAGCTGGTCGATCAACTTCCTCTACAGGATGTCCAAGTTGCGACCTCAACCCCAGATGCGGTCAAGGGATCCCCGCGACAAGAAGAAAAACATAAGTAGGTTTCTTTATTCCCAGATGATCCATCTAGAACTATTCGGATTGTATCAAACCTGGATGACAAATAGGAACTAGAGCTCATTGCTTTCCTCCAGGCTAACGTGAATGTGTTTTCATGGAAAACCTTAGACATGCCTAGAGTCCCAAGGGAAGTAATTGAGCATAGGCTAGCCATTCGTCCTAGACAACGACCAATAAAGCAAAAACCCAGACGTTTTGCTCTTGATCGGCAAGAAGCTATTCGTGAGGAGTTAGATAAACTCCAGTAGGCTGGTTTCATTCGTGAGGTTGACCATCCTGAATGGCTCATGAATCCGGTCATGGTCTTGAAATCAAATGCTAAGTGGCGCATGTGCGTTGATTACACCAGTTTGAACAATGCCTGTCTGAAGGATGATTTTCCTCTTCCCCGCATCGATCAATTGGTTAATTACACTGCAGGATGTGAAATTATGAGCTTCCTGGATGCTTACTCAGGCTATCATCAGATTAGCATGGCAGAAGAAGATGCAGAGAAGACTGCCTTCATCACCCCATTTGGTACTTACTGTTACATCAGAATGCCATTTGGGCTCAAGAATGCTGGTTCCACGTATCAGCGCTTGATGCAAAAGACCTTTATTTCTTAGATAGGGTGTAATTTAGAAGCTTATGTTGTTGATTTGGTTGTAAAGAGCCTTAAGAGCTCTAGTCATATAGATGATCTTACTAAATTTTTTTTGTAATTTGAATAAACATGGAATAAAGTTGAATCCTAAAAAGTGCTCTTTTGGGGTTTCTTCGGGTAAACTTTTGGGTTTCCTTGTTTGTTCAAGAGGCATTGAGGTTAATCGCGATGAAATTCGGGCCATTGAGCAAATGCGATCCTCTTCGACCAAGATGGAAGTGCAATGTTTAACTGGTCGAATGTCGGCTTTGAGTCATTTCATTTCGTGGTTACGAGAACGTGGTTTATATTTCTTTAAGGTTCTACACAAGCACAATGGCTTTTGATGGTCGGATGGAGCCGAAAAGGCCTTTTAGGAAGTTAAAGCATACCTCACCAGTGCTCCGATGTTTGTTTCCCCTATTAAGGGAGAAACATTAATCATCTGGTCAGCGCAGTTCTGGTCGCAGAACGAGATGGAGTGTAATGACTAGTCTATTACGTAAGCGAGGTGCTTAATGGACCAAAGGAGCATTATCCTGAAGTCTAAAAGCTCCTCTATGCTCTGTTAATGGCTTCTAGGAAGCGTAGACATTACTTTCAAGCACATACGATTTCTGTGCCATCGTCTTTTCCTTTCGGAGTCATTCTCCGCAACCCGGAAGTCTCTGGTTGAGTTGTGAAGTGGGCAGTTGAACTTGGAGCATTCGATCTCCGTTTCACTGCTCGAGTAGCAATCAAATCCCAAGTTCTTACAGATTTCATGGTCGAATGGTCTAATCCCGCACCACAGTAATAAGACACGGTGGACTTGGATAATTTCGACTATTGGACGATGTATTTTGATAGTTCTCATAGTTATGAACACTTAGGGGCTGGAGTAGTTTTAATAACACCTCAGGGAGAAAAAACAACCAACAGCTAGTGAAAAAACAACTTGGAGAACTCACGTGGCGATGAGGGGAAGCGGATCCTGGGGCAATCTTGGAGGCGATCTTGGTGCTGAGGAGTCCTTCGTTGGAGCTTCTCTGTGATCTTTGCCTGGCGTCCTCTTCTCTGTTTCTATTGTTCTTCGTCTCCTGTTTGGTATTTTCCCCTCTGGTTTTGGTGGATTCTCTATTTTTTAATTTGGAGGTGGTTCTGTGGACCATGACGTTTGATTCTTCGTCCTTGAATTGTCTATTGGTAGAGATTTTGCCAACTTTATGTGGAGCTCATTTCATTCTCCAGTTACTAAAGGTAATAAATTTTCTTCCAAGGATTCTTCTTAGTGGCTACATTTGGCAGAAGAAAATTTCGTCCTTCTGAGGATTCACTTGCTGTTATTCTTGCTGCCTATTTGGGTAGGCAGGCTTATGATTTTAGAGTCCGTCCTTTAACTGCTTTGAGTTTTAGATTCTCTGTTTGTGATAGAAGAGTTGGTTTTGCTATTCTTAAGTTGAACAATATTTTTCATAATGACTTCGCTGTTTTCTTCTCTCTTTGGAGAGATGGGGGACCTAATTGGCAGAAAGAATATAATCTTTGGATTCTAGAGCAAAATCAAGATTGGAAATTTGTCCATTCTAAGAAGAGATCTTTCTGTCATAGGGTTTCAGTTTTTGATAGACTTCAGGTTGTGAACCAAGATTCGTTGGATCACCCTTCTTTCTCTTCAGTGTTTAATCGTTTGTAGGACTCTTTTAAGCCTCTTCCTTTGTAGGATTCTAGCAGTGGTATTCCTAATCGGCCTTCTAACTTGATTTCCCGGGCTTTCATCACCTATCATAATTGTCTGGCACTAGGTCATTTTAAAAAGAGTGTGGCTCCTCGGTTAGATGTTTAAAATGTTTCAATTATGGTCATTTAAGGAGGTCATGTTTTAAGCGCACGCTAGATTGGAAGAGGAAGATTTTTTCGGTGCCCAAAGCATTTCCATTTAATGGTGGTGGCGCTTGCCTCTCCTTTCATGCCCTTTTCTGGACGAGTCTCATCTGATCCTACGGCTAATATTTCCCCTTTGTTCGGATCTAACTTATCTCCTTCGGTCAGGATTTCTAATTGCAAGGGAAAGTAGGTTATGTGTGCTTCGATTCTTTCGCTGAGTTTTTTGGGTTTCGTGAAAACCCTCCTGTCAATCATTGTGCTGCTTGGCCTTCTTCTTCCTCCAGTGGCATTGTTGATCACTTTGTGCTGGCTTCTTTTCTCGCTACTGCCATTCTAGCAAATTCTCTAAAAGCTATGGCTAATTATTGGACCCTGCTCCTTTTCTGAGGGAAGGTTTAGAAGAGAGAATTGTGCCTAGAAGGCCCCTTCGCTCTAGATGTGTCTCTACTCGTTTTGAGGTTAATGAGAATTTTGCTATTGTTAGCATTGCTCCTGAAGCGGTGGCTCCGAGGCAAGTGGAGAGGAACTACTTTCAAAACACTAGAGGGGTTCCGGTGCATGTGTCTCCCTCTGGTTTAGGTGATGCTCTAGTGCCCTTCCCATCGGCACTTCAAGGGGACACTATGTTGGATGAGGGTTTATATGTTAAAGCTGACTTTATGCTCTTTCTTAATCATCATGATGAAGTCTTAAATTTCAGAAGGGTTAGTTTCAACCAAGAGGTTTGGCTGCTTCTTCTGAACTTTCCTCTGGATTTTTGGTTGTTGAATAATCTAAGTAAAGCTGTCTCCTCCTTTGGCTTTCTTCGCGAATGGGATAGTGATTATCAGAGAATGGGGGACAGGTCTCATGCCTTGGTTAAATGTTTAGTGACTGCTCTGGTTTACATCCCTCGCTATCAGATCATTACATAACCTAATGAAACTCTTGGTAAAAGTTGGATGGTGCAGGTCATAATATGTCATTCTCGTCATAGGGTGCCTTTGAAGGCAATGAGGATGATCTTGAAGACAGGAGGATGGTTTCAATAATCATGAAAATGATGATGATCTTGGAAACTTCAATGATGAAGTTATGGATGATCAAGTGGATGCTAATCATAATGGTAATGATGAGGTGGGTGATCCAGTGTGGGATGCTCTGGTGCCTCAACTGCCTGAGGTTTGGGATGCCTGGAGTATGATTGATGACTCTTCTTCTTCAGATGATGCTTCCTCTTTGCGGATTGTGGTTGGAAATTGCCAGTTTTCTTTGGGATGCATTGTCCCCAGTTGTGGAAGGCTTGTCAGTTGGATGAACTCCCCTCTCTGTCTAAGACGCTCCTGGTTTTTATTCAATGTTGCTGCCCCTAGAAAGGATTCTCCCGAGAGTTTCACTCTAAAGCCTCTCAAGATTCAAAATTCTGTTTCCTTCAAGAGAAATAAGGGAAAGGCTCCTTTGGTTTTCTCTAGTCTTCGTCGCAGTCCCAGGTTGGCGGCAAAGTTCAACGGTTTTAAACCTGGGACGTCTCCGACCATAGTTTCTTCTCTGCCTACTCCAAAACTTTCGATTGAATTGCTTCAAGAATTTGGCTCCTTCTGTGGTATTCCTCTGGAGTTGATCTCCAAGGAAAAATTGCTGGCTCCTTTAATCTTAGATCTAGATGATTAGTTTAGTCAGAGAAGTTATCATGTTGGTTTGTTTTTGGAACCTTTTTTGTTGTGGATTATTGGTCATGACCTGGTTTTGTCATGATGCTTGCTTATTTGTCTTCTATTTTTGTCATGAATCGTGTTAAGAACTTTTGCATTCTCAATTGGAATATTAGAGGTCTTAATGCTCTTGATAAGAAGATTGCTACGCATAACAAAATTTTGGATGAGAATTTCTCTATCATATGTCCCCAAGAAACCAAAATTGAAGAGTTTAACCTCCTCCTGATTAAGTCTTTTTGCCCTAGGAACTTGAATGATTTTGAATTCATCCCTTCTAGTGGTAGTTCTGGTGGAATTCTTACTGCTTGGAACAATAGGATTTTTCAAAAGGAGGATGTTGTCCATAATGATTTTTGTCTCACGGTAATTTTTAAACATAGATTATCTGGGAAATTTTGGATGATTTCTAATGTTTATGGACCTTGCTGCTCTTAGGAAAAGTTGATTTTTTTATCCTGGTTCCGTAACATTTTGGTGCCCCGTCGTATTCCTTGATTGATCATGGGAGATTTTAATCTTTTAAGATTTCCCTCCAATAAGAATAGAGCTTATTTTAATCCTGGTGAAGCTGATCTTTTTAATGATGCGATTGACCACTTGCATCTTGAGGAACTTGTCCTTAAAGGAAAAGATTTCACTTGGTCTAATATGCAAGCCATTCCTACTTTAGTGAAACTGGATTGGTTCATTGTGAATTAGGGTTGGTTGAATGCTTTTCCTAATGCTTTTGTTAGAATCTCTTCAAGCGTGCTTGCATTGTTTCGGTCTCGTCTGTTATTCCTCATGCTAAACTTTTCAGAATTGAAAACTTTTGGGTGGATTGTCTTGGTTCTTTAGACTTAGTTGAGAGTACTTGGAATTCTAGTTTACAGGATGTTAATTTGGCCAGAAGTATTAGTGCTAAATTTAAGCTCTTGAGAAGATCTCTAAAGTTTTGGTCAAAACAATTTAAGATCTCTCGTTATCAAGTGGATAATTGCAATTGCATTCTTACTCTTGTGGATGGTTTAGAGGAACAGAGAGACCTCTACAGATCAGAATTTAACTTTAGAACCATTCTTAAGAGGCATTTATCTGTGTTGCTTAGAATAAGAAATGAATACTAGAAGCAAAGAGGTCGAATTCACTGGGCTAAATTGGGAGATGAAAATACTAAATTCTTTCATTCAGTAGACTCTAATGACTTCAGAGCTAATCATATTGTCTCTTTGGAAGATGATATTGATAGGTTGCTATATAATCATTCTGATATGGCAGAGCATCTTTGGCTTTCTTTCAAGGAAAGAATTGGTATTTCGAATTATCAAGGAATGCAGTTTAATTTGGATGAATTGATTACTCCTCTTTAGGATGACTTGTCCTGCTAGGAATCTAATTTTACTATTCAAGAAATTGACTATGTTGTCTTGAACTTGCCTAGGTGCAAAAGTCCTGGTCCGGATGGGTTAAATGGCTCCTTCTTTCGTGTTTGTTGGCACATTATTAGAGAGGATTTATATGATCTTATTCAACAGTTCTTTGAGGGTCATGTAGATCTTGATAGGCTCAATTCCTCTTTTGTTGTCTTGGTGCCAAAGAAGGATGGAGCAAAAAAGTCTCTGATTTCAGGCCTATTTCTCTTCTTAATAGCTCTTTGAAACTGATCACTAAACTTCTTGCCAATCGACTTCAGAATATGATCACTTCTTTGGTTCATAATAATCAATATGGACTTATTAAATCTAGATCGATTCAAGATTGTGTCGCTTGGGCTTATGAATATTTGCATATTTGCAAAACTTCTCAAGAGTCCTTGATGTTACTGAAATTAGATTTTGAAAAAGCCTTCGATCTCATTGAACATGGAGCCATTTTGGATGTCTTAAAGGAAAATGGGTTTGGTGATAAATGGCTTAATTGGATTAAAATGCTGCTGGATTCTGGATGTTCTAAAATTCTGTTCAATGGCATCCCTGGGAAACAAATTCTTTGTAAAAGAGGTGTTAGGCAGGGTGATCTGCTTTCCCCTTTGCTCTTTGTGTTGGTGGTGGATTTATTGCAATCTATCTTGAACTCGGCTAAGGATAAGGGTTTGCTAAGCCTTCCTGTTCATGTGGAGGGAAATGTTGACTTCCCCATTATTCAATATGCAGATGATACGCTAATTATTGTCAAAGAGGTTGCCTAAGAGATTTTCTTCTTTAAGGTTCTATTACACTCTTTTGCTTCTTCTTCGGGGTTGAAGGTGAATTTGGTAAAATCTTTTTTGATTCCTATGAGTTGTTTTGAGGAACAAACTTCAAGTTTAGCTGGAATTCTAGGATGTCAAATTGGTTCATTTCCCTTCACATATCTTGGTCTTCCCTCAGTCTCACTAAGCCTAAAATTGATAATTATAATAGGATGATTGAAAGAATTGAGAAAAGATTATCCTGTTGGCAATTCTCCTTCCTTTCTTTGGGTGGGAGATTAACTCTGATTAATTCAGTCATCACTTCTTTACCGATGTTTTTGATGTCTTTGCTAAAAATCCCGCCACCACCATTGGAAGGATTGATAGAATTCGAAGAGCTTTCTTATGAAGAGGTCAATCAAGTTGTCATGGTGGTCATTGTTTAATTTCTTGGGATAAAGTTTGTAGACCTAAGAGAAATGGAGGCCTTGGGGTTATCAACTTGAGAACTCAAAACTTAGCTCTTCTCTTAAAATTTATGTTTAAGTTCTTCAACAAGTCCCCATCTCCATGGGTTCAGCTTATGTGGTCCTATTACTACTCAAACAAACTTCCTTTGGATCTTTATTTAGTGGGATCCTTTTGGTGGAGGGACTTATTGCGTCTCTTAACTTTCTTCAAAGGTATTTCTAAATGTCTGACTGGAAGGGGTGATACTTGTGAGTTTTGGAAAGATCTCTGGTGTTCGGAGATTCTTGCTCTCAAATGGGCTGAGTTATTCTCCTTTTTGGTTAGAAGTTTTTCTGTAGAGTTATTTCGGAATATGGGAGATGGAGTGGTTAATTTTCAGCTTCCTTTATCTGATTTAGCTTTTGGCCAATATCAAAGTTTTCTCTCTTTGCAAGTTTCTTTGCCTAGAGATGCAAGATTGAATGATTTCTGGATGCTGATTAATAGCAATCTTCTGAAATATGAAACTTATAAGGTTTATAAATCTTTGATGGGAAGGTTCCCTACTCATCCCATTTTCAAACTCTGTTGGAAAAATCACAGTCTTCTCAAGATTAAAGTTTTCTTCTGGATTTTTCTTTGGGAGAGACTGAATACCAGAGCAATGTTGGAAAAGAGAAATTTTCCTATCCAATCAAATACTTGTGAATTATGTGTGCATGGGACTCTTGAAACCCAGTTTCACATCTTCTTTGAGTGCCCCTTTGTCAAAAGCTGTTGGAACTTGGTTTTAATTGGTTCCCCAATCCCTCTTTCTTGGATATGATTTGGTTGGCAAAAAGAGATAACATTGCTCTTAAAGATTTTTTCATGGAGGTCATCATGGTGGCAATTTGGAACATTTGGAAGATTCATAATAAGAAGATCCTCCAATTCAAAGACTCTAATACTTTGGATTGGAAAAGGGCTTTTATTTCTGATTTAAACCTGGTTGCCTTCCGTTTACAGGAGAGGATTAGACTTCAAATTGTTAGATGGCTTGACCTTTTGTAATTTTCTTTTTCTTTCCTTTCTGTCTTTTGTATTTTGGTTTGCTACTACTCTCTCCTTTTATTTATTTATATATTAATAGAATTAGGCTTCTTGCCTACTGCCTTTGGTAAAAAAAAAACACCTTATGGTGATAAACTCTGGTATGTCATACAATTACACTTTGCTGCTACCAATAATGCAGCAGAGTATGAAGGTCTTCTTGCTGGGCTTTAAGCAGTCAAATCCTTTAGAGTCTGTCGATTAGTGGTGAGGGGAGACTCACAGCTAGTCATAAACCAATTAAACAAGGAGTATAACATCTCCAATGAGACAATGGGTCATTACCTAGATGAGGTGAGGAAATTAGAAAAATACTTCAGTGATTTTGAAGTCCAATTCGTTCTGCGAAGAGACAACATTCTCGTAGACCAATTGTCAAAAATTGGGTCCTCATGTACATCCGCTCCGGCAGAAGTGTTCATCGAGCATTTAAAATCCCCTTCTATCAAAGAAGGGTTAGCAGCAAAAACTGACGTCGCGACCTTAGAGCAAGAAGCAGATTGGATTCATCCATTGAGAATCTATCTTGTGCATTGGGACCTTGCCTGAGGATGAAACCGATAGTGATCAGTTAGTTAGAAAAGCACGCATGTATGGACTCATTGAGGGAATTTTATATAGAAAGGGCACTCAAGGAGTCCTTATGCGATGTATATTTCAAGAAGATGGCCAATCCCTTTTAAACGAAATACGTGGAGGCATATGTGGAACACATGCTTCTTATCGCACACTAGTCGAAAAAGCTTTTTGACAGGGTTATTACTGGCCTACGACATTTAATGATGCTATACAATTGGTCAAGACATGCCCACATTGTCAATTTCCTGCTCGGCAAGTTCATCAACCAGTATATGCTTTGCAAGCTATTCCTTTAACTTGGCCATTTGCTGTTTGAGGAATAGATATTGTAGGGCCAATGCCTCAAGCTGTTAATGGGTACAAGTTTTTTTTGTAGCCATTGATACATTCACTAAGTGGATTGAAGTTGAGCCAGTTCACAATATAATTGCTGCTACTACAAAGAAATATTTTCATAAGAACATAGTGACACGATTTGGTGTCCCAAGTCGTCTCATAACCGACAATGGTTCACAATTTGTCAGCGGTCTTTTCCTAGACTATTGCGACGACATCGGGACCAAGGTCTATTTTGCATCTGTAGCTCATCGACAAAGCCATGGTGCAGTAGAGCGTACCAACAGGAAAATAATACAGGGTGTCAAGAAACAAGTTTTTGACCTCCTTAAGTTACCCTCGGGGGCTTGGGTGGATGAGATCTACTCAATTTTATGGGCATTACGTACCACATCCAGTCGAGCTACAATGAGGAGGAAAACTTTAAGCGAGCTTGAGGTTCTTTAATAGCTTTTCAACTATGGGCTTGACCTTAGCTATGGTCGCCTTCATTTGCTCTTCATTCTCAAAGGTGACATCCTTTGCTAGGTTTGACACCCTATGGTATCATGAAAAGAGACAACCATCTCAGGAGGACCATACTAGTAAGTCTACCATACTAGTAAGTCTTCCATAGCTAAGTGTGACACCCTATGGTTGAGATGGTCGTCTCTTTTCATGGTCGTGCCGAATATAGTTGAGAGTCAACTATGGAAAGGTTAGTGCATTACAAGATCAAGAAAGGACTGAGCTATTCAAGGATGACACGTTTCTCACCTTGGCAAGGAGATAATCCATGATAAGTTGTATAGGTTCGTCGGATATGATCTTCGTATACATGCGGGTAATCATAATGTCTTGCTAGGCACCGCTTATGACTTGTGACTCGGGAAGTTGTTTCCGGTCACGGCCAAATATACACGAACCTACAGGGTCACACACTTAACGGGTTGGAGCATTAATTCGGATGGGATCTGAAACGGATCCCCTACTGGTAAATGGGTTTACCATTAGGATTAGGGTTCAAATTTGAGTAGGACTTATCTGCAAGGCTCTGGATTAGGGATCGCATTTGAGGACTTATCTGCAAGGCCCTATAAAAGGAGGTGCGGTGGGCATGCATCTATCATCTGATCTATTCTGGCTGCCATCATCATCCACGAGATAGATCTCGTGAAACCCTAGCCACGTGCACTGGTGCTAGCACATGGACACGCGGTGCTTCTTCTCTGGACGTGTGGACTTCCGTAGAGGTGCGGCTGTTATTGCCGCACTGCTGGTCATGATCCGGTTGCGACATCGACTCTTCTTCTGCTGCTACGTTGTCGCATCTGCTCGTCTAGTGGTAAATCTCTTCATCTATGATCTATTGCTTTTAAGCTTTTTGGGATTTCAGGTAAAATTATTGAAATTGTGCTAGAGTAGTGAGCCCGTTCCCCAACACCGCGACATCAGTACTTTCATCATTAACAAGTGCTAAGGTTTCAACTTCTTGCACGACAGTGTTAATGATGGGAACCTAAGTGGATATAGTCACATCGTGTGCTGCAGATGTAGCCGCAACACACCCTATGGCAAGAGTTTCCGCCATAGTAGTCGTTGTTTCCTCAACCACACTTGCTTCAATTTCAGGAATTGAAGTTGATTGTTTGGAGGTGGAGCTTGCCCTGAACATTCATTATGATAGCATAGGTTATGACTAACTTAGACTGTATTCACACACAACTAATGAGGTAATTATCTATTACCTAAAATTGAGTCCAATGGAACTTATTTCCTCACTCCCAGGAGATAACAGTGCGGTGAACATCTTCTTAGATGTTCTCTTCAAGGGTTCAGCAGACCTTTTTCTCTGCAGGATGAGGGGGATTTGATCTTCTTCCTCCTCGCTTCCTTCTCCCTGTACGATTGAGGGATAATTTCCAAGTGTACCTGGAGAAAGGTGAGGGCAAAATAATTTTACCATCTTGCCCACTAAACTCGGTTTAACAGCCTTGGACGAAGTTGTTTTTGTGGCCTTTTTAGATTTGCTGGCGGCTACAGACTTCCCCATCCCCATCGATGATTGACCCTTCCCTTTGGAAGGTGTTCTTTTCAGCTTCTTGGCTGAAGGACCCCCAGAAGTCCCTGCATCATCAATGCTCCTCTTCGTTCCAGTTGATTGCCCCAAAAACAACTATTCACAACGAAATGCATTTCTTCGATTACTATTGTTCAACAAAAAAATACATGCAAGTTTGTCGGAAGAGATTTTACCTTTCATCATTCTTGTAGTAATTCAGCACTACCATAGACCAGACTATGCGGTCATGACGCATTCAACCCCCCTTCCATAGTCAGATTAAATAGCTTCATAAGAGTGTTCGTTCTCCTCTCGACATCAAAAGCAGGTAAACCTGTTTGGGAAATGCAATAAGCATATTCAGATTGAAGACAGTTTTCCAATCTACAAAAAGAAAGGCTTTACCTTGTTCATAATCCAAGGTCCTATCTTGCATAGAGCACACCTCCCAAGCAGGGTGCACCCTTTTCTTCAATGGACTGATTCGGCTCTTGATGAAGTCCTGAATCACGTCCCGAGCTATCAAGCCTTCCTATGCTAGACATTGGACAGCGTAGGCTTGTTTCTGCAGCTCTTCATTATGAACAAGGTAAATCCTTTTTCGTTGCTTTTCTCTGGCTGATGATTTTCGAACCAGAGACTGCTTTCTTCAGGAGCAGTGCAGTAGAACCATCGCTGACTCCAGCCATGGATAGAATCCCTCAAAGGAACAACAAGGTAATCTTTTTTTCTCCCTCAAGCGGAAGTATACACATCTAGCAGCATTTGCGCTCTTGGACCACACCAAGAAATAGAAACGGCAGAAAAGAGTGATGCGTGGCAAAACCCCAACAAAAGCCTCGCACAAATGCTAGAAGATGGACAAACTCAATACAGAGTTGGGATGTAGATTTACCAGCTCTAGCCCGAAGTGATTGAGAATGCCAAGCAAAAAATCGCTTTTTGACAGACAAAGTCCACAGTGTATGAAATATTCGAAAAGTACCAATTCATTTTCTTGAACAACTGGTGTTTCTTCTTTCTCAGTTGGGCGACAAGAGATCAGTTGCCTCGAAAGTAAAATGTCTTCCTTCTCCAAGATCTCTAGGCTCTCATTGTCAAAAAAGGTGGATCGGCTCCAGGATGCCATTTGATCAAGATTGAAGAAGAAGGGGTTTTGGAGGAAGAGGGTTTTTTGGCGGCGTAATACGATGAGGTTTGCACAAAGGGTTTTTTGAGACTTTGGACACTATAAGTCACCCTTGCACCCGTCTTTGGCATTAAATGTTTCCCATGATGGATCTGACGAGCGCACCCAAATTCCTTCTTGGGACCTGTTGGAATCCGAAAAGTCATTTAGTTTCGAATTCGGGGCCTGGCTGTCAGTCACTCATCCTATATCCAGGAATTCTATGGTCTCAATTTCTTATCACCACGACCTTGGTTATAGTTATACTACCTATGAATGTTATGGTCGCAGAGATATATTTGCCTGTAGTCATTTTTTCTCGCAGAAGGTGTTTTGCCTGCAATCGCTTTTAATGGCAGAGATAGATATCGGATATTAAAAAATGATTATAGATTATACATAATCTACTAAAGCTCTTAGTGTAAAGAAAATAATTTTATTTCTTATAGTCTTTACACAAGAAAGGGATATTGTCGACCAAAGAGTCAACTTGATCCGAAAGCAAAAGACAAAGTTCTCCAAGGGACAAGTTATCGCCTGTAGGATTAACACTAACTGTGCCCCAAGAGAATCAGCAATGTTCCTTACTCTTTCAACGTCGTCTTTTATTTTGAGCCTACAGTTGGCTCTTATTGCGTCAGAGAGTTCTCTCTGCTCTCGCACAAGATCCCTCTCCTTGCGAGCCAACCTTGCATCCTCATGAGCCCTATTATAATTTTCCCTCAGGCGTTCAACGACCTTGAAGGCAGTCTAGAGGTTGAGTCCTTGCCTGATGAACCGCTCCTCGATCTCCTCTTTTTCTTCTTGGAGAGTTTTGCATAAAGCAGTCTTTTCCCTCATAAGAACCTAGATCTCAGCAAGTTGTTCGCTGAGAACGCACAATGCCTTGTCCTCCTATAAACAAAAGGATTAATCCAGGTCGCATACAAGAATAATTGAGGAAGAAAATGTACTTACCATAGAGGCAGATGCTAGCTGGACCACTGAAGGGATTTGTCATGGTATTGTGAATACCCCGGCACGTTTTGTGGACAATCCTAGCGAAGAAAACGCGACGCAGGTTGATTGGGTGACCGGTCCTCCCCCACCGGACAAACACAACAAGTGACACGGAGGTTTATATAGGTTCGGGTCCCGGTGGGGGCCCTAGTCCTGTCGGCGTGCTCCCGACCGGAGTCGGCTGGGGAGGCTCTCTCGGGGAGAGGCTTCCGGAGCACACCTGTGAGATTGGCTATTCTAGCAATAATGAGCAACTTGTTCCTACAACAGGGGTACATGGGCTATTTATAGCCCCAAAAGAAGCAAAAAGACTAAACTACCCCGGACGCTACCGTCGGATCGAGGGGTAGCAACGTCCTTCTCCCGGTCAGGTGCCTCGGATGCTTGACAGGTGGCCGCTGATTCTCGAGGCGCTTGCCATGCGACCCGCACGTGACCAAGGCGCTTGTCACGTGACCCGCAAGTGACGCGGAACCAGGGGCTCCTGTCCCCGGAAGGACGATGACGCCCGGGACAGGCACCGGGGGCCATGTCCCCGGTGAAAGGCGGCGCCCGGGACAGGCACCGGCGGCCATGTCCCTAGGCAAAGGGCGGTGCCCGGGACAGACACTGGGGGCCTTGTCCCCGGGCAAAGGGCGGCGCCCGGGACAAGCACCGGGGGCCATGTCCCCGGGCGAACGGCGGCGCCCGGGACAGGCATTGGCGGCCATGTCCCCGGGCAAACGGCGGCGCCCGGGACAGGCACCGGGGGCCTTGTCCCTGGGCGAAAGGCGGCGCCCGGGATAGGCACCGGGGGCCATGTTCCCGGGCGAATGTGGCGCAACATACCTGGACTTAGTCTCACGGAGATTTCCCCCAACAGCAGCCCCCCATGCCCTCCGGGGACGATGCTCGAGTCCCCGGAGGGTATGGTACATGTCGCCGGGAAAATCTCCGGGTCAAGCTACCGGGACCGTGCCGCTTTGATTTCCGTGCCGTTTGGCCATAAATGCGCTCGAGATTCGAATTGGTGCCTCGGTTTGCGCGCCCATTCCTTCGCTTCCCGCCCACCGTTTGAATTTCAACGGCACAGATGTACCGTGAAGTGCCACGTGGTGCCCATCTGGGCCACGCTTCACCTCTATAAATAGGGCCTTTGGGGGGCCCGGAGAGCTTATTCCAAATTTTCCAAACTCCAGCGCCCTTAGCTCTCCCGGTAGCCCCCTCCCGGTAGCTAGCTCCCAGAATCTTAGTCTCCGGAACCTTTAGGTCCCTCCCGCTCCCGAAGTCTTAGCCACCGGAAAGAACTTGATGGCGCCCAAGGGCCAAGCGAAGACCACGGAGGTGCCCCCAGAGGAAGTGGCTCCGTACTTCCTCTGGGCCTCCGAGTTCACGACCGGGGACTTAGAGTCCCTAGTCGATCGGGGAGTTGTCGAGGACGGGGACGTCCGGATCCCCGTGAAGAAGGATGGAGCCCCCCGTCCCAGGCCCGGAGAGGTTGTGGCCTTCGAGGCCTTCCTCGAGGCGGGGCTCCAGCTCCAGGTGCACCCATTGCTCCGGGAGTTCATGAAGGAATATGGGGTGGCTTTGAACCACCTCACGCTGAACGCCATCGTTCGGATGGGCTTATTCATATGGCTCTTCGAGATGGCGACCGGATGGGAGCCCACCCTGCGAGCCTTCCGGTACTTCTATGAGCCGGCAGCGAGGAGCTCCCACATGGTGAAGGGGGGACCCAAGTCCCCCTTCGGCTCGGTGATGGTGCAGATGCTACCGTCCCGGGTAGCTGACTACCGGGTGGCGGCCTCCCGGGACCACTGGGGCGACTTGATCCGCAGGTGGTTCTACCTCCGGGTTCCGGACGACGGGGTGGTGTATTCCCCGGAGGCCCCCACCTACAGCCGGTCATCCGCCCCGAAGCCCCCGGTGTGGACGGAGGAGGAGCTGGAGCTCCTCGGAAAGGTCATCGCCTCCCGGGGCGCCCACTCTATGTGGGACGCCGCCGAGGAGATGATCCTCTTGAGGATCTCCCCCTTCTCGTGAAGGAGAAGGGGGATCGAGATGTGCCCGGAGCAACGGCCCCCGGTGAAACCGGTGACTCGACATAAGTCCTCGATGACCTGGTTCATTAGATTTACAAATTTTTCTAAATTTTTCTAACTCCGACGTAAGGCAGTCCGGCCGTACCCGACGGCCCGGGAGAAGGCAGAGAACCTCCTGGGGAGGTACTTCGCCGATGAGCACGAGCGCATCGTGCGCGTCGTGGGGGAGGGCCCTCCCTGGAACCTGGTAGCCGAGGCCTTCGGGCTAAAGCTACTGGAGAGGAAGCCCCTCCCTACCCCTGGATCGCACAAGCGGGGGAAGGAGGCTGCCGGGGGCTCTGAGCCAAAGAAGGCCAGGGTTCAAAAAGCCC
Source organism: Pharus latifolius (assembly GCA_019359835.1). Lineage (NCBI taxonomy): Eukaryota > Viridiplantae > Streptophyta > Magnoliopsida > Poales > Poaceae > Pharus > Pharus latifolius. Next base: position 25,057,055 of record CM033325.1, on the reverse strand, counting down.
CCGGCCCATCGACGACGTCGGCCTTGACGCCGATGAAGGCTCGGGAAGAGACCCCCGGGACCGGGCGCGCCCGGGCGCCGGCCCGGAAGGAAGCAACGCCCCCTCCCCCGGAGAGCCCCGTTGAGGGTCGGGGGAAGGGACTGGCCGCGGGCGGGGAGGCGTCCGATTCGGCAGACTACGCCCCCTCGCCGCCTTCGGCAACAGCCCTCCTGGCGCCCGCGGCACCTTTGGAGTCGGAGAGGCCGGAGGTGAGGTTCGCGGAGGCCTCGCCTCCGCGGGTGGAGTGGCCGGTAGACGAGGGGGGGAGCCCCTCAGTCTATGGGGCCCCTCCGGAAGCGGAGGTCCCGGGGGCCCAGCAGCCGGGGAAGGGAAAAGGGCTCATGGTCCCTCCCCGGGGAGGGACCCCCTCCAAGAGCTCCTCGGCTACCTCCTCGGAGGCCACCTCCTTGGCGACAAAGACGCCAACCATCGCCACCCCGGCCCACATTATGCCGGGCGCTTAGGTCCGGGGGCCCGTCATCGGTCGCGACGGGACCGGCACTGGGCGGGAGACCCCCCTTCTTTCCGTGGGGGAGGTCGACCGCTACTCGGAGGGCCTGCAGACCCAGAAGGTCCAGGCCTATGTCTTGGAGGGGACGCTCCGTGAGCATTTTGGGAAGCTTCCGTCTCTCCAAATCCAGGTACTTACCCGAACCGGTGGGTGCTTTCTTTCGGCCCCCTAAACTCGATTTTTTTCTAACTCTTGAGTTTGTAGGGGGCGGCCATTACCTGGGGGCTTGAGCAGCGCATCGGCCGGCTGCTGAAGGATGCGGAGGAGAGGGCCGCCGCCTTCCTGGAGCAGCGGGATGATGCCCTCTGGGAGCTGGCCCGGGTCCGGGCCCAAGTCCATGTCTCCGAGACCGTCAACGACCCCCTCCGGTATGAGGCCAAGGCGAACGAGGAAGCCCTCCGGGAGCTCGAGGGCTCAAGCCTCCGGGCTGTGATGGACGCAGGCTGCTCCGTCCGCTCGGCCCTCGAGGGCCTTGGCGTGAGCCTAGGCTCTGGGAGCAGCTCCGAGGTGCCCCCGGCCACACTCACGGAGGCTTTGCGTTTTCTCAATGCACAAGTCTCCGTGATCCCGGAGGCCGCAGATGCTCGGGTGCGAGGCCGGGCAATCCCCGTGGTGGTGGCCGTGGCCGGGCTCGTGGAGCACCGGGGGGTGGGCGCCCGGGCGATCGGGGGCCGCATCCCCCGGAGCTTCCCTGAGTTTTTCGAGCCCTCGCGCCTGGAGGTGGAGCCGCTCGGCGGGGGTTTCTAGACCGGATCGTCCGGGTGAGGTTCCCAGCGCCGACGCCTCGGGCAGAGGATGCCCTGGCCCCGGCGGAAGCCCCCCGGGGGGAGGACGCCAATGATAAAGTATGAGCCTCCCCCCGGGTCTTAGATAGGACCCTTTTTTGCTTTCTTAGTATTTTGTTCCCGGTAGCTGTTGATCGAAGGATGCCGACTAGAGGGGGGGTGAATAGGCGGTTTTAAAATTTTTCTTCTAAGTTAGGGTTTAACAACCTAAGATTGCAATAACAAATCTTCTAAGGATATGAAAGACAATTCAATTCAGATTTTGCACTTTCTAAAATATTAATAGCAGCAATTCAATCACTATGAAAATTAAGCAAGTAGTAGAGGTAACCGAAAAGATCGAGTTTTTCCCGAGGTCTCAGAAATTTGCCGATTTCCACTAATCCTCGTTGAAGCGCTCTTCGCTTGAGCTTATGCTTTGATTTCACTAGAGGTAGCCCTTCTCCTCTCCGGATAGGCGAGCTCCGAGCCTTTACAACCAATCGCCGGGCCTCTCCGACACACCGTCGATGGAGAGATCGCCGGACCTCCCGGGTCGTCTAGGTGACGGCAATCACCAAGAGTAACAAGCCTAGCACCTTGCTTGATCAACCTCAAAGCTTGATGAACACAATGCAAATGCAAGAAGGCTTGAAAACAAATTCACTGAACTAGCACTCAAGATTTCTCAAGTTTTGACTTCAATTGCTAGAGAATGGATGTGAGAGGGCTTGCACACTGTTGCTCAGGGTTTTTGAGATGTATTTCATGTGTATAAGACATCTACAACAGTGATCTATTTATACTCTCAGCAAAAACGGTCGAAATCAAGAAGATTAGGCGAAAGTTGTACTGGCCGGACATTGTCCGGTCACTTCGGACAATGTCCGGTCAGTACAAAAATTTTGACCGTTATTCACGTGAAATGCGAGTGTCAGTAGCCGTTTGGATTAAAATGTGAAGGCCGGACAAATGTATTTGTCCGAAAAAAATGTCCGGACAGATGCATTTGTCTCTGTTTACACCCCTGTTTAAAATGATTTGTACACGCAGGACAGATACATTTGTCCGGACAAAATATCCGGACAGATGTATCTGTCTCTGTTGACACTTAACAAAAAACACTCCAGATTTTTGTATGGGCCGGACATATGGGATTTGTCCGGACAAATAGATTTGTCTCTGTTAACACAGCCCTTACAAAAGCCCAACATTTGTATTGGCCGGACATTGTCCGGTCACTTCGGACAATGTTCGGTCACTTCAGACACATCCTCCGGACAAATGCATTTGTCTTAATTTAATATGCTGTTAACATTTGTACTGACCGGACATTGTCCGGTCACTTCGGACAATGTCCGGCCTTCACCGGACAGATACATCGGACAAATGTATTTGTCTCTGTTGCACTTGTTTGCTAAGTTCTGAAATTGTTTGTATTGGCCGGACATTGTCCGGTCACTTCAGACACTGTCCGGCTAGTACAAAACGAAAACAGACTTATGAATTTTTTACTCAACTTTGATTTAGGGCAAATGCAAATGCAAAAATGCTTCTAAAAACTTCAAGGTTGATCAAGAAACTTGTGCTAAGACCCCTCTTAATAGTACGACCATCTAACCTATTAAATTTCAAAACAAGAAGGCGCTAGGTTTAGGTATTTGTACTTTTGCCGAGATTTTCGTCGTTTTCGCTTCATGGAGTTTTGATAACTTTGCTTTGTCTTTCCTTGATGCTTTCTCCTTTGATCTACCTGAGACTCACATATAGAGGTTTGTCGCAAATATCACGGATGTCATTAATCACCAAAACCCTAATTAGGGCTCAAGATTCAACAGTAGCTTCTTAGAAGAAGCCCCGGACGCTTGTACAAAACATTTTGAAATGCAATGGAAATTGAAATTTTTCTAAGTCTTGAATGAATGCAATGTTACCAGGCTTCCCAGGAGGTTACTCCCGGGCGAAGGTTCGGAAGAAGTTCCCCGGGGACCAGGCCTTTGAGCCCAGCTAGGTGCCCCCCAGGGGCCGCCCAAGCTGCTTTGATCTTGCTAAGTCTCATCTTCGGGGAGCGCAGCGGGGACGTTGTCCGGGAGCTGATCTAGTTGAGATGGCATCCGGAGTGGCACTTGGATAACTTTGATAATCATCGCGCCAAACTGTCCCCCCCGCGTCCGGGGTCCCCGATGATCCCCCCGCTTGGGATACTTCCACCGGCGGGCCACGAGTATTGGCCCGAGGACCTGCTCCGGGAAGCTCAGCGTTGCATATGCGGGTTGTACCGGGACCTTAGCCGGGAGCTATCGAAGGGCCTCCGGGACTATTAGGCGTAGGAGCTTTGGGACGTAGAGAATTTCTGGGTTATGACCCGGGTTGTACCATTTTCGATGCCCACTGGAGGGGGAAGATGTCCTCCGGTTGAATGATCAATAAAGCTGTTTGCTTGTTGTTGCTTTGAGAATCTTCTTTTGATAAGATAGAGCTAAGTTTGTTCATTTTTCTTGGATGGTCCGGACGACTTCTTTTGATAGGATAGAGCTAAGTTTGCTCGCTTTTCTTGGATGGTCCAGACGACTCCCGGGGGCTCCTTATCCCCCCTGCCCACAGCGGGCCGGAGGGTAGCTCCGCACGCTGTGGGGGTGACAAAGCCCACGGGATGAAGATGAAGACCTGTGGCATAAGAATTTTTCCAAGTTAAAAAATTCCAAAACGAGGTTTCCGGGGATAAACTTTTCGGGAGACAATCGTCCGGTCACCGTGAGAACGGGGAGCCGGTAACGAAGATTGACACCCGAGTCAATTCAAATAAATGCACTGTTGGTTCAAGACAGATTCGAGCCAGACACGTGCCCGGCGGTGCAAACTCAAGTCATTCTGAGAAGCATCAGCCCGAAGTCGCGGGTTTTGCGCCATCAGACCGCAGCTAGTCCGCGGTCAGGGATTCGTGTGCTATACGCGAACAGAATGTCGGAGATGTTGCGTGATCAGCCAACATCCCGCGGTCAGAGCACTTTCGACCAGGGTACTTGGGGTTCATCTGTCCAGCTGTCCCTATAGCGGGAATATCCCAAGTATCCCGAAGATTCTTCCACGTGGAAGACCAACCGTCAGGAGGATAATACGTGCAGTTATTCATGAATAACACGTGTTAAACCTACGTGGGGGTTAAGAGCGGTTTTCCAAACCGCATCTAAGCAACTGTCTGATGTAGTTACAACATGGCACCCTTTCGACCAGTATAAAAGGGTGGCAAGATGCATCAAACAGGGAGAGATGAACATCTCTGATACAAGCGAGATTCAACACATCTCAACCACTCAAACAGCCAAGTCTACGGCCTAGATTAGATAGTTTTTTGCAAGCCTCCTTGGCTTCTTTTTGTACACTTGCATAGGAAAAACCTTCGCCTGTGAAGGTCTTTTCCCGCCATTTTGTAAATCTTTATCACATATAGTGAAATCCCAACAGGACGTAGGGCTATTACTCTCACCATCGAGGGCCCAAACCTGTATAAACCTCTCTGTGCTCCTGTTCTCCATATTTCTACATACCTTCCCGGAGGGTCATCTTTAAAGGTCTCGCTATTACAAATTTTGCATAAGTTCGGCTGAGGACCCCGAGTCCAAATCGTCGACAGCTGGCGCCCACCGTGGGGACTTTCTCAAGGCGTCCTAATTTTAATCTGGAGGTTCGCTGAAACATGGCTGGAGTATATGATTCCGAGAACGATTTTGATCTCGAGGATTATGCTCACATTCCAATGCCTTCTCCAAGTGATCCTGTTCCAATGGAGGAGGTTGAAGGCCAGAATCTTCCAGAGGTGGAATCATCTCTCCAGGTCATGTCCATCGACCAGGGGGCGACTAGCGCAAGGTCAGAACCCACGGAGGTTCTTAATGCGCTAGAGGATGAATCCGGTCCATCATACGACCCCGCTGAGGGGAAGGATGATATCGACCTGGAAATCAGCCCGGGGAGATTTGGCCCTGATAACCTTCACCGTCTCTTTGATTTCGAGTCCGACTCGGAACAAACCGAGATGTTTTCCCCATCGACAACCTCTCTCCCTAGACAGTTCGCTGCCTTGTAGGAGGAGACTCCTAATCAATGGGCTGTTAGGGAAGAACGGGATCGCAAACAGAAGGAGGATCAAGATCTCGAGCAACAAAACAACGAACTGCGCAGAACTGCCCTAGAGGCTCTTCAAGATGCGCAGGCTCGTTACGATGCTGCTCCGAGTTCTTCTCGACGGTCACGCGGTCGCAAACACGACCAGACCCCTTCTTTGCCTCCTGAGCGTTTCCCGGTGGATGAAGAAACAGTAACACCTGGTGCCCCTAGGAGAAGTACCCATGGTTGACTGCGATCTATCGCGGAAGTCATGCGTAACTTTCCTCCTACGGTCACGGATGTGCAGAAACCAGCCTTCACCAGGATCCTGGCGGAAAGATTGGATGAGGTCGCGTCTGAGGCGACCCCAACAGCCTCTTCCCGGTCGGTAACACGTTCCCGCGAACGAGAGTGCTCTCACTCTGGTTCTGGCCGGCGAAGTTATCCGCCGCCCGTACCATCCCGACAGGACAAGTACAGGCGCACACAGGATTCTCGTGGTAGGGATCAGGTCCCTGTCCACTCCCGTTTGGGACCGCGAATAACTTCACCGTTGCGTGAGGTCGCTCGTGACCCGGTCGAGAGTCACAGGGCAGTTCACGGTCCCTACGTCGGTTGTAAAGCTTTCTCGCCCGGCCTACATGCAGTCGTTTGGCCTGATAAGTTTCGACCAGGGGCCATTGAAAGGTTCGACGGAACTCAGAACCCATCCGAGTTCCTTCAAATCTATATCATTGCCATCCAAGCGGCAGGGGGCGATGACCGGGTCATGGCCAACTACCTGCCTACAGTCCTCGAAGGACCGGCTAGAACCTGGCTGTTTAATCAGCCCGAGGGTTCCATTTACAATTGGGAAATGCTGTGCGACGCCATCCTCAGCAATTTCCAAAACTGTTACCAAAAGCCGGGTAAAGAGGACGATCTTCATCGACTACGACAAACTTCGACCGAAACTCTTCGACAGTTTGTCAAGAGGTTTGTTGGGGTGAGGAATACCATACCGAACATATCCGATGGCTCCGTTATCAGGGCATTTAAACATGCCGTTCGATACTGGAGATTCACCGAAGACTTGCTCATCCACCCTCCATGATCAGTGGCCGATCTGTTCGACATGGCCGATCGATACTCCGACGCAGCCGAAGCAGTCGAATGGAACCGAATGGTCGACAAGGGTGACCTACCACCTCAACCAGGTTTTAAAGATGCCAGGAAAGAAGATTCAAGCAAGAAGCCGGAATCTTCGTCAGGTGGGAAGTCAAAAAGTCGAAGAGGAACCACTCTGGACAGTACCGTGAGGTCACAGTGGCAGAGAAGCCACCTTCGACCAAAGGTAATAAGCCTTCATTTAAGAATAAAACTGCCTCTGGTGGTCGTAGCGCCGACCAGCCAGAAAAGTCAACTAATCCGCAGGAAGGCAAGAAGTGGTGTCCACTCCACAACTCCGCAGGCCACGACCTCAAGAACTGCAGGAGTTGGTTGAAGCAATTGGATGACTTCTACCAAGGAGTTGGGCCAATGCCGACCTTACCAGCTAAAGAACAGGTGTGCAGACTTAGAGACACCGACGGAGACGAGGAAATGTCCTACCAGGTACCTCAAAATCATATTAATGTTATTTTCGGGGGTTCTTCTTCTTTCGTTTCGAAAAGGCAGTTTAAAGCCTTTTACCGAGAGGTCAACCAAACGGAGACATCTCTTGGTGAACCTCAATACCCCCGTTGGTCAGATACACCTTTGACATTTGATCGCTTTGATTGTCCCGCGGGGCTTACTCGACCATTGAGACTCCCTCTGGTCATTACCCTGATCATCAGTAACGCGAGAGTCGAAAGGGTCCTGATCGACGGAGGGAGCTCCCTTGACATTTTATTGGTCAAGGCACTTGACGAGATGCAAATTCCTCGTTCAAAGATCAAGCCCATAATCCATCCGTTTTATGGGATAATCCTAGGCCCCTCCATGATGCCGTTGGGACAAGTGGTCCTCCCGGTCACACTGGGAGAACCGGACAACTTCCGAACAGAATTGGTTACTTTCGACGTAATCGATTGTGATTCGGCTTATAATGCAATCTTTGGCAGGTCAACTCTTGCTAAATTCATGATGGCAACGCACTATGCTTACCAGTGCGGCAAATTGCCTGGCCCCAAAGGTGTCATCTCGGTCCGAGGTAGTCGCAACGTGGCACTCACGTGCGACCGGCTACCTTTGGAGATGGTCGATCAACTTCCCCTCCGGGATGCCCAAGTCGCCACCGTCGCCACTGATGTGATCAAGGCTGCTCCTCGACCAGATGAGAAACTCAAACTGGTTCCATTATACCCAGATGATCCATCCAAGATAATTCAGGTCGGATCAGGTCTGGACGACAAATAGGAACTCGAGCTCATTACTTTTCTCCGGGCCAATGCAGATGTGTTTGTGTGGAAACCGTCCGACATGCCCGGTGTCCCAAGGGAAGTAAACGAGCATAGGTTAGCAATTCGGCCTGGACAACGACCAATAAAGCAAAAGCTCAGGCGTTTTGCTGTTGACCGACAGGAAGCCATCCGAGAAGAGTTGGACAAACTCCTAAAGGCCGGGTTCATTCGTGAAGTCGATCACCCGGAATGGCTCGCCAATCCGGTCATGGTCCGCAAGTCAAATGGCAAGTGGCGCATGTGCGTCGACTACACTAGCCTCAACAGTGCTTGTCCGAAGGACGACTTCCCCCTTCCCCGCATCGACCAGCTGGTCGACTCAACCGCGGGTTGCAAACTGATGAGCTTCCTGGACGCTTACTCAGGATATCATCAAATTAGCATGGCAGAAGAAGATGAAGAGAAAACTGCCTTCATCACCCCGTTCGGCACCTACTGCAACGTCAGAATGCCGTTCGGTCTCAAGAACGCAGGTTCCACGTACCAGCGCTTGATGCAAAAGACCTTTCTTTCCCAGATAGGGCGTAATCTCGAAGCATATGTAGACGACTTGGTTGTAAAAAGTACCAAGAGATTGTCTCATTTGGATGATCTCACTGAAACTTTTTGTAATTTAAATCGCTTTGGAATAAAATTAAACCCGGAGAATTGTTCTTTCGGGGTGTCTTCAGGAAAACTCCTTGGTTTCCTTGTTTGTTCCAGGGGCATTGAAGTTAATCCTGAGAAAATCAGGGCCATTGAACAAATGAGGTCGCCCTCGATCATGAAAGATGTTCAACGCCTAGCTGGTTGCATGGCAGCCTTAAGTCGCTTCATATCGCGACTAGGCGAAAGGGGATTACCTTTCTTCAAAGCCTTGCGGAAGCATCACAGTTTCACATGGTCGGATGAGGCCGAAAAAGCTTTTCAGGAGGTTAAGGCGTATCTATCCAGTCCGCCAGTGTTGGTGTCTCCCGACAAAGGAGAACCATTGCTTCTTTATCTGGCGGCCACACCGCATGCGGTCAGCGCTGTCCTGATCGCGGATAGGGAAGGAATACACAGACCCATCTACTATGTGAGCGAGGTGCTTCATGGTCCTAAGGAGCGTTACCTTGAGGTCCAGAAGATACTTTACGCGCTACTGATGGCTTCCCGTATGCTACGACACTACTTCCAAGCTCACAAGATCACAGTACCCTCCTCCTTTCCTTTGGGGGATATTGTCCGAAATCCAGAAAAATCTGGTCGAATCGCTAAATGGGCGGTCGAACTCGGTGCCTTCGATATCCATTTCACGCCCCGCACGGCGGTTAAGTCTCAGGTTTTGGCCGACTTCGTGGTCGAATGGACCAACCCTGAGCCACCCGTGCAGGTGCCAGAGGAATTGGAATGCCCCGATCACTGGACAATGTACTTTGACGGCTCCCGTAGTTTTCAACACTCGGGGGCTGGAGTGGTCTTAGTTACGCCTCAGGGCGAACAGCTTAAGTATGTCATCCAACTACACTTTGTTGCGACCAACAACGCGGCAGAGTATGAAGGTCTTCTTGCAGGGCTCCGGGCAGCAAAATTCCTCAGAGTCCGTCGATTAGTGGTGAGGGGAGACTCACAGCTGGTCGTAAACCAGGTAAACAAGGAGTACAACACCTCTGATGAGACAATGGCTCATTACCTGGGGGAAGTGAGGAGATTGGAAAAACACTTCAGTCATTTCGAAGTCCAATACATCCCGCGAAAGGACAACATTCTCGTAGACCAATTATCCAAAATTGGGTCCTCACGCACATCCGCTCCGGCAGGAGTGTTCATTGAACACTTGGACCGTCCTTCGATCATGACTTCGGTCGAGGATGATCCGGTAATAGCCTGCGTTACCAACCTCGGTCAGGAATAGGATTGGACTCATCCATTGAGAGTCTATCTTGAACATGGGACCCTACCCGAGGACGAAACCGAAAGCGATCGATTAATTCGAAAAGCGCGTCTGTACAAGCTCATAGATGGGATTTTGTACAGAAAGGGTACTCAAGGAGTATTCATGCGCTGCATATCTCAGGAGGAAGGAAAATCCCTCTTGAAAGAGATACATGACGGTGTATGCGGTGCGCACGCGTCATATCGGACACTGGTCGGAAAAGCTTTTCGACAAGGATTCTACTGGCCTTCGGCACTCGATGATGCCAAGCATATGGTCAAGATGTGTCCTCAGTGTCAGTTCCACGCGAGACAGGTTCATCAACCTGCCTATGCGTTACAAACCATTCCCCTTGCATGGCCTTTCGCGGTCTGGGGAATGGATATTGTTGGTCCTATGCCACAAGCGGTCAACGGGTACAAGTTTCTGTTCGTAGCCATTGACATGTTTACGAAGTGGATTGAGGCCGAACCGGTACGAAATATTACCGCGTCAGTAGCACAAAAGTTCTTTCATAAGAACATTGTTGCTTGATTTGGTGTTCCAAACCATCTTATCACCGACAATGGTTCTCAGTTCGCCAGTGATCTTTTCCTAGACTACTGCGATCAGATCGGAACTAAGGTGTGCTTTGCTTCTGTGGCACATCTGCAAAGCAATGGTGCTATAGAACGGGCCAATGGGCAGATACTGCAAGGCATCAAAAAACGTGTTTTTGATTGCCTTAAGACTCGCTCAGGGGCTTGGGCAGATGAGCTCTACACCGTTCTATGGGCGCTACGAACTACCTCTAGTCGAGCCACCGGTGAGACGCCCTTCCATCTGGTCTATGGGGCCGAGGCTGTGTTGCCTATGGAAGTTAGTATTGGGTCTGTTCGGACAGAACAATTCGAACAAGTTAATCAGTCCGAACAGCGATCACAAGATCTCATCCTCTTAGAAGAAAGGCGTGATCGCGCTTTGATCAAGTCTGCGGCATACTTGCAAGCTTTGCACAAGTATCACAGCAAAAGGGTGCGACCACGTAGTCTTAACGTGGGTGACTTGGTGTTACAAAAAATCCAAGACCAGTCTAATCGCAACAAATTCTCCCCGAAGTGGGAAGGCCCTTACACTGTTGTCTCAGTGCCGCGACCAGGATCCGCACGGTTAGCCATGGAGGATGGTCGAATTTTGTCCAATACTTGGAACATCGATCAACTTCGCAAGTTCTACGTGTAAGTACTCAATCCCTTTTCCTGTTCAATTAGTATCTTTTCATGAAACAAAAAACATTTTGGTTTCATACGATGAATATTTCCCTTTATGCCCATGTGCTACGAATTTGGCTCGGGGGCTGGTCGTCGGCGGTTAGATCATTACAACGTTCTAGTCGGATTCGCTGGCCGATCTCATGACCACTTCCAGACAAGTCACTCCTAAATAAGCCGTTTCTCAATGCACGCGGGGCTTTCTGGCAAGTCCTCAGTTATCTGAGTGGCTGTCGGTTTGTAAACAAGGCTAGGTGTTATACTGATCATAATTGTTGGTTCGATCACACATCCCTGGTCGTTATATTAACTTCTCTCCTGCGTTTGTAATACTAAGTCTTCAGTATCTACAATCACAGGCGGGGGCTAGGGGGATATGTTTATAATATGAAATGACATAAAACAAGAATATATTTTAGAATATATTCATTTTTCAAAAATGGATTTCAACATACATTGCATTGCATACAATTGTTTCTATACAGAAGTAGGGATCACTCGATCCCAAGCTCAGTCAGGAGCTTATCTACAAGGGGCCCGATCTCCTCCATGATGGCCTCTAGTTGTTCCTCACTCTTGACCTCAACCGGTCCCACCAATGGATTCAGACCTGCATCTGGGCCATGGTGAAGTCGAACCCGGCTGAGAATGGCGGAAGCGGCTGACCGAACCCTGGTTCTGATTGCCTCTTCTCGTCGTCGTGTATCCTCAGGAAGATACTCGAGAAGTGACTCCGCTTGGGCCATGACTAGCGTAGACCAGTCATTTAGGCTGAGATTATCTCTTGTGGTTTCGACCACATCAGCCCTCAGGAGATGAGCCACCGCCTTCAGTTTTTCGAAGATCGAACGGCTCAGCTCTCTGATCGCCCTCTCGGAAGTTTGAATAGAACCCTGGAGGATCACCTTGTCCTGACTGAGTTGTCTTATCTGACCCGCTTGCGCTGCAGTAAGAGAAAGGATTACTTACTTGTCATGAAGTTAAGTCTTCCTAATCAGGAATCGACTTAGCAGAGAGTTGTGACTGCAGCTTGTTGTTTTCGATCCCTTGGTGTGCAGTCACTGAGATCGAATGAAGCTTTACCGTGGCCACTTCTTTTTTCAATAATGCCACCTCTCTGTAGTAGAACAGAAGGAGTGGTGATAGCCAATTTGTATCTATACAAGTTAAAGAGTAATGATCCTTACCTGCGCAAGCTGTCTCATTCTTTTTGTATGGCCTCTCCGTGAGGAAGTGGGGGAAGCGAACCCCTCGCGCGTCTACCGCCGTGAAGGTGAGGGCGACGTCCGACCACTTGGGTGGCGGAGACGTGTGTAGCACCCCCACAACCTTGACTACGCGCGCGTACTCCTTACGCTGGCGCTTAGAGTCCCGCCCGGAGGCGGACCCTCCCACGATGACGTTGATGCGGCGCTGAGAAGTTTGGAAGGGGAGAGCTTCTGAAGGCTCCCCCTCCTGCGTCTGGCCCTGCTGGCCCCCCGCGGGAGCAAGAAGGGCCGGAACAGCTGGCCGAGGGGGCAAGGAGGCCGGAGTCCCCCCCTGCCCGCGCTGGTCGAGGAACGCCGCGAAGTGTTGAAGCAGCTGGTGGCAGTCTCGGGTAGAGTGGTACTGGACCCATGGAAGCTGCACCACGGTCCTTCCCTACTTCTCCCCGCGGGGCTATCCCGGCCACGCGAAGACTGTCCTCTCCCATGGGCTTTCGGCTTGGGGAAGGGGCAGTTGCCCCTCGGGGGGTCGTGCGGGCCGCCTCCGCCCTCGAGGACAAAGGTGTCCCGAGGCCGTGGCTCGCTACGCCCCCCTGCCTGGGGCGTTTGAGGGGATCCCTGGCCCCCCGGTCGGCGGGGGCGGGAGCCCCATGGGTCTTCTTCCAGATGTCATCTTCCTTCGCCTGAGTGTACTTTTCGAGTACGTTGAATAGCTCATCGGCGGAGGAGGGGCAGCTCTGGAAGAGCCTTTGGTGGAGCTCCCCCGGGAGGATCCCGCTTTTGCATGCTTCGATGACTGTAGAGCAGGGGGGCGTAGCGAGCCACGGCCTTGGGACACCTTTGTCCTCGAGGGCGGAGGCGGCCCGCACGACCCACCAGGTTTTGTGAATGAAGAGCCATATATGCGCCCACAAGACGTGGTCCCGGCCAAACCTCCGGCCCCCACATATGCGCTGCACCCATACCCGGGGGCTATGCCCCCGTTTATGGGTCACCTGGTGGCCCCTCCGGTATCCAGAGGTTTGGCCGCCCCGTATGACCCCGCCGGGGGATCATACGTGCGTCCCCTGCACTCCTCGCAGCTGTACACCGTCCGGCAGAGGACTGGGGAAACCATCAGAAGCTTCTTTAAGCCTTTTGCCCAAGTGAAGAGCAAAGTGGCCCACGTCCCCGACTCTACAGTCATCAAAGCATGCAAAAGCGGGATCCTCCCGGGGGAGCTCCACCGAAGGCTCTTCCGGAGCTGCCCCTCCTCCGCCGATGAGCTATTCAACGTACTCGAAAAGTACACTTGGGCGGAGGAAGACGACATCTGGAAGAAGACCCATGGGGCTCCCGCCCCCGCCGACCGGGGGGCCAGGGATCCCCTCAAACGCCCCAGGCAGGGGGCGTAGCGAGCCACGGCCTCGGGACACCTTTGTCCTCGAGGGCGGAGGCGGCCCGCACGACCCCCCGAGGGGCAACTGCCCCTTCCCCAAACCGAAAGCCCATGGGGGAGGACAGTCTTCGCGTGGCCGGGATAGCCCCGCGGGGAGAAGCAGGGAAGGACCGTGGTGCAGCTTCCATGGGTCCAGTACCACTCTACCCTAGACTGCCACCAGCTGCTTCAACACTTCGCGGCGTTCCTCGACCAGCGCGGGCAGGGGGGGACTCCGGCCTCCTTGCCCCCTCGACCAGCTGTTCCGGCCCTTCTTGCTCCCGCGGGGGGCCAGCAGGGCCAGACGCAGGAGGGGGAGCCTTCAGAAGCTCTCCCCTTCCAAACTTCTCAGCGCCGCATCAACGTCATCGTGGGAGGGTCCGCCTCTGGGCGGGACTCTAAGCGCCAGCGTAAGGAGTACGCGCGCGAAGTCAAGGTTGTGGGGGTGCTACACACGTCTCCGCCACCCAAGTGGTCGGACGTCCCCCTCACCTTCACGGCGGTAGACGCGCGAGGGGTTCTCTTCCCCCAGTGAGGATGCCCTCTCCGTGAGGAAGTGGGCCCAGACCCAGCAAGTCCCTCCTGTAGGGCGGCTTACGGTCAGCCCTCGTGGACTGAGGGTGTAAGCGGCAACCCGGTCCCCGGCGGCCATGGTAATGAGTCACTATGGGAGACTAGTCCCCTACCCAAACACTCAGACCCGTCATCGGGCACTTCCTCCTCTGGGAGTAGACGCTCTCCCCAGCGGGACGTCTAAAGGCTTTCTTGGATATCTTTTGCTCGGAGACTTTATTCCCGGCTCCCCGTCCTCACGGCGACTGGATGATTGTCTCCCGGAAGGATTTTCCCCAGGATCTTCCTCAGGATTTCTGGCCCTATTCCCGGCTCCCCGTTCTCACGGCGACCGGATGATTGCCTCCCGGAGACCATATTCCTGGCTCCCCATTCTCACGGTGACCGGATGATTGTCTCCCGGAGAAATTACGGATTTCTCAGACATTTCTTTCCCGGAGACCCTATCCCGGCCCCCCGTTCTCACGGCGACCGGACGATCGTCTCCCAGGAAGCTCGCCTCCGGAAATCTCATCGGGTTTTCTTGGATGTTTCTTCCACACGAGGCCTTATTCTCGACTCCCCGTTCTCACGGCGACCGGACGATTGTCTCCTGGAAGGTCTTTCCCTTGGAAACCTCGTTTTAGAATTTTCTAACTTAGAAAAATTCTTATGCTACAGGTTATCTTCACCCCGGGGGCCTTGCTACCCCCACAGCGCGCGGAGCTACCCTCCGGCCCGCTGTGGGCGGGAGGGATAAGGAACCCCCAGGTGTCGACCACCCCGACCACGAGCAAACTTAGCTCACTCTTGTCAAGAGGAGTCATCCAGACCATCCAAGAAGAAAATAAAAGAAAACTCTCAAAGAAGCAACAACACAGCTTTATTGATCATTCAACCCGGAGGACATCTTCCCCCTCCGGTGGGCATCGGAAACGGTACAACCCGGGCTCTAACCCGGGGGATTCTCTACATCCTAAGGCTCCTACGCCTAATACTTCCGGAGGCCCTCCGCTAGCTCCCGGGCCAGGTCCCGGTACAACGCGCGTACACGGCGCCGAGCTTCCCGGAGCGCATCTTCGGGCCAGTACTCGTAGCCCGCCGGTGGAAGTATCCGAAGAGGGGGTATCATCCGGAACCCTGGACGCGATTGGGACAGGTCGGCGCGATGCTTGTCAAAATTGTCCAAGTGCCACTCCAGATGCCACCTTAGCCAGATCGGCTCCCGGACGGCGTCCCCGCTGCGCTTTCCGGAGATGAGGCTTAGCAAGATCAAAGCCGCTTGGGCTTCCCCCGGGGGGCACCTGCCGGGGCTCGAAGGCCTCGCCCCCGGGGAGCCCCTCCCGGACCTTCACCCAGGAGTAACCTCCCGGGAACCCTGGTAACATTGCATTCAACTCAAGACTCAGAAAAATTTCTAATTGTATTGCATTCAAAATGTCTTTTTACAAGCGTCCGGGGCTTCTTCTAAGAAGCTACCGGGATCAAAATCCTAAGAAAGCAAAAAGGGTCCTATCTAAGACCCGGGGGGAGGCTCATACTTTGTCATTGGTGTCCTCCCCCCGGGGGGCTTCCACCGGGGCCGGGGCCGGGGCCGGGGCCGGGGCCGGGGCAGGGGTCGGGGCCGGGGCATCCGCTGCCGGAGTCGCCGGTGCCGAGAATCTCACCCGGATGATCCGGTCGTAGAAGCCCCCGGTGAGTTGGTCGACCTCCCGACGCAAGGGCTCGAAGAACTCGGGGAAGCTCCGGGGGATGCGGCCCCCAATCACCCGGGCACCGACCCCCCGGTGCTCTACAAGCCCCGCCGCGGCCGCAACGACGGGCACCAACCCCCCGGTGCTCTACAAGCCCCGGGCGTCGGCCGCCTCCGGGATGACGGAGACCTGCTCCCGGAGCCTAGGCTCACGCCAAGGGTCTCGAGGGCCTAGCGGACGGAGCGGCCCGCGTCCGTCACCGCCTGGACGCTTGAGCCCTCGAGCTCCTGGAACGCCTCCTCCTCGCCTTGGCCTCCTGCCGAAGGCTGCCGTTGACGGTCTCGGAGACGTGGACCTGGGCCTGGACCCGGGCCAGCTCCTGGAGGGCTTCGCGCGCTGCCCCAGGTAGGTCGCGGCCCTATCCTCCGCGTCCTTAAGCAGCCGGCCGATCCGCTGCTCAAGGCCCCAGGTAATGGCTGCCGCCTACAAACTCTAGAGTTAGGAAAAATTCAAGTGCAGGGCACGAAGGAAGACGTCACCAACTCGGGTTACCTGGGCTTGGAGAGATTGAAGCCCCCGAAAATGCTCATGGAGCGTCCCCTCCGCAACGAAGGCCTGCACCTTCCGGGTCTGCAGGCCCTCCATATAGTGGGAGACCTCCCCCGCGGTCGAGCTCCGCGGCAAGGTGATCATCTCCCGGGGCACCCGCTCTATGCGGGACGCCGCCGAGGAGGTGATACTCCTGAGGGTCTCCCCCTTCTCGCTCGGGAGAAGGGGGATCGGGATGGGCCCGGAGCAGCGGCCCCCAGTCAAGCCGGTGACCCGATGTAAGTCCACACCGGAGGCTTCGGCGCGGACGATCTACTGTAGGCGGGGGGCTCCGGGGCGTACGTCACCTCATCGTCCCGGACCCGGAGGTAGAACCACCTCCGGATCCAGTTGCCCCAATGGTCCCGGGTGGCCGCCGCCGAATAATCAGCTACCCGGGATGGCAGCATCTGCACCATCACCGAGCCAAAGGGGGACTTGGGTCCCCCCTTCACCAGGTGGGAGCTCCTCGCCGCCGGTTCATAGAAGTACCGGAAGGCGCGTAGGGTGGGCTCCCGCCCGGTCGAGCGCGTTCAGGGTGAGGTGGTTTAGGGCCACCCCATACTCCTTCGAAAACTCCCGGAGCAATGGATGCACCGGGAGCCGGAGCCCCGCCTCCAGGAAGGCCTCGAAGGCCACGATCTCTCCGAGCCTGGGGCGGGGGGCTCCGTCTTTCTTCACGGGGACCTAGATGTCCCCGTCCTTGATGACTCCGCGCTCGAACAGGGACTTCACGTCCTCGGCCGTGAACTCAGACGCCCAGAGGAAGTCCGGAGCGACCTCCTCTGGGGGCACCACGGTCGTCTTCGCTCGACCCTTCGGTGCCATCAGGTTTGTTTTTTTCGGTGGCTAACGTTTCAGGAGGCAACGCCCAAAGGTTCCGGACGACTGCTACCGGGAGCTAGCTACCGGGAGAGCTAAATGCACCAAGGATGAGAAGTTTGGAATGAACTTCCCGGGCCCCCCAAGGCCCTATTTATAGGGGCGAACCGTGATCCAGATGAGCGCCACGTGGCACTCCGCGGCGCAATCTGGGCCATTCAAGTTCAAATCGTGCGCGGGAAATGAAGGGACTGGCGCACAAACTGAGGCACCGGTTCGAACCGCGAGCACATTTATGGCGAAGCGGCGCGGTCATAAGCGTGCGGCATGGGAACCGAAGCATCATTGCTCCGGTGGCTTGGTCCAGAGATTTTCCCGGTGACATGTACCATACCCAGCGGGGACTCGAGCATCGTCCCCGGAGGGCATGGGGGGCTGCTGTTGGGGGAAATTTCTGCGATACTAAGTCCAGGTAAGTTGCGTCGCGCTCGCCCAGGGACGTGGCCTCCGGTGCCTACCTTGGGCGCCGCCTTTTGGCTCCCTGGACCTGGCCTCCGGTGCCGGTCCTGGACGCCGCCATTTGCCCGGGGACGTGGCCTCCGGCGCCGGTCCCGGGAACCGCCTTTTGGCTCCCGGGACCTGGCCTCCGGTGCTGGTCCCGGGCGTCGCCATTTTCCCGGGGACGTGGCCTCCGGTGCCTGCCCCGGGCGCCGCCTTTTGGCTCTCGGGACCAGGCCCCCGGCGCCGGTCCCGGGCGCCGCCATTTGCCCGGGGACGTGGCCTCCGGTGCCCCCCTGGGCGCCGCCTTTTGGCTCCCGGGACCTGGCCTTCGGTGCCAGTCCCGGGAGCCGCCATTTGTCCGGGGACGTGGCCTCCGGTGCCCGCCCCGGGCGCCGCCTTTTGGCTCCCGGGACTAGGCCTCCGGCACCGATCCTGGGCGCCGCCATTTGCCCGGGCATGTGGCCTCCGGTGCCTGCCCCGGGCGCCGCCTTTTGGCTCCCGGGACCAGGCCTCCGGCGCCGGTCCCGGGCGCCGCCATTTGCCCGGGGACGTGGCCTCCGGTGCCTGCCCCGGGCGCCGCCTTTTCGCTCTCGGGACCTAGCCTCCGGTGCCGGTCCCGGGCGCCGCCATTTGCCCGGGGACGTGGCCTCCGGTGCCTGCCCCGGGCGCCGCCTTTTGGCTCCCGGAACCGGGCCTCCTGTGCCGGTCCCGGGCGCCGCCATTTTCCCGGGGACGTGGATTCCGGTGCCTGCCCCGGGCGCTGCCTTTTGGCTCCCGG
This sequence comes from Pharus latifolius, assembly GCA_019359835.1. NCBI lineage: Eukaryota > Viridiplantae > Streptophyta > Magnoliopsida > Poales > Poaceae > Pharus > Pharus latifolius. Next base: position 25,038,507 of record CM033325.1, on the reverse strand, counting down.
AACCTGGCCTCCGGTGCCGGTCTCGGGCGCCGCCATTTGCCCGGGGATGCGGCCTCCGGTGCCTGCCCCGGGCGCCGCCTTTTGGCTCCTGGGACCTGGCCTTCGGCGCTGGTTCGGGGCGCCGCCTTTTGGCTCCCGGGACCCATCCTCCGGCACCGGTCCCGGGAGCCGCCTTTGGCCCGGGGACCTGGCCTCCAGTGCATGCCTCGGGCCTCATCGCCCTTTCAAAGGTAAAGTCTCTGGTTGTTGATCACGTGCAGGTCACGTGAGGAGCGCCTCAGGAATCAGCGACCACCTGTCAAGCATCCAAGGCGCTTGACTGGGAGAAGGATGTTGCTACCCCTCAATCCGACGGTGGCTTCCGGGGTAGTTTAGACTTTATGCTTCTTTTTGGGGCTATAAATAGCCCTTGTACCCCTCTGTTGTAAGACAAGTGATTCATTATTGGAATAGCCAAAACTCACAGGTGTGCTCCGGAAGCCTCCCCAGCTGACTCCGGTCGGGAGCACGCCGACAGGACTAGGGCCCCCACCGGGACCCGAACCTGTATAAATCCTCGTGTCAATTCTTGTGTTTGTCCGGCTGGGGAGGACTGGTCACCCGGTCAGCCCGCGTCTCATTTTCTTCGCTAGGATCGTTCACAAAACCTGCCGGGGTATTCGCAATACCACGACAGGATGGCAGTGACCAAGAACTCAGTCTGGGGAGGTTTGATCCTGACAACCTCCATTCTCTCTTTGATTTTGAGTCCGATTGGGAACAAATAGAGATGTTCTCTCCTTCTGCGGCCTCGCTCCCCAAAGAATTCGCTGCCTTGTCGGAGGAAACTCCCGATCAGCGGGTTGCTAGGGAAGAACAGGAGCACAGAAGAATGTAAGCAAAAGGAGGATCAGGACTATGAGCGACGAGATAACGAATTCCGCAGAACAGCCCCAGAGGCTTTGTAAAATGCGCAATCTCGTTATGACGCCGCCCCTAGTTCCTCCTGTCGCCCACATGGTCGCAGGCGCTACCAGACGCCTTCTTTGCCCCTGGAATATTCACCGGTGGATGAAGAAACAATTACACCTGGCGCACCAAAGAGAAATACGCAATGCCCACTTCGATCTATCACGGAGGTCTTGTGTAAGTTTCCTCCTACCCTCACAGACGGGGACAAATCGGCTTTTACTAGGATCGTGGCTGATGAAACACGGGCTGCCCGATCTTCCGTCAGGTAGATGATAGGTCGATTTGGTGGAGATCTCAATGTTGACGATCCGTCTTTCGATCAGAACTGATCGAACCCAACAATCGCTACACCACTGCTCCGTTGGTTATCAACCGTGCCAAGACGCGGTTGACCTCACCAAGAAGGCTAATTCCTGCAAGCAAATCGAGAGCACAAGCAAAAACATAGAAGAAGCAATCTAGAAATTGCAAATCAAATTGAATTAAGCTCACAAGTTGGGGTTCCACAAACCGATCTACGGCGAAACTGCAAAGGCAGAATAATCTAAGAAAAACCCAAGTCTCCCTGTGACGGCTATAGAGTATGTATATGAGAGAGAGAGAGAGATGGCGGCTAGGGTTTAGGTCGCAGCCTAACTAAGATACATGGGCCGAAGGCCCAAAAAGAGGTGACGCAGCACCAGTCTGACTCTGTCTCATGCGCACTGTTTGGACAATTCCTGGTGACTTGGAAAGAGTATAGTGGCAGCACCAGATTCGTTGGAAAGCTTATCTCCTAAGCTTTTTGTGAAGTGGTAGAACGTCGAAAACAGACTTCGTACATGGCCTGGGCGTCCATTTGAAGATAGATGTGTCGCTGCAGTCCGAACTGGCGTCTATCTCGGGATCAACTCGAACCTTGGCTCGTCTCGGTGCGTCGTGACATCCTTGCTGATCCAAACCATGATTCCTAAGTACAAGAACAATATCATTAGGTAGTAACTCGCCCTCTATGGTAGTTTCACATAAACTTAGGAACGAGCTCACCTGGTAATTTAGATGATGTGCGCGTGCCCTTGTAATTGGTCCTTGCACAAGCGGTGTTGGAGAAGTTTGACGCATCCATAGGAGTGATGTCCTCATCACTGGCGGAGAAGATGGATGAGGTCGCATTCAATGCAACCCCAACAGCTTCCTCCCGGTCTACGATACATTCCCATGAAAAGGAGTATTCTCACTTTAGTCATGGTAGGCGTAATTGATTACCATCCGGATCACCTCGGCACGACAAATCCAGACGCGTGGGAAGTTCTCGTGATCGGGATCGAATTCTTGTGCAGTCTCGTCTGGGACCACGTGGCGTGTCCCCATCTCATGAAATCACTCGTGGTCAGGCTGGGAATCGCGGAACACTCCACATTCCCTATGTTGGGTGTAAAGCTTTCTCGCCAGGCCTCCGTGCGGTCGTGTGGCCAGATAAGTTCAAGCCGGGGGCTATTAAGAGTTTTGATGGGACGCAGAATCCGTCGGAGTTTCTTCAAATTTACATCACCGCTATCCAAGCGGCGGGGGGGGGGGGGGGGGGGGGGGGGAGGGGGGATGATCGCGTCATGGCCAATTACTTGCCGACGGTCCTTGAGGGACCGGCAAGGACCTGGCTATTCAATCAGCCCAAGGGTTTGATATATAACTGGGAAATGTTATGCGACGCCATCCTCAACAATTTCCAGAATTGTTATCAAAAACCCGGGAAAGAAGACGATCTTCATCGTCTACGACAAACCTCTACAGAGACACTTCACCAGTTTGTCAAAAGGTTTGTCGGGGTGAGAAATACCATCCCAAACATATCCGATATCAGGGAGTTTAAGCACGCCTTTCGGTATCAGAGGTTTACGGAAGATTTACTTATCAACCCTCCTCGGTCAGTTGCCGATCTCTTTGATATGGCTAACCGCTACTCTGACGTGGCCAAGGTTGTTGAGTGGAATAGGATGGTGGATAAAGGGAATTTACCACCTCAACCAGGTCTCAAGGACATGAAAAAAGAGGATACAGGCAAGAAGCTGGAGTCTTCATCGGGCTGGAAATCAAAGAAGTCTAAAAAGAATCGAACCGGACAGTACCGGGAGGTCGCAATCGCAGAAAAGCCTCCAGTGGCAAAAGGTAACAAGTTTTCATTTAAAAATAAAACTGCTTCTGGTGGCCGCAATGCCGACCAGCCAGAAAAACCAACTAACCCGCAGGAAGGCAAGAAGTGGTGTTCGATCCACAACTCTCTGGGACATGACCTCAAGAACTGCCTAAGCTGGTTGAAGCACCTAGATGACTTCTACCAGGGAATTGGCCTAATGCCAACTTTGCCACCAAAAGACTAGACTTGCGCACTTAGAGACGCCAACGGGGACGAAGAAATGTCCTACCAGGTACCTTGTAATTATGTTAATGTCATTTTTGGAGGTTCCTCCTCTTTTGTTTCTAAACGTCAGTTTAAAGCATTCTATCGAGAAGTGAACCAAGCGGAAGTTCCCCTTGGCGAACCTCAATACCCCCATTGGTCAGACAGTCCTTTGACATTTGATCGCTCTGGTTGTCCTGTTGGGCTTACTCGACCATTGAGACTACCTCTGGTCATTACCCCAATTATCAGTAATGCGAGGGTCAAAAGGGTCTTGATCGACGGAGGTAGTTCCTTGGACATTTTATTGGTCAAGGCATTGGATGAGATGCAAATCCCTCGTTCGAAAATCAAACCCATAATTCATCCTTTTTATGGGATAATTCTTGGTCCCTCGATGATGCCGATGGGACAGGTGGTGCTCCCAGTGACACTGGGTGAATCAGATAATTTTCGAACAGAATTAGTTACTTTTGACGTAATTGATTGTGATTCGGCTTATAACACAATTTTTGGCAGGCCAACTCTCACTAAATTTATGATGGCGACGCACTATGCTTATTAGTGCGGCAAGTTACCTGGACCCAAAGGCGTTATCTCGGTCTGAGGCAGCCGCAATGTGGCATTGACTTGCGATCGGTTATCCCTGGAGCTAGTAGATCAACTTCCCCTCCGGGATGTCAAGATCACCACCACAGCTGCGGATACGATCAAGGTCACTCCTCGACCAAAGGAAAAGCTGAAACTAGTTCCATTATGCCCAGATGATCCATCTAGAACAATTCGGATTGGATCAGGCCTGGATGACAAATAGGAACTCGAACTCATTACTTTCCTCCGAGCTAATGCAGATGTGTTTGCGTGGAAACCATCCGACATGCCCGGCGTCCCAAGGGGGTAATTGAGCACAGGTTAGCAATTCGACCTAGATAGCAACCAATAAAGCAGAGGCTCAGACGCTTTGCTATTGATCGGCAAGAAGCTATCCGTGTGGAGTTAGATAAACTCCAAATGGCCGGATTTATTCGCGAAGTCGATCATCCGGAATGGCTTGCAAATCCGGTCATGGTCCTTAAGTCAAATGGTAAGTGGCGCATGTGCGTTGATTACACCAGCCTAAACAGTGCCTGCCCGAAGGATGACTTTCCCCTTCCCCGCATCGATCAGTTGGTCGACTCTACTGCGGGTTACGAACTGATGAGCTACCTGGATGCTTAGTCAGGCTATCATCAAATTAGCATGGCAGAAGAAGATGAAAAGAAGACTGCCTTCATCACACCATTTGGCACCTACTGCTACGTCAGAATGCCATTTGGTGTCAAGAACGCTGGTTCCATGTACCAGCACTTGATGCAAAAGACCTTTCTTTCCCAGATGGGGCATAATCTAGAAGCTTATGTGGACGATTTGGTTGTAAAAAACTTAAAAAGCTTGACTCATTTAGATGATCTTGCTGAATTAAACCTTCTATAATTTAAACCGATTCAGAATAAAATTAAACCCAGAAAAATGTTCTTTCGGGGTTTCATTTGGTAAACTTCTAGGCTTTCTCATTTATTCTAGAGGACTCGAGGTTAATCCCGAAAAAATCAGGGCCATCGAGCAAATGAGGTCTCCTTCGACCATGAAGGATGTCCAGTGCCTAGCAGGTCGCATGGCGGCTCTAAGTCAATTTATATCGCAACTAGGCGAAAGAGGATTACCTTTTTTCAAAGCTCTTCGAAAACACCATGGTTTTACCTGGTCGGATGAAGCCGAGAAAGCGTTCCAGGAGGTTGAAGCATACTTATCAAGTCCACCAGTGTTGGTTTCTCCGGTCACAGGGGAACCACTACTTCTTTACTTGGCGGCCACACTTCATGCGGTCAGCGTGGTTCTGATCACAGAAAGAGAAGGTGTTCAACAACCAGTCTATTACGTAAGCGAGGTACTTCATGGTCCTAAGGAGCGCTACCTTGAGGTCCAGAAGATACTTTACGCGCTACTGATGGCTTCCCGCAAGCTGCGACATTACTTTCAGGCACATAAAATTACAGTGCCCTCGTCCTTTCCTTTGGGAGATATTATTCGAAACCCAGAGAAATATGTTCGAATCACGAAGTGGACTGTGGAACTTGGAGAATTTGACATCCATTTCACCCCTCACACGGCGGTCAAGTCTCAGATCCTTGCAGACTTTGTGGTTGAATGGACTAACCATGACTCACCTATGCAAGAATCTAAGACTTATCATGCACCGACCATTGGACGATGTATTTTGACGGCTCTCGCAGTTTTCAACACTCGGGGGCTGGAGTAGTTTTAGTCACGCCTCAGGGCGACCAGCTCAAGTATGTCATTCAATTACATTTTGTTGCAACTAACAACACAGCAGAATATGAGGATCTTATTGCAGGGCTCCAGGCAGCAAAATTCTCGGAGTCCGTCGATTAGTGGTGAGGGGAGACTCACAGTTGGTCGTAAACCAGGTAAACAAGGAGTACAGCACCTCCGATGAGACAATGGCTCATTACCTGGGGAAGTAAGGAGATTGGAAAAACACTTTAGTCATTTTGAAGTCCAATACATCTGGCGAAAGGAGAATATTATCGCAGACCAATTATCTAAAATTGGATCCTCACGTACATCTGCTTCGGCAGGAGTGTTTATCGAACACCTAGAACATCCTTTGATCATGACTACAGTCGAAGATGACCCGGTAACAGTCTGCGTCACCAACCTTGGACATGAAGAAGATTGGACCCATCCATTGAGGGTCTATCTCGAACATGAGACCTTGCTCAAGGATGCAGCCGAAAGTGATCGGTTGATTCGAAAAGCACGCATATACAAACTTATAGAAGGGGTTTTGTATAGGAAGGGTACTCAAGGAGTATTCATGTGTTGTATTTCTCAAGAGGAAGGTAAGTCCCTCTTGAAAGAAATCCATGACGGTGTGTGTGGTGCGTACGCGTCATTTTGCACACTGGTCGGGAAGGCTTTCCGATAGAGTTTTTACTGGCCTTCGGCACTCGATGATGCCAAATACTTGGTCAAGATATGCCCCTAGTGTCAATTTCATGCAAGACAGGTTCATCAGCGCGCATATGCCTTGCAAACTATCCCTTTAACATGGCCCTTTGTAGTCTGGGGGATAGATATTGTGGGACCTATGCCACAGGCAGTTAATGGGTACAAGTTCTAGCTATTGACACGTTTACAAAGTGGATCGAGGCTGAACCAGTCTGCAATATCACCGCTGCTACAGCACAGAGGTTCTTTCATAAGAACATCGTCACTCGATTTGGTGTTCCAAGTCGTCTCATTACTGATAATGGTTCCCAATTCGCTAGCGGTCTCTTTCTGGATTATTGTGATGATATTAGGACTAAGGTGTGCTTTGCTTCTGTAGCTCATCCACAGAGCAATGGTGCCGTCGAACATGACAATGGGCAGATATTATAGGGCATCAAAAAATGTGTTTTTGATCGCCTTAAGATGCGCTCGGGGGCTTGGGTAGACGAACTCTACTCCGTTCTGTGGGCATTACGTACCACCTATACTTGAGCTACCGGTGAGACACCTTTCCAATTGGTATATGGCGTTGAGGCGGTGTTGCCCATGGAAATTCGTATTGGTTCTATTCGAGTAGATCAAGTCGATCAGATTGATCAAGACGAACAACGTACTCAGGATTTAACCCTCCTCGAAGAAAAGCGTGATCGAGCGTTGATAAAGTCAGCGGTATATTTGCAAGCTTTGTGAAAGTTTCAGAGCAAAAGGGTGCGACCATGTAGTCTTCATGTGGGTGATTTGGTTTTATGAAAGATACAAAACTAGTCTAACCGCAATAAGTTTTCTCCCCAGTGGGAAGGCCCTTACACTGTTGTTTCAGTACCACGACCAGGATTGGCTCAGTTAGCAATGGAGGATGGCAGAATCTTGTCCAATACTTGGAACATCGATCAACTACGCAAGTTTTATGTGTAAGTTCTCCAATCTTTTTTCCTATTCAATTAGCATGGTTTAACAAAAAATCGTGAGTAGTTTTATTCGGCTCATGTTATGTTCGTTTCTTTATTTGCCATACCTATAACGAGCCTTGCTCGGGGGCTGATCGCCGATAATCATCTTGCTACGATATCCTGACCGGATTCGCTGGCCGATCTCTTGGTCGCATCCAGATAAGACCTCCCTCAATAAGCCATTTCTCAACACACACGGGACTTATTGGCATGTTCTTGATCATTCGAGTGGCTGCCGGTTCGTAATAAGGCCGGGTGTCGTATTAAGGTCAGTATCGATATGATCAGATGATCGTATCTAAGTTGAAACATTTCTTAGAACACACATATTTTTTCCTGAGGTTATAATACCAAGTCTTCAGTACTTATGATCTTAGGAGGGGGCTATGGGAATACGGTCATAACATGAAATGAAGAAAAGTACTTTCTTTTTCAAAATTTAAGGCATGCATCTGCATTGTATAATCACATGTTTGCAGGCACAAAAATTGTTACATCGACAATCAAGATAAGCCAAGTTCTTTCAAGATATTTTCAATCAAGGGCCTGACTTTGTCCATTATGTCTTCAAGTTGATCATCACTCTCGATTTCGGCATCTCTGACCACTGGTTTCAAATCAAGATTAGTGCCGTGGTGAAAACGAAGTCTGCTGAGGATGGCGGAGGATACAGATTGCACATTTGTCCTCATCGCCTCTTTCTGTCGCCTTATATCTTCAGGAAGATATTCGAGAAGTGACTCAACCTGAGCCGCAACTAATGTGGCTAACTCGCCGAAGCTAGGATTGATCTTCTAAGATTCGACCACATCAGCTTTGAGTAGAGTTGCCACCGTATTCAGCTTTTCGAAGGCGGTAGATTGAGCATTGCTGCCGGATGCAATCGTTGCTTTCAATTTCTCGTTCTCCGTGCAAACAATATCAATCATGGAACTTTGGAGCCCGATGATCGCCTGAAGGTCATTCTTTTCTTTTGAAAGAAGGCTTATTTGATCCCCTTGTGCTGCATGAACACGGTAGTCAATTTTTACAGTAGTTCATGTAACGAAATAATGTTTTCTGGTCGGAAGTAGACTTACAAGAAAGCTTTGACTGCACTTCGCGAAGTTCCCTCTCTAGAGAAGAACATCTCGCGGCTGCAGCTTCTTGATTCTCCCGATCAGCCATGCTCTTATTCAGAAAAGCATTTTCTCTGTAACAAGAAAGACAATCAGTTGCGCTTAAATATGGATTCAAGTTAGCATGAATAAGAAGCACCACACTTACTGTTGCAGCCGGTTGATCTCCCGTTGCGCGACCTCGATGTGCTTTGCTATAGCTATCGATCTGGTTGCCACCCGGGTCAAGTCCTGGAACACGATAAGAAATTGCTCTTAAGACTTGGATATTCCTAAGTTTCTGTGAGCTCGAAAATAATAAAAAGAGTTTTTTGCGTACCTCTATGTAATCGCTGAATGAGCTACTCTCAACGTCAGCGTGAGGTTGAGCCTCAAGACTTGTTGTGTCCATGGCAGGGGCAGTAGATGATCTTTCCTGCTGATCCGCCACTGTAGCGGGGACTGCGGTTTCCATCCTTTGGGATTGGATCTCCACTTCCATTCCCTCCACGATGGCCTAAAGAACTTCTTCAGCCATGGGAGTAGAACTTGGCTCTTCCGCGACCTCTATTGTAGGTGCTGTACCAAGGCTTGTCGAGGTCACCGGAGTGCTGAACGCAGCATCCCTGTGCCTAAAAACAAACAAACAAATTGTGAGGTAGAATGCCTCCTATCGATCATCTCGAGATGGCAATAGGGGAAATTCTTACTTTATTCGAAACCCTACCCATGACTTGGGTTTCGATGATGAGCTCCCAGGAGAAAGAAGCCCACTGGGTGCTCCTGGGAAAGCATCATCCTCTGTCTTTGTTTTCCTTTTCTTAAATAGGACAGTGTCCTCTTCTCCCTGTATGCACACAATCCTATGGGTTTCTTCGAAGAAACCCCTCCTAAGACCTTCTTAGGTTTCTCGGAAGCAGGCCCCTTCGTCACCCGACGTGAAGAGGCTTTCTTCACCCTCTTCACCGCTGATCCCCCACAGAATCCAGCGTCATCACCAAGATGTTTCGTCCGGACAGAATGCCCCTTCAGCAGCTGCATCATTCCAAGAATTCGATTTGGTAAGAAAGTGGTGGTACACGAATCCAAACAGATGTTTCCAAGAGAAGTCATACCTTTTGGCGTTCCTATTTCAGATCATTGCTTGCATTTATTAGCTCTCAGGGCGAAGCGACCCTTTAACTCCTTCTGTTGCGGCATTGTAACGCCGTAGAAGGTAGTTCATCCGTTTTTCAATTTTGGACAACGAGAGAACTGTGTCGCAAAAACAAACAACTTACTTGATATGTCTTTATTCATCAGTAGAGTTGTATACTTTGTAAACCAGAGGACATACCTGTATTGTAATCTAGGGTATTGTTCGCCATGGACTCCACCTCGCAAGCCGGATGCTCCCTCTCATGCAGGGGGCTCAACCTGTTCTTCACAAAGTCGCGGATGATGTCGCGCGCTGTTAGTCCCTGTTGGACCAGGTGAAGAATGGCTTTGGCCTGCTTCTCTAAGTCTACACTTAGGGAAGGAATGGAGTCCATTTCACTGTCTTTCTCCGGTCGGGAGTTCACAAACCAGAGCCCGCTCTCCGATGGAGGGGTGCAGTAGAACCATTTGTGGTGCCACCCGTGCACCGAGTCCCGCAGAGGAGGGAATGGGTACTGTTTCTTCTCCCTTTTGCAGAAGTAAATGCACCCAGCGGCGTTGGCACTCTTCGACCATGCCAAGAAGTAAAAATGTCAGAAAAGCTCCATGCTTGGCAGCACTCCAACGAATGCTTCACATAAGTGCTGAAAGATCTCCAGGATCAAAACAGCATTTGGGTGAAGATTCACCAACTCCAACCCATAATGGTTGAGGATTCCCCGCAGGAACTCGCTTTCTGGGAATCGGAACCCGCAGCGCAAATACTCCTAAAAGATCACCAGTTCACCCTCGTGAACGGTTGGGGCTTCTTCGTTCTTCCCCGCTGGCCGCTAGTTGATCAGCAACTGTGGGGGGGAGAATCTCTTACTTATCTAGTGCCACCAAACTCTCCTCCGTGCGGTCGACAGATCGGCTCCAGGATCCATTACTGCAAAAGATCATGGAAAATGGTGATGGCTTGGGAGACGACGAAGACGAGGTGTGCAAAAGAGAGTTTTTGTGTGGCGAAAATGTCCAAGGCAACAAAGGATTTTGGTTGTGAGGCTTCTCCAGTAAGCTACCTTTTCCTTTTATATGCCCCAGACAATCCTTCACCAGATATTTTATTAATTTCTCATAATGGGTACCTTTCCTCTTGGAACCCGTTATCCATACCCAGTATTGAATCAGAAATGAAATGTACCTTTATCATTTTATTTCACATTCGGGGGCTATGGTACAGATAAAAATTTGAGAAATTCTTAAAAGTTTATCAAGGAAGTGATCCCTTATGACTTTGGATAAATTTATACTGATCGCAATGCAATTTTGTGATCACTACGATATAGGTGATCGCAACATCTGTGGTCGCCGCATGGTCAAGATACTGTTCTGTCATCGTTACTCTAGTTCTAATCGCAGTATACGACCTCAATACTATTCCGAAACCAAAGAACTGACCTGAGCTGGTTTCGGATAGAAACCTACCTGTGTATTTTTGGTCGCAGAGGCGTTGTTGTGTAACCACTTCTTTACACAAAGAGTATAAAAAACCTTAATTTGGGATTATAAGTTTCACATAATCTCTTTAAGGGATCAAGTATGTAAGGAAATGAAATTTTTTATTTCTGGCAATCATTACATACAAAAGGGACACAGGCGACCAAAGCGTCGACCTGGTCCGACAGCCACTTACAAAGTTCTCCCAGGGACATGTTAACATAAGTGGGATCAACACTGACTGCCCCCAAAGAACTGGCTATAGCCCTAAGCCTATCTACATCGTCTCTCAGCAAAGGTGTACAGCAGTTCCTTATTGTATCGGAGAGTTCTCGCTGCTGCCGAGTGTAATCCCTCTCCAATCGGAACCTGCGGCTTCTTCGCGAGAGCTTTCGTAGCACTCTGCCAAATGCAAAATGGCAGATGACATTTCCTCAGTACGCTTCTCCAGTGCCTCTTTTTCTTCTTCGAGAGTGCGCCTAAAGGCTACACTCTCAGCAAAAAGAGCCTGGACTTCAGCAGGCTGATCGCTGGGGACTCCAGGGGTCTTCACCTCCTATGTACTCATGGTTAGTTCATAAAACATATAACCAACAGGGAGGGTGAAGATAGCTGTTACCTGAGAAGCAGAGGAAAAAGCCAAGCTTTGGGGAGGATTTGGACGCGGAATTGTGAGACTTTCCCCATAAAATTGATCACCCAACAAAAGCTGAGGATCGTCTGATCGCAGAGGTATGAGACTTCCTCCAAAAGTGGGATGATTGGAAGGATTGTTGTGGATCTCCAAAGGTGGAGATGAAGAGGCAACTGGAGGAGTCGCAAGGGGCAATGTGGCAACACAGGCACCAGCACCATTTAGAATCTTCAATGCAGCTCCACTGGAGGATCCTTCATCATCTCTAGATCTCTTCTTTGGAGAGATCATTTCCTCAATCACCTGCGAAGTCCAAAATGAATTGCTTAGGAAGATCTTTGACTCAGAAAATCATAAGATGTTTTAGAAGAAGTTTACCTTCTGGATATCTTGTGTCTTTTCTGTCTCTTCCTCATCACTCTCAATCTCAATAACCGTCTTGGGATCTTGGTTCGCCATCAAGATGGTGAGTAAAAGAGGAGATGTGACACAGGGAGTCAGAAGCAGATTTTCTAAAGGACTTAGCTAAGAATTAGTAAGTCTTAAGAACTAAGAGGCTGTGCTATTTATAGAGCCTGCAGGCGATGGTTCGTTCCCACGAACGTCCCGAGTTCATAAACGCACTCGCAATCACTGCTTTGATTGTATAAGTCAATAAATTCATCATTATCTGTCAAGAAAACTCAGTGTTTTTCTTTAGATATGAACCGTCACACGACAGAACAGTGCAAACTGAGAAATTTGAAGCTTCGGGTTCACAATTCTATGCAGGATTAAAATTTGAAGTAAACATGTCTCTTCGTTTTCTTCAAATTTGGGGGCTAGCTGACGAGGATTATTACCCGAGCTAGTTTGATCAACACACATTAGGTTTAGGTCAGGTTCGAATCTGATATGAGTCTATGAGTCTGAAATGGCCACTATGATCACAGACGACCAGTCTTCTATATACTAGGAGAGTGCTGGCACAAAGGAAGATTTGTGATCACAACCCTTGCGCGATCACAAGGCCGCAGACAATGCGCGGTCAGGAGGCCACAGATGATGCGCGGTCAAGAGGTCGATGACTACATACTACCAAGACAAATTCGAGGGTGTTTAAGTCTTTCACAAACACATCTCCAGGGTCAAGATAACTTCTCCCACGTATGACGACAACTGCCAGGAGGTTAATATGTGCGGTTATCCACTAACTTCACGTGTTAAACCTGCGTAGCAAAGAAGAGTGATTACACAAACTGCACAATAATAACCGTCCAGAGCTGTTTTGTATTGGCTCCTTTTTGTTCAGTATAAAAAGGTGGTCAATGCACGATCTAAAGGACGGTTAAGCATACAAGCATTACCAAGAGTTTTAGTAACCTGAAGGCTTAGACATAGTTAGATACACATTAACATAGGAGAGATCTTCACCTGTGATCATCTCTTCCTCCCTCTTGCAAACACTTTTTCCTACATAGTGAATCATAACAGGACGTAGGGCTATTACTCCCACCATCGAGGGCCCGAACCTGTATAAATTCTCTCGTGCCCCTATAGATATTACTCATCCTACCTTCCCAGAGGAGCGCCCTGAAAGGTCCCGCAACTCACAAATTTGCATAAGATCTATTGAGGACCCCGAGTCCAAATTGTCGACAAGTTCCAATCGTCGACACATAATGGGCAATAATGCCCAAGAGGAATTCACTCTTTGGGAGACGAAACCCGCAACGCAAGAAATCCTCAAAAATTACCAGCTCACCTGGTTGGACGACTGGAATTTCTTCTTCTCCAGTGGGGCGCCATGGGATCAAAGACCAGGAGGGGAGATATCCTTCCCTCTCTAAGGCTAGCAAGTCCTCAACTGAGTTGAGAAGACAACAGGTCCAGGATGCCATTTGGATGAAGAAGGTGAGGAATAATAAGAAAGCTTGAGTTCTGAAAGTATTGGGACTTTGGAAAAGTTTGAAGAAAGTTCTCTGGAGGCTATGTATATAAAGCCTTAGAAGCAACGCCTCATATTCCCGGTAGTGGATCACGATGAGCGGGCTTGAAGTCTTTTCATTTAATGCCAATCCGACCCACTCACCGAGAAGTCTTTTCGGACTCTCAATGGAATTCGAAATGACAAAGCATCTCTATGGAATTGGAAACAACATTGTTAAAAGGACATTGCTGTTTCAAATTTGAGGGCTAGCTGACGAGGATTTTTACCAAGTTCTTCGTTTATACCTCTCCATGATCGCAGCACGGGGGAGATTCGAGTCCTTTATATATGCCTTTCCGTGCTCACAAGAGACCACAAAAAGAGATTTAAGTATATGCCTTTCCATGATTGCAAGAGACCGCGAAAGGAGATTTAAGTTTATGTCTTCCCGAGGTCGTAGGAGACCATAGGAACAGAACCAACATGTTTGAGCCTTTTAGTCACAGGAGATCATGGGAAGAGATCAAAGAATAAGTCCAAGATATTTTGGACATATCCCAATCTATTTAACTAAAATAGACTTCCATGGTCGCAATCACACATGATTATACTACTTGCAACCATTATAATTGTGGAGATACCTGCCCGCAGTTTATATGGTCATGGAGATATCAAAATTCTCAATCTGTGGTTGAAATTTATGCGTGTAACACCCTGGTTTTGGGGGTGAAAAGTTTTTGCATAAAATCCTGCATGCATGTATCCCTGTAGCAGTAGCCAGATCAGCTGAACCCTAATCTCTCCCAAACCCTAAAAATCTCCAAATCTATTCTCTAGATCCAGATCAAGATCAGACCATCCAGATTTAACCTACCAGTTATTCTGAAGATAAAAGTCTTCAGGAGCCAGATTGAATTCTAACCATAACTCCCAGTATCTAAGTCTCTTTCTGTTTTCGAAAACAGGAAATTCAGATTTACCCTAAGTACCCCAGATCCCAGATAACTGAGTTATCATGGTTTAACCCTATCCAGACTCATGTATCTTTTGGAATATGTTCCTAGGTTTACCCTCAACTTACTCCAAAAAGTTGGGAACCAGATTGTTTCATCTAAACACTTTTCGCAGTTTAGTCCAAATTTTACTGCGAATAAGTCCTTTTCTGTTTACCTGGAAGCCTGAAAAGGCTAAAATTCACAAATCAACTCCAACCTCAGAATTTCTTCAGGGAACACCTCCCAAATGCTATTTGATACATATTTCCCTTCTGTTTAAACTTCAAAATCTCTCCCCAATTACCAGAATTCGAGATCGACAAAATCCAGATCTATTTTACCCTAATTTTACCCTATTTTCGAAAATAGGTGAAATCCCTCAAACCTTATCAAATTTTCTCCAGATTTGAGCTAAATGAGTATTAATAGAAATATTATACTCATCCATTAAATCAAATTCCAGATTAAACCTCTCTAAGACCAGAATTACAAATCAGTCCACTTTTCAACAGAAATCATTACACTTATGCCCCTGGTTCGACCAGCCCCTCAGTTCACGACCAACCAGCGCAACGACCAGAAGCTGTCTTCGACCAGCTCTACTGTTTTCGACCGCAGCACCTCAGCCAAATCGACCACGACCTGGGACAGCGCACGAGCACGGGAGCTTCGACCTCGAGCACGCGCCGTTGTTTCAAGCTTCGATCACCTCACCTCGCCAGCTGCTACAGTAGCCACGTGGTCGCCATCTTCGCCAACTGAACAGCACCGCGTGTGTGCTCGCCATTTGCCACTGTGGATCTTCCCCGGCGCGACTCACAGCCAGCTGGTTTCTCTCGTTTGCACGCCACCGGCAACGGCTACAGCAGGAAAGCATAGCCACGTGGAGAACTCGCCGCGGCCAGCCATCAGTTCACCTTCCCATCACCTGTAAAGCCTTCACGGCCGCTGAACCAAGTCGTTTCGCCGCCTGTCTTCGCCGTGAAGTCGCATCCCATCTTTTCCTTGCCGGCTACAACTCCCCGAGCTTTTCCAACCGTTGAAGCACCTCCAGCTTACCTATTTAAGCCCCCTGGGACTTAGCCAACTTCACCACACTCCAAAACACCAGAAAACCAGCAGCAGCACTGTGTCTTCTTCTTCCCCGGTGAGCAACAAAGAGGGAGCACGGTGCCAAGCTTCTCCACTGCTTCCTTCTTTGATCCAGCACCCCCAGTGAGCTTCTCTCATCTCCCTCATGCTTCTCGAGCTTGGAATTTAGTCTAAATACCCTCAGTCGCCGGCAATTTCAGTTTTACTCCAGTAGCTCCGGCGAGCAATTAATTTCATTCCAGAAGGAATTGATCTTCGAGCCAGTAGTGAAATATGCTTAGAATAGCTCACTTAAGACCCCTGAGCTACTGGTTTGAACAAATTCGTTGTAAATCAAAAACCCCCAATTTCCAGCCATGAACATGAACTTGTACTTGCTGATTTAGCTTCTCTGTTGAGCAATCTGTTAATCTAACTTCACCAATGCATTTCTAGTACCCTGAGGACCATACACAAGCAAGGAATTGAGTTCAATCACTTTAAATCAGAAGTGCCCAAAACATATTTGAGTTCATCGTTTCTCCAGCCAGTATCTTCCAAATCCAGCCACTCCAGCTCAAACCACTTTGCCATTTAGATGTTTTGGACCATTCTGAGCAACTTTGTCTTCTATCACGACTTCCAATTCGGCCTAGATTGTGAGATATAGCTATGCCCTAGTTGGCTGCACTGTTTATGTTGCATGTGCTCCAGGCCAGTCAACTTCCTTGCCAGTTTTCATCACTTTCCGGCCATCTCCTGCCCTAAATCCTGTGGAGACATTTGTTCCTGTTACAAATGTCTAACTACCAGACAAAGTGTTGCATCATTTGGAGCCCTAGATCAAAAGATATGGCAAACCCTAATTTCTGGCCATGTCAACCCTATGTCAAACTATGCCAGCCAGTGGCATTAGCCCTGTTCACCCACCTATGGTCATGCAAACCAAAAATTAACTTGTCAAACAGTTGCTTCACTACCTTGTGCATCATATGCTTGAATCAAAACCCATTTTGGCTACTAGAAACTGTTCAAACCATGTCAATGCCATTCTTGGGCATTGTCAGCCTATGTCAGCCAATGGCATTGGGCCAGTTTGACCCCTTCTGAGTATGCAAACTAAACATAACTTTGTCCCTTAGACTCCTAATGTTGTGATCTACATTTTATTCTACTGCCACAACTTGAGTTGAGCCCTCTACCATCCATCGACCCTATGTCGATGCCTTGTACCGAATGTCGACCTAAAGACGTTCGCTGTTTTTGAGCGAACCAGCAGCAGCCTTGATATCATTCTGATATTTTGGAACATTTGGAACCTTGTAAACCCTTGACAACTAATCTTAACCTTGGTTTCCATAGTTTAACCCTAATCGTTTCCCAGAACTCGCAAATCTTGTATCGCCTAAGTGTTTCTCCTTGCATTATCGCATATAGTGGAATAGTAAGAGTAGGATTGATTGTAATGCCTGTTTGCTTGTTTGATCCTTGTTCAGAGCAAGAGTCTGAGTTCAAAGACTTCGTCGCAGACCCGACATCAACTGTTGTTTCTTACAACGCGGAAGGCAAGTCATATTCTTGAACATCTTGAACCTATATTTTATGAAATGCTAGAATATACCTTGATTATAAAATAGTATTGCATGAATTGAGAAAAGAGATGAAATGGCAGCATCAGGCTGATTGCCTGTGGAAAGATAAACTGTTTAGCAATGAGCCATGAATTGATAAGTATATGTATATAAATCTATATTCATGAAATAAAACCCCTAGCCGTGACCAGTATTTTGGTATGGAATGGTGGTAGCACTGGAGGTGCTTGGCTGCACTGATTGTGCGGGCACTAAAGGTGCATGGATTGTGGTATGATCTGGTCACTGGCATATAAGGACCTAGAACCTTGTGTTGTGCGTCTAGTGGCATGATTAACGTGCCGACCGCAAGCCTGGTATGGGACAGGCCTGAACAAGTAGTATGTGGATCACACATGAAACCCCTATATGACAAACTCACGATTAACACGGGGTGCGCTCCAACACATATCACAGGATGTGATCATGCACGCTGACCCTGAGGGGAAGACGCCAATTAGTGGGGGTTGTGAAACCCTGCCACAACTGTGGTTTGCGTGAAGAAAACTACGGGGTCTGGGGTGAATTGTGTGTGAAACATGGCAAAAGTTCTTGTTATTTCCACCTTGCCGCTCACAGTATGAAGTGAGTTAGGGGTCCAATCCTTGTGATAGGAAGGGCATGAAAGTGGATATATCTTGTGGGTAAATTGGTACCCCTCTGCAGAGTTAAAAATGTATTCGAATACTTCGTGCTCCCGAGTTTTAGGAGTATGCCGCGGTGGATTAAATCCACGGGGTGTGACACAAGTATTGTTTTATAAATTAAAATTTGTTAGTTCAAGATTACCCAAGTGACATGTGTTGTCATGATAAGGGGTGCTGCCGTGGGCTGTCATGTGTTGACGTGTCGCGGTAGTACCATAATTTAGTGATCATATGATATCTAAGAGGCATGTGGATTGTGCCCTAAGTATATGAAATGCTGCCATGAGCATGAGATTTCAAAAGCTTGGAAGAAAAGTATTTTTGGAAAAACCCTCTCACCTCTTTTCCCTCAATAGCATAGGATCATGTCATCTCTACTATACGTATCTCTACTCTTACCTATGACTTGCTGAGTACGTAAGTGCTCACCCTTGCGACTTATCAACAATAGATGGAGTGCTACAATACCAAGACGAAGGCTTGGAAGATTTCGTGGATCCAGAAGGAAGAGAGCCAGTTCTGCCAGAACCCTGAAGTGTGCTGTTCTGCCGTCAACTTCTTACGACTGTGGGGGGTTTCGCCTAGCTTCCGCCGAGTAGTTGTCTTTTGTTTTAATTAGACCATTTGTGCCGTGAAGGCATTGTATTACTCTTGTTGTATCAGGTCAGCAGGCCATACTGTTTATCAATGATATTTTGTAAGTTACTCTGCTGCAATGAACTCCTGTGCTTGACTTATCCTGGGAAGTCAGTGGTATGTATGTATGAGGCCAGCTGCAGCGAGCTAGGTCTCCACGGGAGTAGTCGTGGTACCCTGTGCGGGGCGCGACAATGCGCGACCTCGGGACAAAAGAAGGCTTAACACTGGAGATACCTGTAAGTCGAAGGAGGTTTGGTTGAGACTTTTTTTTTGAGAGATACTGTAGGGTATCGCCGATTCGGCCCTACAGGAATAAATGGTAGAGGTGGGGAGTTGAACTCAAGACCTCTAGCTTGCCACCTAGTGACTTTACCACTACACTAGAGACCCACCTCTGGTTTGGTTGAGACTCGCCGACCATAAGCTAAGAGTTGCACGGTTGTCTTATAACTGCACCTTAGTTAATACTCCCAGTGTAATACTCCACTTATTGATAAAATAAGGATAATTATGCCGTGCGGTTATCCTTAAACTGTTAAGAGATGTGCGGTTATCTGTAAACTGCACATTCTAACCGGTAAACAGCAACTGCTTGCAACCGTAATACAGTTATCGCCAAAGCATCTCTTTGATCAAGCATGTGGTGTCTCTTCATCAACTATAAAAGGGAAGCCCGATGAACAAAGAGAAAAAAGGAGAGATTCCACACAAGGAACTAAGTGAGCACAAGAAAAAGATCAATCCTTGAAGCCTAGAATAGGAAGAGAGGATTAGAGTAAACATATGCTTTGTAACTCCATTATTCATATAGTGAGAAAACAACAGGAGTAGGGCTGTTACTCAGACTACGGGGGCCCGAACCTGTATAAACACAGTGTGTTCATATGTCCATATTTACAATAATCTCCCTTTTGTGATTGATGGAAACTACCTCCCTACTAAAAAAATAAATTACGTGTAAGTTCGACTTGGGATCTTCTTCCAATCATCGACAAGTATGTCTTTTAAAAATTTTTCCATAAAAGGGCATTTGATCAGTTATCAAATCAATAAAAGGCACAATGACATTGAGTTTCTTCAAGATTTCCAAGAATTTTTTGAATTGCTTATCTAGATTTGCTTGAGTGTACCTTCCAGGGAAAGGAGGAGTTGGATTACAAACATGTGTTACCAGATTTTCTCCACTTTCCACTTCTTTTGGTTCGGCGTCCTTACCATTATCCTCCACCGTCTGTAATGGTAATCTAGTTGTTTCACTTACTGGTGGTGGTTCAATGGGTGGTGTTCATTCAGGTAACATTGTTCCACTCTATAGAATCAAAGCATTTGCACTAAAAGGGTTAGAACAAGCAATAGCATTTACTTGTTCAAAATCACAAGGATTAATGGGTTGAGATGGAATAGGGTTAATGTTTTTCAATCTAGGGTTCGCCAATTGTGCAATTTGTGTCTCAAGCATGCGGATGTGAGTCCATATGGAGTCCATCTTTTGGTTCATGGACGTTTTCTTCTTCTCTTGATTTGCTAGAAAGTTCTCTAGCATGTGCTCCATATTTAATTCCTTAGGTTGCCGTTGGTGCGGTGGTCGGTATGGTTCCTGATTTTGTTGTTGTTATGGTGGCCTTTGTGCTTGATATAGGGGGGTTTTGTTGGTGAAGTTGCCATAGTCCAAAACTTTGTTGTCGACGTTGAGGTTGCTGATTTGTCCCAACCAAGTGAAATTCTAGTGGTTTCTCCATCCAAAGTTGTAAGAGTTTGGAAAAGAACTACCTTGCCGTTGTTGCGCACCCTGACAGGCGTTCACTTGCTTTATGGATTGGTTAAATTGGCATTCATGGCTGCAATGGCCTTGTATGTTGCACAGTTCACATACAGGTGCAATGGCATTAACAGAAGATTTAGCAGGTGATCGAAGAATTGCTATTTTATTAGTGAGAAGGGCTACCTTCTCGCCTAATTGAGCCATTATATTTATATCCATGCTGTTGGTTGGAGCCTATTGCACAACTCATTCAGTTCCCCAATTTGTGTAGTTTTTGAGTGATGCCTTCAATCATTTCGTATGCTTTATCTACACTTTTGTTTATCAATGCAACACTAGGTCGCGTGTCTATAGCCATCCGCACATTGTAGTTTAGCCCACCATAGAACGTTTGAACCACAAGCCACTTTTCTATTCCGTGATGCAGATATTTGATCAGCAAGTCCTTGTATTATTCCCAACCATTGTAAAGTGATTTTCGTACCTATTGAGAAAAGATGCAATCTGGTTGTGAATGTGAATAGTTTTAGCAGGAGGGAAAAACTTACTAAGGAAGGCGAGTGAGAGTTCATCCCATGTGGTGATCGACACAGGAGGAAGAGTGGTACTGCCATGCCCTCACCTTCTCTTGCAGCGAGAAAGGAAACAGTCTCAAGTGAAGCACATCCTCTGTTACTCCATGAATCTTGAAAATGTTACAATGCACAAGAAATATATGGAGATGCATAGATGGATCTTCAATGGGGAGACCACTGAATTAATTTTGTTGTACCACGTTTAGAATTGCAGGTTTGATTCAAAGTTGTTTGATTCAATTGTTGATCTAAAAGTACCTTATTGCAACCCCATATTGAGCAGGATTGCATAATCCTTCAATCTCTTTTGGCCCTCCCTTATTCGGTGTTCGTTGTTCACTATAATGTTTTGTCACGAATTCTCCTCTAATCTTACCTGTCTTTCCTCGTACCATCATCGACGCATAGATTTGACAGGTTTGTCTGAGTAATACAAGATGCCCTACCTTCCGTCGAAAAAAATAAAAGAAAAATAGAAGCAAGAGTGAAAATTGAGAT
The DNA here is from genome assembly GCA_019359835.1 of Pharus latifolius. Classification (NCBI taxonomy): domain Eukaryota; kingdom Viridiplantae; phylum Streptophyta; class Magnoliopsida; order Poales; family Poaceae; genus Pharus; species Pharus latifolius. The sequence continues at coordinate 25,017,101 of CM033325.1, read as the reverse complement.
TGACTTCTATCAACAAAAAAGTCGACCTAAAAGTTGAATTACCGTTGTTCTCTAGCAATGGCGCCAAAAACTTAGACAATTACCACAAGGGTCATGTCTGAGCAATACCACAAGTGAACGGTTCACGTTGAGCACTTGAGGGTCGAATTCTACAAGAAACAAGTGTATTCGTCTCTTCAGATAAAAGATTGCTGACTATGTCAGAGCGAATTTGGGGTTTGTTTGTTTACTACTAAATTCTATCACTAAGATATATCAAACTAGGATTTAAAAGTAGTTTAGAAATAGGTATTAGAAAGTTAGGGTTTTAGAAATCAAGATAGAAGCAACTAATGAGGGTTTAGAATATGAGGGAGAACCTAGGGTTTTGAGAATTCCATAACCATCGGACGTAATTCTAACCAAGGCCTGAGAATTGCAAATGACTTTCTAGTGTTTTCCAGGATAGATTAATTTGCTGGTTTTCGTGTTTTTCTTTATATCTTGTCCAATCGAGCTCGAAAAGCTCCCAACTTTTTTAGGCATGATCCCTAAAATATAAGGAACACAATAGTGAAAGAAGATTGTAAAAATAAAACAAAATGTCACATAAAATGTCACGTAGATAGAGTTTTCAACATGTTTCAAGATGCAAACTTAGGGAAAAATTTATACCAATTAAGCACTTACCAAGAAGTAGCCTCAGATGATTTGTCACCTTTTACTGTTGAAGAATTGGCTCCAATTGTTCATGCGGTTGCCTCCAACACATGTAACTTTCTTTTTTTTTGTACTCACATATTAATAACAAGTTACGTATTGTCGACTTAGCCATCAAAGCATCAATCTTTTTGAGCCTAAAATGCTAAAAATAAAATATGAGTGCATGCCAAAAACAAAAAAAAACAAATGGTCAAACCCACAATACAAAATATGGTGCATTTAACTAAAAGTGTGATAAAAGATAGTAGGTTTCAAACCATACAAGGTCAATACATCCAATTAAATCCCGCAAAATACAAGGATCTAGCGCAACAAAATTCGGACTTTGTCGTGGTATTGCGAATACCCTGACAGGTTTTGTGGAAGTTCCTAGCAAAGAAAAGACGACGCGAGCTGACCACGTGACTGGTCCTCTCCTGTCGGACAAACACAGCAAGTGACACGAAAGTTTATACAGGTTCGGGCCTCAGTGGAGGCCCTAGTCTTGTCGGCGTGCTCCCAGCCGGAGTTGGCTAGGGGAGCTCTCTCGGGGGAGAGATGGCTCCGAAGCACACCTATTAGATTGTCTATTCCAAGTAAAAATGAATTGTCCCCTTTACATGAGGTGGTACAAGGGCTTATATAGCCCCAAAAGATGCAAAAAGACTAGACTACCCCGCCTGCCACCGTTGGATTGAGGGGCAGCGACGTCCTTCTCCCGGTCTGGAACCTTGGATGCTTGACAGGTGTCTGCTGATTCCCGAGGTGCTTCTCGTGTGACCCTCACGTGACTCGGGACCGGAGACCCCTATCTTCAAAAGGCGGCGCCCGGGACAAGCCACCGGGGGGGGCCTTGTCCCCGGGCAAATGGCGGCGCCCGGGATAGGCCACCGGGGGGCCTTGTCCTCGGGAAAAAGGACTTGAACCCGTGGAGATTTCCCCCAACAGCAGCCCCCTATGCCCTTCGGGGACGATGCCCGAGTCCCTAGAGGGGATGGTCCGTGTTACCGGGAACATCTCCTCTGGGACATGTCTCCGGGACGGTGACGCTTCAATTCCCGCGCCCCGCGTTTATGGCCGTGCCATTGTTCATTAAGGCTCCGTCTCGATGGGAGCGCGCCGTTCGACCATAATGGCCGCTCGCAGTTTGAACCGGCGACGCCTCGTTTCGCGCACCCATCTCTTCATCTCCCGCGCGCCATTTGAATTGAACGGCGCGGATGCACCATGAAGGGCCACGTGGCACCCATCGGGGCCGCGTTTGGCCCTTATAAATAGGGCCATGAGGGGCCCGGAGAAGCCATTCCAACCTACAAACCAAAAACTCCCATAGCGCCCTTAGCTCTCCCGGTAGCCTTCTTCCGGAAGCTCAGTCCCGGAAGCTTAGCCTCCGGAATCCCTAAGCCCCGTTTCTTTAGAGCCTAAGCCACCGAAAAAATTAGATGGGACCCAAGGGTCGTGCATAGGCCGCCGAGGTGCCTCCGAAGGAAGTCACCGCGGACTTCCTCTGGGCCTCGGAGTTCACGTCTGGGGACTTAGAGTCCCTCGTGGACCGGGGGATGGTCGCAGATGGGGACGTTTGGATCCCCCTAAAGAAAGACGGAGCCCCCCGCCCTAGGCCCAGAGAGGTGGTGGTCTTCGGGGCTTTCCTCGAGGCCGGGCTCCGGCTCCCGGTGCACCCGTTGCTCCAGGAGTTTCTCGAGGAGTACGGGGTGGCCCTGAACCACCTCACGCCGAACGCCTTCATTCGGATGGGCCACTTCATATGGTTGTTCGAGACAGCCACCGGACGGGAGCCGACACTCCGGCTGTTCTGGTACTTTTACGAGCCGGTGGTGAGGAGCTCCCACTTGGTGAAGGGAGGGCCGAAGTCTCCGTTCGGCTCGGTGATGATCCAGCTGCTGCCAACCCGGGTGGCGAACTACCCGGTAGCGGCCTCCCTGGACCACTGGGGGATTGGATCCAGAGGTGGTTCTACCTCCGGGTCTGGGACGACGAGGTGGTGTATTCACCAGATGCCCCCTCCTACAGCCGGTCGTCCGCTCCCAAGCCCCCGGTGTGGACCGAGGAGGAGCTGAGGCTCCTCAGCAAGGTGGTGGGCTCCCGGGGCGTCCGCTCAATGAGGGACGCCGCCGAGGAGCTGACGTTGCTGAAGATCTTCCCCTTCTGGCATGGGAGGAGGGGGATCGGGATGTGTCCGGCCCAGCGGCCCCCGCAAAAGCTAGTGACCCGACGTAAGCTCCCTGCTTCTTTGTTCACTTTCTCGCTGAATTTTTCTAACTTACCTTTTTTCAGTCCGGCTGTACCCGACCGCCGGGAGAAGGCGGAAAACCTCCTTGTGAGGTATTACACCGATGAGCACGAGCGGATCGTGCGCGTCATCGGGGAGGGTCCTCCCCGGAACTTGGTGGCCGAGGCCTTCGGGCTGAGGCTACCAGCGAGGACGCCTCTCCCCACCCCCGGTTCCCACAAGAGGGGGAAGGAGGCCACCGGGGGCTCTGAGCCGAAACGGGCAAAGGGTCAGAAGGCGCCCGGTCAATCGACGACATCGGGCTCTACGCCCGTGAAGGCCCAGGACGCAGCCCCCGGGTCAGGGCGCACACGGGCACCTCCCCGGCGGGAAGTGACGCCGCCTCCCCCGGAGAACCCTGGAGAGGCTTGGGGGAAGGAACCAGCCAACGACGGGGGGGCGTCCGATTCAACTGATTACGCCCCCGCGCCCCCTTCAGCGGTTGTGCTTCCCGCGGCCCCGGCGCCACCGGAGCCGGAGAGGCCGGAGGTCCGATTCGTGGAGGCCTCCCCTCCGCGCGCCGAATGGCCGGTAGATGAGTGGGGGGGGGAGCCCCTTGGTCTATGAGGTCCCCCCAGAGACGGAGGTCCCGGGGGCCCCGCGGCTTGGAAAGGGAAAGGGGCTTCTAATCACCCCCCAGGGGGGGACCCCCTCCAAAAGTTCATCGGCGTCCTCCTCTTCGGCCACCTCCTCGGCGCAAGGACGCCGGCCACCGCCACCGCAGTTCTCATCACCCCCGCGTCTTTTACAAGGGGCCCGCCGTCAGTTCCGATGGGTGCAGCGTTGTCGGGAGGGAGACCCCCCTGCTGTCCGCTGGGGAGGTCGACCGGTTCGCGGAGAGTCTGCAGACCCAAAAGGTCCAGGACTACGTCTCGCAAGGGACGCTCCACGAGCGCTGCGGGGAGCTTCAATCCCTCCAGATCCAAGTTTGTTCTCGAGTCCGTGGCTTATTTCCTTCGGTACTCCAACTTGGATTTTCACTAACTCTTGCGCTTGTAGGGGGTGGCCATCGCCTGGGGGATCGAGGCGCGCTTCAATAGCGCACTAAAGGAAGTGGAGGGGAAGGCCGCTGCCTACTTGGAGGAGCGGGACGGCGCCCTCCGGGAGTTGGCCCTGGTCCGGGACCAGCTCCACGCCTCCGAGACTGCCAACGACCGGCTTTGGTGGGAGGCGAAAGCCATGGAGGATGCCCTCCGGGAGCTCGAGGGCTCCAACGTCCGGGCGGTGGCGGACGCGGGCCACTCCGTCCGTTCGGCCCTCGAAGGGCTCGGAGTGAGCCTTGGCTCGGGTGGCACCTCCGAGGCAGCGCCGGCGACGCTCATGGAGGCTGTGCATTTTCTCAATGCATAAGTCTCCGTGATCCCGGAAGTTGCGGATGCCCGGGCGCGGGGCCAGGCGATCCCAGTGGTGGCCACTACAGCCGGGCTCGTGGAGCACCGGGGGGTTGGCACCTGGGCCATTGGGGGCCGGATCCCCTGGAGCTTTCCGGATTTCTTCGAGCCATTTAGGCGAGAAGTGGAGCAGCTCGCCGGCGGCTTCTACGATCGGATAGTCTGGGTGCGATTCCCGGTGCCGGCGCCTCCGGGGCAAGATGCTACGGCTCCGATGGGAGCCTCCCTGGGGGAGGACGCTTGTACAAAAAACATTTTGATGCAATAGAAATGGGATTTTTTGCTAAGTCTGGATTGAATTTTACCAGGTTTCCCGAGAGGTTACTCCCGGGCGAAGGTCCCCGAGGTTGTCTTCGAGCCTCGGCGGGTGTCATCCAGGGGATGCCTAGGCCGCCTTTATCTTGTTAAGTCTCCTCTCCGGGGGACGCGGCAGGGGCGTCTCCCAGGAGCCGATCCGGTTGCAGTGGCATCGGGAGTGGCACCTAGGCAACTTCGACAATCACCGCGCCGAACTACCCCCCCCCCCCCCCCCCGACCAGGGTCCCAGAGGATTCCCCCGCTTTGAATACTTCCACCGACGGGCTACGAATATTGGCCCAAAGACATGCTCCGGGAGGCCCAGTGTCGTATACGCAGCTTGTACCGGGACCTGGCCCGGGAGATATCGGAGGGCCTCCGAGATTATTAGGCGTAGGATCTTTCCGTCTTGTACCCCGGGTTGTATCATGTTTGATGTAATGATATCCACCGGAGGGGGAAGATGTCCTCCGGTTGTGTTTTTAATAATAAAGCTAAGTTTGCTTGTTATGAAGTTTTGATAGTCCGGAACAGGGTGATTCTCGGGTGCTCCTTATCCCCCCCCGCTCCATAGCAGGCAGGAGGGTAGCTCCGCGCGCCGTGGGGGTGACAAAGCCCCCGGGGTAAGAACCCTCCAATTGAGAATTCCTCAAGTTTTCCCAAGGTTGTGAAAACTTCCGGGAACAATTTTTCGAAAGCCCCGGCGGGATCCTCCAGTCACCGTGAGAACGGGGAGCCAGGAAAGATCTTTCCGGGAATTCTTCCGGGAGAAGAACATCCAAAAATCCGAAATTCCTAGGAGAACATCCAAGAAAATCCGGAAGTGAAATTCCCGGGAATAACTTTTCCGGGAGACAATCCTCCGGTCGCCGTGAAAACGGGGAGCCAGGAACGCGATCTCCATGATAACATCCAAGAAAATCCGAAAGTGAAATTCCCAGGGATAATTTTTCCAGGAGACAACCCTCCGGTTGCCGTGAAAATGGGGAGCCGGGAACGAGATCTCCAAGAAAGAATATCCGAGAATTTTGTCTCGCTAAGGAAACAACTGACTCTCGGAGGACGATGCGCCCGATGACGGGTCTGAGTGTTTGAGTAGGGGACTAGTCTCTCAAATTGACTCGTTACCGCGGTCCTTAAGGACCGGGTTGCCGCTTACACCCTCAGTCCACGAGGGGTGATCATAAGCCGCCCTCATTGGCCTGGTATGTCGCGGTCGTGGCTCCGTCTAGGACCGCGGAGATCCTGTAGGGGCTCTCCCACTTGGGGGAGAGCTTCCCCGGGGCTTGGGGGTCTGTGACGCGTTTGAGGACAAGGTCCCCAAGGCGGAAAGATCTCTCACGCACGCGCTGGTTGTATGCGCCCGCCATCTCTTGCTCGTAGATGGCGTGGCGGAGGAGCACTCGGTCGCGTTCCTCCTCCACGAGGTCGATCTCCAGGCGCTGGTTGGCCTCGTTGGCCTGGTACACTGCGGGCGTGGCTCCCTCCAGGAGCTCGACCCGCAGCGACCGGAGGCTGATCTCCGGGGGGAGGACTGCCACCGCCCCGTAGACCAGGGAGAAGGGAGTACGCCCCGTCGCCCGAGACGGGGTCGTACGCATGGAGCAGAGGATGCTAGGGAGCTCCTCTGCCCATGCACCTCGCTTAGAAGCGGTTTGCTCGAGTCTCCGGCGCAACCCCTGTAGGATCACGCCGTTGACCCTCTCGACAGCCCCATTGCTCCGGGGATGGGCCACTGAGGCGAAGCGGATGAAGAGCCCCAGGCCTTCGCAGAATTCCCGGAAATAAGCCGAGTCGAATTGGGTCCCGTTGTCCATGGTGATTTCCCGGGGGACACCAAAACGACATACGACGTTTTTCCAGAAAAACCGCTGGACGGCCCGAGACGTGATGCTGGCCAAAGGCTCCGCCTCAACCCACTTTGTAAAATAGTCGACTGCGACTACCGCATACTTGTATCCTCCGGGCGCTGGGGGGAAGGGCCCTAAGAGGTCCATCCCCCAGCTCACGAAGGGCCAAGTGATGGGGATTGTCTGCAGCGCTATAGGGGGGAGGTTCGAGCCCTTGGCCATCTTCTGGCATGCCTCGCACGCGGAGACAAGGTCTCGCGCGTCGCGCGTGACCGTGGGCCAGTAGAAGCCCTGCCGGAGGGCCTTGGCCGCGATGGCACGTGGGGCTAGGTGAGAACCACAGCTCCCCGCGTGGATGTCTTCGAGAAGTTGAAGTCCTTCCGGCCGGGGGAGGCAGCGCAGGAGGGCGGAAGCCCCCCGCTTGTAGAGCCTCCCCTCCAGCTGGAGATATGCCTGAGCTTTGGCCCGGAGGTGTTTAGCCTCTGTCTCACTAGGAGGGTCCCCCTCCCCCTTGATGAAGGAGATGAGGGGGTCCATCCAAGACGGAGTCCGGGTGATCTCGGCGACCTCCGGGACATGAGGGTTTCGTGATGATTTCCAAGAAAGCGCCCTTGGGGAGCGATTCCCGGGCGCTTGCCGCCCGGGCCAGGGCGTCGGCCCGGTCATTGTCCCTCTACGGGATATGCCGGGCCTCAAGGCCGTCGAAATGCCTCTCCATCTTTCGCACTTCCTGCAAATAAAGACTTAAGTTTGCGTCATGGCATAGGTAAGACTTGTCCATTTGGCAAACTACGAGCTGAGAATCTCCCTTGACTAGGAGGCGCCGGATCCCCAGGGAGCGCGCGAGGCGCATCCCGAGGAGCAAAGCCTCGTATTCGGCGACGTTGTTGGTTGCGGGGAACTCGAGCCGCGCGGCGTACTCGAGTTCCTTCCCCTCGGGGCTCCGGAGGACTACTCCCGCACCAGCCCCGGCGAGACACAGCGACCCATCGAACATGAGGGTCCAATGATCATTGCGTCGGGGCGGCACAGGGAGATCTTCGTCCCCGGACCCAGTGGCGGGAGTCCACTCTGCGACGAAGTCGGCGTGGACCTGCGACTTGATGGCGGAGCGGCCGGTAAGGGACAGGGAGAAGGGGGCGAGCTCGGACCCCACTTCCCGATCCGGCCGGTGGCTTCTTTGTTCCGCAGTACCTCCCCGAGGGGAAGGGACGACGGGACGGTGATGGGGTGCCCCAGGAAGTAATGCCGAAGCTTCCGGGACGCCATGAGGAGGGCGTAGCAGATTTTCTCCATCTCCGTGTACCGAGTTTTGGCCCCTTGGAGGGCCTCACTCACGTAGTACACGGGATGCTGCTGCCCCCCTTGCTCCTTCACCAAGACCGCGCTGACGGCGACGGGGGTCGCGGCGAGGTAAAGGAGCAAGGGCTCTTCTGGAGACGGACTCACGAGCATTGGAGGGCTCGTGAGGTACTTCTTGAGGTCATTGAAGGCTTCCTGGGCCTTGGGGGTCCAGCGGAACCCCTCGTGCCCTCGGAGGATCTTGAAGAACTGGAGGCCCCGCTCCCCCGACCGGGAGACGAAGCGGCTTAGCGCGGCTAGGCGGCCAGAGAGCCGCTCGACATCCTTGACGGTGCACGGCGGGGGCATATCTAGGAAAGCCCGGATCTTTTCGGGGTTTACCTCAATGCCCCGCTGGGACATGAGGAAACCTAGGAGCTTCCCCCCGCGCACCCCGAAGGCGCACTTCTCCGGGTTGAGTTTGAGCCCGAACGCGCGGAGGTTGCGGAAGGTTTCAGCCAGGTCGTCGATGTGGGAGGCTGCGTGGGGACTCTTGACGACCGCGTCGTCTACGTAGACTTCAATGTTGTGGCCGACTTGCTCTTTGAAAACCAACGTCATGAGGCGCTGGAAGGTTGCCCCCGCGTTCTTGAGCCCGAAGGGCATATGGACGTAGCAGAAGGTTCCGAGGGGAGTAATGAAACTCGTGTTTTCCTCGTCCCCTTCCGCCATCCGGACTTGATGGTAGCCCGAGTAGGCGTCTAGGAAGCTCATGAGCTCGCACCCCGCAGTGGAGTCGACGAGCTGATCAATCCGCGGGAGCAGGAAGTTGTCTTTGGGGCAGGCGCGGTTAAGGTCGGTGAAGTCCACGCACATCTGCCACTTGCCGGTTGATTTCTTGACGAGGACGGGGTTCGCGAGCCACTCGGGGTGCAGGACCTCCCGAATGAACCCCGCCTCTCGGAGCCGGGTAATCTCCACCTTGATTGCCTCTTGGCGCTCGAGGGAGAGTTTCCGCAGCTTCTGTTTGACCGGGGGGTGACCGGGGGCCACTGCGAGCTTGTGCTCAATGACCACCCGGGCAACGCCCCGCATGTCCGAAGGCTTCCACGCAAAAACATTGGACGGTTTTGTCTTGTTTGCCCGGGGACAGCAGGACCTTCCGGAGGCCCCCTTCCGGACGCCGCTTGAGGAGGGGCCTCCCGGGCGGTGGCGCAGCAGCGTCTAGTTCCGGGGGAGAAGCCTCCCCCCCGGGCGTCTTTATGAGGTTGACGCTTCTGATTGTGGCCACAGCGCGCTCGTATAGAGCACGGGCCATGTCTTGGTCTCCCCGGACATTGATCACACCGTGCGGCCTGGGGATCTTCATGCAGAGGTAGTTTTGATGGGTGGCAGCCCCCAGCCGGTTGATTGTAGTCCTCCCCATAATCGCGTTGTAGGAGGAGGGAAGGTCTACTACGTCAAAGCGGACCAGCTCGGTTCGGTAGTTCTCCGGGGTGCCGAACGTCATAGGAAGATCTACCTTGCCCACGGGGTGGATCGCCTTCCCCGGGACAAAACCTTGCAGGGGCCCGGCAGCGGGCTGCAGGAGCTTCTCATCCACCTGCATTTCTTTGAAGGCCTTCAGGAATAGGACGTCAGCAGAGCTTCCGTCGTCCACGAGGATGCGGGCCAGGTGATAGTTGTAGATGGTCGCGGAGACAATAAGCGCGTCGTTGTGGGGGAAGCGAACCCCTCGCGCGTCTTCCGCAGTGAAGGTGAGGGGACGTCCGACCACTTAGGTGGCGGGGACGCGTGTAACACCCCCACAACCTTGACCTCGCGCGCGTACTCCGAACGCTGGCGCTTAGAGTCCCGCCCGGAGGCGGATCCTCCCACGATGACGTTGATGTGCCGCTGCGAAGTTTGAAAGGGGAGAGCTTCTGAAGGCTCCCCCTCCTGCGCCTGCTCACCCCCCGCGGGAGCGGGAAGGGCTGGAACAGCTGGCCGAGGGAGCAAGGAGGCCGGAGTCCCCCCTGCCCGCGCTGGTCGAGGAAGTCCGCGAAGTGCTGCAGCAGCAGGCTACAGTCTTGGGTAGCGTGGGTACTGGACCTGTGGAAGCTGCACCACGGTCCTTCCCGCCTTCTCCCCACGAGGCCCTCCCGGCCGCGCGAAGACTGTCCTCCTCCATGGCCCTTTGGTTTGGGGAAGGGGCGGTTGCCCCTCGGGGGGTCGCGCGAGCCGCCTCTGCCCTTGAGGACAAAGGTGTCCCGAGGCCGTGGCTCGTTACACCCCCCCTGCCTAGGGCGCTTGAGGGGATCCCTGGCCCCCCGGTCGGCGGGGGCGGGAGCCCCCTGGGTCTTCTTCCAGATGTCGTCTTACTCCGCCCGGGCGTACTTTTCGAGTACGTTGAAGAGCTCATCGGCGGAAGAGGGGCAGCTCCGGGAGAGCCTTCTGTGGAGCTCCCTCGGAAGGATGCCGCTTTTGCAGGCTTCGATGACTGTGGAGTCCGGGACGTGGGCCACTTTGCTTTTCACTTGGGCGAAGCGCTTGAAGAAGCTTCTGATGGTTTCCCCGGTCCTCTGACGGACAGTGTACAGTTGCGAGGAGTCCAGGGGACGCACATATTTCCCCTGGAAGTTGGCACAGAACTCCCGCTTGAGCTGCGAGAAAGACTTGCTGGAGCCCGCCTTCAGGTTGTAGAACCAGGAGCGGGCAATGCCGGAGAGGTAGAGGGGGAAGACGTTGCACTGTACCGTCTCGTCCCCCCCGGCCGCGGAGATGGCTGTGGAGTAGACCTGCGCAAACTCGTAAGGGTCTACCTCACCGTTATAGTGCTCGATGTGTGCAGGGTGGTAGGGCCGCGGCCACCGGATGCTGTGAAGTCTTGGGCACAGGGGCCGGTTAGCCCCCTGCACCTCCCGGGGAGAGTCCCGGTCGCTGTCTTCCTTCACGGGACCTTCGTTGTCTGAGTCTGGAAGCGGTCAGAGAGGTCCGCCAGGGTGGCGGCGGCGACGCTTTTCCTCCGGACCGGGACTGGGTTCCCGGACGTCCGGGCTCTCCACCGGAGAGGTTGGCTCTTCAGCGGGTCTCTTCCCCCGGCCGGTGCGAGAGCGAGGCTCCCCACGCCCGCGGCCGGGGGGAAGTTCTTCCCCGCGCTCTGGTGAATGCATTCGCTCAACCTCCCCCCGGGCGAAACGGACCTGTCCCGCCGAGGGAGGGAGCTCATGCAGTGTAGCTGCCGACCCGGAGGCTTCAGGGGCCGGCTGGGGGGAACCCCCTGCGAAGACCCCCGGCACCGGAAAGGGGGAAGCCCCTGTGTTATCCGGAACCGGGGAGGGGGCGCCCACGGCGACGTTTGGAACCGAAGCAGAGGGGGCCCCAGTGGCCACGACCGGAACCGGAAAGGGGGGAGCCCTGTAACACCCAGAACCGGAGAGGGGGGATCCCCCGCGGCGACGTCCAGAACCGGGGAGCCCATGCGGGGGGAAGTCCTCTACGGCATGGGAGCTGCTCTGTCAACCGCCCCCGGTGCGGTAAACGCGACGCGAGGGGCGGGACTGGCTCCCGGCGTAGGGAAAACCCCCGGCATGAAGTGGGCTCCCGGCCCCGGGAATAGGCCAGGGACGGGGTACCCCCCTGGTGCCACGAAGGGCCCCGGCATGAAGTAACCTCCCGGCACCGGGACGGGCCCGGGTGCCGGGAAGGGTCCGGACGTATATCCCGCAGGGGGAGGGAACCCCCCGGCAGGATCATACGGGGCGGACAAACCCCCGGAGGCCGGAGGGGCCGCCGGGTAACCCATAAACGGGGGCATAGTCCCCGGATATGGGTGCGACGCAAATGTGGGGGCCGGAGGCCGCGCCAACCCACTGAGCAGCTCATCCATAGAGTGCTGGGCGCGGAGCTGGCCCTCCACGAGAGCCTCAAGTAGGGCGTCCCGGGGAGTCGGGGGAGTCGTCGGGGGGAGACTGGTCCCGGCCGAGGTCCCCGCGGTCACCGGGAACGACCTGGAGGTGCAAGCACCTAACTTAAGAGGAAGGGAAGGAGGCGGTACCTGGGCTAGGCCACCTCCGGGCGGAAGCGCCGGGACAGCAGTGTCCCGGACGGGCGGCGCCGGGTCTCCGAGACCCGGGTCACCGGGAAGGGTGCGAGCCCTTGTTCTTGGGGGAGCCATGGCGTCTTGTCACGGGTCCCCACGGTCGGCGCCAACTGTCGTGGTATTGCGAATACCCCGGCAGGTTTTCAGAATGATCCTAGCGAAGATTACGCGGCGCGGGTTGACCGGATGACCGGTCCTCCCCCGCCGGACAAGCACAAGAAATGACATGAGGATTTATACAGGTTCGGGTCCCGGTGGGGGCCCTAGTCCTGCCGATGCGCTCCCGACCGGAGTCAGCTGGGGAGGCTCTCTCCGGGGGAGAGGATTCCGGAGCACGCCTGTGAGTTTATCTATTCCAATAAAAGTGATCTGATCCTTTACAACAGTGGGGTACAAGGGCTATTTATAGCCCCAAAAAAGAGGCAAAAAGCCTAAACTACCCCGGAAGCCACCATCGGATTGAAGGGTAGGACCGTCCTTCTCTCGGTCAAATGCCTTGGATGCTTGACAGGTGGTCGCTGATTCCCGAGGCGCTCTTCGCGTGACCTACACGTGACAAACAACTCGAGACTTTACCTTTAGAAGGGCGACGAGGCCCGGGATGGCGCCGGAGGCCAAGTCCCGAGAGCCAAAAGGCGGCGCTCGGGGAGGGGCCGAAGGCCACGTCCCCGGGCAAATGGTGGCGCCCAGGACGGCGCCGGAGGCTAGGTCCCGGGAGCCAAAAGGCGGCGCCCGGGACGGCGCCGAAGGCCAGGTCCCGAGGGCCAAATGGCGGCACCCGGGGAGGGGCCGGAGGCCACGTCCCCGGGCAAACGGCAGCGCCCGGGACGGCGCCGGAGGCCCGGTCCCGGGGGCCAAATGGCGGCGCTCGGGGAGGGGCCGGAGGCCACATCCCCGGGCAAACGGCGGTGCCCGGGACGGCGCCGGAGGCCAGGTCCCGGGGGCCAAATGGCGGCGCCCGGGGAGGGGCCGGAGGGCACGTCCCCGGGCAAATGGCGGCGCCCGGGACGGCGTCAGAGGCCAGGTCCCGGGGGCCAAATGGCGGCGCCCGGGACGGCGCCGGAGGCCAGGTCCCGGGGGACAAATGGCGGCGCCCGGGGAGGGGCCGGAGGCCACGTCCCTAGGCAAACGGCGGCGCCCGGGACAGCGCCGGAGGCCAGGTCCCGGGGGCCAAATGGCGGCGCCCGCGGAGGGGCCGGAGGCCACGTCCCCGGGCAAATGAAGGCGGCGCCCGCGGAGGGGCCGGAGGCCACGTCCCCGGGCAAATGAAGGCGGCGCCCGGGGAGGGGCCGGAGGCCACGTCCCCGGGCAAATGTGACACGGCTTACCTGGACTTAGCGCCGTGGAGATTTCCCCCAACAGCAGCCCCCCATGGCCCCCGGGGACGATGCTCGAGTCCCCGGTGGGTATGGTACACGTCACCGGGAAATTGTCCGGACCAAGCCACCGGAACCGTGACGCTTCGATTCCCGTGCCGGATGCTTATGGCCGCGCCGTTTCGACATAATTTTGCTAGAGAATGGCTGGAGAAGCACGGCGGCGTTCTCCGGTGAACTGCCAAGGCTTGAACATGGATATTCAACGCTCGGGGCAAAATTGGCGATTCTAAGCTTGCTGGCTCGTTCCTCCTAGCTCACTGGTCATTATTCTCTACTGGAACGAGGATCAATTTGCCTTGAATCACTCAGCATTACGGGAACAGGGGATTACAGCTTTTCTGGTGATTGCCGGCGTTGAGGTTCGCCGGGGGTCAATTAACGGCTATGACACATACAGGGGGTTAAGGGGATCTTACTGGTGATGTTGGTTTGGAGGGGGAAGCTGCAGGGCGAAGCTGGCGCCGTGAGCTTTAGGAGCAGCTCACCGGGGAAGAAGGTCTTGGCGGCGGCGCTGATGAACTGGATTGTTCTCTGGTGGTGGAGACTAGGGCTTACAACTGCGGGTGGTGTGAAGAGATGCTGGGCAAGGGGGGGCTTTATATAGCCGTGGGATTGAGCTCTCGGGAGTTGCAGCAATCGCCGGTGAGATTTCTTCTAGCGCTGGAGCGGTCAACGAGGCACGTCGGGACATGGCGGGGCTCTGCCAGAGACGGTGTATCACGCGGAATCGGGATTTTGTCAGGACGGCGAGATGACGATCTCCGGGATGGCAACCATGTGGCGTGAAGCTCCTGACAACAGCAGGCACGCGCGCGCGGGGAAGAACACGGCACAGCGCGGGTGAACTGCTTCCACGGTGGCGATACAGTTGTGCGCAGGTGGAGGCTACGTGGCTGTGAAGGTGGCAGCGCGGGGAACTTCGCCGGCGGCGAGTTCAACGGTGAGGCAAAACGGCGGGGCGCTGGTCGAACGAACGCTGGTCGTGGTCGAAAACAGTACAGGGACCTGGTTGCAAGCTTTGGACTGATTTGCGAAGATTTGGACTAAACTGCGAGGGTTTTGGCTCGGGAATTTGGGCCTATTTGCAATTCTGAAGATCTGAAGGGTTGATTTGGATTTCGACTTTGCAGATGAGTGTTACTAAATGTCTTAGACTCATCCAGCAGGAAAAATGGTAAAATCCGATAAGATCTGGTGGTTTTGACAAAAATCCAAAACAGGGTAATTAGGGTAAACAGGGTAATTAGGGTCTGAAACTTTTGTCGAGGCTGAAACTAGGGTTTCGGTTGAGATTCTGGAACTCTTCCAGAAGGGAAAAATGTTTAGAAAAATGAAAGAAAGGTAATCACTTGATCAGATTTGGATTTGGAGATGATCTGGGACTTTTAGCCTTTTTGGGCTTTCTGAAACTTCTGAAAAGGACTAAATTGAAACACTTTCGGACTGGAATGTGAAAACGATCTGGGAGATGAAGTTTAGCTGCCAACTTTTTAGGTTAAGGTAGTGGCATACCTAAGATCAAGATAGGGTTGAGACATCAGGGATTCCAAAGAATATATGCTGACTCGTAAGCAGAAAAGATAGCCAAAAATAGGGATGTTACAAGGGATACTCTTTCTTCTCCCTTATCCGGAAGTAAATGCATCCGGCGGTGTTGGCGCTCTTTGACCACGCCGAGTAGTAGAAGCATCGGAAGAGATCCACGCTGGGATACACTCCGACGAAGGCTTCGCATAGGTGCTGAAAGATCGCCAGGATCAGGACCGCATTTGGGTGGAGATTCACCAACTCCAACCCATAGTGTTCCAAGATCCCTTTCAAGAACCGACTCTCAGGAAATCGGAACCCACACCTCAGGTATTCTTCGAAAACCACCAACTCGCCCTCTTGGACAATTGGGGTTTCTTGATCCTTCCCCGCGGGTCGCCAGTTGATCAGCAATCTTGGGGGAAGAACCTCTTCCTTCTCCAGCACCATCAGGCTCTCCTCCGAATGATGAACTGATCGGCTCCAAGATGTCATTTTTGGAAAAGATTATGAGGGAAAAGCTGGTGGCTTTGGGGCGATGGAAGATGAGGAACGAGGGTTTTGAGCGACGGAAGTTCTAGGGTTGGAGGCTGGATGTGTGGCTTCCTCAAGAAGCTACCTGCTCCTTTTATAGGCCCGAGGAGACGCTCCACTGAGGGTAACGTTCCATTGAATATTCTATCCATTTATGTTTTCTATGGTAAACCCGTTATGCGTTTCCAACACCGAATCCGAAACGAAAGGTTTTCTTTGTTTTGAATTTGAGGACTAGAAATGGGCACAAAAACGTGAAAAGTTCTACAAAGGATTTTTGTAATATCCTGAGTTTTGGGATGAAAAGTTTCTTTCTTAAAAGTCATGCATGCATGTCTCTTCTAGATCAACCAAATCAGCCTCAGCTTTATTCTGTTCTAGCCCTAAAATCTCCAAATTTTTCCTGTAACCCCAAATCGAGATCAGATTATTTAGATATGATATATCAGTTATCCTAAATCCAAAAGCCTTCAGAACCCATATTCAATTCTCTCCCTAACTTCCAGATTTATCAACTCCTTTCTGTTTTCGAAAACAGAATATCTTATATTACCCAAATACCCTAAGTTTTAGAAATTCAGATTTAATCAAAATCTTGACCAAGTTCAAACCAGATTATTCTTGGATTATGATCAAGGGTATGCCAATACCTTAATCCAAAAAGTTGGCAACTAGATTTTACCATCTAAACCATTTTCACAAATCAGTCCAAGAGTATCGCAAATCAGTCCTTTTCCAGATTTTCCAGAAGCCTGAAAAGGCAAAATGTTGCAAATCATCTCCAAATTCAAATCTGATTCAGCGAACACCTCCCAAATGCTTTTCAACACAAATTCTTCTTTTATGAGTATCTCAAAATCAAACCCTAAATCCCAGAATTCGAGATCAATAAGATTCAGACTTATTTTACCCTAATTTACTATGTTTTCAGTTCATATCGAAAATCATTCAAACATCTCAAATTTTATCTTCTATTTGTTCCAAGTAATATGTTGAATCAAGCCTACCAGATTAATGCAATCAATTTCAGATTTAACCTTCCAAATCATCAGATTTACATTTCTGTCCAAATCAAGAATTTGAAATTGCAAATCAGCCATAATTCGACCAGGCCAACTACTGTGCACACGACCAGAACCTCGCCGTGGTTTCCCTGCGCCGTGCTCGCTCGCCGCCGGTGAAGCTTCGCCGCACTCGTGACCGTGCATGCTTGTGTGTACGTGTCCTTGCTTCAGCCGTGCCGTGGCATCGTCGTGGCAGCGCCATTGAACAGCACTTGCTCCCGTGCGCGACCAACAGCAGCCATTGTCAGCATCTTCTTGCCACGTTGCTTGCTTTGCCAGTCGTTGTTGCCACCGCTTTGCACCGCCTGACAGTGATGAGTCCCGATGTAGCAACCGCTTTGCATCGCCTGTGCGCCGTCGCGTCACCGCTCGCCGTTGTTGCAGCTGCGCCCGGCAAATCATGTCAACTAACGCCAATTCATTGTTGTTTAATCCTTGCAAGCTTCGCCCTCTGGTCTATATAAGCAGCCAACACCTTGTGCAATCTCCTCTTCACCAGAGCTTATCCAATTTCCAAATCTACTCCGCTGCAGTCATCTTCTCCGGCGAGTCCAGCACGAGGCTTCACGGTGCCAGCACGCTCTGCTGCACCAACCTTTGAATTAAGGCCATCAGTGAGTTCCCCTACTCATCCTCTCTGTGTAGTATCACTTAATTGATCTCCGGTGGACCCTAACGCCGGTGATCGCCGGAATTCCCGATTGCCCTGTTCCGGCAATGCAGGCCAAATTACCTCAAATCAGCTCTCGATTCTGTGGAAGAAAGTGATCAGTGAACCTTTTGAAGCAAGCCTGTGCATCCAGATTCTAGAATTGAACCCCAATCGAAAGTTTTCCCAAATCCAAACTCCACCAGAAACCGGCGATCATCGCCAGGCCACACCGGCCATCCTCCGACCAAATTGATCGTGCAGGTAACTTCTTCTTACCCTTCTATCACTCTCCAAGCTTGGAATTAAGTTCTTTCAGCCTCTATCAAAAACCCCCAAATTGTATGTCTTCTTCTCCGGCGCCGGCCACCGGAAACCTATTCCCGGCCGTTTCAGCTTCATACACTTGGTCCTTCAGGTGCGCTTCAACCTCCTGAGAATATTTGTCTTCTAGCCCGATCTCTGAAACTGTCCAGAATTCAAGTTATAGCCATGCCAAAAACCTTGTCCAGTGGCTTCACTGTGCCGTGTCGCCATCACACTTCTCCTTTGAATTTCATCACCTTCCAGCCATCTTCAGCTTTGGATCTTGTTGAATGATTTGTTCCTGTTATCAATGCCTACCTCCCAGACAAAGTGGTGCATCATTTGGAGCCCTAGATCAAAAGTTATGCCAAGCCCTAGTTTCTGGCCATGTCAGTTTAATACCAGACTATGTCAGTCAGTGGCATTAGCCCTTTTCACTTCCTTCCAAATGTGCATTTTGAGCATAACTTTGTCCCTTAGATTCCTGAGGTTGTGATCTACAATTTCTTCTTCTATCACAACTTGATTTGAGCCCTTGAAATGCATGTTATGCTAAACCCTAATTTTTGACACTGTCCCAGTGTATGCCAGCCAATGGCATTGGCCTTGTTTACCCACTTCTAGCTGTGCATTTTGAAAGCCACTTTCTCCACTGAATTTGTAGAGTTATGATCTACACTTTCTTCTACTGTCATAATTTGAGATATGCTCTCTAGCTTTCTTTGAAGCTATGTCAGAGCCTTGACCCGAATGTCAATCTGCTGACATTCGCTGTTTTGATTAACCAACCACAAAACTGATGTTCTTATTGTAACCTTGAGATCCTAAGAGCATCTAACACCCATCCTTAGCCCAATTCCTTGAAACCCTAGAATCTTGACTCAGTTCAGCTTGCAATCTCAATTATCTCCAATATCGTTCAGTCATTCTTGTAAAGCATATCTACATATAGACCCTAAATCATTTTAATATATAAGTAATATTTGTGTGTATTGTTTGGTTTGTCGTCGAGCAGAACAAGAAATTAAGTTTGAGGACTTCGCTGTTGATCCGTCATTAACTGCTGTTTCTTACGACGCGGAAGGCAAGTCATATCCTTGGTCATCTTGAACCTATATTTTAAATGTTGCTAAAACATATATAACCTTGAATATAGATAATATTACATGTGAAAGATTGAGAATGGTTGATTTATGAATTGGCAGTACTAGACTGGTTATTTGTGAAATGTAAAATAAATGAGTTTTGAGCCATGAACTATTATATATGTATATACTTATATTCATGAAATAAAACCCCTAGCCATGACCAGAAAATGGTATGGATGGTGGTAGCACTGGAGGTGCTAAACTACGAAGGAATGCAGGCACTGAAGGTGCAGGGTTGTGGATGGTATGGTCACTGGCATATAAGGACTAGAACCTTGTGTTGTGCGTCTAGTGGCATGAAACACGTGCTAACCGCAAGCCTGGTATGGGACAGGCCTGAACAAGTACGTATGTGAATCGCACATGAAACCCTTGCATGAGATGGACAACAATACACTAAACTCACGGGGTTCAGCTCCTCCACATATCACTGAATGTGATTTGATCAAGCACGTTGACCCAGTAATGGGAAGAGGCATCTGGGTGTGGGGTAATCCCGCCACAACTGCGGTTTGTGTGAAGAAAACTGCAGGGTCAGGGATGAATTGTGAGTGATATATAACAAAAGTTCTTGTTATTTCCACCTTGCCACTCACAATATGAAGTGAGTCAGGGGTCCAATCATTATGTTATGATAGGAAGTGCTTGAAAGTAGAATATCTTGCGGGTAAATTGGTACCTCTCTGCAGAGTTAAAAACGTATTCGAATACTCCGAGCTCCCGGGTTTATAGAAGTCTGCTGCGGTGGATTAAATCCACGGGGTGTGACACAAGTATATTTTCTAAATAAAATGTGTTAAATCAAGATTACCCAAATGACATGTGTTGTCATGATAAGGAGTGCTGCCGTGGGCTGTCGTGTGTCGACGTGTCGTGGTAGTGCTATAATCTAGTGAACATGAATAATGATGCTATATTATTAAAGGTACTGCCATGAGATGAGGTATGAAAGAAAAAGAGGTTATTTTACAAACATCCATAATTCTTGACTAGTCTAGGTTCATATCATCACTACTATATGTATCTACTCTTACCTATGACTTGCTGAGTACGTAAGTGCTCACCCTTGCAACCTATAAATCAGTAGATGGAGAGTTCAATGATCAAGATGAAGGCATGAAGAACCGTGTGGATCCAGCAGGAGGAGAGTCAGTCCCGTCATTGCCCTGATGTGTTGTTCTACCGTCCACTTCTCTTTGTGGGTGGGTCACCTATCTTCTGCTGTGTAGTTGTTATTTTGCTAAACCATGTATGCCGTGAAGGCATTGTAATATTCTTATGTAATATGAAGGCCAGCAGGCCACATTGCTTAAATATTTTGTATGTTACTCTGTTGCAATGTGAATATACTCCTGTGCTTGACTTATCCTGGGAAGTCAAGGGTATGTGTATGCTATGCATATATGGGACTAGCTGCAGCGAGCTAGGTCTCTACAGGAGTAGTCGTAGTCCCAGTTTCGGGGAGCGACAATTTTTGGGGGACATTTTCCTTCCTGTTTCTTGTAAACTTTCACGAGTTGATCATAAAGATATTTTATGATTCAACTGCTGGCATACGGTTGTTTTTCCGGTCAGATTGCTGCATTATCAGAACTATGTTTATGATCGGATTCCAATTCTAGTCGAAGTGGTGGTCTGATCGAATTTCGGTTTCGATCACGGTAATCTTTCAGATCGAACTTCATTTCTAACCTTGGCTTTAAGTCCGATCGTGGTATCAACACTAGTCGTGGTATAACATATTAAATACGTTTCTGGTTGTAATACCGGAACTTATCCGTGTACGAGTGGTCGTAAAAACACTACCTATGACTACATTTTCACACAGAAGTTATGAAAAATCTTCATGTTATGTAAGGTAAAAGAAATCTTTATTTCTGACAATCTTTACATATAAAAGGGATACCAGCGACCAGAGCGTCGACCTGATCCGAGAGGAGTTGGCAAAGTTCTCCTAGGGACATGTTGTCATCAGTAGGATCTACACTGACGACCCCCAGGGAACTAGCAACTACTCTAAGTCTATCTACATCATCCCTAACAAGAGATGCACTATTATTCCTAATCAAATCAGAGAGTGGTCCCTCTCCCAATGGAATTTCCGCGCCTCTTCACAGGATCCTTCAAAACATTCTGCCAGATGCAGAATCGCCGAAGACATCTCTTCGGTCTTCTTCTCCAGAGCCTCTTTTTCCCCTTGGAGAGTCTGTCCGAGGGGGGGAGGTAGGATCTCAGCAGGCTGATCACTGGGGGCTCCAATCTCCTACATTTGCAAATATCAATTGCATTAATTGTAACGATGAGCAAAAGGAGATAGAAATAATTACCTGTCCTCGCAAGTGACAGGTTGATATAGTTCCCCCAAAAAGTAGATCACCCGATAAAGGTCGAGGATCATCATATGGTGGAAGTGCAACCTTCCCACCAAAATATTGCTTCCCCAACACAAGTTGAGGATCATCTGGTCGAGGAGGAACAGCTTGCCAACCAGAAAATTGATCACCCGAACAAAAATGGGGATCATTGGGATGAAATGGAGAAAGCTGAGAAGAACGCCCCTCCAAAGGTGGAGATGAAGGTTCGACCTGCCGAGGTGCATGGACAGGAAGAACTACAGGAACTGAAGGAAGAAGGAACAATGATGCGTCTTTCACCTTTGTTCTGTTGGAGGATCCCTCGTCAACCTTGGGTTTCTTCCTTAAAGGGGACAGATCTTTTGACATCTGTAAATCCTGCTCGAAAACTTCTTCATCACTCTCAATCTCGATGATGTTTTGGTTTGCCATCGAGAAGTGTATGGAAGGGAAGGGAAGATGGCTTTGGAAGAGACTTAGCCGGGAAAAAGAATTGTGGAGCTTTGAAAGTCCAGAGGCTTCGGTATTTATAGCCGCCGAGGTGACGGTTCAGTTTCCGAATGCCTCGAGTTTTTAAAGCATTTACAATTTTACCTCGGGTTAAAAAACGTTTCTATGGTGCCATCATTACCCGTCACGTATTACCCAGAGTCCGTCTCGGGGAACCAACCGCCACACTTAGTGTGCCACTAAGTGGAGGATTTGAAGCGTCGGGTTAAGTATCCAATGTAAGTCTTGAAATTTGAAGCAAACACGTCCCTTCGTTCTCTTGAAATTTGGGGGCTAGTTGACGAGGATTGATACCCGAGCTAGATCAAATAAATGCATGACTGGTCCTAGACAGATTCAAGCCAGACGAGTGTCTATTAATGCGAATTCAAATTACTACGAGAATCACAATCATGTGGTCGCAGGCTTTGCGCGATCAGACCGTCAGCTAGTGCGCGGTCAGGAGTTCATATGCCATACTCAAACAGAAGACTATAGATGATGCGCAGTCAGGTAATAACAAACAACGCGCGGTCAGAACACCTTCGACCAGGGGACGCGGGATTGTTCTATCCCTACTACAGGGATATCCCGAGTATCCCGAAGATCCTTCCACGCGTGGAGACAACCGTCAGGAGGTTAATACGAGCGGTTATCCATGAATAACACGTGTTAAACCTGCGTGGAGGTTAAAGGCAGTTGCCAAAACTGCATCCAAGCAACTGTTTGATGCCGTTATGACTTGGCACCCTTTCGACCAGTATAAAGGGGTAACCCAATGCATCAAACAGGGGAGAATCGGATAAGTCGATGATCAGATCATCGAATCAAGTAGTCTAACACTCAAAGGATCAGAAGGCAGTAGTCTAAATTAGTTAGATTTCACAAGCCTTCCTGGCATTGTTTTGTATAGATATTTAGGAAAGATCTTCATCTGTGAAGATATTTTTCCCTAGCTTTGTAACACTTTTTACTACACATAGTGAAATCCCAATAGGACGTAGGGCTGTTACTCCCACCTTCGAGGGCCCGAACTTGTATAAAATTCTCTGTGCTCCAGTTATCTTTGATTCATCATACCTTCCCGAAGGGACACCCTGAAAGGTCTCACAACCTACAAATTCTGCATAGGTTCGACTAAAGACCCCGAGTCTGAATCGTCGACAGCTATCCCGGAGGAAAGTAATGAGCTCGAGTTCCTATTTGTCATCCAGGTCTGATCCGACCCGAATTGTCTTGGATGGATCATCTAGGTATAATGGGACTAGTTTGAGTTTCTCATCTGGTCGAGGAGCAGCCTTAATTGTGTCAGCAGCGACAATGGCGACCTGAGCGTCCCGGAGGGGAAGTTGGTCCACTATCTCCAAAGATAGCCGGTCACACATCAGTGCCACGTTGCGACTGCCTCAGATCGAGATGACACCTTTGGGGCCATGCAACTTGCCGCACTGATAAGTATAGTGCGTTGCCATCATGAACTTAGCAAGAGTTGGCCTGCCAAAGATTCCATTGTAAGCCGAATCACAATCAATTACATCAAAAGTAACCAATTCTGTTCGAAAGTTATCCAGTTCTCCCAGTGTGACTGGGAGGACCACCTGTCCCAACAGCATCATGGAGGGACTAGGAATTATCCCATAAAACGGATGAATTATGGGCTTAATTTTCAAACGAGGAATCTGAATCTCGTCGAGCGCCTTGACCAATAAGATGTCCAAGGAGCTTCCTCCGTCGATTAGGACCCTTTCGACTCTCGCATTACTAATGATTGGGGTAATGACCAGAGGAAGCCTCAATGGTCGAGTAAGCCCCGCAGGATAATCAGAGCGATCAAACGTCAAAGGTGTATCTGACCAACGGGGGTACTGAGGTTCACCAAGGGATGTCTCTGTGTAACATCCTGAGTTTTGGGGTGAAAAGTTCTTTCTTAAAAATCATGCATGCATATGTCTCTTCTAGATCAACCAAATCAGCCTCAGCTTTATTTTGTTCTAGCCCTAAATCTCCAAATCTATCCTGTGACCCCAAGTCAAGATCTGACTTGCCAGATTTGATCCATCAGTTATCCTAAACCTAAAAGCCTTCAGAACCCAGATTCAATTCTATCCCTAACTTCCAGATTTATCAACTCCTTTCTGTTTTCGAAAACAGAATATCTGTTATTACCTAAATACCCTAAGTTTCAGAAATTCAGATTTAATCCAAATCTTGACCAAGTTCAGACCAAATTATACCTGGAATATGATCAAGGGTATGCCAATACCTTAATCCAAAAAGTTGACAGCCAGATTTCACCATCTGAACCTTTTTCGCAAATCAGTCCAAGAGTATCGCAGATCAGTCCTTTTCCAGATTTTCTAAAAGCCAGAAAAGGCAAAATGTTGCAAATCATCTCCAAATTCGAATCTGATTCAGGGAACATCTCCCAAATGCTTTTCAATACAAATTCTTCTTTTATGAGTATCTCATAATCAAACCCTAAATCCCAGAATTCGAGATCAATAAGTTTCAGACTTATTTTACCCTAAATTACTCTATTTCAGTTTGTATCAAAAGCTATCCAAATGTGCCAAGTTTTATTTTCAATCCTTGCCAAATCATCTGTGGAATAAAGATTACCAAAACAGCAGAATCAATTCCAGATCAAACCTTCCAAATCTCCAGATTTACAATTCAGTCCAAATCAAGAATTGGAAATTGCAAATCAGCCCTATTCGACCAGGACAGCAGCTGCTGTGCACGACCAGAGATCGCTGTGCATTTTGCCGCGCTTGCTCGCCGTCGGCCACGCCTCGCCTCGCCTGAGCTCGTACTCACTTGAGTTGCATGTGCACACGCGTCCACGCCCCAGCCATCGCCGTGGCAACGCCGTGGCAGCGCCGTTGAACAGCATGTGCTCCTGCGCGCGACCAGCAACAGGCTTTTGTCAGCAACATTGCGCCACGTTGCCAGCCCTTGTCGCCACTGCCTTGCACCGCCCGACATTGATGAGACTCGATGTAGCACAGCTTCGCCTTGCCAGTGTACAGTCGCTTCACCGCTCGCCGTTGTTGCAGCTGCGCCCGGCAAATCTTGTCATCTGGCACAAATTCAATGCTGTAAATCCTTGCAAGCATCGCCCTGTGGTCTATATAAGCAGCCATACCCTGTGTCATCTCCCCTTCACCAGGACTTAGCCAAATTTCCAAATCTCCTCGCCGTCGTCTTCTTCTCCGGCGAGTCCAGATTGAGGCCTCACGGTGCCAGCACGCCCTGCTGCACCTCTCACTGAATTAACAGCACCAGACGGTATAGTTCATCTCCCTCATCATACTGTACCATCTAATTGAATTATATTGCATCCAGTCGCCGGTGATCGCCGGAATTCCCGATTGCCCTGTTCCGGCAATGCAGACCAAATCACTTCGAATTAGCTCTCGAACTTGTGAAGAAAAATGATCAGTGAACCTTTTGAAGCAAGCCTATGCATCAATATCTCCAGATTGAGCTCGAATTGAAGTTTTCCCCAGTTTTGAGCTTCTCCAGAAACCGGCGATCGTCGCCAGGCCACACCGGCCATCCTCCGGCCAAATTGATTGTCCAGATAGCTTTATCTTACCCTTCTTTCACTCTCCAAGCTTGGATTAGAGTTCTTTCGGCCTGTATCAAAAAGCCCCAAATCTCATGTCATCTTCTCCGGCGCAGTTCACCGGAAATCCTTTCCCGGCCGTTTCAGCTTCATCCACTTTGTCATTCAGGTGTGCCCCAACTTCTTGAGCATATTTGTCTTCTAGCTCGATCTCTGAAACTGCCCAGAATTCAAGTTATAGCCATGCCAAGATTTCTGTCCAGTGGCTTCACTGTGCCGTGTCGCCACCACCCTTATCCTTTGATTTTCATCATCTTCCAGTCATCTTCAGCTTTGAATCCTGTTGAATGATTTGTTCCTGTTATCAATGCCTACCTCCCAGACAAAGTGGTGCATCATTTGGAGCTCTAGATCAAAAGTTATGCCAAGCCCTAGTTTCTGGCCATGTCAAGATCAATGCCAGACTATGTCAGTCAGTGGCATTAGCCCTTTTCACTCCCTTCCAGATGTGCATTTTGGGCATAACTTTGTCCCTTAGATTCCTGAGGTTGTGATCAGCATTTTCTTCTTCTATCACAACTTGATTTGAGCCCTTGAAATGCATGTTATGCTAAACCCTAGCTTTTGACACTATTCCAGTGCATGCCAGCCAATGGCATTGGCTTTGTTTACCCACTTCTGATTGTGCATTTTGAAAGCCACTTTGTCCACTGAATTTGTAGAGTTATGATCTACATTTTCTTCTACTGTCATAACTTGAGATAAGCTCTCTAGTTTTCCTTAAAGCTATGTCAAAGTCTTGATCCAAATGTCAATCTGCTGACATTCGCTGTTTTTGATCAAACCAGCTACAAACTGATGTTCTTATTGTAACCTTGAGATCCTAAGAGCATCTAACACCCATCCTCAGCCAATTCCTTGAAACCCTAGATCTCAACTCAGTTCAGCTCGCAATCTCATTTATCTCCAGTATCGTTCGGTCATCCTTGTTAAGCATATCTGCATATAGATCCTAAATCATTCTACTATATAAGTAATATTTGTGTGTATTGTTTGGTTTGTCGTCGAGCAGATCTAGAAGCTGAGATCGAGGACTTCGCTGTTGACCCGTCATCAACTGCTGTTTCTTACGACGCGGAAGGCAAGTCATATCCTTGGTCATCTTGAACCTATATTTTAAATGTTGCTATAATATAACCTTGAATATAGGCAATATTGCATGTGAAAGATTGGAAATGGTTGATTTATGAATTGGCAGTACTAGACTGGTTATCTGTGAAATGTGAAATAAGCAAGTTTTGAGCCATGAACTATTATATGTATTTATATACTTATATTCATGAAATAAAACCCCTAGCCGTGACCAGAAAAATGGTATGGATGGCTGTAGCACTGGAGGTGCTGGACTGCAAAGGAATGCAGGCACTGAAGGTGTAGGGTTGTGGATGGTCTGGTCGCTGGCATATAAGGACTAGAACCTTGTGTTGTGCGTCTAGTGGCATGAACAACGTGCTAACCGCAAGCCTGGTATGGGACAGGCCTGAACAAGTACTTATGTGGATCGCACATGAAACCCCTGCATGAGATGTGTTGTGATGATTGATTTGGAGGCTAACTCCCACTATCACTGAAGGTGATCTGACATTAGACCCAGCAATGGGGAAATGAGTAGGGGTGGGGGTATAGCCCGCCACAACTGTGTTTCGCGAGAGATCCACAGGGTCGGGGGTGAAATGTGAGTGAGACATAACAAAAGTTCTTGTTATCTCCACCTTGCCACTCACACATGGTTGTGAGGAGGGGTCTAATCATTTTGATAGGATGGGCTTGAAAGTGGAATATCTTGCGGGTAAATTGGTACCTCTCTGCAGAGTTAAAAACGTATTCGAATACTCCGAGCTCCCGGGTTTTATAGGAGTCTGCTGCGGTGGATTAAATCCACGGGGTGTGACACAAGTATTATTTTCTAAATAAAATATGTTTTAATCAACATTACCCAAATGACATGTGTTGTCATGATAAGGAGTGCTGCCGTGGGCTGTCGTGTGTCGACGTGTCGCGGTAGTGCTATAATCTAGTGAACATGAATGATGATGTTATATTATATAAAAGTGCTGCCATGAGATGAGGTATGAAAGAAAAAGATTATTTTATAAACATCCATAATTCTTGACTAGTCTAGGTTCATATCATCACTACTATATGTATCTACTCTTACCTATGACTTGCTGAGTACGTAAGTGCTCACTCTTGCAACCTACAAATCATTAGATGGAGCCTACTTCAATCAAGATGAAGGCATGGAGTACGTCGTGGATCCAGAAGGAGGAGCGTCAGTCCCGTCATTTCCCTGATGTGTGTTGTTCTGCTGTCCACTTCTCTTTTGTGGGTGGGTCACCTATCTTCTGCTGTGTAGATGTTATTTTGCTAAACCATGTATGCCGTGAAGGCATTGTAATCTCCTTATGTAATATCAAGGCCAGCAGGCCACACTGCTTAACTATTTTGTAAGTTACTCTGTTGCAATGTGATATACTCCTGTGCTTGACTTTTCCTGGGACGTCAAGGGTATGTGTATGCTATGCATATATGGGACTAGCTGCAGCGAGCTAAGTCTCTACAGGAGTAGTCGTAGTCCCAGTCTCGGGGCGCGACACTCTGTTTGGTTAACCTCTCGATAAAAGTCCTTAAATTGCCTTTTGGAAACAAAAGAGGAGGAACCTCCGAAAATAACATTAACATGATTACGAGGTACCTGGTAAGACATCTCTTCGTCCCCGTCGGTGTCTCTTAGCCCGCATGCTTGTTCCTTAGTCGGTAAGGTCGGCATCGGTCCAACCCCCTGGTAGAAGTCATCTAACTACTTTAACCAACTCCTGCAGTTCTTGAGGTCGTGGCCTGCGGAGTTGTGGAGCGAACACCATTTCTTCCCTTCCTGCGGGTTAGTCGACTTCTCTGGCTGGTCGGCACCACAACCACCAGAAGCAGTTTTATTTTTAAACGAAGGCTTGTTACCTTTGGTCGAAGGAGGCTTTTCTGCGACCGCGACCTCCCGGTACTGTCCAGAGCGATTCCTTTTCGACTTCTTCGATTTTCCGCCTGATGAAGATTCCGGCTTCTTGCCTGAATCTTCCTTCCTAGAATCCTTAAGACCTGGTTGAGGCGGTAGGTTACCTTTATCGACCATCCGGTTCCATTCGACAGCCTCGGCTGCGTCGGAATATCGATCAGCCATATCAAAGAGATCGGCTACTGATCGAGGAGGATGGATGAGCAAATCTTTAGTGAATCTCTGATATCGAACGGCATGTTTAAATGCCCTAATAACGGAGCTATCAGATATGTTTGGGATGGTATTCCTCACCCCAACAAATCTCTTGACAAACTGACGAAGGGTTTTGGTCGAAGTTTGCCGTAGTCGATGGAGGTCGTCCGCTTTACCCGGCTTCTGATAACAATTTTGGAAATTGCTGAGGATAGCATCACACAGCATTTCCAAGTTATAGATCGAATCTTTGGGTTGGTTAAACAACTAGGTTCTGGCCGGTCCTTCGAGGACTGTTGGCAGGGAGTTAGCCATGACCCGGTCATCGCCACCCGCCGCTTGGATGGCAATAATGTAGATTTGAAGGAACCCGGAAGGGTTCTGAGTTCTATCGAACCTCTCTATGGCCCCTAGTCTGAACTTGTCTGGCCAAACGACTGCACGAAGGTCGGGCAAGAAAGCTTTACAACCAACGTAGGGACCGTGAACTGTCCTGCGACTCTCGATCGGAACGCGGGCAACCTCACACAATGGAGAGGCCACGCGTGGCCCCAAACGAGAGTGGACAGGGACTCGATCCCTATCACTAGAACCCTGTACCTGCCTGGACTTGTCCTGCCAGGATGGTACAGGTGGCGGGTGACTCCGTCGACCAGAACCAGAGTGAGAGTGCTCTCGGTTGTGGGAACGTGTCGCCGACCGGGAAGAAGCCGTAGGGGTCACCTTAGATGCGACCTCATCCAACCTCTCCACCAGGATTCTGGTGAAGGCTGGTTTCTGCGCATCCGTGACCGTAGGAGAAAAATTACGTATGACCTCCGCGATAGATCGGAGCCAGCCATGCGTACTTCTCCTAGGGGCACCAGGTGTCACCGTTTCTTCGTCCACCGGGAAACGCTCCGGAGGCAAAGAGGGTGTCTGGTCACGTTTGCGACCACGCGATCATCAGGAAGAACTCGGAGCAGCATCGTAACGAGCCTGTGCATCTTGAAGAGCCTCTAGGGCAGTTCTGCGTAGTTCGTTGTCTTGTTGCTCGAGATCTTGATCCTCCTTTTGTTTGCGTTCCTGTTCTTCCCTAGCAGCTTATTGATCAGGAGTTCCTTCCGATAAGGCAGTGAACTGTCTAGGGAGAGAGGTCACCGAGGGAGAAAACATCTCCGTTTGTTCCGAGTCAGACTCAAAATCAAAGAGACGATAGAGGTTATCAGGATCAAACCTCCCCGGGCTGATTTCCTGGTTGACATCATTCTTCCCCTCAGCAGGGTCGTATGATGAACCGGATCCAACCTCTAACGCATTAAGAACCTCAGTGGGTTCTGATTTTGCGTTGGTCGCCTCCTGGTCGATAGACATGACCTGAATGGTCGAATCGACCTCTGGGACGTCCTCATCTCCAGTTTCCTCCATCGGGACAGGATCGCTAGGAGAAGGCATCGGAATGTGAGCATAATCCTCGAGATCGAAATCATTCTCGGAATCATATGCTCCAGCCATGATTCAGCGAACCTCAGGATGAAAATTAGAACGCCTTGAGAAAGGCCCCACGGTGGGCACCAGCTGTCGACGATTCAGACTCTGGCTCCTTAGTTGAACTTATGTAGAATTTGTAGGTTGTGAGACCTTTCAGGGTGTCCCTCCGGGAAGGTATGATGAATCAAAGATAACTAGAGCACAGAGAAGTTTATACAGATTCGGGCCCTCGATGGTGGGAGTAATAGCCCTATGTCTTGTTGGGATTTCACTATGTGTAGTCAAAAGAGTTACAAGGTTATGGAAAAGATCTTCACAGGCAAAGATTTTTCCTATGTGTTTGTACAAGACAATGCCAGGAAGGCTTGTGAAATCTAACTAACTTAGACTACTGTCTTTTGATCCTTTGGTCTGATCATCTGATCATATGATTATCCAATGCCTTGCCTGATGTATTGGCTTACCCCTTTATACTGGTCGAAAGGGTGCCAAGACATAACGGCATCGAACAGTTGCTCGGATGTGGTTTTGGCAACTGCCTTTAACCTCCATGCAAGTTTAACACGTGTTATTCGTGGATAACCGCACGTATTAACTTCTTGACGGTTGCCTCCATGCGTGGAAGGATCTTCGGGATACTCGGGATATCCCTGTTATAGGGACAGAACAATCTCGCGTCCCCTGGTCGAAGATATTCTGACCGCGCGTTGATTGTTGTTACCTGACCGCGCACTATCTGCAGTCTTCTGTTCGCGTATGGCATACGAACTTTTGACCGTGCACCAGCTACGGTCTGATCGCGTAAAGCCTGAGACCACATGATTGTGCTTCTCAGAATAACCTGAGTTCGCATTAATAGACACTCATCTGGCTCGAATCTGTCTAGAACCAATCGTGTATTTATTTGAACTAGCTCGGGTATCAATCCTCGTCAGTTTTCCCCGGGATGAATCCTTGCAAGGGCCCTACTGCGGTGTGGGGCCCTCTTTTGAGGATTCTGGTGGCAACCGCCCAGGTGGATTGCACACAGAAAGGTACATCACAAGCTCACAACAGCAGGATTTACTTTAAACGATAAAGCAAATAGATAAAACAAGTACAAGGTCATGAGGACCACTATTACATTATCATAATGCCAAGGATGGCATTAATTAAAGTTGATACAAAAGTAAGGAGTTTTTCAAAATCAAGAATCAAAAGAGAATCGGTATCGAGGTACCGCATACACAAAAATAACACAAAAGCAACAACAAAGGTCTTCATCTCCTTCTGCAGCGGTTTGGCTCGGGCCTTCACCACATCGGACTCAACTTGGCGCATGACCCTCCTAGAAGCTCAAATTGTCTGGAAAGGTTCCTTCCTCTTCTTGG
This sequence comes from Pharus latifolius, assembly GCA_019359835.1. Classification (NCBI taxonomy): domain Eukaryota; kingdom Viridiplantae; phylum Streptophyta; class Magnoliopsida; order Poales; family Poaceae; genus Pharus; species Pharus latifolius. Next base: position 24,986,107 of record CM033325.1, on the reverse strand, counting down.
TGCCCAAGGCTAAAGGGATCAGGATCGTCGAATCCTTTCTTCTGAATTTGTGTGAAAAGGCAAGGGTGAGCATGTTTTTACAATGCTCAGCAAGTCTCGTTATGAGAATGCAGATATATATAGATGAGGGGTTTTCAAGGAAAGGGGTCTTGGCTTTATATATATAGGAATAGAATAGATTTTCACTCTTAATTTGAAGAAAAGGTTTTTGTTTTCAAAAGCGAGGCTTTTAAAATCCTAAGCTAGATTTTCAGAAAATGTTATGTGTGGCGGTCTTCCATGAGTCACCACTTTACTCAGATTTTGTGAAAAACCTTCCAAAAAGCTACTTGTGCTGCATCGACATGGATAGAATCCACCGCGCGCAGACTCCATAACCTGGGAGCTCAGAGTATCCGATACTTTTTATAACTTTGCAAAAGTGTACCACCTTAATCCACCGATCACTCAGCTTTCAAGTCGGATCAGCTCCATGCGACTTTTACGCATGTGACAAGGCCGAGATGACACAACAGTTTACAATCCTATCATTAACAATTCCCTGCCCGGTAAATAGATAGTTAAGTCTCAACTACAGTTGTGGGTCCTCCCCACTGCCTTACCTCCTAGCCTGGGTCTATGTTCTCGCAAGACACATAGCCTCTCTTGATTACAGCCGCGCACGACTTAATCTGGCATAGGGCGTCTTCCTTCTTTCCACCTTTTCCTCTCATAATTTTTCTGAACTCGCATCACTCACGGCCCTTACTGGCCCACCAGTTCCTCGCAAGAAACCGGACCGACAACCATTGCAGGGAAAAGCTAATACTGAGAAAGCTACTAAGTTGCGCCCGTCCCATAACCGGGCAAGTGGTTGGTACGCTTTTCATGCCGCATGGAAGTACAACACAAGGTTTTAGTCCTTATGAATCTTTAGTGAGGAGTCTTTCACATTCCCAGTGCGCACACAGCACCATCCAATCAAACCATCCTCACTATCGATTCCAATCACATTTCCTTTCACAAAAAGGGGTTTTGAATATGCTTTTCTCACATGTGAACATTTAACATTTAACATATAATCTTGAGCATAAGCATAGCCTAAGCATGATATCCTAGGGTGACAAGGGTGCAAGGATATTCAATGTCAAAAGGGGCTTTACAATTATTTAGGTCATATCTAATCACTTTATTTGAATATAACTCTTTTGTGATTGAATATAAGGCATGCATATACTTGAAAATAGTTAACATACTTCATTTCAAAATATTAGGCTAGATATGATCAAGAGTTTGAGACTTGGCTTGCAATGCTGGGTCTAGTTACTTGGACAATTCTTCGAAGATTTCTTCCGCTCCTTCAATCTCTGGTTCCACGGCGGATACAAATAATACACACATACACTACACAAGCATACAGAAGATAGTATTTATGGGAAATGATACGTAAAATATATCATGCATGCAGGGGAAAGATTTGGACAAAGTCACTTGGATGCTGATTGAAGAGATGGGCTCAAAAGGAGTTGAATGTCGAAAGGCTAACATTCGGTCCACGGCAAGACATAACCTCAAGTTGGTCTTAGGTAGGTTTTCTGGAGAAGTGGTAGTAGAGAAAGTTGTAGAGTACAACTCCAGGAATCTAATGGACAAGGTGGCATTTCAATTGCTCAAGTGTAACAGGTCTAAATCATTCAATGCCACTGGTGGACATGCACTGACATTGTGCTGGACATGGCCAGAAACTAGGGCATGGCATAACTTTTGACTCAGGGCTCCAATTGATGCACTACTTTGTCTGGGGGTTAGGCACTGATAACAGGAACAAAACACTCAGCAGGCTCAAGGGCAGGAAGTGGTCGGAGGGTGGCCAAATCCGGTGAGTAAACACGCTGGCCTGAGCTACTGGACAGTGATCTTGGCATTGGAATATCTCTTGATTCGGGTCGATTTAGAAGTCGAGCTAGTAGACAATATTGCTCAGGGTACTGGAGTCTATCTAAGGGACAAAGTGACCGGAGCTAGATCGGCCAGAGAAGAATTCCGGCGACCGGCGCTGGAGAAGACGACAAATAAATTGGGGGTTTTCGATTCAGAGAGTTTGAACTCGATTGCTTGCTCAGGGAGTGAGAGGGTGAAATGAGGAAACTATTGGTGAGGTTAATTTGGCCGGAGAATGACCGGAGTGGCCTGGCGACGAGAGCCAGTTCACTGGTGGCGCACAAACTGTGGAAGGCTACAATCTTGGCTCAATTTTGAAATCCAAATCCGTAGGCTTGCTAAATGGAGTGTGATGATCAATTTCTATCACTGGCACGAGGGCTGATTTGGATTGAATCGGGCAGCATTGATAAAATAGGGGTTTTGGGCTTTTCCGGTGATCGCCGGCGTTGAGGTTCGCCGGGGGCCAATTAAATGCTATGACACATACAGGAGGATGAGGGAAGCTTACTGGTAGCTTTGGATTGGAGTGAGAAGCTACGGTTGAGGCTGGCGCCGTGAGCTCCAGAAGTGGCTCACCGGGGAAGAAGACGTTCACGGCAGCGCTGGGAAAATTAGTTGCTCTCTGGTGCTAGAAGCTGAAGCAATGCAGCTGCGGGTGGTGCGAAGAGATGCTGGATGAGGGGGGAAGGTTATATAGGCGAAGGGCTGGGCTCTGGGGAGTTGAAGCATATCACATGGGATACGCGACTGTCACCGGAGGTGGAATCGAGACGACGTTGGGACGCGGCAACGACTGTGCCAGGCGAGGGCGATCACGCCAAATCCGGCTGGAGCAGGGCGATGGGATCGCTGGTCTCGGCATGGCTGCAACGTGGCGCTGGTTTGCTGCTGCTGGAGCACACGCGCGCGGGGAAAACACGGCACAGCGCGGCTAAGGTGCTCCACGGTGGCGGCACGGTTGCGCACAGGTGGTGGCTGCGTGGGAAACTTCATCGGCGGCGAGTTCAGCGGTGAGGCGAAGTGGCGGGGTTCTGGTCGCAATGGCTAGAGCTCTGGTCGAGAGCAACGGCCAGGGGGCTGGTCGAAAAGGGTTGAAAAAGAAAGCTAGGGCTGATTTGTAATTTCAGAAACCTACACCAGGGACTGTTCTGCAAGGATTTTGGTTCGGGAATTTGGGCCTATTTGCAAATCTAGGGATCTAGAGGGCTGATCTGAGATCTGGTTTTGCAGGTGAGTGTTACTAAATCACTTGGACTCATCCAGCAGGAAAAATGGTAAAATCCGATAAGATCTGGTGGTTTTGACAAAAATCGAAAATAGGGTAGTTAGGGTAAATAGGGTAATTAGGGTTTGAAACTTTGGCAAGGCTGAAACTAGGGTTTCGATTGAGCTTTTGGAATTCTTCCAGAAGGAAAAAATGTTCAAAATAGTGAATGGGAGATATTCACTGAATCAGATCAAAGTTTGGAAGTGGTCTGAGACTTTTAGTCTTTTTGGGCTTCTAACAAATCTGAAAAGAACTGATTTGCGATGCTTTTGGACTAAAAAGCGAAAATGGTCTGAAAGGTGGGGTTTAGCTGCCAAATTTTTAAATTAAGGTAGTGGCATACCTAAGATCATAATTCTGAGATAAAAGATAAAAAATGGGGTTGAGACATCCAAGAATCCAATGAAGACATACTGACTGACAAGCTAAAGAGATAGTAAAATTTAAGATGTTACAACCTACCCTCCTTAAAAACAATCTCGTCCTCGAGATTCTGGTAGATCTGAAAACAGGTAAGGGAAATCTTGATGCAGTCCCTCTTCCCTTTTCCATGTTGACTCTTTTTCTGATGGTTGTCCCATTGAATCTCTGCAGAATCGAATGGTCCTTGATTTCAATTTCCTTTCACTGACCTCTAACACTTTAACTGGGTATTCCTGATATGTCAAGCCTGGTTTCTTCCTTAGGAGATATCTGTTATGTTGGCTTCTTTAGGTACTTCCTTAGTTGAGACACATGAATATGTCATGAACTCCTGCTAATTCGAGTAGTGGCTTCAATTTGTATGCTACTTCTCCATGTTTCTCTAGAATCTTGTAGGGTCCAACGTATTTTGGGCTTAGTTTTCCCTTCATCTCAAATCGACGCACTCATTCGTAAGGTGTTGCTTTGAGATATACGTATTCAGCTTTCTCGAAAGATAATTCCCTTCTTCTGTTGTCGGTTATCAGCATAACTTTTCGTCTTGGTTGTGCAGTCTTCGACTTTTCCTTAATGATTCGTACATAAGTTCCTACGTCTTGAGCTATTTCTGAGCTGATTTGTTGCCTTTCTCCAACTTCTAACCAATGTAAAGGCATTCTGCTCTTGCAACCGTATAGAGTTTCAAGTGGGAATATCTGCAAACTAGTATGGTGACTATTGCTGTGGGTGAATTATGTGTGTGGCAAGCATAACTCCCATGAAATTCCATATTTGAGCACACATGCTTGCAACTTATCCTTCCGTATTTAATTCACTAGTTCTATCTATCCTCCAGTTTGAGGGTGGTAAGCTGTGCTGAAGTTCAACCTTGTTTCTGGGGTTCATGCAGACTTTTCCAAAAATCTTGAAGTGGGTCGTGCTCCACGATTTGATACAATCCTCTTGGGTATAACATGTAGCGTCACAGTCCTAGTCATGTAAATTTCTGCTGACTTGGCACCATCGTAAGTCATCTGCTCTAGTATGAGGTACGCTACTTCTGCTAGTCTGTCCACGACCATCCACACGGAGTCATATCCATTCTTAGTCTTTGGAAGTTCTGTGATAAGGTTCTATTCCAACTTCTTCTCATTTCCACTCTAGTATAGTTAGTGGCTGTAACAATCCTGCTAGTCTTTGATGCTCGGTCCTCATCCTCTAACATGTGTCACACTTTACCATATACTCGGCAATCTCTATCTATGCAACTTCACCAAAATTGATTCTTCACGTCTGAATACTTCCGGGGTGAATAGAGTATGTGGTGTCTTATGAGCATTTTTTTTTCAAAATCACATCTTGATCTCCTTAACCTCTGGAGCACATATCCTTTTATCATGCCAAATTGCACCTTGCTCATCTTCTCGAAATTCTATTGCTTTTCCGATCCTCATATCCTCTTTGATATTCTGAATTCCTTCATCACTTCCTCATGATTTTCGAATCTCTTTTTCCGAGGTAGGTTTAACTAACAACGTACATGGCCCTAGAACCTTGATCTATGGAATTAATCATTTGCCGATGAAATCCTCCATTAACTCTGGTGCAACAATGGTGCTGCAGTAAACCTTTCTGCTCAAGGTGTCCGTAATGACATTAACTTTACCAGGATGGTAACGCATGTCTAGGCCATAGTTCTTTATTAACTCTAGCCATCGATGTTGCCTCATGTTCAAACTTATACTGGGCAAAACATACTTCAAGTTCTTGTGGTCTGAGTAGATTTCACATCGATTCCTTAGTAGGTAATGTCTCCAATTCTTGAGTGTATGAATCACTGCTGCTAACTTTACGTCACAGGTAGGGTAATTCTCCTCATGTGACCGCAGTTGCTTTGATGCTAGTGTGACTGTTCTTCCTCGTATAAAGATACAACTCAGTTTGCGCCTAGACGCATCACGCTACATCTCAAAATTCCTCCTGTTATCACGGAGTACTAGAATTGGTGTAGTTGCTTAGCCTTCGTTTCAATTCTTTGAAGCTCTTCCAACAATCTTCTGTCCACTCAAATTGGACATCCTTTTTCAACAAACTAGTAGGCGGCTTGGCTAGTTTGGAAAAATCCTTTAATGAATCGGTGATAGTGCTCAGGTAATCCAAGAAAACTTCTGACCTCCGTCACTGATTCTGGTGGACCCTCCCGTAATGACGTTGATATGCCTTTGGGAGGTTTGAAAGGAGAGAGTCTCTGATGGCTCCCCCTCCCACGTCTATCCCTGCTATCCCCCCGTGGGAGTGGGAAGGGCTGGTAAGGCCAGCTCAGGGGGCAAGGAGGCCGGAATCCCCCCTGCCCATGCTGGTCGAGGAATGCGGCGAATTGTTGGAGCAGTTGATGGCATTCCCGGGTGGCATGGGTATTAGACCTGTGGAAGGTACACCACAGACCTTCCCTACCTCCCACGGTGGGGCTTTCCCGATCGCGGGACGACTGTCCTCCCCCATGGCCTTCCAGCTTGGGGAAGGGGCGGTTGCCCTTCGGGACGTCGCGCGAGCCACCTCCGCCCTCGAGGACAAAGGTGTCTCGAGGCCGTGGCTCACTATGACCCCCCTGCTTGGGGCGTTTGAGGGGGTCCCTGGCCCCCCGGTCGACGGGGGCGGGAACCCCCTGGTTCTTCTTCCAGAGGTCATCCTCCTCCGCCCGAGCGTACTTCTCGAGTACATTGAAGAGCTCATCGGCGGATGAGGGGCAGCTTCGGGAGAGTCTCCGGTGGAGCTCCCACGGGAGGATCCCGCTCTTGCACACCTCAATGACCGTGGAGTCAGGGACGTGAGCTACTTTGCTCTTGACATGGGCAAAGCGCTTAAAGAAGCTGCGGATGGTCTCCCCCGTCCTTTACCGGACGGTATACAGCTGCGAGGAATCCAGGGGACACACATAGTTCTCCTGGAAGTTCGCGCAGAACTCACGTTTGAGCTGCACGAAGGATTTGATGGAGCCGGCCTTCAAGTTGTAGAACCACGAGCCGGCGATCCCGGTCAGGTAGAGGGGGAAGACGTTGCACTACACCATCTCATCCCCCCCAGCCGCCGAGATGGCTGTGGAATACACCTGCACAAATTCATAAGGATCGGCCTCACCGTTATAGTGTTCGATGTGCAGCGGGCGGTAAGGCCACGGCCATCGAATACACCAGAGTCTGCGGCACAGTGGCTGGTTGGCGCCTTCCACCTCTCGGGGGGAGTCCCGATCGCTGTCCCCTTTGACAGGGGATGCGCGATCGTTGTCGGAGTCGGGGAGGGGCCCAAGAGGTCCACCGGCATGGCGGTATCGCCGCTTTTCTTCTGCGTTGGTGGAGCTGACCTCCAAAACATCCGGGCGCTCCCCAGGACAGGTCGGCTCTTCGGTAGGTCTCTTCCCCAGGCTGGAGCGGGAGCGAGGCTCCCCGCATCCACGACCCGGGGAAGGCTCTTCCCCGGACTTGGCGGTACGCATTTGCTCAACCTCCTCCCTGGTGAAGCGGACTTGGTCCGCCGGGGGTGCCCTCGAGGGCGGCCCCGGGGGAGGAGGGAGCTCATGCACTACAGCTACCGGCCCGGGTGCTACCGGGGCCGGAGGGGGGAACCCTTGTGGCAATGTCCGGAACAGGAAATGGGGAAGCCCTGCGGCGCTCGGAACCAGAAAGGGGGAAACCCCTGTGGCGACGTCCGGAACTGGGGCGCCGTTGGGGGGGGAGGCCCGCTGCGACGCGGGAGCTACTATGTCGACCGCCCCCGGTGCGGTAAACGCGACCCGCGGGACGGGATTGGCTCCCGGTGCAGCGAAAGCCCCCGGCATGAAGTGAGCCCCCAGGCCCGGGAAGAGACCCGGAGCAGGGTAACCCCCCGGGAAAGTGAAGGCCCCAGGCATCAGATAACTCCCCGTCATCGGGAAGACTCCCAGCATCGAGAGGGCTCCGGACGAGGGACCCGCCGGGGGAGGATATCCTCCGGCAGCGTCGTACGGAGCGACCGGCCCTCCGGGGAGTAGAGGGGCCGCCGGGTGAGCCATGAACGGGGCCATGGCCCCCATGAACGGGAATTGCGGGTAGGTGGGGGCCGGTGGCCACGCCAAGACGCAGAGCAGCTCATCCATAGAGAGCTGGGCGCAGAGTTGGCCCTCCACTAAGGCCTCAAGCAAGGTGTCCCGGGAAGCCGGGGAAACCGTCGGGGGGAGGCTGGTCCCGTCCGAGGTGGCCACGGTCCCCGGGATTGACCCGGAGGTCGAACCACCAAAATTAATAGGGAAGGTGGGAGGCGGTACCTGGGTTTGGCCATGTCCGGACGTCGGTGCCGGGACGGCCATGCTTTGGACGAGTGGCGCCGGGTCACTGGGATCGGCGTCACCGGGGAGGGTGTGAGCCCTCGTTCTTGGGGGAGCCATGGCAATTCATCACGAGTCCCCATGGACGGCGCCAACTGTCGTGGTATTGCGAATACTCCGACAGGTTTTGCAGAAGTTCCTAGCGAAGAAAATACGACGCGAGCTGACCGCGTGACCGGTCCTCTCCCGTCGGACAAACACAGCAAGTGACACGAAGGTTTATACAGGTTCGGGCCTCAGTGGAGGCCCTAGTCCTGTCGGCGTGCTCCCAACCGGAGTTGGCTAGGGGAGCTCTCTCGGGGGAGAGATGGCTCCGGAGCACACCTATTAGATTTTCTATTTCAAGTAAAAATGAATTGTCCCCTTTACATGAGGTGGTACAAGGGCTTATATAGCCCCAAAAGATGCAAAAAGACTAGACTACCCCGCCTGTCACCATTGGATCGAGGGGCAGTGACGTCCTTCTCCCGGTCAGGAACCTTAGTTGCTTGACAGGTGTCCGCCGATTCCCGAGGCGCTTGTCGCCTGACCCTCACGTGACTCGGGACTGGAGACCCCTGTCTTCAAAATGGACTTGAACCCGTGGAGATTTCCCCCAATAGACTTCTACTTCTACACCTAGCATATCAAATGAAGTTGTGTTCTACTCCTCTAATGGCATGCATGGTTCTCGTTTCTCGGGTTCAAGTTCTCCATCCTCGATGAGTGTGTACTTGTCTTCCGACTTTGCCTCTTGGATTGGCTTGGTCTCCATTATGATTTGTTTCCCTTTGTGGTTCACCATCTGGCTACTCTCACCCTGACAATACATCTGGGGGTTTTGAAACAGCTAGCGATGTTCTTCGGCACATCCTACCCTGCGGGGTATTGGACTTGGGCCATGATTTGGACCTGTCGCTGAAGGCTTGCGGGACTGGCTCCTAATCCTCTTAGCCGGTAGCTCCACGTCGCTGCTAGAGCTGCATGTCATTGGTAGCCCATGTTGGTCAAATTCGCCCTAGAGCTCGTGATAACTATGCCACAGTGGCTGGTGTTCGTGTTCCAATCTGGCATAACAATCATCATGACACCATAGGAGTTCGACCGTATTCGCCAAACAAGGATCCTCACACTTGAGAATGCTAGTTGGGGACTCATGATATTGCCAAGTCTTGGTGATGGCACAAAGTGGAATGGAGAATCCTTGAAATGCCTTGCCTATTGTTGTCGCAAGGTTCTTACTAGTCCTGAGGCGGCGTCCTGCACAGCATCTTTTTGTTCTACCCGGTTAGCTGTGAAATGAATAGGGCAGCCTTCCTGATTGTGAATTGAATATACAAGGATGTTTGCACGACAACCAAAGTGTTGACCGTCTACATACTGTGGCTCGACTTCTACAATCGGGTGAAAGTTGGCTCCAAGGAATTGAATTTTGGCATAGCAAAGTGCACCCTCCTCCAAGACGATCCAGATAAGTATATTTTGCCTTCGCCATCTACAGACCATAGGAATAGGTTAAAATTACATCATATTTTGGACATTCAAAGTCGTTCTATTCAAGACTATTTTGAATATTTGCATATTTGTAAGATGAAGAAATGTCCAACAGTGTTGCTAAAACTAGATTTTGGGAAAACTTTTGATACTATTGAGCATAATTAAATTCTGGAAGTCATGAAAGTTAGAGAATTTGGTACTAAATTGCTGAATTGGATCTCTACAATTTTGCAAACAGGATCCTCTAACATTCTTCTGAACAATGTTCCTGGAAAAATTATTCAGTGCAAAAGAGTTGTGAGGAAAGGAGATCCTCTCTCTCCGTTGCTTTTTGTAATGGTGGCAGATCTCCTACAAAGTATTTTTAATCTCACTAAAAGAAAAGGTCTACTGAAACTTCCAATTGATAGCCATTCTTGTCAAGATTTTCCCATCATTCAATGCAGATGACGCTCTCATAATTTTAAGAGGCTCATCTAAAGAAATGTTCTTACTTAAAGCCCTTCTGCAATCTTTTGCATCTTCAACTGGATTGAAAGTGAATTTTCAAAAATCTTTCTTAGTCCGAGTGCATTGTGATCATGATTCAATGATCAATCTAGCTGTAATTCTTGGGGTGCAAAATAAGATCTTTCCTTTTCACTTATTTAGGGTTGCCTCTTGGAACTTTGCAGCCAAAAGTGGCAGAATTTGGTGGTTTGATCAATAGAATTGAAAAAAGACTTACGGGATGGCATCTTTCTTTACTTTCTCTAGGGGAAGATTAACCTTATTAAATTCAGTATTATCTTCTTTGTCAATGTTCTTTATGAGTACTCTAAAAATGCTAGATAAGGTCGTAGATAGAATTGATAGAATCCAAATAGCTTCTAACGAAAAGGCCAAGCTTCATGTGTTGGAGGAAATTGCTTAGTTGCTTGCTCTAGAGTTTGCAGATCAAAAAGAGAGGGTGGATTAGGGGTGCGGAACCATAAAGTTCAAAACTTGGCTCTTTTGAGTAAGTTCTTATTCAAGTTCTTCAATCGAAATGATATTCCTTGGAATAATTTGTTATGGGAAAATTATTATTCACAAAATTTACCACAATGGTCTTTGGTCAAAGGATCCTTTTAGTGGAAAGATGTGCTACAAATCTTACATTTTTTTCAAGGTTTATTTAAATATGTCACAGGTAATGGATCAACATGTAGTCTTTGGAAGGACCTATGGCACCGCCATTTTTTATCTTAGGAATGGGCAGTGTCAACGATTGGGAATTTCATCTTAGTGGAACTTACCTAAATGTTAAAGGAGAATGTGAAGCCAATCTTGTTGGGAGAAATCTCCACGCGGTCAAGTCCAGGTAAGTTCATGATTGCCCGGGGACAGTGGCCTCCGGTGCCTGCCCCGGGCGCCGCCTTTTAGGCTCCCGGGACCGTGCCTCCGAGGTATGTCCCGGGCGCCGCCTTTTGGCTCCCGGGACCTTGCCCCCCGGGCGAGTCCCGGGCGCCGCCATTTCGCCCGGGGACAGTGGCCTCCGGTGCCTGCCCCGGGCGCCGCCTTTTAGGCCCCCGGGACCTTGCCCCCCGGGCGAGTCCCGGGCGCCGCCATTCGCCCGGGGACAGTGGCCTCCGGTGCCTGTCCCGGGTGCCGCCTTTTAGGCCCCCGGGACCGTGCCCCCCGGGCGGGTCCCGGGCGCCGCCATTTGCCCGGGGACAGCGGCCTCCGGTGCCTGCCCCGGGCGCCGCCTTTTAGGCTCCTGGGACCGTGCCTCCGGGGTACGTCCCGGGCGCCGCCTTTTGGCTCCCGGGACCTTGCCCCCCGGGCGAGTCCCGGGCGCCGCCATTCGCCCGGGGACAGTGGCCCCCGGTGCCTGCCCCGGGCGCCACCTTCAGGCTCCCGGGACCCTGCTCTCCGGAAGGGGTCCCGGACGTCATCGCCCTCCTAAAAGGTAAAATCCCTGTTTGTTCATCACGTGCAGGTCACGCGAGGGACGCCTCGGGAATCAGCGACCACCTGTCAAGCATCCAAGACGTTTGACCGGAAGAAGGACGGTCCTACCCTTCAATCCGACGGTGGCTTCCGGGGTAGTTTAGGCTTTTTGCTTCTTTTTGAGGCTATAAATAGCCCTTGTACCCCTCTGTTGTAAGAGATCAGCTCATTATTATTTGGAATAGCTAAACTCACAGACGTGCTCCGGAAGCCTCTCCCCCGGAGAGAGCCTCCCCAGCCGGCTCCGGTCGGGAGCGCGTCAACAGGACTAGGGCCCCCACCGGGACCCGAACCTGTATAAATCCACGTGTCAATTCTTGTGTTTGTCCGGCGGGGGAGGACCGGTCACCCGGTCAACCCGCGCTGCGTAATCTCCGCTAGGATCGTCTTCAAAACCTGCCGGGGTATTCTTAATACCACGACAGTTGGCGCCGACCGTGGGGACCCGTGACAAATCGCCATGGCTCCTCCGAGAACAAGGGCCCGCGCCCTCCCCGGTGACGCCGGTCCCGGTGACCTGGCGCCACCCGTCCGGGACGCTGCTGTTCCGGCGCTTCCGTCCGGAGGCGACCATTCCCAGGTACCGCCTCCCACCTTTCCTCTCAATCTAGGTGCCTCCACCTCCAGGTCGCTCCCGGCGGCCGCGGGGACCTCGGCCGGGACGAGTTTCCCCCCGACGGCTCCCCCGGCTCCCCGGGATGCCCTGCTGGAGGCTCTCGTGGAGGGCCAGCTCCGCGCCCAGCGCTCTATGGACGAGCTCCTTAGTGTGTTGGCGCGGCCCCCGGCCCCCACATTTTCGTCGCATACATATCCGGGGATCATGCCCCCGTTTATGGGATACCCGGAGGCCCCTCCGGTCTCCGGGGGGCTGTCTACACCGTATGATCCCGCCGGGGGGTTCCCTCCCCCAGCGGGACATACTTCCGGACACTTCTCGGTACCCGGGCCTGTCCCGGTGCCGGGAGGCTATTTCATGCCGGGGCCCTTCGTGGCACCAGGGGGGTACCCCGTCCCTGGCCTGTTTCCGGTGCTGGGGCGTCATTTCATGCCGGGGGTTATTCCTACGCCGGGAGCCATTCCCGCCCCTCGCGTTGCGTTTACCGCACCGGGGCCGGTCGACAGAGCAGCTCCCGTGCCTCAGCGAATTTCCCCCCACATTGGCTCCCCAACCCCGGACGTCGCCGAGGGGGCTCACCCCCCACTGGTTCCAGATGTCGCAGGGGCTTCCCCCTTTCCGGTCCCGGCCGTTGCCGCAGGGGCCCCCTCTTCGGATCCAAACGCCGCCCCGGGCGCCCCCTCCCCGGTTCCGGATGGTGCAGGGGCTCCCCCCTTTCCGGTCCCGGGGGCCGTCGCAGCGGGCTCCCCCCAGCAGGCCCCGGTAGCTTCCGGGCCGGCTGCTACAGTGCAGGAGCTCCCTCCCCCGGCGAAGCAGGTCAGCTTCTCCCGGGGGGAGGTCGAGCGAATGCATTCTCCCAGCCGCGGGGAAGAGCTTCCCCCCGGTCGTTGTCGCAGGGAGCCTCGCTCTCGCACCGGTCGGGGGAAGAGACCAGCCGAAGAACCATCCTCCCCGGAGGGAAGCCCGGACGTCCGGGAAATCAGTCCCGGCCCGGAAGAGAAGCGTCGTCACCACCACTCTGGCGGCCCTCTTGGGCCGCTACCTGACTCGGATAATGAGGGGGCGTCCCCCGTTAAAGAAGACAGTGACTGGGGCTCCCCCCGGGAAGTGCAGGGGGCGAACCAGCCTCTATGTCGAAGACTCCGCAGCATCCGATGGCCGCGGCCCTACCGTCCCCCGCACATCGAACATTACAATGGTGAGGCGGACCCTTACGAGTTCGTGCAGATCTACTCCACAGCCATCTCCGCGGCGGGGGGGGACGAGAGCGTCCAATGCAACATCTTCCCCCTCTACCTCACCGGCATTGCCCGCTCCTGGTTTTACAATCTGAAGGCGGGCTCCATCAAGTCTTTCTCGCAGCTGAAGCGGGAGTTCTGCGCCAACTTTCAGGGAAATTACGTACGTCCCCTGGATTCTTCACAGCTATACACAGTGCGCCAGAGAACTGGGGAGACCATCAGAAGCTTCTTCAAGCGCTTTGCCTAAGTAAAAAGCAAAGTGGCCCACGTCCCGGACTCCACAGTGGTCGAAGCCTGCAAAAGCGGGATCCTCCCGGGGGAACTCCACCGAAGACTCTCTCGAAGCTGCCCTTCCTCCGCTGACGAGCTCTTCGACGTACTCGAAAAGTACGCTCGCGCGGAGGAAGACGACATCTGGAAGAAGACCCAGGGGGCTCCTGCCCCCGCCAAGCGGGGGGCCCGGGATCCCCCCAGGCGCCCTAGGCAGGGGGGCCGTAGCGAACCACGGCCTCGGGACACTTTTGTCCTCGAGGGCGGAGGCGGCTCGCGCGACCCCCCAATGGGCAACCGCCCCTTTCCCAAGCCGAGAGGCCATGGGGGAGGACAGTCTTCGCGCGGCCACGAAGGCCCCGCGGGGAGAAGCCGGGAAGGACCGTGGTGCAGCTTCCACGGGTCCAGTACCCACGCCACCCGAGATTGCCACCAGCTGCTGCAGCACTTCGCGGCGTTCCTCGACCAGCGCGGGCAGGGGGGGACTCTGGCCTCCTTGCCCCCTCGGCCAGCTGTTCCGGCCCTTCTCGCTCCCGCGGTGGGGCAGCAGGTGCAGGAGGGGGAGCCTTCAGACGCTCTCCCCTTTCAAACTTCTCAGCGCCGCATCAACGTCATCGTAGGGGGTCCGCCTCCGGGCGGGACTCCAAGCGCCAGCGCAAGGAGTACGCGCGAGAAGTTAAGGTAGTGGGGGTACTACACGTGTCTATGCCGCCCAAGTGGTCGGACGTCCCCCTCACTTTTACAGCGGAAGACGCGCGAGGGGTTTGCTTCCCCCACGACGACGCGCTCATTGTCTCCGCGACAATCTACAACTGCCACTTGGCCCGCATCCTCGTGGACGGCGGAAGCTCCGCCGACGTCCTGTTCCTCAAAACCTTCAAGGAAATGCAGGTGGATGAGAAGCTCCTGCAACCAGCAGCAGGGCCTCTGCAAGGGTTCGTCCCGGGGAAGGCAATCCACCCCGTGGGCAAGGTGGATCTCCCGATCACCTTCGGCACCCCGGAGAACTACCGGACCGAGCTAGTCCGCTTCGACGTAGTGGACCTCCCCTCCTCCTACAATGTGATTATGGGGAGGACTACGATCAATCGGCTGGAGGCGGCCACCCACCAAAACTACCTGTGCATGAAGATCCCCGGGCCGCATGGCGTGATCAACGTCCGGGGGCACCAAGACATGGCCCATGCTCTATACGAGCGAGCTGCTGCCACAATAGGAAGCGTCAACCTGATCAAGGCGCTCGGGGGGGAGGCTCCCCCCCCGGACGTAGGCATCGCTGAGCCGTCCCCTGGGAGGCCCCTTCTCAAGCCGCGTCCGGAAGGGGGCCTCCGGAAGGTCCCGCTGTCCCCAGGCAGCGAGGACAAAACTGTCCAAATCGGGGCAGAGCTCCCCCAAGACCATGCAGGGCAACTCGCAGCCTTTCTGCGCGAAAACTCCGATGTTTTTGCGTGGAAGCCTCCGGACATGCGGGGTGTCGCCCGGGAGGTTATTGAGCACAAACTCGCGGTAACCCACGGTCACCCCCCTGTCAAGCAGAAGTTGAGAAAGCTCTCCCTCGAACGTCAAGAAGCCATCAAGACGGAGATAGCTCGGCTCCAAGAGGTGGGGTTCATCCGGAAAGTCTTGCACCATGAGTGGCTCGCAAACCCCGTCCTCGTCAAGAAATCAAGTGGCAAGTGGCGCATGTGCGTGGACTTCACCGACCTTAACCGCGCCTGCCCCAAAGACAACTTCTCGCTCCCGCGGATCGACCAGCTTGTTGACTCCACCGCGGGGTGCGAGCTGATGAGCTTCCTAGACGCCTACTCGGGATACCATCAAGTCCGGATGGCGGAAGGGGACGAGGAAAAGACGAGTTTTATAACTCCCCTCGGAACCTTCTGCTACCGCCACATGCCCTTCGGGCTTAAGAATGCGGGAGCCACCTTCCAGCACCTGATGACGCTGGTCTTCAAAGATCAAGTCGGCCGCAACGTCGAAGTCTACGTAGACAATGCGGTCGTCAAGAGTCCCCGTGCAGCCTCCCACATCGACGACCTCGCAGAGACCTTCCGCAACCTCCGCGCGTTCGGGCTCAAGCTCAACCCGGAGAAGTGCGCCTTCGGGGTGCGCGGGGGGAAGCTCCTGGGTTTCCTCGTGTCCCAGCGGGGCATTGAGGCAAACCCCGAGAAGATCCGGGCCTTCCTAGACATGCCCCCACCACGCTCCGTCAAAGATATCCAGTGGCTCTCCGGCCGCCTGGCCGCGCTCAGTCGCTTCGTCTCCCGTTCGGGGGAGCGGGGCCTCCAGTTCTTCAAGATCCTCCGAGGGCTCGAGGGGTTCCGCTGGACCCCCGAGGCCCAGGAAGCCTTCAACGACCTCAAGAAGTACCTCTCGAGCCCTCCAATGCTCGTGAGTCCGTCTCCGGAAGAGCCCTTGCTCCTCTACCTCGCCGCGACCCCCGTCGTCGTCAGCGCGGTTTTGGTGAAGGAGCAAGGGGGGCAGCAACGTCCCGTGTACTACGTGAGTGAGGCCCTCCAAGGGGCCAAGACTCGGTACACGGAGATGGAGAAGATTTGCTACGCCCTCGTCATGGCGTCCCGGAAGCTCCGGCACTACTTCCTGGGGCACCCCATCACTGTCCCGTCGTCCCTCCCCCTCGGGGAGCTGCTGCGGAATAAAGAAGCCACCGGTCGGATTGGGAAGTGGGGGGCCGAGCTTGCCCCCTTCTCCCTGTCCCTTACCGGCCGCTCCGCAATCAAGTCGCAGGTCCTCGCCGACTTCGTCGCAGAGTGGACTCCCGCCTCTGGGTCCGGGGACGAAGATCTCCCTGTGCCGCCCCGACGCAGTGACCACGGACCCTGCTGTTCGACGGGTCGCTGTGTCTCGCCGGGGCTGGCGCGGGGGTAGTCCTCCGGAGCCCCGAGGGGAAGGAGCTCGAGTACGCCGCGCGGCTCGAGTTCCCCGCAACCAACAACGTCGCCGAATACGAGGCTCTGCTCCTCGGGATGCGCCTTGCGCGCTCCCTGGGGATCCGACGCCTCCTAGTGAAGGGAGACTCTCAGCTTGTTGTCTGCCAAATGGACAAGTCTTACCTGTGCCATGACGCAAATCTAAGTCTTTACTTGCAGGAAGTACGGAAGATGGAGAGGCACTTCGACGGCCTTGAGGCCCGGCATATCCCGCAAGGGAGAATGACCGGGCTGATGCCTTGGCCCGGGCGGCAAGCGCCCGGGAAACGCTCCCCAAGGGGGCCTTCTTGGAAACAATCACGAAGCCCTCGGTGGCCTCCCCGGACGTAGGCCCAGAGCCTCGGGTCTCGGAGGTCGCCGAGATCGTCCGGCCGTCATCATGGATGGATCCCCTCCTCTCCTTCATCAAGGGGGAGGGGGACCCCTCCAACGAGACCGAGGCTAAGCGCCTCCGGGCCAAAGCCCGTGCATATCTCTTACTGAAGGGAAGGCTCTACAAGCGGGGGGCTTCAGCCCTCCTGCGCTGCCTCCCCCGGTCGGAGGGACTTCAACTCCTGGAAGACATTCACGCGGGGAGCTGTGGTTCTCACCTAGCCCCGCGTGCTATCGCCGCCAAGGCCCTTCGGCAGGGCTTCTACTGGCCTACAGTCGTGCGCGACGCGCGAGACCTTGTCTCCGCGTGCGAAGCATGCCAGAAGATGGCCAAGGGCTCGAACCTCCCCCTTGTAGCGCTGCGGACTATCCCCATCACTTGGCCCTTCGTGCGCTGGGGGATGACCTCTTAGGGCCCTTCCCCCCAGCGCCCGGAGGATACAAGTATGCGGTAGTCGCGGTCGACTACTTTACAAAGTGGGTTGAGGCGGAGCCCTTGGCTAGCATCACCTCCCGGGCCGTTCAGCGGTTTTTCTGGAAAAACGTCGTTTGTCGTTTTGGTGTCCCCCGGGAAATCACCGTGGACAACGGGACCCAATTCGACTCGGCTTATTTCCGGGAATTCTGCGAAGGCCTGGGGATCGTCATCCACTTCGCCTCAGTGGCCCATCCTCAAAGCAACGGGGCCGTCGAGGGAGTCAACGGCGTAATCCTACAGGGGTTACGCCGGAGACTCGAGCAAACCGCTTCCAAGCGGGGCGCGTGGGCAGAGGAGCTCCCTAGCATCCTCTGCTCGATGCGCACGACCCCGTCCCGGGCCACAGGGCGCGCTCCCTTCTCCCTGGTCTACGGGGCGGAGGCAGTCCTCCCCCCGGAGATCGGCTTCCGATCGCTGCGGGTCGAGCTCCTGAACGGAGCCACGACCGCAGCCTACCGGGCCAACGAAGACAACCGGCGACTGGAAATCGACCTCGTGGAGGAGGAACGCGACCGAGCGCTCCTCCGCCACGCCATCTACGAGCGCGAGATGTCGCGCGCATACAACCAGCGCGTGCGCGAGAGAGCTTTCCGCCTTGGGGACCTTGTCCTCAAGCGCGTCACAGACCCCCAAGCCCAGGGTAAGCTCTCCCCCAAGTGGGAGGGCCCCTACAGGATCTCCGCTGTCCTAGGCTCGGGGGCCTACAAGCTCTCCAACCTTCAAGAGCAGGAGCTGAAGCACACCTGGAACTTGCGTTTACTTCGCAAGTTCTACGTCTAGCCTTACGGGCCTGTCCCCTCCCCCGGAGCGATCACGCCGGAGGGGGAGGAGGGACACTGTAGCTTCCTTTCCCCCCCCCCCCCTTCGCGGTTTCGCAGGGCGGGGCTTTGTATATTTTGTTAATCAATGCATAGCCTTTGTTCTTCAACTGTCTCGTTGCAGGTTTTCTCATTACCGCCCCTAGCGGCGATGCCCTCCCCGCGAGGATGCCCTCTCCGCGAGGATGCCCTCCCCGCGAGGATGCCCTCCCCGCGAGGAAGTGGGCCAGCCCCAACAAGTCCCTACAACGGAGCCTGCACTCCCGTAGGGCGGCTTACGATCAGCCCTCGTGGACTGAGGGTGTAAGCGGCAACCCGGTCGCAGTGGCCGTGGTAACGAGTCACTTTGGGAGACTAGTCCCCTGCCCAAACACTCAAGTCCCGTCTTCGGGCATTTCCTCCTCCGGGAGTCGACATTATTCCCGGCTCCCCGTTCTCACTGCGACCGGAAGATCAGCCCCTTGCGGCTTGATTGGATCTATCTTCCTCCTCCGGGAGTCGACGTTATTCCCGGCTCCCCGTTCTCACGGCGACCGGAAGATCAGCCCCTTGCGGCTTCATTGGATCTATCTTCCTCCTCCGGGAGTCGACGTTATTCCCGGCTCCCCGTTCTCACGGCGACCGGAAGATCAGCCCCTTGCTGCTTGATTGGATCTATCTTCCTCCTCCGGGAGTCGACGTTATTCCCGGCTCCCCGTTCTCACGGCGACCGGAAGATCAGCCCCTTGCGGCTTATTTGGATCCATCTTCCCCCTCCGGGAGTCGACGTTATTCCCGGCTCCCCGTTCTCACGGCGACCGGATGATTATCTCCCTGAAGGTCTTCTCCTTGAAAACCTCGCTTTAAAATTTTCTAACTTAGAAAATTTCCTATGCTACAGGTGTCTTCCTTCCCGGGGGCCTTGTTACCCCCACAGCGCGCGGAGCTATTCTCCGGCCCGGTATGGGCGGGGGGGGATAAGGAACCCCCGGGTGTCGACCGCACCACCCGCGAAGAAACTTAGCTCATCCTTGTTAACATGAGTCGTCCAGACCATCCAAGAAGAAGAAAATAAAGAGGCGCAATAAAAGGAAACAATGCGCTTTATTGATCAGCAAACCCGGAGGACATCTTCCCCCTCCGGTGGGTTTCGGAAATGATACAACCCGGGTCCTAACCCGGGGGATTTTCTACGAGCCTAAGGCCCCTACGCCTAAAGCTCCCGGAGGCGCTCCCTCAGCTCCCGGGCCAAGTCCCGGTACAGCGCCCGGACGCGACGCTGAGAGTCCCGAAGTACGTCTTCGGGCCAAAACTCGTACCCAGCCGGCGGAAGTATCCGGAGAGGAGGTATCATCTGGGCCTTCGGGCGCGGGGGAGTTAATTCAGCACGGCTATTGTCAAAATTGTCCAAGTGCCACTCCGGGCGCCACCTCAACCGGACAGGCTCCCGGGCAGTACCCCCCTCGCGTTCTCCGGAGACAAGGCTCAGCAAAATCAAAGCCGCTTGGGCGTCCCCCGGAGAGCCTCTCCCGGACCGTTGCCCGGGAGTAACCCCCCGGGAACCCTGGTAACATTTCATCGCAAAGACTTAGAAAATTTCAAATGTATTTCATTGCAAAATGTTTTTGTACAAGTGCCCGGGGCTTCTCCTAAGAGGCTACCGGAATCAAAATGTTTAACAAAAATAAAAGGGGTCCTAGCTAAAGACCCGGGGGAGGCTCATACTTTAGCATTGGGGTCCTCCCCCGGGGAGCTTCCTCCGTGGCCGGGGCAGGGGCATCCGCGGCCGGAGGCGCCGGTGTCAGGAACCTCGTCCGGATGATCCGGTCGTAGAATCCCTCCGCCAGCAGCTCCACCTCCCGGCGCGTTGGCTCAAAGGCCTCTGGGAAGCTCCGGGGGATGCGCCCCCCGATCGCCCGGGCGCCAACCCCCCGATAGTCGACGAGCCCCGCGGCGGCCGCGATGACGGGGATCGCCCGGCCCCGTGCCCGGACGTCCGCAGCCTCCGGGATGGCGGAGACTTGTGCGTTAAGAAAACGCACAGCTTCCGCGAGGGTCGCCGGGGGCAACTCCGGGCCGCTCCCGGAGCGCAGGCTAACGCCAAGGCTTTCCAAGGCCAAGCGGACGGAGCGGCCCGCGTCCGACAGCGCCCGGACGCTGGAGCTCTCGAGCTCTTGGAGCGCCTTCTCCCTCACCTTGGCCTCCTCTCGGAGGCGGCAGTAGGCGCCCTCCGAAAGGTGCACCTGGGCCCGGGCCCAGGACAGCTCATCAAGAGCTTCGTCCCGCTCCCGGAGGGCCGCCTCCCGCTACTCCACGCAAGCCGCGGCCCGGCTCTCCGCCTCCTTGAGCAGCCGGGTGACCCGCTGCTCAAGGCCCCAGGTAACAGTCGCTACCTACAAAATACATAAAGAGTTAGAAAAATCTTAAGTGCAGGACAAATCATAAGAGCTCGGGCTACCTGGGCTCCGAGGGACTCGAGCCCCTCAAAACGCTCGTGGAGCGTTCCCCCCGCTACGAAGGCCTGCACCTTCCGGCTGTGCAGGCCCTCCGCGCAGCGGGCCACCTCCCCGGCGGGAAGCAGAGAGGTATCTTGCCCGGCGCCGCTGTTGTGGCCGGGAGAGGGCCCCGGGCCTCGGAGTCCGGGAGCACGGCCGTCGTCGCCGGCGTCTTCGTCGATGAAGTTTCCTCCGAGGACGATGAAGACGAGGATTGGGCGGGGATCTCCGCCCGGGGGGGGGTCATCGGGCCTTTCCCCGCCCCAGGCCGGAGGGCCCACGGAGCCTCCTGCTCCGGGGGGACCTCGAAGACTGAGGGGCTCCCGCCCTCCTCATCAACCGGCCAGAGGCACAGAGGCGCCGCCTCCGAA
Organism: Pharus latifolius; assembly: GCA_019359835.1. Taxonomy (NCBI): domain Eukaryota; kingdom Viridiplantae; phylum Streptophyta; class Magnoliopsida; order Poales; family Poaceae; genus Pharus; species Pharus latifolius. The sequence goes on along the minus strand of CM033325.1, from coordinate 24,965,117 downwards.
AACCTCACCTCTAGCCTCTCCGGCGCCAATGCTGCCGGGAGAGGCGAGAGGAGCGTAACGCGAATTGGCGACGGGGCGTAGTCCGCCGAATCGGACCCCGCCCCACCGACAACAACCTCCTTCCCCCGGGCCTCGACGGGGGCCTCCGGGGGTGGAGGCGTCGCCTCTGCCCGGGGCGCAGCCCGGGCATGTTCGGTTCCGGGAGCCGCGTCCCGGGCCCTCACCGGCGTCGTCGCCGGGCCGGGGGTCTTTTGCACCCGGGGCCTTTTGGGCTCCGAGCCCCCGGCCGCGTCCTTCCCCCGCTTATGAGACCCGGGGGTGGGAAGGCGCTTCCTCTCCGGAAGCCTGAGCCCGTAGGCCTCGGCCACCAGGTTCCGGGGAGGCCCCTCCCCCACGAGGCGCACGATGCGCTCGTGTTCGTCGGCGAAATACCTCCCCAGGAGGTGCTCTGCCTTGTCCCTCGCCGCCGGGTACGGGCGCACTGCAAGAGGTAAAAAGTTAGTCTATTTCTCATAAAAAACTGCAAGTACAAAAATGCAGGGGACCTACGCCGCGTCACTGGCTTCACCGGAGGCCGCTGCTCCGGGCCCATGCCGATCCCCCTTTCCCCGCGTGAGAAGGGGGAAAGCCGCAGGAGCGCCAGCTCCTCCGCGGCGTCCCGCATCGAGCGGGCCTTCTTGGTCAGCACCACCTTCCCGAGGAGCTCGAACTCCTCGTCCGTCCACACCGGCGGCTTCGGTGCGGATGACCGGCTGTAGGTGGGAGGCTCCGGGGCGTAGACCACCGCCTCGTCCCGGACCCGGAGGTAGAACCACCTCCGGAGCCAGTCCCCCCAGTGGTCCCGGGAGGCCGTCGCCGGGTAGTCCGCCACCCGGGAGGGCAGCATCTGGACCATCACCGAGCCGAAGGGGGACTTCGGTCCTCCCTTCACCAGGTGGGAGCTCAGCGCTGCCGGCTCGTAAAAGTACTGGAAGGCGCGGAGGGTGGGCTCCCGCCCGGTCGCCGTCTCGTACAGCCAGATGAAGAGACCCATCCGGACGAGGGCGTTGGGGGTGAGGTGGTTGAGAGCCACCCCGTACTCTTTTAGGAACTCCCGGAGCATCGGATGCACCGGGAGCCGGAGCCCCGCCTCGAGGAAGGCCTCGAAGGCCACGACCTCTCCGGGCCTGGGGCGGGGGGCTCCGTCCTTCTTCAGGGGGACCCGGATGTCCCCCTCTCCAACGATTCCCTTCTTGACCAGGGACTCCGCGTCCGAGACCGAGAACTCGGAGGCCCAGAGGAAATCCACGGGGATTTCCTCCGGGGGCACCTCCGTGGTCTTCGCTCGACCTTTGGGCGCCATTAGGTCAGTTCTTTCTTTTTTCGGTGGCTAACTTTTCAGGAGGTTGACTAAAGCTCCCGGACGCTCGCTACCGGAGGAAGCTACCGGAAATGCTACCGGGAGAGCTGAAGCTGGAGTTGGAAAATTTGGAATGAGCTACCGGGGCCCCCTAAGGCCCTATTTATAGAGGCTGGCCGTGATCTAGATGCGCGCCACGTGGCCCCCTCGCAGCAATCTGGACCACTGAAATTCAAACCATGCGCGGGAAACGAAGGGACAGGTGCGTAAATCGAGACACCGGTTCGAACCGCGCGTGCATTTATTGCAAAAACGGCGCGGCCATAAAGCGCCCGGCACAGAAACGGAAGCGTCGCCGGGTTTCCGGTGATTTTCGTCCGGAGGTTTCGCCCGGAGATTTTCCCGGTATCGTAACCATTCCCTCCGGGGGCTCAAGCTTCGTCCCCGGAGGGCATGGGGGGCTGCTGTTGGGGGAAATCTCCACGCGGTCAAGTCCAGGTAAGTTCATGATTGCCCGGGGACAGTGGCCTCCGGTGCCTGCCCCGGGCGCCGCCATTTGCCCGGGGACAGTGGCCTCCAGTGCCTGCCCCGGGCGCCGCCTTTTAGGCTCCCGGGACCGTGCCTCCGAGGTATGTCCCGGGCGCCGCCTTTTGGCTCCCGGGACCTTGCCCCCCGGGCGAGTCCCGGGCGCCGCCATTTCGCCCGGGGACAGTGGCCTCCGGTGCCTACCCCGGGCGCCGCCTTTTAGGCCCCCGGGACCTTGCCCCCCGGGCGAGTCCCGGGCGCTGCCATTCGCCCGGGGACAGTGGCCTCCGGTGCCTGCCCCGGGCGCCGCCTTTTAGGCCCCCGGGACCGTGCCCCCCGGGCGGGTCCCGGGCGCCGCCATTTGCCCGGGGACAGCGGCCTCCGGTGCCTGCCCCGGGCGCCGCCTTTTAGGCTCCCGGGACCGTGCCTCTGGGGTATGTCCCGGGCGCCGCCTTTTGGCTCCCGGGACCTTGCCCCCCGGGCGAGTCCCGGGCGCCGCCATTCGCCGGGGACAGTGGCCTCCGGTGCCTGCCCCGGGCGCCGCCTTTTAGGCTCCCGGGACCGTGCCTCCGGGGTACGTCCCGGGCGCCGTCTTTTGGCTCCCGGGACCTTGCCCCCCGGGCGAGTCCCGGGAGCCGCCATTCGCCCGGGGACAGTGGCCCCCGGTGCCTGCCCCGGGCGCCGCCTTCACGCTCCCGGGACCCTGCTCTCCGGAAGGGGTCCCGGACGTCATCGCCCTCCTAAAAGGTAAAATCCCTATTTGTTCATCACGTGCAGGTCACGCGAGGGACGCCTCGGGAATCAGCGACCACCTGTCAAGCATCCAAGACGTTTGACCGGAAGAAGGACGGTCCTACCCTTCAATCCGACGGTGGCTTCCGGGGTAGTTTAGGCTTTTTGCTTCTTTTTGAGGCTATAAATAGCCCTTGTACCCCTCTGTTGTAAGAGATCAGCTCATTATTATTTGGAATAGCTAAACTCACAGACGTGCTCCGGAAGCCTCTCCCCCGGAAAGAGCCTCCCCAGCCGGCTCCGGTCGGGAGCGCGTCAACAGGACTAGGGCCCCCACCGGGACCCGAACCTGTATAAATCCACGTGTCAATTCTTGTGTTTGTCCGGCGGGGGAGGACCGGTCACCCGGTGAACCCACGCTGCGTAATCTCCGCTAGGATCGTCTTCAAAACCTACCGGGGTATTCTTAATACCACGACAAATCTAAGGTGAACCTCAAGTAAATTATGGTATCTACGTCAGAGGAAGAAAAAAATTTATACAGGTTCGGGCCCTCTAGTGATGAGTAATAGCCCTACTTCCTGTTGGGATTTCACTATGTAAATTGATGATTACAAGAAGAGAATTAGGAATGTACTTAGGTAAACTAAGAACAATCTTATACTCTTTAGCTTACAGTTAGTGCGAATCTACTACCGCTAGTTCTAAAGTCTTGTGTCTTGAATCTCTTGCCCCCCGTTCTCTCCCGGTGATCCTCCTTTTATAGCTCGTTGCCTGTCATCGGCTATGGAATCACAGGGTCGCTGGGAGGCAGACATGCGCCGGCCATAATGTGCAATTATACCCGTTTATGATTACGCCTTCATCTTCTTGACGGTTACTATAGACTTAAAGAGTTAAAATATTAAATATAGAGGTAGTGATAAAACAGGTTCAACCACTATTCTTGATTGAATGAGTCTAATCATAGAGCCATTAAATGTTTTATCTCTTTAGTAAGCCATGGTCGCGTATTAACTATGACAATGCACAGCTATTTTTATGTCCTTCAAGACACGGGTGACCATGGGAAAATGTCTCCATGTCCACGGTATCGTGAGACCATTGTCTCTGCGACCTCAGTATTTGTGGATATCTGAAGGCTACAAATCCCGTGACACCATAGAATGAGACCATGGAATAATCTATGTGCAGTATGTCTTGGACCATTCTATTGTCTCTCTCTTGGATTCTTGAGACCATAGAGAGGTAATAACCTTGTTTTGTAGTGCTTGCAACTATAGAACGGCAAAGGTGACTAACTCGTGTTAGAATCCTCGTCAGCTAGCCCACGAATTTGAAGTAACAAGATAAATACTTTATTATTTTAAATACATCATCTTGTAAATTTAATTTTAATTCCGATGTTTCATCTTCTCCTGAAACAAAAAGATGTTCCTTTGTGCCGCTTCGCTTCCCAAGAAGAACTTTGGGTGCAATTTTGACAGGTCATGATGAAGTCTTTCGCTACAACTCAAGACAAAACTTAATGTGTATTTTAAGAACTCGAGGCTTGAGAAAACGAACCGTCACCTCCGGATTTTATAAATACTTAGTTTTTGCATTCTAGAATTCTCAAGTTTTCATTTGTTAAGTCTTAGAACTTCCTTCGTTTTTTCTTCTCTATTATTGTTCTAATGGCGAGCCAAGGTTCTAACCAACTTGTTGAGAGTGACGAAGAGGAATTAGCAATGGAAGTAGTCTTATGCAAGCATTTCAAGAGGTAACTCTCTTTTTGAAGAATATGCATTAATCTTTCTTCCAGTTAAAGTTTTTCAAAATAATGCTTTCTAGACTTCTTCAGGAACTTGAAGGTTCAACTACCTTAAAGAAGCGAACTAGTGATGATATTAGATCATCTAGTGGATCCTCATCGAAGAATTAGCAGCTACTACTTCTCAAACCATAGTGTCAGCCCCTTCTACTCAAAGTGATTACAACAGAAGGAAAGAGGTTGACAACCTACAGTCTTTGGCTGTTGGCTCATATCCTTCTGAATCAAAGTTGAGGTATTGATTATCTCACTAACTAAGTTGTTTAATTAGGAAATAACTCAAACTTTAATTGAATATGTAGGGTGGATGGTACCGTTCTTGTACCAATCCCTTCAGTGGTCCAGCAAGCATCTGCCTCTAAGGTAAGTACGCTTTCTTTCTAAATTCTTCTTGTATGCAACCTGAATTAAACCTTTTGTCCATAGGAGGACAAGGCATTGTGGGTTCTCAGTGAACAACTTGCTAAGATCTAGGTTCTTCTGAGGGAAAAGACTGCATTTATGCAGAACTCTCCAAGAAGAAAAAGAAGAGATCGAGGAGCATTTCATTAGGCGAGGACTCAACCTCGAGACTGCCTTCAAGGTCGTTGAACGCCTGAGGGAGAATTATAATAGGGCTTGTGAGAATACAAGGTCGGCTCGTGTGGAGAGAGATCTTGGGTGAGAGAAGAAGGAACTCTCTGATGCAATAAGAGCCAATTGTAGTCTTACAATAAAAGACAATGTCGAAAGATTAAGGAACATCGCTGATTCTCTTGGGGCAGCTAGTGTTAATCCTACTAGCGATAACTTGTCCCTTCGAGAACTTTGTATTTTACTTTTGGATCAAGTTGACTCTTTGGTCGCCAGTATCCCTTTCTTGTGTAAAGACTGTAAGAAATAAAATCATTTTCTTTACACTAAGAGCTTTAGTCGATAAGTTTATGATTACGTATAATCTATAATCATTTCTTAATATCCAATTTCTATCTCTGCCCTCAAAAGCAATTGCAGGAAAAAAATCTTTGCGAGAAAAAAATGACTGCAGGCAAATATATCTCTGCGACTATAACATTCACAGGTAGTATAACTATAACCAAGGTCGCTGTGATAAAGAATCGAGACCATAGAATCCCTAGCTATAGTATGAGTGACTGACAATTAGCCCTTGAATACGAAACGAAAAGATTTTTTGGATTTAAAAAAATAGTCATTTTCGTTTTCAGATTCCAACAGGTCCGAAGAAGGGATTTGAGTGCGCTCGTCAGATCCATCATGAGAACATTTAATGCCAAAGACGATTGCAAGGGCGACTTAGAGTTTCCAAAGTCTCAAAAAACCCTTCGTGCAAACCTCAGCATCTTACACTACAAAAAACCTTCTTCCAAAACCCCTTCTTCGTCGATCCTGATCATATGGCATCCTGGAGCCGATCCACCTTTTGTGACAATGAGTCTATATATCTTGGAGAAGGAAGACATTTTACCTTCACGGCAACTGATCGCGTGTCGCCCGACCAAGAAAGAAGAAACACCAGTTGTTCAAGAAAATGAACTGGTGCTTTTCGAAGATTTCTTACACTGCGGATTTAATCTTCCAGAAAGCAAATTTTTGCTCAACATTCTCAATCACTTTGGGCTAGAGCTGGTAAATCTTCATCCCAACTCTGTATTGAGTTTGTCCATATTCCACCATTTGTGTGAGGCTTGTTTTGGACTTTTGCCAAGCATCGCTCTTTTCCATCGTTTCTACTTTTTGATATGGTCCAAGAGCGCAAATGCTGTTGGATGTGTCTACTTCTGCTTGAGGGAGAAAAAAGTTTACCCTGTTGTTCCTTTGAGGGATTCTGTCCATGGCTGGAGTCAGCGATGGTTCTACTGCACTACTCCTAAAGAAAGCAGTCTCAGGTTCGAGAATCGTCAACCAGAAAAAAGCAACAAAAAGGACTCCGCCCCTGAACTTGACGAAGAGCTGCAGAAACAAGCCTACGCAATCCAATGTCTAGCACAAGAAGGATTGACAGCTCGGGACATGATTGGGGACTTTATCAAGAACCGAATCAGTCCATTGAAGAAAAGGGTGCACACTACTTGGGAGGTGCACTTTATCCAAGATGGGACCTTGGACTATGAGTAAGGTAAAGCCTTTTCTTGTTGATTAGAAATTTGTCTTCAATCTAGATGTGCTTATTGCATTTTCGCAAAACAGGCCTACCTACTTCTGAGGTTGAGAGGAGAACAAATGCCCTTTCGAAACTTTTTAATCCGACCACAGAAGGGGAGTTGAACGTGCCAAGGCCGCAGAGTCTGGTCTATGGCACTGAGGAATTACTACAAGAGTGACAGAAGGTAAAATATCTTCCGATAAACTTGTATATGTTTTTTCTTTTGAATAATAGTGTCATGGTATAAAAGATACCACTGGCAGGTTTTCCGGGCATGTGTAACATGCGTACAACGGCGCGAGCAAACCGAGTGACCGATCACCTCCTGTTGGGCAAAACAGAGATTGACACGGTGGTGTTTATACAGGTTCGGCTCCCGATGGGGGCCCGAGTCCTGTCGGCACCCACCAAATGTGAGTCCGCTGAGGAGGTGCTCTCTCGGGGAGAGAGGTCTCCAAAGGATGCCTGTTGTTTATATGTGTAAAAATGAATTGGAAACTGTTACAAATGAGGATACAAGGGGGTATATATAGGCCCCAAAAGAAACAAAAACACTAAAGAGCCCTAACTACGTCCTTTGGATTGAAGGGCACTGACGCCATTTCACCAACCAAAAGGCTGGGATGCTTGACAAGTGTCCACACTAGTTCCCGAGGCGTCCTTGGCGTCACCTGCACGTGACCTTGCACGGAAGCCCTCCGTGGGTTTTCCCAGAAGGCCCCGTGACATTTCATGGGAGGCGTCTGGGGTTTCCCACAGGAGGCATCCGGGGCTCAGAGAGATGCCTGTGGTCTACTACAGGAGGCCTCCGTGGCTTTTCCTAGGAGGCCTCTGTGATATTTCACGAGAGGCATCTGGGGTTTGCCACGGGAGGCGTCCAGGGGTTTCCCATGGGAGGCTTTCGGGCCTTTCCCCGATAGCCCTCCGGGATTTCCCACGGGAGGTGTCCAGGACTTTCCTCGGTAGCCTTCCGACTTTCTCGGGGCCACCGAGTTCTTCCCCCAGGACCTCGAGATCTGCCTCGACGGAAAGTTCTTTGCGACCGAGGACATCAGGATCCCCGGGCCAGAAGAGATGGTGCCGAGCCCCCGGGATGGAGAGGTGGTGACCTTCGAGGCCTTTGTGGAGGCCGGGCTCTGGCTCCCGGTGCATCCAATGCTTCGAGAGTTTCTCTGAGAGTACGGCCTCTCACTCAACCACCTTACCCCGAACACCCTCGTCCGGATGGGGTTGTTCATGTGGCTATGCGAGACGGCTACCGGGGTGAAGCCGACCCTCCATCTTCTTCGGTACTTCTATGAGCCCTCTGCGAGAGGCTCGTTCATGGCAAAGGGCAGTCCCAAGTCTGCCTTTGTCTTGGTCATGATCCAACTCATGCCCGGTCGAACAAACGAGTACCCGGTCCAAGCCTCCTGGGACCACTGGGGGACTGGCTCCAGAGGTGGTTCTACCTCCAGGTGAGCGACCTGGAGGTGACTTACTCGCCAGAGCCATCGTCCTACTGCCAGTCGACTAGCCTGGTGGCCCCGGAGTGGACTGAGCGGGACCTCACCCAGATGGCGGAGGTCCATGTGGGACCTCGCGGAGGAACTGGCGCTCCTCCAGGTGGCGTCCTTCAGCCTGTGCTAGGGAATGGGAGTGAGCGCGGTGGATCAGCGTAAGTCTCCGAACTCGATCTCTCGGGTAGGGGGTAGCCCCCGGGAGGTGGTGACCTATGAATTTTTTCTAACTTGTTCTTTTCCTTTTTAAAGTCTGGTCCTATGAGAACTCCCGGGAGGTGGCGGTCAACCTCCTCGGGAGGTATTACGCTGACGAGAGCGAACGAGTCATGCGGGTCATCGGGGAGGGCCCTCCTCACAATCTCGTGGCAGAGGCCTTCGACCTACAACTCCCCATCCGGGTGCCCCTCCCCACCCCTAGCTCACACAAGAGGGGGAAAGAGGCAGCCGGGGGGATTTCGAAGTGCAATCGCCTGCAGAAGTGCCCCGCGAAGACCCGTGCGAAGCCCCCGGGCCCCTCAGCGGGGACTCCCATGAAGACGTCGGTGAGGGCACTGGCGCGTCCCCGACGATGCTACCGGTGACCCCGGTGACTGCGTCCCCAAATGCGGGCCTCTCTGGGCCGTCCGGGGGTGTGGTGGCCGGGGAGAGCCAGGAGTCGGATTGGGAGATGTATGCTCCCACTCCTTCTCTGACACCAGTGGCCCCAGAGGCTCACCCGCCATGACCGCACGGAGGGGTCTCCGTCCGATTCAAGGCGTCGGGGTCCCTTCTGATGGCCTCCTTCACGGACCCTGAGGTCTCACCCCTAGCGGCATAGGCATCACCCCCGCCGGGGAAGGGCAAGGGCCTGTTTATTGGCCAAGGGGTCCCGGCCCCGCTGGTGGACCTGACATTCGGCTCCTCTGACAGCGAGGCACCAGATGACGGTGCCGCGGCGGGCGGAGAGGTCTCCCGAGGGAGCCACCCACAGGACGCCCCGGGGGGAGGCTGTGAGGGGATTATCTCCACCGGGCCCCGAGTAAGCACCACTCATCGAAGCCTTAGGCCTCGCGCTCTGATTTTGTCTAACGCCTCTTTTTTCAGATCGTCACATTGGTCCGAGAGTTCGAGGGCCAGGTCTCCGAGAGTCTCCGGGCCGTTGAAGGAGCACTAGCCTCCGAGCACTCCAAGAAGGAAAAGGCACTTGTGGACCTAGTGGCCGAGCGCTCTGAGAAGAACAAAGCGCTGGGAGAGTTGGCAGTGACCCAGGCACGTTTGGCTGCCGTCAAAGACACCGCCTCTCGACTGCAGAAGGAGTTGCATGTGGGGCAGGAGTCCCTCTGGGAGGCGGAGGCGTCGGGCACCCTCTCGGTCGTTACCGGAGGGAAGATGATCCACTCAGCCTCGGAGGAGCTCAACCTCGAGCTTAAGGCGCAGGGTCGCTCCCACCTGGCCCCGTCATCGATACAGGAGGGCACCCTGTATGCAGGTCTCCCTGATCCCTGGGGCCTTGCCATTCCTGCGATAGCCCTTTCGGCCGCTCTCGTCGAGCACTGCGGGGAAGGCTCCCGGGTCATCGGGGACCTGCTCTCCCAAAGCTTCCCCGGCTACTGCGAGGCGCGTCGAGGAGAGGTCGAGGAGCTGACCGGGAGCTCTTCGACTGGGTCTCCAGGGCAATGGAGCTAGAGACCGCGCGCCCAACAGAGGCGGCGACAGTTGCTAAGGTTCCCCCGGCGGGGACAAAAACAGGCAAGTATTATAGGTACTTGTTCCAGGCATATCTTCTGCAGCGCTTGAATAGATCCTAGTGGTTCCTTGGCTGATGATATTTCCGCATAACATAGAACTTTCTCTCCTTGGTTACTGACAAGGCTTATGGTTTTCTCCTTACAGTCTACTCGACCTTTATGTTGGGACAACCAATCCATGCCCAATACAATGTCTAGGCCTTGCAATTCTAAAACTAGCAGATTTGCCGTGAATGCTACCCCTTCTATACTGAAGGTTATATCTTGGCAAATCGAGTGGACAGGTAATCTAGCCCCTGGAGTTTGCTCTCTATCTTCTTGGCTGTTTCGGGACCTTCTCCTTGCGTCGACCAAGATGGCTCTGAAGAGAATTCGGACCGATCTAAACTAACTAAGAGATAGCTAAGACACTAATGCAGAAATTAATGTGTTTGGGGAAATCTCCGTGCAATCAAGTCCAGGTAAGAGGCAAGGGTCCCGGAGCCTCCGTCCCAAGCGCCGCCTTTTGCCCGGGGACAATGGGCCCGGTGACCCCCATCCCGAGCCTCGGTCCAATGTGTTGCCTTTTTCCCGGGGACCAGAGCCCTGGAGCCTCGGCCCCGGGTGCCGCCATTTGCCCGGGGACACGGATCCCGGCGACCCCAGTCCCGGGCGCCGCCATTTGCCCGGGGACTAGAGCCCCGGAGTCTTGGTACCGGGCGCTGCCTTTTGCCCGGGGACAACGGTCCCAGCGTCCCCCGTCCCGGACGGGGGTCACATGAGGGTCACGCGAGGAGTGCATCGGGAAATGGCGAGGGCACCTGTCAAGCATCCAGCCCCCTCGACTGGGAGAAGGACGCCAGTGCCCTCTGATCCAACTGCTGCAACCGGGGTAGTTTACTGTTTTGGCATCTTTTGGGCCTATATAAGCCCTTGTACCCCTCTATTGTAATCAGAGACAACTCATTTGACATCAATACACAAAAACGAACTGGTGTGCTTAGGAGTACTCTCCCCACGAGAGAACTCCACTAGCCAATGTTTGTTGGGAGCACGTCGACGGGACTAGGGTCTCCACTGAGACCTGAACCTGTATAAACATCGTATCACTTGTTGTGTTTGTTTGACAGGAGAGGACCAACCACTAGGTCAGCTCGTGTCATCTTCATTTAGCTAGGAATCTCCACAAAACCTGTCGAGGTATTCGCAATACCATGACAGTTGGCGCCGACCGTGGGGACTTCATGACAAATTGCCATGGCTTCCCCAAGAACGAGGGCTCGCACCGTACTCGGTGACGCCGGTCCCAGTGACCCAGCGCCACCCCCTCGAAGCACGGTCGCCCCGGCACTTCTTCCCGGACACGACCAAACCAAGGTAACACCTCTAACCCTTCTGGTTGTTTCTGGTGGACAGTCCTCCGGGTCCAACCCGGTGACCGTGGGCGCCCCGGGGGGGCTGGCCTCCCCCCGGTGGCTCCCCCAGCCTCTAGGGACACCCTACTCGAAGCCCTTGTGGAGGGCCAACTCCGCGCCCAGCGCTCCATGGACAAACTCCTCCACGTTTTGGTGTGGCCGCTGGCCCCCATCTATCCACCGCAGTTCCCGTTCATGGGGGCAATACCCCCGTTTATGGGACACCCGTGGCCCCTCCTATCATCGAAGGCCCGACCGCTCCCGGGATCTACGATTCCACCGAGGGATACACTCCCCCGGCGGGCCCATCGTCCGGAGCCTTCCCAGCGCCAGGAGCCTTCCCGATGTCGGGGGCTTACCTCGTTCCCAGAGCCTTCCCCATGCTGGGGGTTCACTCCGCACCGGGGCTCTTCCCAACGCCAAGAGCCGGTTTCACCCAGTCGGTTGCGTCTGTCATGCCGGACGGCTCCCACGCCGCTGCTGGACCTCCCTCGTGAGAGCCCCTCCTCTCCGGGTCCGAACGTCGCTCCCGGGGACTGCCCGGTGATGGATTCTGCCCACGTCCCAGTAGCACCTTCCGAACCCGTGACCACTGCGCATGAGCTCCCTCCTCCCCCGGGGCCGCCCCCGAGGGCTCCCTCGGTAGATCTGGTCCGCTTTACCTACGAGGAGGTCGAGCTAATGCGCACCACCAAGTCTGGAGAGGCTCCCTCACATTGTCGGCCGGAACCTCCCCCGACTCGTGAACGCGGTGAACCACATCCCCATCCTAGTCGAGGGAAGAGGCCCGCTGAAGAAGCAACCGCCGCTGCTGGGGGGTGGCCAGACGTCCAGGAGGTTAGCTCGACTAACCCGGAGGAGAAGAGGCGCTACCACTGCTTCAGTGGACCTCTTGGACCCCTTCCCGACTCCGACAAAGAACGCGCTTCCCCCGTCAAAGGGGACAGTGACAGGGACTCTCCCCGGGAGGTGGAAAGGGCTAACCAACGGTTGTGCCACCAGCTCCGGTGCATTTGATGGCCATGACCTTACTGACCGTCGCACATCAAACACTACAATGGTGAGGCTGATCCCTATGAGTTTGTGCAGGTGTATTCCATAGCCATCTCAGTGGCTGGGGGGGACGAGACAGTCCAGTGGAATGTCTTCCTGCTCTACCTTACTGGAATTGCCCGCTCGTGGTTCTACAACCTAAAGGCTGGCTACATCAAGTCTTTCACGTAGCTCAAGCGCAAAATTCTGTGCGAACTTCCAGGAGAACTATGTGTATTCCCAGGATTCATCGCAGCTCTACACCGTCCGACAGAGGACAGGGGAGACCATCCGCAGCTTTTTCAAGCACTTTGCTCAGGTCAAGAGAAAAGTAGCTCACGTCCCTGACTCCACAGTCATTGAGGCATGCAAGAGCGGGATCCCCCCCAGGGAGCTCCATTGGAGACTCTCCCGAAGCTGCCCCTCCTTCGCCGACGAGCTCTTCACTGTACTCGAGAAATATGCTCTGGCGGAGGAAGACGACCTATGGAAGAAAAACCAGGGGGCTCCCGCCCCCGTTGATCAGGAGGCTAGGGACCCCCTCAAGCACCCCAAGAGGGGCAATCGTAGCGAGCCACAGCCTCGGGATACCTTTGTCCTCTAGGGCGGAGGCGGCTCGCGCAATGCCCCCAAAGGCAATCGTCCCTTCCCTAAGCCGAAAGGCCGGGGGGGGGGCCAGTCGTCCTGGGCTGTGAAGGCCCCGCGGCAGGAGGCAAGGAGGGCCTGTGGTGCACCTTCCACTAGTCCAATACCCACGCTACCCGAGAATGCCACCAGCTTCTCCAACACTTCGCTGCATTCCTCGACCAACGTGGGTAGGGGGAGTCCTGCCTCCTTGCCCTCCCAGCCGACTTTGCCGGCCCTTCTTGCCCCTTCGGGGGAGCAGAAAGAACAAGAGCGGGAAGGGAACCCACCAGGAGAGCTCCCCTTCCAAACCTCCCAAAGGCGTGTCAACGTCATCATAGGAGGGTCCGCCTCTGGGCGAGACTCCAAGCACCAGCGTAAGGAGTACGCGCGTGAGGTAAAGATGGTGGGGGGTGCTGCATACGTCTCGGACACCAAAGTGGTCGGACGTCCCCCTCACTTTTACAGCAGAAGACGCGCGCGGGGTTCGCTTCCCCCATGACGACACGCTCATCGTCTCTGCCACCGTCTACAACTGCCACCTGGCTCGCATCCTCATCCATGGCGGAAGCTCCGCCGACGTCCTGTACCTAAAGGCGTTTAGGGAGATGCAGGTCGACGAGAAGCTACTGCAGCCCGCAGCAGGGCCCTTGCAGGGCTTCGTCCCGGGAAAGAAGATCCACCCGGTGGGGAAGGTGGATCTCCCCATGACCTTCAGTACCCCAGACAACTACCGGACGGAGATGGTCCGGTTCGACGTGGTGGACCTCCCCTCTTCATACAACACAACCATGGGGAGGGCCATGATCACTTTCTTGGGGGCGGCGATCCACCCGAGCTATCTCTGCATGCAGATCCCCGGGCCTCATGGCATGATCACTGCCTGAGGCGACCAAGACGTGGCTGCGCTTTGTACGAATGCGCCGCCGTGATGATCGGGAGCGTCAACATGATCAAGACCCCGGGGGGAGAGACCTCCTCCCCGGCGCCGGACGCACAGTCGTCCCCTCTGGGAGGTCTCCCCCCAAGCCGCGTTCGGAAGGGGACCTCCGGAAAGTCCCGCTGTCCCTGGACGACGCGGACAAGACCATCATGATCGGGGCGGATCTCTCTGAAGAGCACGCGGAGAAACTCGAGGCTTTCCTACGCTAGAACTCCGATGTCTTCGCATGGAAGCCCTCCGACATGCAAGGCGTCACCTAGGAGGTCATCGAGCATAAGCACGCTGTAACCCCCGGTCACCCCCGGTCAAACAGAAGCTGAGAAAGCTCTCCCTTGAATGCCAAGAGGCTATCAAGGTCGAGATTGCCAAGCTTCGGGAGGCAGGATTCATTCCAGAGGTCATGCATCCCGAGTGGCTGGCAAATCCTGTCCTCGTAAAGAAGTCGAACGGCAAGTGGTGGATGTGCATGGACTTCACTGACCTCAGCCGCGCTTACCCAAAAGACAACTTCCCACTCCCTCGGATCGACTAACTTGTCGACTCGACCGCGGGGTGTGAGCTGATGAGCTTCTTGGACGCATACTCGGGCTATCATCAAGTCCGGATGGCGGAGGGGGACGAGGAAAAGACGAGTTTTATAACTCCCCTCGGGGCCTTCTGCTACGTCCACATGCCCTTCGGGCTGAAGAACGTGGGAGCAACCTTCCAGCGACTCATGTCGTTTGTCTTCAAAAACCAAATCGGCTGCAACGTCGAAGTCTACGTCGACGACGCAGTCGTCAAAAGCTCCCACGCGACCAATCACGTCGATGACCTCGCAGAGACCTTCCACAGCCTCCATGAGTGCGGGTTAAAGCTCAACCCGGAAAAATGTGCCTTCGACGTACGGGGAGCGAAGCTGCGTGGCTTCCTGGTGTCTCAGTGGGGCATAGAGGCCAACCCTAAAAAAATTTGGGCCTTCCTAGACATGCGTTCCCCATGTTCCATCAAACAGGTGCAGCGACTCACGGGCCGCTTGGCCGCACTAAGCCGCTTCGTCTCGCAGTCAGGGGGTTTCGATGTACTCCCGAGGCCCAGGAGGCCTTCAACGACTTGAAAAGGTATCTCACGAGCCCTCCAATGCTCTTGAGCCCGTCTCTGGGATAGCCCCTGCTCCTTTACCTCGCTGCGAGCCCAGTCGTTGTGAGCGCGGTATTGGTAAAGGGGCAGGACGGGCAGCAACGCCCCGTGTACTACGTGAACGAAGCCCTTCAAGGAGCTAAGACTTGGTACACGAAAATGAAGAAGATCTGCTATGCCCTCCTCATGGCATCCCGGAAGCTTCACCACTACTTCTTGGGACACCTAATCACGGTCCCGTCGTCCCTCCCCTTGGGGGAGGTGCTGCGGAACAAGGAGGCAACCACCTAGATCAGGAAGTGGGGGGCCGAGCTTGCTCCCGTCTCCCTCTCCTTCGCAGGGCATTCCGCCATCAAATCACAAGTCCTTGCTGACTTCGTGGCGGAATGGACCCCCGCTCCCAGGACGGAGGGGGAGACTCTCCGTGAGCTGCCCAAGCGCAATGACCATTGGACGCTCATGTTCAATGGCTCCTTGTGCCTCGCTGGGGCTGGTGGGGGGTTGGTCCTTTGAAGCCCCGAAGGCAGGACGCTGGAGTACGCAGCGAGGCTCGAGTTCCCCGCCACCAATAACGTCGTCGAGTACAAGGCCCTTCTCCTGGGACTGCTCCTCGCGCACTCCCTAGGGATCCGTCGCCTCCTCGTCAAAGGAGATTCCCAACTCGTGTTCTGCCAAATGGACATGTCCTACTTGTGCCATGATGCGAACTTGAGTCTTTACTTGGGGGAAGTGAGCAAGATGGAAAAACACTTTGAGGGCTTGGAGGCCCGGCATATCCCCCAAAGGGAAAATGACCGCACCGATGCCTTGGCCTGGGCAGCCAGCGCTCGGAAACCTCTTCCCGGAGGTGCCTTCCTAGAGATTATCGCGAAGCCCTCAGTGACCCCACTAACACGAATCCTGAGTCTTGTGTCTCGGAGGTCTTTGAGATCGCCCGAGTGGCATCCTGGATGGATCTCCTCGTCTCCTTCATAAGGGGGGAAGGGGACCCTCCCAGCGACACCGAGGCAAAGCAGCTTCGTGCCAAAGCACGGGCATACCTTCTGCTAGAAGGGAAGCTCTACAAGCGGGGGGCCTCCGCCCTGCTCCGCTGCCTTCCACGGGCGGAGGGACTTCAACTCCTCGAGGACATCCACTCAGGGAGCTGTGGGTCTCACTTGGCCCCATGCGCTGTCGCTGCAAAGGTCCTTCGCCAGGGCTTCCTTTGGCCCACAGTCGTCCGCGACGCACGAGACCTTATCTCCGCGTGCGAGGCCTGCCAGAAGATGGACAAGGGTTCCAATTTACCTTCCACAGCACTACAAACCATACCCATCACTTGGTCGTTCGCGCACTGGGGGATGGACCACCTTGGTCCCTTCCCCCCGGCACCCAGAGGCTACAAGTATGCGGTGGTTGCGGTCAATTATTTCTCCCAGTGGGTGGAGGCCGAACCCTTGGCCAGCATCACCTCCCGAGCAATGCAGCGATTTTTCTGGAAGAATATCGTGTGTCGTTTTGGGGTCCCCCGGGAAATCACTGTCTACTCAGCATATTTCCAGGAATTCTACGAAGGCTTGAGGGCTACCCTCCACTTTGCCTCTGTGGCTCATCCCTAGACCAACGGGGCTGTCGAGAGGGTCAATGGCGTGATCCTACGGGGGTTACGCCGAAGGCTCAAGCAAGCTGCCTCCAGGCGTGGCGCATGGGCGGAGGAGCTCCTGAGCATCCTCTGTTCCATGCGCACGACGTCGAGTCGAGCGATGAGGCGCACGCCTTTCTCACTCGTGTATGGGGCTGAAGCGGTTCTCCTCTCAAAGATCGGCTTCCGATCGCTACGGGTCGAACTTCTGTATGGAGCTACGACCGCAACGTACCAAGCCAACGAAGCCAATCAACGGCTGGAAGTCGACCTCGTGAAAGAAGAACGCGACCGAGCGCTCCTCCATCACAACATCTACGAGCGCGAAATTGCGCACACATACAACCGGCGTGTCCGCGTGAGAGCTTTCCGCCTTGGGGACGTTGTCCTCAAGCGCCTGACTTGTTGCATCTAGGCCTTTATGCCTAACCCTAATTTTGATGATTAATGAAAACAAAGTGTTCCAGACTGACTGTGTTTTTGAGATTGTATGATACAGAGCTCTGTTGGGAAGAAATGCAAGATGATCAAGATGAACCCGACGTAAAACGAACAGCACAAGTCGCAAACAAATGATTGAGACGTAAATCAAGAAACGCAAAGGACCTAAGGTAATAAGAGTTTTTATCTTCCCCAATCTCGGCGTTTCGAGTTCGATCGGTTTAGGACTTTGTTGCTTAGTTTTAACCATACTATAAAGAGGGGTTGTAAGTCCTCTCTAAATCTCCAACATGAACCAAGAAATTACTAGGTGTCGCGCCCCGAGACTGGGACAACGACTACTCCTGTAGAGACCTAGCTCGCTGCAGCTAGTCTCAAACCACAACCCTTTGACTTCCCAGGATGAGTCAAACACAGGAGTATATTACATTGCAACAGAGTACTTACAATATATTAAGCAGTGTGGCCTGCTGGCCTTAATATTACATAAAGAGGATTACAATGCCTACAAGGCATTCAGGGTTTAGCAAAATATTTAACTACGCAGCAGAAGATAGGTGACCCTCCCACAAAAGAAGTTGACGGCAGAACAACACACTTCAGGGTTCTGGCGGAACTGATTCTCCTCCTTCTGGATCCACGAAGTACTCTGTGCCATCATCTTGATCAAAGTAGGCTCCATCTATTGAGTTGAATGTTGCAAGGGTGAGCACTTACGTACTCAGCAAGTCATAGGTAAGAGTAGATACATATAGTATTGATGATATGAACCTAGACTAGTCAAGAATTATGGATATTTGTAAAATAATCTTTTCCTTTCATACCTCATCTCATGGCAGCACTTTTCATAAAGTAACATCATCATTCATGTTCACTAGATTATAGTACTACCGCGACACGTCGACACACGACAGCCCACGGCAGCACTCCTTATCATGACAACACATGTCATTTGGGTAATCTTGATTAAACATATTTTATTTAGAAAATAGTACTTGTGTCACGCCCCGTGGATTTAATCCACCGCAGCAGACTCCTATAAACCCGGGAGCTCGGAGTATTCGAATACGTTTTTAACTCTGCAGAGAGGTACCAATTTACCCACAAGATATTCCACTTTCAAGCCTTTCCTATCATAACAAAATGATTGGACCCCTGACTCACTTCATATTGTGAGCGGCAAGGTGGAAATAACAAGAACTTTTGTTATGTTTTACTCACAATTCACCCCCGACCCTGTGGCTCTCAGCGAGATACAGTTGTGGCAGGTTGTATCCAAACCTCCACCCCTTTGCTTATTCCCATTACTGGGTCAGCGTGCTTGATCACCTTCCGTGATATGTGTGGGAGCCGCGCTCCGTGTTTATCGTGCATCACTACACATCTCATGCAGGGGTTTCATGTGCGATCCACATAATTACTTGTTCAGGCCTGTCCCATACCAGGCTTGCGGTTAGCACGTTGTTCATGCCACAAGACGCACAATACAAGGTTCTAGTCCTTATATGCCAGTGACCAGACCATCCACAATCCTGCACCTTCAGTGCCTGCATTCCTTTGCAGTTTAGCACCTCCAGTGCTACAGCCATCCATACTATTTTTCTGGTCACGGCTAGGGGTTTTATTTCATGAATATAAGTATATAAATACATATAATAGTTCATGGCTCAAAACTTGTTTATTTCACATTTCACAGATAACCAGTCTAGTACTGCCAATTCATAAATCAACCATTCTCAATATTTCACATGCAATATTGCCTATATTCAAGGTTATGTTTTAGCAACATTTAAAATATAGGTTCAAGATGACCAAGGATATGACTTGCCTTCCGCGTCGTAAAATACAGTAGTCGATGACGGGTCAACAGCAAAATCTTCAAAGTCAGCTTCTGAATCTGCTCGACGACAAACAAACACACAATGATTACTTATAATATTTAAAATGTTTTATGACTTATATGCAAAAATGCTCAACAAGAATGATTGAACTAAACTGGAGATAAGTTGAACTACAAACTGAACTGAGTCGAGATTCTAGGATTTCAAGGAATTTGGGCTAAGGATGGTGATTAGATAATCCTAGGGTTTCAGGATTACAATAGGGATAACAATTTTGTGGCTGGTTTAATCAAAACAGCGAATGTCAACAGATCGACATTCGGATCAAGGCTTGGACATAGCTTTAAGAAAAGCTAGGATGCTTATGTCAAGTTGTGGTAGTAGAAGAAAATGTAGATCACAACTCTACAAATTCAGTGGACAAAGTGGATTTCAAATTACACCACCAGAAGTGGGTAAACAAGGTCAATGCCACTGGCTGACAAGCTCTGGCATAGAGCTGACAATGCCAAAAACTAGGGCTTAGCATAACTTTTGATCTGGAGCTCCAAATGATGCACCACTTTGTCTGGGAGGTAGGTATTGATAACAGGAACAATTAATTCAACAGGATCTAGGGCAGCAAATGGCTGGAAAGCAAGAAATTTGATGATGAACAGAGATGAACTGGCTGCACTGGAGCAGTTCTGGACAAAAACTTGGCAAAGCTATAACTTTTGATCTAGGCTGAT
The DNA here is from genome assembly GCA_019359835.1 of Pharus latifolius. Taxonomy (NCBI): domain Eukaryota; kingdom Viridiplantae; phylum Streptophyta; class Magnoliopsida; order Poales; family Poaceae; genus Pharus; species Pharus latifolius. The sequence continues at coordinate 24,945,590 of CM033325.1, read as the reverse complement.
TTAGGTGTCGGGCTAGAAGACAGAAATGCTCAGGAGGCTAAGGCACATCTAAAAGACAAGGTGATTTGGGCTGAAACGGCCGGGAACACTTTTCCGGTCATCGGCGCCAGAGAAGAAGCACTGCCAGTTGGGGGTTTCTGCTACAGGCAACAAGAACTTAATTCCTTGCTTGGAGAGCATCTAGGAGGTATAATGAAGCTTCTGGTACAATTAGATGGGCCGGAGGATCACTGGAGAAGCCTGGCGACGTCGCCGGTTTTCTGGTGAAGCTCGGTTTAGGGAAAAGGTTCGATTCTTGCTTAATTGGGGATTCTAAGCTTATAGGCTTGCTTGATTTGGTTTACTGATAAATTTTGATTACAGATACGAAAGCTAATTTGGAGTAATTCGAGCTACATTGCCGGAACAGGGCATTCTTCGAATTTTAGCAATTTCCGGTGATCGCCGGCGTTAGAGGTCACCGGGGAGTAATTAGACAGTACTACACAGAGAGGATGAGTAGATGAACTCACTGATGGCTTTAATTTTGCAGGAGATGATCTGTAGAGTGTTGGCACCGTGAGCCTCCTCGATGGCTCGCCGGAGAAGATGACTGAAACAGGAAATTCTGGAACTTAGCTGGTTTGGGGTGATGTGTGGAGGGAGTTGCTGAGCATAGGAGTGCTTAAATAGGCAGGCGAGGCTTGCGAAGAGGAAACAATGAAGAGATTGGTTGCTGTGACTTGACTGGTTGCGTGCAGGAGCAGTAGCGGCGAAGACACAGCAAGAGCGGTGATGCGACGGCGACAAGCTTTCAGCTGATCACAATGTCGCCTCATCGGGACCTGGCAAAGCTTGTAGCAAGCGGTGGCGACAAGTACTGGCGCGGCGAAGCTACGTGGCGATGAATTGCTGACAAAAGTCACTGCTGGTCGCGCGGGGAAGCAGGCGCTGGTCGTCGACGTTGCAGCGACGCTGCCACGGTGACGGCTGAGGCGAGGACACGTGCGCAACAGCATGCACGATCAAGTTGCAGGCGAAGCTTGGCCGGCGGCGAACGTGCGCGGCGCAAGGAAGCAAAACACGGCGAGCTTCTGGTCGTGCACTGGCTGCTTCCCTGGTCGAATTAGGGGCCTGATTGCAATATTTGATTTTCACATTTGGACCAATCTGTAATTCTGGAGATTTGAAAGGTTAGAGTTGAATTTGATTTCACTAATCTGGTAGATTATATTCAACAGGATATTTGGCAAAGGTAATTGATAAGATTTGACACATTTGAATAGTTTTCAATACAAACTGAAAATAGAGTAATTTAGGGTAAAATATGATTTGAGTTTTGTCGATTTCGAATTCTGGCATTTAGGGTTCGATTTTGATATCTGCACAGAAGAGGGACTTGTGGCAAATAGCATTTTGAGAAGATTTGTCGAAGAAATTCTGAATTTGGAGTTAATCTGGAGATTTTAGCCTTTTTGGGTTTTCAGATATCAGATAAGGACTAATTTGTGAAAAGAGTCTAGATGATAGAATCTGGCTGTCAACTTTTTATATTAAGGTATTGACATACCCATGATCATATTCCAGGAATAATCTGGTCTGAACTTGATCAAGATTCGGATTAACTCTGTATTTCTGAAATTTAGGGTATTTGGGTAATATAAGGTATTTATGTTTTCGAAAACAGAATGGAGTTGATAATTCTGGGAGTTAGAGATAGAATTGGATCTGGGTTCTGAAGGCTTTTAAGTTCAGAGTAACTGATAGATCACATCTGAACAATCTGATCTTGATTTGAGGTCACACGATAGATTTTGGAGATTTTAGGGCTTGAGATAGATACTGATCTGGCTATTACTACAGATACATGCATGCATGCTAAAAAGGAAATTTTCACCCCTAACTCAGGGTGTTATAGATCTACCCTCCTTAAAGAAATCTCGCCCCGAGATTTACCTAAGACAGGAAAAGATAAGGATAGGTTTGATTAAGATCTTCTTCCTTCTCCCACGTAGCCTCTTGCTCTGAATGATTTTTCCATTGAACTTTACACAATCTGATTTTCTTCCTTCTGAGCTGACGTTCATCAGTGGCTAGGATTCTGATTGGGTGCTCAAGATAAGTGAGATTCTTCTGTAATGGCACATCTTGTACATCTATCTGGTCAGTAGGCTCCTTCAAACATTTCCGGAGCTGAGAGACATGAAACACATCATGCACTCCTGCTAATGCCACAGGTAATTTCAATTTATATGATACTTCTCCCTTCCTCTTGATTATCTTAAATGGTCCAATGTATCTTGGAGATAATTTTCCTTTCACTTGGAATCTTTGTAATCCTTTGAATGGTGTGACCTTGAGATACACAAAATCTCCTGGTTCAAATGATAATTCGCTCCGTCGTTTATCTGCATAACTCTTTTGTCGTGATTGTGCTGTTTTCAACCTTTCTCTGATGAGTCTGACATGAGCTTCTGCTTCTTCTACTATCTCTGGTCCTATGACTTTTCGTTCTCCTGGCTCATTCCAATGCAATGGAGTTCTGCACTTACGTCCATATAAAGCTTCAAATGGTGCCATCTGTATACTAGCTTGATAACTGTTATTATATGTAAATTCTGCAAATGGTAAACATTTGTCCCATGATGTTCCATAATCTAGTACACAAGCTCTTAGAAGTCCTCTAGGATTTGGTTGACTCTTTCTGTCTGTCCTCCCGTCTGTGGATGATATGCAGTACTGAAGTCCAACTGGGTTCCTAGGGTTTCATGTAGTCTATTCCAAAATTTGGAGGTAAACTGTGTTCCACGATCTGAAACTATCTTCTTAGGAATACCATGCAGTGCCACTATTCTTTGCATGTATAACTCTGCTAATTTACTGCCATCAAAAATCTTTTTGACTGGTATGAAATGAGCTACTTTAGTAAGTCTGTCCACAATAACCCATATGGAATCATATCCTCCATGAGTTTTAGGTAATCCTGTAATGAAATCCATACCAATTTCTTCCCATTTCCATAATGGTATTGGTAGAGGTTGTAGCTTTCCTGCTATTTTCTGGTGTTCTGCTTTAACTCGCTGACATGTATCACAGTTTGCAATATACTCTGCAATATCTCTCTTCATATTATCCCACCAGAATCTGGTCTTCAAATCTTGATACATCTTTGTGTTACCAGGGTGTATTGAGTATGGAGTTTTATGTGCTTCATGGAGAATTATTTCCTTAAGATCTGCGTTTTGAGGTACACAGATTCTTCCTCGATACCATACAATCCCTTGGTTATCTTCAGGAAAGCCTTGAGCCTTTCCTAGCTTGATTCGACTCTTGATCTTACAAATTTCTTCATCTTTCTTCTGGGCATTTCCTATCTGTTCTTCAAGTTGAGATTTTATTGTTAAAGTGGCTACTGTTCCCTGTGGTACTATTTCCACTTGATGATTCTGCAACTCTTGTTGTAAGTAAGGGTTCTTTAACATAACCATTCCTTGTAGGTTGTAAACCTTTCTGCTTAGGGCATCAGCCACTACATTAGCTTTCCCTGGATGGTACTGAATACTAAGATCATAATCTTTGATCAATTCCAGCCATCGGCGTTGGCGCATGTTGAGCTCCGTCTGTGTGAAAATATACTTGAGGCTTTTATGATCTGTAAAGATCTCACACTTATGTCCAATGAGATAATGCCGCCATATCTTTAAAGCATGTACTACTGCTGCTAACTCCAAATCATGAGTCGGATAATTTTCCTCATGTGGTCTCCATTGACGTGAAGCATAAGCCACTACTCGACCTTGCTGCATTAACACACAGCCTATTCCTTGCTTTGAAGCATCACAGTAAACTACGAAGTCTTCCTTGCTGTCCGGTAAGGTGAGGACTGGTGTTGTTGTCAATTTCTGCTTTAGCTTCTGAAAACTCTCCTCGCACTTGGTGGTCCATTCAAATGCAATATCCTTCTTTAGCAGATTTGTAAGTGGTTTGGCAATTTGGGAAAATCCTTCGATGAATCTCCTATAATACCCTGCTAATCCCAAGAAACTTCTAATCTCTGTAACTGAGGTAGGTTGCTTCCACTCCTTGATTGCAGAGATTTTAGCTGAATCCACTGAAATTCCTTCTGCTGTCAACACATGTCCAAGAAATGAAATTCTTGACATCCAAAATTCACATTTGTCAAACTTGGCATAAAATTGTCTCTCTCGTAGCCTTTCCAAGACTAGGTGTAAATGTTGCTCATGTTCTTCCGTACTCTTGGAATATATCAGAATGTCATCTATGAATACTATGACAAACTTGTCAAGAAAATCCATAAATGTACTGTTCATGACATTCATGAAAGCTGCCGGAGCATTGGTCAAGCCAAATGGTACTACTGTAAACTCATATAAACCATATCTGGTAGTGAAAGCAGTCTTCGGTATATCTTCTTTCTTGATCTTCAGCTGATGATATCCAGATTTCAAATCTATCTTGGAAAATACTTTGGCTCCTCGAAGTTGATCGAACAAGTCATCAATTCTTGGTAATGGATACTTATTTTTAATAGTGACTTCATTCAAAGCTCGGTAATCTACACACATTTGTAAAGTTCCGTCTTTCTTCCTCACAAACAAAACTGGGGCTCCCCATGGCGAAGCACTGGGTTTGATAAATCCCTTGTTTTCCAAGTCTTCGAGTTGATTCTTGAGCTCCTCCAAATCTGTAACTGGCATCCTATAGGGACGTTTTGCTATAGGTGCTGCTCCTGGTTTAAGCTCAATACTGAATTCTATTTCTCTGTCAGGTGGCATTCCCGGAAGTTCTTCTGGAAACACATCAGAATATTGTTGCACTACAGGCACTTGTTCCAAGCATAACTTTTGCAATGCTTGAACAGATCTTAGCGGTCTCTTGACTGATGATCTTTCTGCATAGAATAGAACTCTCTCCCCTTGGCTACTGACAAGACTAAGGGTTTTCTCTTCACAGTCTATTAGACCTTTATGTTGGGACAACCAATCCATTCCCAAAATAATGTCTACACCTTGCAGTTCTAGAACTAGTAGATTTGCCTCAAATTCTACCCCTTCTATATTGAAAGTTACATTTGGGCAGATCGAGTAAACAGATAATCTAGCCCCTGGAGTTTGTATAACCATAGAGTACTCTAGTGGTACTTGCTCTATATGCATTTCAACTTCAGATGCAAATGCTTTTGACATGAATGAATTTGTAGCACCAGGATCAAACAATATTAAGGCAAATGCAGATTGAATCAGAAATCTACCTAGAAGAATGTCGGTGGTGTTGCCCGCTTCTTGAATTGAAGTATAGTTTAATCTTCCTCCTTGGGTTGCAGCTGGTGCTCTACCTCTTCCTCTTCCTCGATTAGCCATGTTTCCTCCTCTTCCTGTTGAATTTCCTCTAAAATTCTGTGATGGTGATGCCCTGGTTACTACTGGTTGTGTTCCTGCCTGAGATCTGGCAATGGACATCGGAAGTTGTATCCAAGGACAGAATTCTTTACGGTGCCCACGCTGTCCACAATGATAACACTCAACACGAGGATGAGGGCAATCCTTCTGAGGATGATTTCCTCGGCAGTTGGGGCACAATGTCGTTGCTGGTCTGGGATTCTGATAGGATGGTCGAAAATTGGGAGTGATAGGAACTCTTCCTCTGATTGGATTTGGCTGTGGTCGTGTTTGCTGGAACATCCTCCTCTTTCGGCTTTCTTCCCCCATATTCTTCTTTTCTTCCACCTTTAAAGCTCTGTTCACTAGGGTTTGAAATTCCATAAGTTCATGAGAAGCAATTTGATACTGTAAATAGTGTTGAAGTCCTTCTGTGAAGCGCTCTATCTTCTTCTCTTCAGTATCCACATCTCCAGGTGCGTATCGAGCCAAATGAGTAAATTGGTGTAGATACTCAGTAACTGATTTACTTCCTTGAGTTAAATTCTTAAATTCCCGACGCTTAGCTGCCATAACACCAGCAGGTATATGAAATTTCCGAAATTGATCCTTAAATTCCCTCCAAGAGATATTATCTTTATCAAGGTGGGCTTCCTGGTAGTTCATCCACCATGCAGCTGCAGCTCCTGATAACTGATGAGATCCAAACAAAACTTTCTCTCGTTCGCTGCATCGGACCGTGTCTAGTTTCCTCTCGATATCCCGTAACCAATCATCGGCAACCATGGGATCGGTCCCACTAGAAAATGTTGGTGGACGGGTCTTTTGGAATCTGTTAATCTTGCTCCTACAGCAGAAGTAGTTCCTTCTGTTGTTCCAGTGGGCAGTTTCTGAACTATCTGGGCTAACAACTGGGTATGAGCTATCTGAGCTTCCTGTCGACTTTTCTCCATTGACAACAAAATTTCCTGAAGACTGGGTTGTTCATTCTGAGGTGGATTAGAACTCTGAGATCCTTGCTGAAACAAAGGGTCTCTTGTCATAGTAACTTCTTCCTGCGGAGTCTGACCCATATCTTCTCTTCCACTTCGAGATCTCCTTCTGGTGTCAACCATGGTGGCTCTGAAAAAGGTTTAGACGGATCTAACTAACTAAGGCCAACTAAGACAGCAATGCAGAAATTAATGCAACTACTTTAATGCATAAAATTACTTAGGCTATTAGCCATAATACACAAATTAACCATTGCAAAAGCAACAGCGAATTACAAAGCTATCAAGAGCATCCACTAGCTCTGTCTACACCAACCTCTAAGACAACTCAACGCACTCTCAAAATCTTACCGAATTTTAGAAAATTCAAATAAAATTTTGAAATGAAGGTTTTTCAAGAGCTACAAGCTCATTATTTTTACCAAAATAAAGTTTTCAACAAATAGTTTTCTGAATAAATTACGTCTTCCTAGCACGGCCAATCCCTAAAGGTGTCGTCCTACAGTCAAGTTCTCATGTTGCTCTGATACCAACTTTTCTGTCGCGCCCCGAGACTGGGACAACGACTACTCCTGTAGAGACCTAGCTCGCTGCAGCTAGTCTCAAACCACAACCCTTTGACTTCCCAGGATGAGTCAAACACAGGAGTATATTACATTGCAACAGAGTACTTACAATATATTAAGCAGTGTGGCCTGCTGGCCTTAATATTACATAAAGAGGATTACAATGCCTACAAGGCATTCAGGGTTTAGCAAAATATTTAACTACGCAGCAGAAGATATGTGACCCTCCCACAAAAGAAGTTGACGGCAGAACAACACACTTCAGCGTTCTGGCGGAACTGATTCTCCTCCTTCTGGATCCACGAAGTACTCCGTGCCATCATCTTGATCAAAGTAGGCTCCATCTATTGAGTTGAATGTTGCAAGGGTGAGCACTTACGTACTCAGCAAGTCATAGGTAAGAGTAGATACATATAGTAGTGATGATATGAACCTAGACTAGTCAAGAATTATGGATATTTGTAAAATAATCTTTTCCTTTCATACCTCATCTCATGGCAGCACTTTTCATAAAGTAACATCATCATTCATGTTCACTAGATTATAGCACTACCGCGACACGTCGACACACGACAGCCCACGGCAGCACTCCTGATCATGACAACACATGTCATTTGGGTAATCTTGATTAAACATATTTTATTTAGAAAATAGTACTTGTGTCACGCCCCGTGGATTTAATCCACCGCAGAAGACTCCTATAAACCCGGGAGCTCGGAGTATTCGAATACGTTTTTAACTCTGCAGAGAGGTACCAATTTACCCACAAGATATTCCACTTTCAAGCCTTTCCTATCATAACAAAATGATTGGACCCCTGACTCACTTCATATTGTGAGCGGCAAGGTGGAAATAACAAGAACTTTTGTTATGTTTTACTCACAATTCACCCCCGACCCTGTGGCTCTCAGCGAGACACAGTTGTGGCAGGTTGTATCCAAACCTCCACCCCTTTGCTTATTCCCATTACTGGGTCAGCGTGCTTGATCACCTTCAGTGATATGTGTGGGAGCCGCACTCCGTATTTATCGTGCATCACTACACATCTCATGCAGGGGTTTCATGTGCGATCCACATAATTACTTGTTCAGGCCTGTCCCATACCAGGCTTGCGGTTAGCACGTTGTTCATGCCACTAGACGCACAACACAAGGTTCTAGTCCTTATATGCCAGTGACCAGACCATCCACAATCCTGCACCTTCAGTGCCTACATTCCTTTGCAGTTTAGCACCTCCAGTGCTACAGCCATCCATACCATTTTTCTGGTCACGGCTAGGGGTTTTATTTCATGAATATAAGTATATAAATACATATAATAGTTCATGGCTCAAAACTTGTTTATTTCACATTTCACAGATAACCAGTCTAGTACTGCCAATTCATAAATGAACCATTCTCAATCTTTCACATGCAATATTGCGTATATTCAAGGTTATGTTTTAGCAACATTTAAAATATAGGTTCAAGATGACCAAGGATATGACTTGCCTTCCGCGTCGTAAAATACAGCAGTCGATGACGGGTCAACAGCAAAATCTTCAAAGTCAGCTTCTGAATCTGCTCGACGACAAACAAACACACAATGATTACTTATAATATTTAAAATGTTTTATGACTTATATGCAGAAATGCTCAACAAGAATGATTGAACTAAACTGGAGATAAGTTGAACTACAAACTGAACTGAGTCAAGATTCTAGGGTTTCAAGGAATTTGGGCTAAGGATGGTGATTAGATAATCTTAGGGTTTTAGGATTACAATAGGGATAACAATTTTGTGGCTGGTTTAATCAAAACAGCGAATGTCAACAGATCGACATTCGAATCAAGGCTTGGACATAGCTTTAAGAAAAGCTAGGATGCTTATCTCAAGTTGTGGTAGTAGAAGAAAATGTAGATCACAACTCTACAAATTCAGTGGACAAAGTGGATTTCAAATTACACAACCAGAAGTGGGTAAACAAGGTCAATGCCATTGGCTGACAAGCTCTGGCATAGAGCTGACAATGCCAAAAACTAGGGCTTAGCATAACTTTTGATCTGGAGCTCCAAATGATGCACCACTTTGTCTGGGAGGTAGGCATTGATAACAGGAACAATTAATTCAACAGGATCTAGGGCAGGAAATGGCTGGAAAGCAAGAAATTTGATGATGAACAGAGATGAACTAGCTGCGCTGGAGCAGTTCTGGACAAAAACTTGGCAAAGCTATAACTTTTGATCTAGGCTGATTTAAGTGTCGGGCTAGAAGACAGAAATGCTCAGGAGGCTAAGGCACATATAAAAGACAAGGTGATTTGGGTTGAAACGGCCGGGAACACTTTTCCGGTCATCGGCGCCGGAGAAGAAGCACTGCCAGTTGGGGGTTTCTGCTACAGGCAACAAGAACTTAATTCCTTGCTTGGAGAGCATCTAGGAGGTATGAGGAAGCTTCTGGTACAATTAGATGGGCCGGAGGATCACTGGAGAAGCCTGGCGACTATCGCCGGTTTTCTGGTGAAGCTCGGTTTAGGGAAAAGGTTCGATTCTTGCTTAATTGGGGATTCTAAGCTTATAGGCTTGCTTGATTTGGTTTACTGATAAATTTTGATTATAGATACGAAAGCTAATTTGGAGTAATTCGAGCTACATTGCCGGAACAGGGCATTCTTCGAATTTTAGCAATTTCCGATGATCGCCGGCGTTAGAGGTCACCGGGGAGTAATTAGACAGTACTACACAGAGAGGATGAGTAGATGAACTCACTGATGGCTTTAATTTGGCAGGATATGATCTGTAGAGTGCTGGCACCGTGAGCCTCCTCGATGGTTTGGGGTGATGTGTGGAGGGAGTTGCTGAGCACAGGAGTGCTTAAATAGGCAGGCGAGGCTTGCGAAGAGGAAACAATGAAGAGATTGGTTGCTGTGACTTGACTGGTTGCGTGCAGGAGCAGTAGCGGCGAAGACACAGCAAGAGCGGTGATGCGACGGCAACAAGCTTTCAGCTGATCGCAATGTCGCCTCATCGGGACCTGGCAAAGCTTGTAGCAAGCGGTGGCGACAAGTACTGGCGCGGCGAAGCTACGTGGCGATGAATTGCTGACAAAAGTCACTGCTGGTCGCGCGGGGAAGCAGGCGCTGGTCGTTGACGTTGCAGCGACGCTGCCACGGTGACGGCTGAGGCGAGGACACGTGCGCAACAGCATGCACGATCAAGTTGCAGGCGAAGCTTGGCCGGCGGCGAACGTGCACGGCGCAAGGAAGCAAAACACGGCGAGCTTCTGGTCGTGCACTGGCTGCTTCCCTGGTCGAATTAGGGGCCTGATTGCAATATTTGATTTTCACATTTGGACCAATCTGTAATTCTGGAGATTTGAAAGGTTAGAGTTGAATTTGATTTCACTAATCTGGTAGATTATATTCAACAGGATATTTGGCAAAGGTAATTGATAAGATTTGACACATTTGAATAGTTTTCGATACAAACTGAAAATAGGGTAATTTAGGGTAAAATAAGATTTGAGTTTTGTCGATTTCGAATTCTGGCATTTAGGGTTCGATTTTGATATCTGCACAGAAGAGAGACTTGTGGCAAATAGCATTTTGAGAAGATTTGTCGAAGAAATTCTGAATTTGGAGTTAATCTGGAGATTGTAGCCTTTTTGGGTTTTCAGATATCAGATAAGGACTAATTTGTGAAAAGAGTCTAGATGATAGAATCTGGCTGTCAACTTTTTATATTAAGGTATTGACATACCCATGATCATATTCCAGGAATAATCTGGTCTGAACTTGATCAAGATTCGGATTAACTCTGTATTTCTGAAATTTAGGGTATTTGGGTAATATAAGGTATTTATGTTTTCGAAAACAGAATGGAGTTGATAATTCTGGGAGTTAGAGATAGAATTGGATCTGGGTTCTGAAGGCTTTTAAGTTCAGAGTAACTGATAGATCACATCTGAACAATCTGATCTTGATTTGAGGTCACACGATAGATTTTGGAGATTTTAGGGCTTGAGATAGATACTGATCTAGCTATTACTACAGATACATGCATGCATGCTAAAAAGGAAATTTTCACCCCTAACTCAGAGAGTGTGTTTTTTGGGCCAAAATTTTGTATTAAGCTGACTGTCAGTTTGCCCATGCTGACTGTCAGTTTGTGTTTCGACCACAGATGGTTTTATCTGAGTTTCTATTCGATCTGGTCGATGTTTTGGTCGAACTGACTGTCAGTTTGGGGTTACAGTTTCCATATACGACCACAAACGGCTAGCTATTTTTTATCCGTAAATTTTGTCGGCCGTTTTGTATGTAACTAACTATTAGTTAGTTGAACTGATTGTCAGTTTGTGTTGCTGATTTTCAGCCCTAGCTCCAACAGTTCTTTTGATCCTTGAGGCTATAAATAGAGGCTTTGAGCTCGTATTTTTTACAACAAGCAGCCTCCTCCCATACACATTCTTGAGCTTTAGTTTTCTTATACAAAATCTTGATCTTTTGATCAAGTTGAGTGTTTTTCAGGCCCACCGAGTGCTTTATGTTCGCATCATTTGCATCCTATTAGTTTCTCGGTGATTGTTAGAGGTCTAGAGAAAACTTTGCTGCCTGTTACTCTTGGTGAGCGCCCTCACCTAGACAGTTTGGAGGCGTGGCCGTTGATCTCTCCGTTCAAAGACTGTTGGAGAGACTCGGCAAGGTTGTAAAAAGCATCGGTGCTCGCCTTTCCAGAGTGGAGAAGGAGCAACCAATAGTGGAAAATATCCTTCGTGGATATTGGAGCAAGACTAAATTTATTTGAGTGCTTCAATGAGGATTAGGGGAGACTGGGCGAGTCTCCAAGACCTCGGTAAAAATCATTGTGTTCGTTCTCTCTTCCTCTTGCTCATGTTATTATTTGTTCTTGATCTCTTTATTTGCAAATATTTGTTTTAATTTAAAGTTTTTAAAAGCATCCTATTCACCCCCTTTAGTTGGCATCCTTGATCCTACACGTGGTATCAGAGCAAGGTCTCTCTCCCCTTCTCTTCTTTCCTATTCCCTTGCTACAACCTCAGTCTTGGTTACCTTTAGCAGTGAAGTAAAGACAAGATGAGGAACACAAGGAGTCACTCGAGGAACAGTGGGCATGAGGCAGGTGCTTTGTCTGAAGGCAGAGCATTAAGTGAAGAGGAGCAGCAGCCCCAACCCCAAGAGCATGTGGAGCCACAGGGAGCTCAGCCCAGTTTGGCAGAAGTAATGATGTGGATGGAGAGAAGCAGACAAGAAGCCCAAGCAGCCCAGAATCAGATGATGCAGTCTATGCAAGCCCATATGATGAAGGACAATCAAGCAGCACAGGCCCAGATGTTGGAGCAGATACTGCAAAGGATGCCTGCAGCCCAATTTGAAGGGTTGGTGATAAGTGCAAGGCTCATTGATTTCCAAAAGACATACCCACCTACCTTTTCAAGCACTCCTAACCCGATGGTCGCTGACGACTGGCTGCGTGATACAGAGAGGAAGTTGGAAACAGTTCGATGCTCTGACAATGAGATCGTCCTATATGCATCTCATCAGCTCGCTGGACCGGTAGCATCATGGTGGATTAACTACAAGAACATGCACCCCAACCTTGCAGGAATAACTTGGGCCCAGTTTTCTGAATAGTTCTGAAAATCCCATGTGCCTGCTGGAGTGATGGCCTCCAAGTGCAGAGAGTTCCGCAACTTGTGTCAAGGAGGAAAGACCGTAACAGAATACCTCCATCAGTACAATCAGCTAGCAAGGTATGCCCCCACCCAAGGACATTGCCACTGAGGCCAGGAAGATAGAACTCTTCAAGGAAGGTTTACAACCAGTGGTACAAGTGCTCATCGCCTTGCATGAGTTCACAGACTTCCAGACCCTAGTGAACCGCCTGCTTGAGATCGAAGAGAAGCATCAGTTGGTGGATGACTACAGGAAGAGGAAAGCGAGGTTCCAACCAGCCAACCAAGGGAGTTCACCCCGAGGTCACACCATAGCCACACCCCAGTACCGGCCAAATTTGCAGTATTCCAATCCAAGCCCATGGCAGCCAAGTGCCCGGCTTGTCATGGAAACCACTATCAGCGCGATTGTCCCCACAACAAGGTCAACTGCTTTCATTGTGGACGATTCGGCCACCGCCGCGAGAATTGCCCTTGGAAGAATCTCCCAGGTCCAATGGCCAGAACAAGGAGTGAAGGTCAACAACAGAGGCCTGCGAGTCAGATGCCAATTCTAATGCCCACCCCAATACAGCAGTATGGGCGAGGAACTCCAGCTGCAAGAGGAAGATTCCCAGCCAACCGTGGAAGAGGTCAAGGAAACCCACCTCCACCAACCCGAGGCAGACTCAACTATGTCACCTCAGAAGAAGCGGGAGATGCAACCGACGTGGTACTAGGTAGTTTCCTGATCAACTCTCAAGCTTGTTTAATATTGTTTGATCCTGGTGCCACACATTCTTTTGTTGCTAGAAATTTTGCTGTTAAGAGTGGATTGAGTATGACTTGTCTAGAGTATCCTATAGCTATTCAGTCTCCTGGCTCTAGGATGCCAGTAAAGTCCGTCTGTAGAGACGTAAAACTTAATATATGCGGAGAGGAGTTCTCTGCTAAGCTATTAGTTCTGGAACTCCAAGGTTTGGATGTTATACTTGGAATGGACTGGTTGTCAGAACATAAAGGGCAAATGGATTGTGAGCATAAAACCATTACCCTTACTAGTCCTAGTGGGAAAGAAGTTTTGTTCCATGCTGAGAGAACGCCAGTAGAACACTCAACCCAAAGTCTGCACAGTTTGAAGGGAGAAGTGAACCAGATCCCTGTAGTTGAAGAGTACCTGACTGTGTTTCCAGAGGAGTTACCAGGAATGCCCCCAGACCGAGGATTTGAGCTCAGTATAGAATTATAGCCTGGGACGGCGCCTGTTGGGGGAATCCCCAGGGGCCCCACGAAGTCCCAAGGAGTCCCCGGTGAAACCCGGAGAGCCACCGGGCCCCCCGGTGAGATCCGGAGGGTCACCGGGCGCCCGGTGAGATCCGGAGAGTCTCCGGAACCCCGGTGAGACCCGGAGAGCCACTGGGCCCCCGGTGAGATCCAGAGGGTCACCAGGCGCTCGGTGAGATCTGGAGGGTCTCCGGAACCCGGGTGAGACCCAGAGAGCCACCGGGCCCCCGGTGAGATCCGGAGGGGTCCGGAGGGTCACCGGGCGCCCGGTGAGATCCGGAGGCTCACCGGAATCCCGGTGAGACCCGAAGAGCCTCTGGGCTCCTGAAGAGCGGCTGCTGACCGTGGGGCCTCTAGGAAGTCAGCGGCGCCATGTGTCAAGCATCCGGGCCGTCCCTCTGGCCAAAGGACGTCCCCGCCCTTCCATCCGACGGTTGCAGCGAAGGCTCTTTAGTCTTTTGTATTTCTTAGGGGCTATATATACCCCTCTTGTACCTCTTTTCAGGGGATTCGAATTCATTTATATTAACGCAATATCCGGCTCTCTTGGAGACCTCTCCCCGAGAGCACACCTCCCCAGCGGACTCGCGTCCGGAGAGAGCCAACAGGACTAGGGCCCCCACTGGGACGCGAACCTGTATAAACCCCTGTGTCAATTCCTGTGTTGCCCGGCGGGAGAAGACCAGTAACTCGGTCTGCTCGCGCCATTGTACTCGTGCCGTGCACATCCTAACCTGCCGGGGTATCCGTGATACCACGACAGTTGGCGCCGTCTATGGGGACCCTCGCGACGAATCGCCATGGCTCCCGCAACAACCAGGGCTCAAGCCCTCTCATCTCCCGAGGACGCTGGTCCTAGCAACCCGGCTCCGCCTCCGCGAGATGAGGCCTTCGCGACCTTGCAGCCCGGGGGCGCGCGGGGGGAGGACCCGCCTCCTCCACCCGCGGCCTCCGGCCAAACGGTACCCGCTTCTGACCCGGCGACTGCAACCGAGCTTGCGGGGCCTAGTGTGCCCCAACTCTCCGTTCCAGTCTCCGGAGATTCCATGCTGGGGGCTTTGATCCAGGGCCAGCTTCGCACCCAGCACACCCTGGAGGAGCTGCTGCGCGTCCTGGCGCGACCCCCGGCTCCCGTCTACCCGCCTCCATATCTGTTTATGGGGGCACCGCCCCAATTTTTCGTGGGGCACCCCGCCTTTGCCGGGCCGGGGAAGTTTCCTGTTCCCGGAGGTGCGCCTGGGCCATATCCGGCCCCGGGGATGCTTCCAGCGCCGGGGGGTCAACTCGTCTCAGAGCCCTCCCCCGCCTCAGGGAGTTGCCCGGCCCCAGGTCCGGAACCCCCGCGAGCGGCTACCGGCGCGCCAGGGACAACTTCCCCGCCCGAGCCTGAGAGCCTTCGGGGGCCAACGCCCGGAGCCGATGCAACACCCGCTCCTGCAGACGCCCCGGGGACTCGAACAGCAACTACCCCCGCCGCCGCGCCGAGCGCGGACCCGGTGCATGGCCCGGTCCGCGCGCTGGCGGCGTCCGCTGGGACGGTGGCAAATGCGCATCAGCGCCCTCCCCATCCGGGGCCGACCCTGCGGGCGCCCCCGGTGGATTAGACCCGCTTCTCAAGAGAGGAGGTCGAGCGAATGCGTACCGCCAAGTCTGGGGGAACCACCTCCCGCCATCGGTCAAGACTCCCCCAAACCCGCGGGCGCGCGGAGACGCGCTCCCAACTCGCCCAGGGGAAGAGACCGTTCGAGGAAGCTGCCACCCTCCCCACTGAATACCTCGATGCCCAAGAGGTCAGCTCAACCAATCCGGAGGAAAAGAGGTGACACCGTCACACAGGCGAACCGCTGCCACCCCTTCCAGACTCCGACAATGAGCACGCGTCCCCGGCAAGAGAAGACGGCGACCATGGATCCCCCAAGGAAGTTGAGGGGACCAACCAACCGCTGTGCAGTCGTCTCCGCTGCATACACTGGCAGCGACCTTACCGCCCGCCGCACATCGAGCATTACAACGATGAGGCCGATCCTTACGAGTTTGTGCAGGTGTACTCGACGGCCATCTCGGCGGCCGGGGGGGACGAGACAGTGCAATGCAATGTCTTCCCCCTCTACCTCACGGGCATCGCACGCTCATGGTTCTACAACCTGAAAGCTGGGTCCATCAAGTCCTTCGTGCAGCTGAAGCTCGAATTTTGTGCGAACTTCCAGGGCAACTATGTGCGGCCCTTATACTCGTCCCAGCTCTACACCGTCCGGCAGAGGACGGGGGAGACTATCCGCAGCTTCTTTAAGCGCTTCGCTCGGGTGAAGAGCAAAGTGGCGCATGTGCCTGACTCCACGGTCATCGAAGCGTGCAAGAGCGGGATACTCCCCGGAGAGCTCCACCGGAGGCTCTCTCGGAGCTGCCCCACCTCCGCCGACGAGCTCTTCACCGTACTTGAGAAGTACGCTCGCGCGGAGGAGGACGATCTTTGGAAGAAGAACCAGTGGGCTCCTGCCCCCGCCGATCGGGAGGCCAGAGATCCCCCCAGCAAACGTCCCCGAAGAAGTGATCACCGCGAGCCACAACCTCGGGACACTTTCGTCCTCGAGGGCGGAGGCGGCTCGCGCGACAGCGCCAAAGGCAGTCGTGCCCCTCCTAAGTCAAAAAGCTACGGGGGAGGACAATCCTCCCGCGGGCGCGAGAGCCGCCCCAAGGAGAGCAAGGAGGGCACAACCAATGTGTGGTGCACCTTCCACAAGTCGAGTACCCACGCTACTCGAGAATGCCATCAGCTTCTACAACACTTCGCTGCTTTTCTCGACCAGCGCTGCCAAGGGGGAGGGGGCCCTGCCTCCTTGCCTCCCTCGACGGCTTTGCCAGCGCTCCCCGCTGTTGCGGGCGAGCAGCAAAGACAGACACAAGAAGGGAGCTCAGCCCAGGAGCTCCCCTTCCAAACCTCCCAAAGACCTATAAGCGTCATTACGGAGGGATCTGCCTCGAGACGGGACTCCAAGCGTCAGCGCAAGGAGTACGCACGAGAGGTGAAGGTGGTGGGGGTGCTGCATACGTCTCCGCCACCGAAGTGCTCAAACGTCCCCCTCACCTTCACAGCGGAAGACGCGCACGGGGTTCGCTTTCCGCATGACGACGCGCTCATCGTCTCGGCTACAGTCCACAACTGCCAACTAGCACGCATCCTCATCGACGGTGGAAGCTCCGCCGATGTCTTATACCTGAAGGCGTTTAGGGAGATGCAAGTCGACGAGAAGCTGCTGCAGCCCGCACTCGGGCCGTTACAAGGCTTCGTTCCCGGGAAGACCATCCACCCGGTGGGGAAGGTCGATCTACCGATGACCTTCGGCACCCCGGAAAACTACCGGACGGAGATGGTTCGGTTCGATGTGGTGGACCTCCCCTCTTCATACAACGCTATTATGGGGAGGACCACGATCAACCATCTGGGAGCGGTGATTCACCAGAACTATCTCTGCGTGAGGATCCCTGGGCCTCACGGTGCGATCACCGTTCGAGGCTGTGGGACCCTCATTTGAGGATTCCGATGGCAATCGCCCAGGTGGATTGCACACAGAAAGGTACATCGCAAGCTCACAACAACAGGATTTACTTTAAACAATAAGGCAAATAGATAAAACAAGTACAAGGTCATGAGGACCACTATTACATTACCATAAAGCCAAGAATGGCATTAATGAAAGTTGATACAAAGTAGAGAGTTTTTCATAAAAACAATAACACGAAAGCAATAACAAAGGTCTTCATTTCCTTCTGCAGCTGTTCGGCTCGGGCCTTTACCACATCGAACTCAACTTGGCGCATGACCCTCCTAGAAGCTCAAATCGTCTGGAAAGGTTCCTTCCTCGTCTTGGTGCTCAAGGCTAAAGGAATCAGGGTCCTTGAATCCTTTCTTCTGAATTTGTGTGAAAAGGCAAGGGTGAGCATATTTTTCCACGATGCTCAGCAAGTCCCGTTATGAGAATGCAGATATATAGATGAGGGGTTTTCAAGAAAAGGGGTCTTGGTTTTATATATATAGGGGTAGAACAGATTTTCACTCTTAATTTGAAGAAAAGGTTTTTGTTTTCCAAAGCGAGGCTTTTAAAATCCTAAGCGAGGCTTTTAAAATCCTAAGCTAGATTTTCAGAAATGTTATGTGTGGCGGTCTTTCATGAGTCACCACTTTACTCAGATTTTGTGAAAAGCTTTCCAAAAGCTACTTGTGCTGCATCGACGTGAATAGAATCCACAGCGCGCAGACTCCATAACCTGGGAGCTCAGAGTATCCGATACTTTTTAAACTTTGCAAAGGTGTACCACCTTAATCCACCAATCACTCAGCTTTCAAGTCAGGCCAACTCCATGCGACATTTACGCATGTGACAAGGCTGAAGTGACACAACAGTTTACAGTCCTAGCATTAACTATTCCCTGCCTGGTAAATAGACAGTCAAGTCTCAAGTACCGTTGTGAGTCCTCCCCACTGCCTTACTTCCTAGCCTGGGTCTATGTTCTCGCAAGACACATAGCCTCTCTTGATTACAGTCGCGCACGACTTAATCTGGCATAGGGCGTCTTCCTTCTTTCCACCTTTTCCTCTCATGATTTTTCTGAACTCACATCACTCATGGCCTTCTGCGGCCCACCAGTTCTCGCAAGACACTGGATCGACAACCATTGCAAGGAAAAGCTAATACTAAAGAAAGCTACTAAGTTGCGCCCGTCCCATAAACAGGCAAGTGGTTGGTACGTTTTTCATGCCGCATAGAAGCACAACACAAGGTTCTAGTCCTTATGAATCTTTAGTGAGGAGTCTTTCACATTCCCAGTGCGCACACAGCACCATCCAATCAAACCATCCTCACTATCGATTCCAATCACATTTTCTTTCACAAAAGGGTTTTGAACATGCTTTTCTCATATGTGACCATTCAACATTTAACATATAATCTTTAAGCATAGCATAGCCTAAGCATGATATTCTAGGGTAACAAGGGTGCAGGGATATTCAATGTCAAAAGGGGGCTTTACAATCATTTAGGTCATATCTATTCACTTTATTGAAACATAGTTCTTATTTGAATCTAAGGCATGCATATACTTAAAAACAGTTAACATACTTCATTTCAAAATAATAGGCTAGACATGATCAAGGGTTTGAGACTTGCCTTGCAATGTTGGGTCTAGTTACTTGGACGATTCTTTGAAGATTTCTTCCGCTCCTTCAATCTCTAGTTCCACGGCGGATACAAGTAATACACACATACATCACATAAGCATACAAAAGATAGTCTTTATGGGAAATGATATGTAAAATATATCATGCATGCAGGGGAGAGATTTGGACAAAGTCACTTGATATTGATCGAAGAGATGGGCTCAAAAGGACTTGAATGTCGAAGGGCTGACATTCGGCTTATGGCTTGACATAGCCCTAAATTGGTCTTAGGTAGGTTTTCTGGGGAAGTGACAGTAGGGAAAGTTGTAGAGAACAACTCCAGGAATCTAGTGGACAAGGTGGCATTTCAATTGCTCAAGTGTAACAGGTATAAGTCACTCAATGCCACTGGTGGACATGCACTAACATATTGCTGGACATGGCCAGGAACTAGGGCATGGCATATCTTTTGACTCAGGGCTCCAATTGATGCACAACTTTGTCTGGGGGTTAGGCCTTGACAACAGGAACAAAACACTCAATAGGCTTAAGGGCAGAAAGTGGCCGGAGGGTGGCCAAATCAGGTGAGTAAACACGGTGGCCTGAACTACTGGACAGTAATCTTGGCATTGGAATATCTTTTGATTCAGGTTGATTCAGAAGTCGAGCTAGTAGACAATGTTGCTCAGGGTACTGGAGTCTATCTAAGGGACAAAGTTTCAGAGGCTAGATCGGCCGGGGAGAAATTCCGGCGACCGGCGCTGGAGAAGACGACACTGGAGATTGGGGGTTTTCAATTCAGAGACTTTGAGCTTGATTCTTTGCTCAGGCAGTGAGAGGGTGAGGTTTGAAGACTACTGGTGGGGTCAATTCGGCCGGGGGTTGGCCGGAGTGGCTTGGCGACGAGGACCAGTTCACTGGTGGCGCGCAAACTACGGGAGGCTACAATCTTAGCTTAATTTCGAATTCCAAACCCGTAGGCTTGCTCAATTACGTGTACTGAACAACTTTTACCACTGGCACGAGGGTTGATTTGGATCGAATCGGGCAACATTGAGGAAACAGGGCATTTGAGCTTTTCCGACGATCGCCGGCGTTAGGGTTCGCCGGGGGCCAATTGGATGCTATGGTACGGAGAGGGGGATGGGAGAAGCTTACTGGTGGTCTTGGATTGAAGGACGGAGCTGCGGGCGAAGCTGGCGACGGTGGCCTCAAAACTAGCTCGCCGGAGAAGAAGATCTTCACGGCGGCGCTGGGACACTGGCTGCTCTCTGGTGCTAGGGCTGAAGCAATGCAGCTGCGGGGTGTGGTGCGAAGTGATGCTGCGGTCGAGGGGGAGCTTATATAGGCGATGGGCTGAGCTCTCGGGAGTTGATGCTAATCAAGCGGGATTCGTGTCTGACACCGGAGAAGCGTTCGAGACGACGTCGGGACGCAGCAAAGACTGAGCCAAGCGAGGGGAAACACGCCAAATCCGGCTGGAGCAGGGCGACGAGATCACCGGCTTCGGCATGGCTGCAACGTGGCGTTGCTTTCCTGTTGCTGGAGCACGGGCGCGCGCGAGGAAAGCACGGCGCAGGCGCGGCTACGGTGGCTCCACGGTGGCGGCATGGTTGCGCACAGGTGGTGCTACGTGGCGGTGACGGTGGTGGCGGCGCGGGATACTTTACCAGCGGCGAGTTCCTGCGGCGAGGCGAGGTGGCGGGGTTCTGGTCGAATGGTGCTGGAGCTCTGGTCGTGGGTAACGACCAGGGGCTGGAAAGCTAGGGCTGATTTGCAATTTCAGAAACCTTCACCAGGGACTGTTCTGCAAAGAACTTGGACTAATTTGCAAGGTTTTCTTTCGGGATCTTGGGCCTATTTGCAAATCTGGAGATCTAAAGGGCTGATCTGAGATCTGGTCCTGCAGATGAGTATTACTAAATGTCTTAGACTCATCCAGTAGGAAAAACGGTAAAATCCAACAAGATCTGATGGTTTTGACAAAAATCGAAAACAGGGTAATTAGGGTAAACAGGGTAATCAGGGTTTGAAACTTTGGCGAGGCTGAAACTAGGTTTTCGGTTCAGTTTTTGAAATTCTTCCTGAAGAGAAAAATGTCTAGAATAGTAAATGGGAGATGTTCACTGAATCAAATCAAAGTTTGGAGATGGTCTGAGACTTTTGGTCTTTTTGGCTTCTGACAAATCTGAAAAGAACTGATTTGCGATACTTTTGGACTAAAAAGCGAAAATGGTCTGAAAGGCGGAGTTTATCGGCCAACTTTTTAAATTAAGGTAGTGGCATACCTAAGATCATAATTCTGGGATAAAGATCAAAAATGGGGTTGAGACATCCGAGAATCCAATGAAGATACACTGACTGGCAAGCTAAAGAGATGACAAAATTTGGGATGTTACAACCTACCCTCCGTAAAAACAATCTCGTCCTCGAGATTCCGGTAGGTCTGAAAACAGGTAAGGGAAATCTTGATGCAGTCCCTCTTCCCTTTTCCATGTTGACTCTTCTTCTGGGTGGTTGTTCCATTGAATTTCTGCAAGGTCGAATGGTCCTTGATTTCAATTTCCTTTCACTGACCTCTAACACTTTTAATTGGGTAATCCTGATATGTCAAGTCTGGTCTCTTCCTTAGGAAATATCTGTTATGTTGGCTTCTTTAGGTACTTCCTCAATTGAGACACATGAATACGTCATGAACTCTTGCTAATTCGAGTAGTAAAGTTTTAACTTGTATGCTACTTCTCTAGAATCTTGTAGAGTCCAACGTATTTTGGGCTTAGTTTTCCTTTCATCTTAAATCGACGTACTCATTCGTAAGGTGTTGCTTTGAGATATACGTATTCTGCTTTTTCGAAAGATAATTCCCTTCTTCTGTTGTTGGTTATCAGCATAACTCTTTTTGTTTTGACTGTGCAGTCTTTGGCTTCTTCTTAATGATTCGTACATGAGTTCCTACGTCTTGAGCTATTTCTGAGCTAATTTGTTGCCTTTCTCCAACTTTTGACCAATGTAAAGGCATTCTGCACTTGCAACTATATAGAGCTTCAAGTGGGAACACCTGCAAACTAGTATGGTAACTATTGCTGTGGGTGAATTCTGTGTATGGCAAGCATAACTCTCATGAATTTCCATATTTGAGCACACATTCTTGCAACTTATCCCTCGGTATTTAATTCACTAGTTCTATCCATTCTCTAGTCTGAGGGTGGTGAGCTGTGTTAAAGTTCAACCGTGTTTCTGAGGTTTCATGCAGACTTTTTCCAAAATATTGAAGAAGGTCGTGCTCCACGATCTAATACAATCCTCTTGGGTACACCATGTAGCGTCACAATCCTAGTCATGTAAATTTCTGTTGACTTGGCATCATCATAAGTCATCTGCTCTAGTATGAGGTATGCTACTTCTAGTAGTTTGTTCACGCTCATCCACACAGAGTCATATTTACTCTTAGTCTTCGGAAGTCCTATGATAAAGTTTTATTCTAACTTCTTCTCATTTCCACTCTAGTATGGTTGGTGGCTGTAACAATCCTGCTAATCTTTGATGCTTGGTCTTCATCCTCCAACATGTGTCACACTTTTCCATATACTCGGCAATCTCTATCCATGCAACTTCACCAAAATTGATTCTTCATGTCCTAACACATCCGAATACTTCCAGGGTGAATAGAGTATGGAGTGTTATGAGCCTCTTTCAAAATTAGTGTCTTGATCTCCTTAACCTCTGGAACATACGTCCTTTTATCATGCCAAAAGGCACCTTGCTCATCTTCCCGAAATTCTACTGCTTTTCCGATCCTCACATTCTCTTTGATCTTCTGAATTCCTTCACCACTTCCTCATGATTTTCGAATCTCTTCTTCCAAGGTTGGTGTAACTGACAACGTATATGGTCACAGAACCTTGATTTACTGATTCAATCATTTGCTGATGCAATCCTTCATTAACTCTAGCGCAACAAAGGTGCTGCAGTAAACCTTTCTGCTCAAGGTGTCTGCAATTACATTAACTTTACCAGGGTGGTAATGCATGTCTAGGCCATGGTTCTTCATTAACTCTAGTCATCTACATCGCCTCATGTTCAAATTCTACTGGGCAAACATACTTCAAGTTCTCGTGGTCTGAGTAGATTTCACGTCGATTCCTTGGTAGGTAGTATCTCCAATTCTCGAGTGTATGAATCATTGTTGCTAACTTTTATGTCATGGGTCGGATAATTCTCCTCATGTGACCGTAGTTGTTTGGATGCAAACGCGACTGTTCTTCCTCCTTGCATTAAGACACAACTCAGTTCGCGCCTAGATGCGTCTCAACATATCTCAAGGTTCTTATTATCAAGGAGCACTAGAATTGGTGTGATTGTTTAGCCTTTGTTTCAATTCTTCGAAGTTCTTCTGACAATCTTCTGTCCACTCAAATTGGACATCCTTTTTCAACAAACTAGTGGTTTGGCTAGTTGGGAAAATCCTTCAATGAATCAGTGGTAGTGCTCAACTAATCCAAGAAAACTTTTGACTTCTGTCACTGATTCTGGTTGTTTTCATTCTTTTACGGCCTCGACTTTTAATTCGATCTACTTGTATTCCTTTGACTGTCCTCAGGTGACCTAAAAATGAAATTCCTACATCCGAATTCGCGCTTATCCAGCTTAGCATAAAATTGTTGCTACCTTAGTTTATCCAAAACTTTTCGTAGGTGATCAGTATGCTCCTCTTGGTTCTTGACTGACGTCTGATATGGCGTTTATGACATGGGTGCCGTCCAGGTTTCAATTCATCATTGAGTTTAAAACCTTGATCAGGGCACTTCCGGTAACTCTTTTGGAAACACGCTCGGGTATCTTCCAATTTCGGGGATTTGGTTCACCTCTTTTTTCGAACTGTGCAGATCTTGGGTTGGGTGTTCCACTAACATCCTCTCAGGATTGGAACAAAACTTCTTTTCCATTAGGACTAGTAAGGGCAACGGCCTTACGCTCACAATCCATTTGTCCTTTATGCTCCGACAACTAGTCTATTCCAGATATAACATCTCAAACAAGTAGTTCTAGTGCCAGTAGTTTAGCAGGGAACTTCTTTCTGCTCATATTAAATTTTTACTCCTTCGCATACTGACTTTACTGGCATCCTAGAGTCGGGAAACTGGATAGCGATAGGATACTATAGACACGTCATATTCAGTCCACTTTAAATAGCAAAAATTTTTTGTCTAACGGGCCTCCTTCTTCTTTTGATGTGACATAGTTGATTCTACCTTGAGTTGGTACTAGGTTTCCTCTATCTCTTCTATGGTTAATTGGAAATCTTTCTCTTGCAGCTGGAGCTTTTTGTCCATATTGTTGTATTGGGGTAGGCATTGGGATATACGTCTGAACTGTGGGCTGTTGTTGACCTTCACTTCTCTTGGCTATTGGATCTGGCAAGTTCCTCTAGGGAATCTCTCTTGACAGTGACCGAATTGTCCACAATGATAGCGGTGTGGGGACAATCACGCTGATAGGGGCTTCTGTGACAAGCCGGGTACTTGGCTGTCATGGATCTTGGGTACTGTAGATTTGGCTGATATCGTGGTGCAGCTTGGGTCTTTGACAGATGCATGAATATTCCTTGATCTGAAACGATGTGGTCCAAGAAAGGAATATCCTTCAACCAGAAGGCACACATATCAAACTTGGCGTACAACTGATGATCTGCTAACTTCTTTTAACACTAGTCTGAGATGCTGAACATGCTCTTTTTCCGTCTCAGAGAAATTGAGAGTATCACTCACAACCACAATAATGAACTTGTCTAGGTATTTCATGAGAACTTTATTCATCAGGTTCATGAATTCTACTGGTGCATTCCTTAGTCCAAATGGCATCACTGTGAACTCATACAATCCATATCTTGTCATGAATACAGTCTTTGGGATATCCTCTTCTCTAATTTTCAGTTGATGATAACCAGTTCTAAAGTTGATCCTTGAAATTATTTTTGCTCCTCTGAGTTGATCAAAGAGATCATCGATCCTTGGTAGAGGGTACTTGTTTTTGATTGTCATATCATTCAACTTCCTGTAGTTGATACAAAGTCGCAGACTACTATCTTTCTTCTTGGCGAACAACATTACATTGGGGTTCATTATCCAAAAACAGCATTGCATTGCATTTCATTGCGTTGCATTGCATTGGGGTTTCCCAAGATAAAGAACTTGTTCTGGTGAATCCTTTTTCTTCCAATTCTTCCACTCACTTTCTTAGTTCCTCTTGTTCTTGGTTTGTCATACATGCAAGTTTCCTTGCGTATGGGGCTGATTGAGGTTCCAACTTGATGGCAAACTCTATACTTCAGTCTGGTGGCATTCCAGGGGATTCTTTCAGGAAAAACTTATGGGTACTCGTTGACTACTGGGTCCTTCTTGAATTTGATCTCTTCAACACTGTTCAAGCTGTCCATACGGTCAATTAGTGGAGATCTTTCTTTTCTCCTTTTCTTTTCTTTTTTTTTTCCTTTCTTTTCCTTTCTTCGCAGAATGTGACTTGTTCTCTTTCGGTCTTCTTCTCACAATCTATCTGGCCTCTGTGTTTTGCTAGCCGACCTATTCCAAGAATAATGTCTAACTCTTGAAGGTTCAGAACTAGCAAATTTGCCAGGAATTCTAAGTTGCCGATAAAAAAAAGCAATATTTCTACAGATGGATTTGATTGGCATTCTAGCTCTAGGGGTTTGGATTGGATTAGAATGCTCTAAGATCTGGTTCTGCACTGACATTGCCTGCTGTCTATTTTGCTCTATTCAAATATGCACATCATTGACGTTTCCTCCTTGTGGCATAACAGATGATGATCCGGGTTGATTTTGGTTGGTACAGTTTCTATTTCCAGATGTAGTCCTCATGTTACTGGTATCTTCCTCGGGTTTTCTTCCATGAGGTCTTCCTTTAGTGTTAACCAAACTACTCTGACAGGCGGTCAAAGAAATGATCGTTGATTCGGAGGGAAACACAGATAGGGTACAAGTGGAAAACTGAGATCAATTCGTGAGACAGGGATTGGGAAGTGCAAGATATTTTTCATAAACTAAATTTTTATAAAATACATAGTTTTGCCTCTACGGCTTATAGGAATATTTAGCAATCAACACACGTCAAGACAAGCAACTTCTACACAAAAGATCTAACGTCTGTTGTGGTTAGGCACAAAAGGTTGAACCAGGGAAAGTCCGGGATCACACGTCGATATTGGAAGAATCGTAAGGCTTTACCTCTTCTGAGTCCTCCTAATCTTCATCTGCGTCCATCAGGTCCAATTTCATGTTCTGGGATTTTGTAGACCACAAGAGAGACACGGAAACTATCTAAGGGGACATAACGCAAAAACACCTAAAAGTTGGAAATAATGTTTAAAGCTTTTTCAAATAATCAAAAGAATGACCACATAATATATTTTTCTTAGACAAATTAGAGTTTTGCAAATAGATTTTAGTCAAACACTAACGATTCTCTGTTTTAGGGACGCCAATGTCTATAGAAGGGTCACGTCCTACAGTCGAGCCTTTTGCTCTGATACCAGATTCTGTGGGACCCTCATTTGAGGATTCCGATGGCAATCGCCCAGGTGGATTGCACACAGAAAGGTACATCGCAAGCTCACAACAACAGGATTTACTTTAAACAATAAGGCAAATAGATAAAACAAGTACAAGGTCATGAGGACCACTATTACATTACCATAAAGCCAAGAATGGCATTAATTAAAGTTGATACAAAGTAGAGAGTTTTTCATAAAAACAATAACACGAAAGCAATAACAAAGGTCTTCATTTCCTTCTGCAGCGGTTCGGCTCGGGCCTTTACCACATCGAACTCAACTTGGCGCATGACCCTCCTAGAAGCTCAAATTGTCTGGAAAGGTTCCTTCCTCTTCTTGGTGCTCAAGGCTAAAGGAATCAGGGTCCTTGAATCCTTTCTTCCGAATTTGTGTGAAAAGGCAAGGGTGAGCATATTTTTCCACAATGCTCAGCAAGTCCCGTTATGAGAATGCAGATATATAGATGAGGGGTTTTCAAGAAAAGTGGTCTTGGTTTTATATATATATAGGGGTAGAATAGATTTTCACTCTTAATTTGAAGAAAAGGTTTTTGTTTTCCAAAGCGAGGCTTTTAAAATCCTAAGCTAGATTTTCAGAAATGTTATGTGTGGCGGTCTTTCATGAGTCACCACTTTACTCAGATTTTGTGAAAAACTTTCCAAAAGCAACTTGTGCTGCATCGACGTGAATAGAATCCACAGAGCGCAGACTCCATAACCTGGGAGCTCAGAGTATCCGATACTTTTTAAACATTGCAAAGGTGTACCACCTTAATCCACCAATCACTTAGCTTTCAAGTCAGGCCAACTCCATGCGACTTTTACGCATGTGACAAGGCTGAAGTGACACAACAGTTTACAGTCCTAGCATTAACTATTCCCTGCCCGGTAAATAGACAGTCAAGTCTCAAGTACCGTTGTGAGTCCTCCCCACAGCCTTACTTCCTAGCCTGGGTCTATGTTCTCGCAAGACACATAGCCTCTCTTGATTACAGTCGCGCACGACTTAATCTGGCATAGGGCGTCTTCCTTCTTTCCACCTTTTCCTCTCATGATTTTTCTGAACTCACATCACTCATGGCCTTCTGCGGCCCACCAGTTCTCGCAAGACACTGGATCGACAACCATCGTAGGGAAAAGCTAATACTAAAGAAAGCTACTAAGTTGCGCCCGTCCCATAAACAGGCAAGTGGTTGGTACGTTTTTCATGCCGCATAGAAGCACAACACAAGGTTCTAGTCCTTATGAATCTTTAGTGAGGAGTCTTTCACATTCCCAGTGCGCACACAGCACCATCCAATCAAACCATCCTCACTATCGATTCCAATCACATTTTCTTTCACAAAAGGGTTTTGAACATGCTTTTCTCATATGTGACCATTCAACATTTAACATATAATCTTTAAGCATAGCATAGCCTAAGCATGATATTCTAGGGTGACAAGGGTGCAGGGATATTCAATGTCAAAAGGGGGCTTTACAATCATTTAGGTCATATCTATTCACTTTATTGAAACATAGTTCTTATTTGAATCTAAGGCATGCATATACTTAAAAACAGTTAACATACTTCATTTCAAAATAATAGGCTAGACATGATCAAGGGTTTGAGACTTGCCTTGCAATGTTGGGTCTAGTTACTTGGACGATTCCTTGAAGATTTCTTCCGCTCCTTCAATCTCTAGTTCCACGGCGGATACAAGTAATACACACATACATCACATAAGCATACAAAAGATAGTCTTTATGGGAAATGATATGTAAAATATATCATGCATGCAGGGGAGAGATTTGGACAAAGTCACTTGATATTGATCGAAGAGATGGGCTCAAAAGGACTTGAATGTCGAAGGGCTGACATTCGGCTTATGGCTTGACATAGCCCTAAATTGGTCTTAGGTAGGTTTTCTGGGGAAGTGACAGTAGGGAAAGTTGTAGAGAACAACTCCAGGAATCTAGTGGACAAGGTGGCATTTCAATTGCTCAAGTGTAACAGGTATAAGTCACTCAATGCCACTGGTGGACATGCACTAACATATTGCTAGACATGGCCAGGAACTAGGGCATGGCATATCTTTTGACTCAGGGCTCCAATTGATGCACAACTTTGTCTGGGGGTTAGGCCTTGACAACAGGAACAAAACACCCAATAGGCTTAACGGCAGAAAGTGGCCGGAGGGTGGCCAAATCAGGCGAGTAAACACGGTGGCCTGAACTACTGGACAGTAATCTTGGCATTGGAATATCTTTTGATTCAGGTTGATTCAGAAGTCGAGCTAGTAGACAATGTTGCTCAGGGTACTGGAGTCTATCTAAGGGACAAAGTTTCAGAGGCTAGATCGGCCGGGGAGAAATTTCGGCGACCGGCGTTGGAGAAGACGACACTGGAGATTGGGGGTTTTCAATTCAGAGACTTTGAGCTCGATTCTTTGCTCAGGGAGTGAGAGGGTGAGGTTTGAAGACTACTGGTGGGGTCAATTCGGCCGGGGGTTGGCCGGAGTGGCTTGGCGACGAGGACCAGTTCACTGGTGGCGCGCAAACTACGGGAGGCTACAATCTTAGCTTAATTTCGAATTCCAAACTCGTAGGCTTGCTCAATTACGTGTACTGAACAACTTTTACCACTGGCACGAGGGTTGATTTGGATCGAATCGGGCAAAATTGAGGAAACAGGGCATTTGAGCTTTTCCGACGATCGTCGGCGTTAGGGTTCGCCGGGGGCCAATTGGATGCTATGGTACGGAGAGGGGGATGGGAGAAGCTTACTGGTGGTCTTGGATTGAAGGAAGGAGCTGCGGGCGAAGCTGGCGACGGTGGCCTCAAAACTAGCTCGCTGGAGAAGAAGATCTTCACGGTGGCGCCGGGACACTGGCCGCTCTCTGGTGCTAGGGCTGAAGCAATGCAGCTGCGGGGTGTGGTGCGAAGTGATGCTGCGGTCGAGGGGGAGCTTATATAGGCGATGGGCTGAGCTCTCGGGAGTTGATGCAAATCAAGCGGGATTCGTGGCTGACACCGGAGAAGCGTTCGAGACGACGTCGGGACGCGGCAAAGACTGAGCCAGGCGAGGGGAAACACGCCAAATCCGGCTGGAGCAGGGCGACGAGATCACCGGCTTCGGCATGGCTGCAACGTGGCGTTGCTTTCCTGCTGCTGGAGCACGCGCGCGAGCGAGGAAAGCACGGCGCAGGTGCGGCTACGGTGGCTCCACGGTGGCGGCATGGTTGCGCACAGGTGGTGCTACGTGGCGGTGACGGTGGTGGCGGCGCAGGATACTTTACCAGCGGCGAGTTCCTGCGGCGAGGCGAGGTGGCGGGGTTTTGGTCGAATGGTGCTGGAGCTCTGGTCGTGGGTAACGACCAGGGGTTGGAAAGCTAGGGCTGATTTGCAATTTCAGAAACCTTCACCAGGGACTGTTCTGCAAAGAACTTGGACTAATTTGCAAGGTTTTCTTTCGGGATCTTGGGCCTATTTGCAAATCTGGAGATCTAAAGGGCTGATCTGAGATCTGGTCCTGCAGATGAGTATTACTAAATGTCTTAGACTCATCCAGTAGGAAAAACGGTAAAATCCAACAAGATCTGATGGTTTTGATAAAAATCGAAAACAGGGTAATTATGGTAAACAGGGTAATCAGGGTTTGAAACTTTGGCGAGGCTGAAACTAGGGTTTCGGTTCAGTTTTTGAAATTCTTCCTGAAGAGAAAAATGTCTAGAATAGTAAATGGGAGATGTTCACTGAATCAAATCAAAGTTTGGAGATGGTCTGAGACTTTTGGTCTTTTTGGGCTTCTGACAAATCGGAAAAGAATTGATTTGCGATACTTTTGGACTAAAAAGCGAAAATGGTCTGAAAGGCGGAGTTTATCGGCCAACTTTTTAAATTAAGTTAGTGGCATACCTAAGATCATAATTCTGGGATAAAGATCAAAAATGGGGTTGAGACATCCGAGAATCCAATGAAGATACGCTGACTGGCAAGCTAAAGAGATGACAAAATTTGGGATGTTACAGAGGCGACCAGAACGTGGCCCGCGCTCTTTACGAGCACGCCACCGCTGCCATCGGAAGCATCAACGTGATCAAGACTCCGGGGGGAGGGCCCCCCCCCGAACCTCATACTGCCCCGGCCGTTCCCTCCGGGAGGCCTCTCCCAAGGCCACGCCCCGAGGGAGACCTCCTAAAAGTCCAACTGTCCGCGGGAGATGAAGAGAGAACCATCAGGATCGGAGCAGACCTCACCGAGGGACACGTCGAGCAGCTCGCGGCTTTCCTTCGCGAAAACTCAGACGTTTTCGCTTGGGAGCCCTCGGACATGCAGGGCGTCGCCTGGGACATCATTGAGCATAAGCTCGCAGTGATCCCCGGCCGCTCCCCGGTCAAGCAAAGGTTGAGGAAGCTATCCCTCGAGCGCCAAGACACCATCAAGGTAGAGGTCTCCAAGCTTCTAGAGGCGGGGTTTGTGTGGGAAGTCCTCCATCCCGAATGGTTGGCAAACCCCGTCCTCGTAAAGAAGTCAAGTGGCAAGTGGAGGATGTGCGTGGACTTCACCGATCTCCACCGCACTTGCCCAAAAGATAACTACCCACTCCCGCGATCGACCAACTGGTCGATTCGACCGTGGGATGCGAACTGATGAGTTTCCTCGATGCATATTCGGGGTACCATCAGGTTCGGATGGCTGCAGAGGACGAGGAAAAGACGAGTTTTATAACTCCCCTCGGCACCTTCTGCTATCTCCACATGCCCTTCGGGTTGAAAAATGCCGGGGCAACCTTCCAGCGTCTCATGACGCTGGTCCTGAAGGACCAAATCGGCCGCAACGTCGAGGTCTACGTTGACGACGCGGTCGTCAAAAGCCTTCGCGCAGCCGTACACATCGACGACCTGGCGGAGACCTTCCGCAGCCTCCGCAAGTACGGGTTGAAACTCAACCCAGAAAAATGCGCCTTCGTCGTACGCGGTGGGAGGCTGCTTGGCTTCCTGGTGTCCCAGCGGGGCATTGAGGCGAACCCCGAAAAAATTCGGGCCCTGCTGGACATGCCTCCCCCGCGTTCCGTTAAAGACTTGCAGAGGCTTGCAGGCCGCCTGGCCGCATTGGGTCATTTCGTCTCGCGGTCAGGAGAACGCGGACTCCAGTTCTTCAAAATCCTTCAGGATCTCGAGGGGTTCAGATGGACCCCCGAGGCCCAGACGGCATTCAACGCGCTGAAGAAGTACCTCGCGAGCCCTCCGATGCTCGTGAGCCCATCCCCAGAGGAACCTTTACTACTCTACCTCGCGGCGACCCCAGTCGCAGTGAGTGCGGTGCTCGTGAGAGATCAAGACGGGCAGCAACGCCCTGTGTACTACGTTAGCGAGGCCCTTCAAGGAGCTAAGACGCAGTACACTGAAGTGGAGAAGCTGTGCTATGCCCTCCTTATGGCGTCGCAGAAGCTCCGCCACTATTTCCTCGGGCACCCAATCACGGTCCCGTCATCTCTCCCGCTGGGAGAAGTGGTGAGAAACAAGGAGGCCACCGGCCGAATTGGCAAGTGGGGGGCCGAGCTCGCTCCTTTCTCCCTCACCTTTATGGGCCGCTCCGCCATCAAGTCGCAAGTCCTCGCTGACTTCGTGGCGGAATGGACCCCGACCGCTGAGACGGATGGAAGGACTCCCCTCGCCCCCCCCCCCCGGTGCCAGGACCATTGGACACTCATGTTCGATGGCTCCTTGTGCCTCACCGGGGCCGGCGCGGGGGTGGTTCTTCGGAGTCCCGAAGGGAAGGTGCTGGAGTACGCTTTCAGGCTCGAGTTCCCGGCTACGAACAACGTCGCCGAGTACGAGGCCTTGCTCCTGGGATTGCGCCTCGCGCACTCCCTGGGAATCCGCCGCCTCCTGGTGAAAGGAGACTCCCAGCTGGTGGTCAACCAAATGGACAAGTCTTACTTGTGCCACGACGCGAGCCTGAGTCTATACGTGGTGGAAGTGCGGAAGATGGAAAGACACTTCGAAGGCTTGGAGGACCGATACATCCCCCGACGGGATAACACCCGGGCCGACGCGTTGGCCTGGGCAGCCAGTGCCCGGGAACCTCTTCCCAAGGGCGCTTTTCTGGAAATCATCACGAGGCCCTCGATAATCCTTCCGGACGCGAACCCTGAGGTTCGCGTCCCAGAGGTTTCCAAGATCACTCGGACTGCATCGTGGATGGATCCCCTCATCTCCTGTATAAGGGGCGAGGGGGAACCTTCCGGTGATGCTGAGGTGAAGCGCCTCCGCGCCAAGGCCAGGGCGTACCTTCTGCTGGACGGGAAGCTCTACAAGCAGGGGGCTTCCACCCTCCTTCGCTGCCTCCCGCGGGCGGAAGGACTCCAGCTCCTCGAGGACATACACTCGGGGAGCTGCGGATCCCACCTGGCTCCACGGGCGGTCGCGGCGAAGGCCCTTCGCCAAGGATTTTACTGGCCCACGTTGGTCCGCGACGCACGGGATCTAATCTCCGCGTGCGAGGCCTGCCAAAAGATGGCGAAAGGCACCAGGCTCCCCTCCGCGACATTGCAAACCATCCCTGTTACTTGGCCCTTCGCGCGCTGGGGGATGGATCTCCTTGGTCCCTTCCCCCCAGCACCGGGGGCTACAAGTACGTGGTGGTCACCGTGGATTACTTCTCCAAGTGGGTGGAGGCTGAGCCCTTGGCCAGCATCACTTCCCGCGCGGTGCAACATTTTTTCTGGAAAAATGTCGTATGTCGCTTCGGGGTCCCCCAAGAAATCACCGTCGACAATGGGACCCAGTTCGACTCGGCATATTTCCGGGAATTCTGTGAAGGCTTAGGCACTACCCTCCATTTTGCCTCCGTGGCTCATCCACAAAGCAATGGAGCCGTTGAAAGGGTCAACGGCATGATCCTACAAGGCTTGCGCCGACGGCTTGAACAGACCGCCTCCAAGCGAGGCGCATGGGCAGAAGAGCTTCCAAGCATCCTCTGCTCCATGCGCACCACCCCTAGCCGAGCGAAAGGGTGCACGCCTTTCTCGCTCGTCTACGGGGCCGAAGCAGTTCTCCCCTCGGAGATTGGTTTTCGATCGCTGCGGGTCGAGCTCCTGGACGGAGCTACGACCGCGGCGCATCAAACCAACGAGGATAATCAACGGTTGGAGGTCGA
Source organism: Pharus latifolius (assembly GCA_019359835.1). NCBI lineage: Eukaryota > Viridiplantae > Streptophyta > Magnoliopsida > Poales > Poaceae > Pharus > Pharus latifolius. The sequence continues at coordinate 24,911,852 of CM033325.1, read as the reverse complement.
CCTTGTCGAAGAAGAACGCGACCGAGCGCTCCTTCACCACACCATCTACGAGCGCGAGATGGCACGCGCATACAACCAGCGCGTGCCCGAAAGGGCCTTCCGCCTTGGGGACCTGGTCCTCAAGCGCATGATAGACCCCCAAGCCCAGGGCAAACTATCCCCCAAGTGGGAGGGCCCATACAGGATCTCCGCAGTCCTGGGCTCCGGAGCCTACAAACTCTCCACACTTGAAGACCAGGAGCTGACGCACACTTGGAACATAACCTTGCTTCGCAAGTTTTATGTTTAGCCTCTGGGCTCGCCACCTCCTCCGCCGCGCTTCCGCGGGGGGAGGCTTATGTACTCAGTTCCCTCCCCGGCCGCGCTTTCGCGGGGGGAGGCGTTGTATCTCACCCTCTATTAATACAAGTGGATTTTTTGATCAACTCTGGGATTTTTATGTCTCCGCTAAACTGAATGGCTTTTTTCTACTTCACCGTTGGAATTCTTTTACAGGGGTTTTTTCTTCCACCTAAAAGGGCGACGTCTCCTCTGTAAAAATTCCCTCCCCGTGAGGATGCCCTCTCCGTGAGGAAGTAGGCTATCACAGCCTAAAGTCCCTACAAAGGGAGCATAGCTCCCATTGGGCGGCTTACAGTAACCCCTCGTGGACTGAGGGGGTAAGCGGCAACCCAGTTCTCACGAACTGCGGTAACGAGTCACTTCGAGAGATTAGTCCCCCCTCGAACACTCTACACCCGCTACCGGGTCACGGAACCCTTCTAAGGGAACATCCTTTGCCTCCCGCGGCAGACGGAAAACTCGCTTTCGGAGTTTATCATCTCAAAAAGATAGACCGACCACTTTCTCGGTCGCGCACCACTGCTAGCCCTTGGGACTCCCGACGAGGGGCTACGCAAATTACGCACCCAGTGCAGTCCGGGTCCTTTAACTCGTTACCCACAGCGCGCGGAGCTGTGCTGCACCCCGCTGTGGGGGGGGGGGAGGAAAACCCCGGACCCGGACAGAAAAACAACGGCTTCACGCGCGGAAGGCTTCGAAGTTTCTGAGACAAAGACGCGGCAAATAAACAAGTCTATGGCTTTATTGATACAACATCACACTGGGGGACATGTAACACCCTGAGTTTAGGGGTAAAAACTTTCTTTTCATGAACACCATGCATGCATGATACCATGTATCTGTAGTAGTAACAAGATCAGTTCAACCCTTTTACCCCAATCTATCTCGAACCCTAAAATCTCAAAATCTATCCTGCAAACCTAAATCAAGATCAGATTATTCAGATATGATCTATCAGTTACTCTAAACATAAAAGTCTTCAGAAGCTAGATTCAATTCCATCTCTAACTTTCAGATTTATCAATTTCTTTCTGTTTTCGAAAACAGAAATTCAAATTACTATTTTAATTACCCTAAATATTCTGAACTCAGATTTAGTCAAGTCTTGACCTAATTCAGATTAGATTACTCTTGGACTATGATCATGGGTATGCCAATACCTTAATCCAGAAAGTTGGCAGCCAAATTATATCATCTAAGCCTTTTTACATATCAGTCCAAATTATATTGCAAATTAGTCCTTTATCTGATATCTAGAAACCCAAAAAGGCTAAAATCTTCAGATCAAGTCCAAATTCAAGATTTCTTCAGTAAATCATTTCTAAATGCTATTTGATACAATTTACCCTTCTGTCCAGATTACAAAATCTCATCCTAGATGTCAGAATTCGAAATTGATAAAACACAGATTTTATTGTACCCTAAAGTACCCTATTTTCGATTTATGTCGAAAATCATCAAATCGTACCAGATTTCATCAAATCTCTTGCTAGATGAGTATAAGGTATAAGTTTATACTCAGCTGTGAAATCAGATTGCAAATCAACTATCTCTAAGTCAGAAATTACAATTCAATCCAAAGCAAATTTCCAGATTTTACAATTTAGTCCAAATGTCTGTTTTCGACCTCACCTGCTGTACACGACCAGGGAAGCTACACTTCACGTCCAGCAGTGCACGGCGACTTTGACCACAGCTGGCACCGTGTTGCTTCTACCTCAGCTAGCGTGGAACAGTACCTCTGCGACCGCGACCAGTAGCGCCTCGTCGTCGTGATCGTCGCCGTTGAACAACGCCGCTTTAGTTGTGATTTCGCAACCGCCTTTGCATGCACACGTGTTTGCTCTTCAGTTGTTGCCGTAGCCACCTCCATCCAACACACCAGCTGCTACATGCCAGAGAGAAGCTTTACTTGCTTGTGCTAGCCGTTGCTTCAGCGCGAAGGTGCACTGGCGCAAGCATCTTAGCTTCAAGCTGTGAGCTTGAGCTTCGTTTCATTTTGCTTTGCCTATAAATAGCAATTCCAGAGAAGCTTATCCACCCTTTAGCAGAGCTCTCCAACACCCTCAAGCAGTTAAACCGTATTCCTTCTCGCCGTTGCTTTCTTCTCCGGCGAGCTCAGCACGGAGGCTCACGGTGACAGCCTCAACCGCAGCCTCAATTCCCAAATTGACACCACTAGTGAGTTCCCCGTATCTCACTATCCGTACTATAGCATTTAATTGAACTCTTATGCACTTCATCGCTGGTGATCGCCGGCAATTGCTGAAATTAGTGAAATGCCCTGTTCCAGTTGCACAAGTCAAATTAGCCCGAATTAGCCTTCGATTCAATAGACAAAAATGATCAGTAAGCTGTTTTAAGCAAGCCTGTGAAGTCGAATTGTGAAATTGACCAAGAATTGAAGCTTTTCCCTAGCCCGAGCTTCACCAGCCGCCGGCGAACGTCACCAGCCTCCTCCGGTGATTCTCCGGCCAATTCAATCGTGCCAGAAGCTTTCTTATACCTTCTAGATGTTCTCCAAGCAAGGAATCGAGTTCAAACTTCGTGTAGCCAAAACCCCCAATATCAGTGTCTTCTTCTCCGGCGCCGGCCACCGGGAAACCATTTTCGGCCGATCCAGCTCCAGAAACCTTGTCCACCAGATGCGCCTTGATCTCCTGAGCAACTTTTCCTACTAGCTCGACTTCCAATTCGGCCTAAATCAGAAGTTATACCTATACCCTAATCCCTGTCCAGTGCTATGATCAGAAACTTCAGCCACCAAGTTCATCGCCGGTTTTCATCACTTTCCGGCCATCTCCTGCCCTAGGTCCAGTTGAATGAATTGTTCCTGTTACTGAGGCCTACCTCCCAGACAAAGTGGTGCATCAATTGGAGCCCTATATCAAAAGTTATGCCTAGCCCTAGATTTTGACATTGTCAGCCCAATGCCAGAGCATGCCAACCAGTGGCATTAGCTCATTTCACCTCCTTCCAGTTATGCAAATTGAAAATAACTTTGTCCATTAGACTTGTGGAGTTGTAATCTACATTTCATTCTACTGCCACAAGTTGAGATAATCCTTCTACCATTCATTAACCCTATGTCGATGCCTTGAACCGAATGTCGACCTAAAGACATTCATCGATTTTGGGCAAACCAGCTGCGGACTATGTCAATTCCCATATCCTGGAACCCTAGAAGTTCCTAGCACTCATCTTCAGCCCTAACTCTATGGGTTAGCCCTAATCAACTTCTATGGTATCCAAACCCAATCATTTAAGAATCATCGAGACATTCATCATTGCATTATTGCAAGTAGTATAATAATGTATTGAAAAGGTTATGATTCTTGGTTGCTTGTTTGATCTTTGCTCAGAGTCGGAGCCAGAGTTCGAGGACTTCATTGCTGACCCGACATCAACTGCTGTCTTTCACGACGCGGAAGGCAAGTCATAGTCTTGATTATCTTGAACCTATATTTTATGAATTGCTATGATATGACATTGAGTATAAGTAGTATTGCATGAGAATAGATTAATTGTGAATTGGCAGTACTAAGCTGGATACTTGTGAAATGTGAATTGATCAAATAGTGAGCCATGAACTATTATATATATGTATTTATATATATATATTCATGAAATAAAACCCCTAGCCGTGACCAGAATTTTGGTATGGATGGCGGTAGCACTGGAGATGCTAAACTACGAAGGAATGCAGGCATTGAAGGTGCAGGGTTGTGGATGGTCTGGTCACTGGCATATAAGGACTAGAACCTTGTGTTGTGCGTCTAGTGGCATGAAACACGTGCTAACCGCAAGCCTGGTATGGGACAGGCCTGAACAAGTAATTATGTGGATCGCACATGAAACCCCTGCATGAGATGTGTAGTGATGCACGATAAGCACGGAGAATGGCTCCCACACATATCACTGAAGGTGATCAAGCACGCTGACCCAGTAATGGGAATAAGCAGAGGGGTGGAGGTTAGGATACAACCTACCACAACTATGGTTCGCGGAGAGCCACAGGGTCGGGGGTGAATTGTGAGTGATACATAACAAAAGTTCTTGTTATCTCCACCTTGCCACTCACACATGGTTGTGAGGAAGGGTATAATCATTTTGATAGGATGGGCTTGAAAGTGGAATATCTTGCAGGTAAATTGATACCTCTCTGCAGAGTTAAAAACATATTTGAATACTCCGAGCTCCCGGGTTTATAGGAGTCTGCTGTGGTGGATTAAATCCACGGGGTGTGCCACAAGTATATTTTCTAAATAAAATTTGATAAGTCGAGATTACCCAAATGACATGTGTTGTCATGATAAGGGGTGCTACCGTGGGCTGTCGTGTGTCGACGTGTCGCGGTAGTGCTATAATCTAGTGAACATAAATAGTGATGATATGTTATGAAAAGTGCTGCCATGAGATGAGGCATGAAAGTAAAGATTACTTTACAAACATCCATAATTCTTGACCAGTCTAGGTTCAGAACAATACTACTATATGTATCTACTCTTCCCTATGACTTGCTGAGTACGTAAGTACTCACCCTTGCAACTTATAACCCAGAAGATGGAGCGTACCAAGATCAAGAGGAAGACGTGGAGAACTTCTTGGATCCAGAAGAAGGAGAGCCAGATCCGTCGAATCCTTGATGTGTTGTTCTGCCGTTAACTTCTTACTGTGGAAGGGACACCCAACATCCGCTGTGTAGAAGTTTTATTTTGTTTTAACTAAACCTTGAATGCCGTGAAGGCATTGTATCCTCTTTATGTAATATTATGGCCAACAGGTCCCGCTACTTAATACTTTGTAAGTTTTTCTGCTGCAATGTGAATATACTCCTGTGCTTGACTTATCCTGGGAAGTCAAAGGTATGCTTGTATGGGACTAGCAATAGCAAGCTAGGTCTCCACGGGAGTAGTCATAGTCCCAGTTTCGGGGCGCGACAGGACAACCCCCCCCCCCGATAGGACGGAAGGGGGTGAGACCCGGGCGCACGAGCATGGCCAGGGGAGTTAGGCTCCCACGGGAAGATGCTCCGAAGAACGATCCCCGAGAAGCAACTACACCTAATAATCCCGCAGACCCTCGGAGATCTCCCGGGAAAGATCCTTGTATAGACTTCTCATACGTCGTAGAGCACACCGAAGGAGACTCTCCGGCCAGCACTCATAGCCAGCCGAGGGGAGTATCCTGAGCGGGGGGACCTTTAGGGCCCCCAGCCTCGGTGGAGATAACTCGGTGCGACAATCGTCGAAGTTTCCTAAGTGCCACTCCGGGAGCCAACGCAGCAGCGCCGGCTCCCCGGAGGCACCTCCCTTCGCGGAGTTAGCATGTGCGGGTTCGGAGGCTAGCCCGCCGGATGCTCCCCCGGCCGCCAGACTTAGTAAAATCGAGGCCGTTCGGGCGCTACGCGGGCTAGACCCCCCGGGCGACCCTCGAGCACTCTCCAAAAGATATTCCTCAGGGCAAGAAGGCCCCGGGAAAACGATGTCTAAGGATACCTGCCGGCAAGTTGGACACACTTAGCAAAAGCACTACTTTATTCTAGTTGAAAGACATTTACAAGTTCCCGGGGGCCTCTCTAGAGAAGCCACCCGGACCAAAAAAGACCTAAAAAGGGAAGCCTAATCTAACCGGAGGGCGGAGGAGCTCATACTTGCCCGTCCTTGTCCCCCCCCGGGGGGACGTCCGCGCTGGCTGACGCGTCCTGACCCGAGCGCCGGCTGCCCGTCTCCATAGCGCCGGTGATCCGGTCGAAGAGAGCCTCGGCGGACCGCTCCAGCTCAGCCCGCCGAGGGTCAAAGAAGGCGGGGAAGCTCCGGGGCACAAGCTCCCCGATGACCTTGGCGCCCTCTCCGCGGTGCTCAACGAGGGCCGCCGCCAGGGCAATCACCGGGACGGCGAGGCCTCGTGCCCGAGCCTCCGCAGCGGCTGGGATCAGGGCAACCTGCGCACCATGGAAGTGCGCGGCCTCCCCGACCGACGCCGCCGCCGGGTCGGAGCCTGCCCCCCGCCCGAGCTCGATCCCGACCTCCTCGTGGGTAGAGCGGATCGCCCTACCTCCCGCGACCACGGCCTGGACGCCTGAAGCTGCGGCCTCCCGCTCCACCTGCAGCTCCCTCCGGAGCCGAGAGGCCGTATCCTCGACGGTGGCGAGCCGAGCCTGCACGGCGGTGAGCTCCCTGAGTGCCTTCTCCTTCCCGGCGCGCTCAAAGGCCACTATGTCCTCGGCAGCCCGGAGACGAGTGGCGAGCCGAGACCTGAAGCCCCGGGCCAGTGCAACCGTCTGCGTGAAAACAGTGATCAGAACACGAAAGACGGTCGACCATGAAATTCAAGTAACCTACCCGAAGTCCGGAGGTGATCACCGAGTCGACGTCACCCTCGTCGCCCCCCGGGTCGCTCCCGCGGGAGGCCTCCCCACCATGCAGAGCCCCCTCCTCTGGAGTCCCATCGTCGGAGGAGCCGGAGGCCTGATCCGGCGGAGGTGCTGGAACCCCGGGGTGGACGAACAGGCCCTTACCCCTCCCGGGTACAGGGAGCGCCGCCGTCGTGGACCGAACCGCCGAGGAGCCCATCTCCAGGGCCAGGATCGAGGCCATCGGCAGGCCGCCCGGCATCCGAAACCGGACGGAGACCTCGCTGGATGAGGGCTGCGGCCGGGTCCCCGCGGGTGCTGGAGGCGGCGAAGGACTCGGAGCATACATCTCCGAGTCCGAGCCCTAGCCCTCTCCGGCTGGGACGCCCCCCATGGGATCCGGCCCGCCCGGGGTGCCGGGGGCTGCACCCAATGCCCCAGCAACTGCCGCCGCAGAGTCCCTCGCGGGAGAAGGTGGAGGGGAAGACCGGGGCCTCGCGGGACTCCTCCGGGCTCGGGACCCCACGGGGCTGCCAGACGGACGAGACCGCTTCGAGGGTCCGCCGGCGACCTCCTTCCCCCGCTTGCGCGAAGCGGGGGTAGGCAAAGGCACCCGGGCTGGGAGCCTTAGCCCGAACGCCTCCGCGATGACGTTTCGGAGAGGACCCTCCCCGATAATGCGCGCCACCCTCTCATGCTCGTCCTCGTAGTACCGGCCAACGAGGGTCGCCGCGACCTCCTTGGCCTGACCATAAGACCTAATTGCAAGAGTAACAAATAAAGCAAGAGTTAAGAAGAATCCCCCAGCAGGGAGAAAGAGTCCGGATACTTACGGTTCGCCACCGCCATCCGGGGTGGCCTGTGCGCCACCGACATCCCCCTCCCTCGACGGGTGTGGAACGACGCCACTCTGAGGAGGGCCATCTCCTCCGCAAGATCCCGCATGGACCGCCGGAATCGGGCCTCTGCCATCGCGGTGAGGAGGTCCATCTCCACCATGGTCCACTCGGGAGCCACCGGGCCACTGGACCGCGAGTACGTCGACGGCTCCCGAGAGTAAGTCACCCCCGGGTCTCCCAACCGGAGGTAGAACCAATGCTGGAGCCAGTCCCCCCAGTGATCCCGGGAGGCTAGCACCGGGTACTCGTCGACGCGGCCCGGGGTCAGCTAGATCATGATGGAGCCGAAGGCCGACCAAGGCCGCCCCTCCTCACCACCGGGCCCCTCGCCGCTGGCTGGTAGAAGTACCGCAGGAGCCGCATGGTGGGCTCCGTCACGGCGGTCGTCTCGCACATCCAGATAAACAAGCCCATCCGAACGAGGGTGTTCGGAGTGAGGTGGTTGAGCGAGAGGCCATATACCTGTAGGAACTCGCGTAGCAGCGGGTGCACCGGAAGCCGAAGGCCCGCCTCCACGAAGGCCTCGAAAGCCACCACCTCCCCGTCCCGGGGGCTCGGCACCTACTCCGTCGGGCCGGGGATCCTGATGTCTCCCGCTCGAAAATAGCCGCACTCCAAAAAGGCCTCGAGGGCCCCCGAGGAGAACTCGGTGGCCCCGAGAAAATCGGAGGTCACCTCCTCCGCAGGCAGCTCGGAGACCTTGGCGCGACTCTTCGGCGCCATCAGGGACGGACTTGTCGAAAAAACCGCCGGAAATTACCGGATGTTACCGGAAATTACCGGAAGCTACCGGAAGCTACCGGGGAAAGATCACCGGATCTTTCCGGAAGAATCACCGGAAACTACCGGGCGCTTCCGGACAAGATCACCGGGAACTACCAGGAGACAACTGCAATTTGTGGGATTTTGAGGGCTTGTGGGCATGCTCAAACTAAGGGCCCCCCTATTTATAGGTGGTGGAGGGGGGCCCGGATGCCCGACATGTGTCCACGAAGCCATCAGGGCCGCGGAACTGAACAGTCGCGCGCAAAATGAGGCGACGCGAAGGTGGGCGCATCAAAACGATGCGTCGGTTCACGGATAGACGCGTCCTGCGGAGGAGCGGTTCGGAAGCTGAAACGCCGCCGGGGGCATAAGGGACTTCATGAAATACGGAGCGTCATCGTCGGGAGCTTCACATACCCATCGGAGGCACCAAGTGTCCCCGAGGGCCTGGGGGGCTGCTGTTGGGGGAATCCCCAGGGGCCCCATGAAGTCCCAAGGAGTCCCCGGTGAGATCCGGAGGGTCACCGGGCGCCCGGTGAGATCCGGAGAGCCACCAGGCCCCCGGTGAGATCCGGAGGGTCACCAGGCGCCCGGTGAGATCCGGAGGGTCTCCAGAACCCCGGTGAGACCCGAAGAGCCACCGGGCCCCCGATGAGATCCGGAGGGTCACCGGGCGCCCGGTGAGATCGGGAGGGTCACCGGAACCCCGATGAGACCCGGAGAGCCACTGGGTCCCCGGTGAGATCCGGAGGGTCACCGGGCGCCCGGTGAGATCTGGAGGCTCACCGGAATCCCGGTGAGACCCGAAGAGCCTCCGGGCTCCTGAAGAGCGGCTGCTGACCGTGGGGCCTCTAGGAAGTCAGCGGTGCCACGTGTCAATCTTCCGGGCCATCCCTCTGGCGAAAGGACGTCCCCGCCCTTCCATCCGACGGTTGCAGCGAGGGCTCTTTAGTCTTTTGTATTTCTTAGGGGCTATATATACCCCTCTTGTACCTCTTTTCAGGGGATTCGAATTCATTTATATTAACGCAATATCCGGCTCTCTTGGAGACCTCTCCCTGAGAGCACACCTCCCCAGCGGACTCGCGTCCGGAGAGAGCCAACAGGACTAGGGCCCCCACTGGGACCCGAACCTGTATAAACCCCTGTGTCAATTCCTGTGTTGCCCGGCGGGAGAAGACCAGTAACTCGGTCTGCTCGCGCCGTTGTACTCGTGCCGTGCACGTCCTAACCTGCCGGGGTATCCGTGATACGATGACAGCGCCCATATTGAAAAGGCCATATCGGATGTCAGTCAAGGAATTAGAAGAGCTTAAGAAGAAACTGGAGGAAATGGAAGAAAAAGCTTTCATACGGCCTAGCGTTTCACCCTGGGGAGCACCAGTGTTGTTTGCCAAGAAGAAGGATGGTGGACTCCGCATGTGTGTGGACATAGAGCTTTGAATGAGGTCACAATCAAGAACAAGTACCCTCTACCAAGTATAGATGACCTGTTCGATCAGCTTAGAGGAGCAGGAGTCTTTTCAAAGATAGATTTGAGATCTGGATATCATCAGTTAAAGATCAAGGAAGAAGACATACCTAAAACTACTTTCACTTCTAGGTATGGTCTTTATGAGTTTACGGTGGTGCCATTCGGATTGACCAATGCCCCAGTAGCTTTATGAATGTGATGAATATGACATTCATCGATTTTCTGGATAAGTTTGTAGTGGTGTTTGTTGATGACATCTTGATATACTCCAAGAACCAAGAGGAGCATACTGACCACCTGCGAAAAGTCCTGGATAGACTAAGAGAGCGTCAGTTTTATGCTAAGCTGGACAAGTGTGAGTTTTGGATGAAGGAAATTTCATTCTTTGGCCACATAGTGACAGCAGAAGGAATACAAGTGCACCCAGCTAAGGTCAAGGCTGTGAAGGAATGGAAACAGCCAGAGTCGATGACAGAAGTCAGAAGTTTTCTTAGACTAGCCAGATACTATCGTCGATTCATTGAAGGATTTTCCAAGCTAGCCAAGCCACTCACTAGTTTGCTGAAGAAGGATGTCCGGTTTGAGTGGACAGAAGATTGTCAGAAGAGCTTCGGAAAGTTGAAACGAAGGCTAACCACTGCGCCAGTTCTAGTACTTCCTGATAACAAGAAGACCTTTGAGATATATTGTGATGCATCTAGGCACGGTTTAGGTTGTGTCTTAATGCAAGATGGAAGAGCAGTCGCATTTGCATCCAGGAAACTGCGGCCACATGAGGAGAATTATCCGACCAACGACATGGAGTTGGCAGCAGTGATTCATGGACTCAAGATTTGGAGGCACTACTTGCTAGGGAACCGATGTGAAATCTACTCAGATCACATAGCTTGAAGTATGTCTTTACCCAGCAGAATTTGAACATGAGGCAACGCCGATGGCTAGAGTTGATAAAGGACTATGACCTCGGCATACATTACCACCTTGGTAAGGCCAATGCCATTGCGGACGCCTTGAGCAGAAAAGTTTACTACAGCATCAGTGTTGCACCAGAGTTAATAGAGGACCTGCATCGGCAAATGATCGAAGTGGTAGATCAAGGGTTTGTGGCCACAATGTCAATTACACCTACCTTGGAAGAGGAGATTCGAAAGGCGCAAGGAAGTGATGAGGGAATCCAAGAGATGAGAGAGAACATGAAGATCAGAAAGGCAGCAGATTTTTGGGAAGATGAACAAGGAACCATTTGGCATGGTAAGAGGATCTGTGTGCCAGATATCAAGGAGATCAAAACCTTAATTCTGAAGGAGGCTCATGACACTCAATACTCCATTCACCCCGGAAGTACTTGGATGTATCAGGACTTGAAAAGTCAATTCTGGTGGAATTGTATGAAGAGAGAAATTACTGAGTATGTGGCAAAGTGTGACACATGTCAGAGGATAAAGGCAGAACATCAGAAACCAGCAGGACTGCTACAGCCACTACCCATCCCAGAATGGAAATGGGAAGAAGTTGGAATGGACTTTATCACAGGACTCCCGAAGACTAAGAATGGGTATGACTCCGTATGGGTAATCATGGATAGATTGACGAAGGTAGCACACTTTGTACCAGTGAAGACAACTTATGATGGTGCCAAGTTAGCAGAGATCTACATGACTAAGATTGTGACTCTACATGGTGTACCAAAGAGAATTGTATTGGATCGTGGAGCACAATTCACTTCAAGATTCTGGAAAAGTCTGCATGAAGCCCTTGGAACGAAGGTAAACGTCAGCACAGCCTATCACCCTCAGACTGGAGGACAGACAAAACGAGTGAATCAAATACTGGAGGATATGTTGCGAGCTTGTGTGTTCGAATATGGTATTTCATGGCAGTTGTGCCTGCCGTATGCAGAGTTTACGTACAACAATAGCTATCAGTCTAGCTTGCAGATGGCTCCATTTGAAGCCCTGTATGGTCGCAAGTGCAGGACGCCATTGCATTGGTCAGAAGTCGGAGAAAGGCAACTGATCGGCCCAGACAACCCGAGATGCAGAAGCTCATGTGCGGATCATTAGAGAGAAGCTGAAGACTGCACAGTCAAGACAGAAGAGTTATGCTAATCACCGACGTCGTGACTTATCTTTTGAACCAGATGATCATGTGTATCTCAAGGAATCACCTCATAAAGGTATCTCCAGATTTCAGAAGAGGCAGAAATTGAGCCCCAGGTATATTGGATCCTACAGAGTAATAGAAAGAAGAGGAGAAGTGGCTTATCAGCTTGAATTGCCACCAGAGATACAAGGTGTCCATGATGTTTTCCGTGTGTCACAATTGCGCAAGAGTTTGAGAAAGCCAGAAGATCAACTGCAGGTAGATGATATCTAAATTCAACCAGATTTGACTTACGAAGAGAAGCCGGCCTGAATCATAGAGATTGCAGAACATCAGCTCAGAAGCAGAGTGTCGTGGTATTGCGAATACCCTGGCAGGTTTTGAGAATGTTCCTAGCGAAGATTACACGGCGCCGGTTGACCGGGTGACCGGTCCTCCCCCGCCGGACAAGTACAAAAAATGACACACGGGTTTATACAGGTTCGGGTCCCGGTGGGGGCCCTAGTCCTGTCGACGCGCTCCCGACCGGAGTCGGCTGGGAAGGCTCTCTCCGGGGGAGAGGCTTTCGGAGCACGTCTGCGAGTTTAGCTATTCCAATAAAAGAACCGATCCCTTACAACAGAGGGGTACAAGGGCTATTTATAGCCCCAAAAAGCAGCAAAAAACCTAAACTACCCCGGAAGCCACCGTCGGATTGAAGGGCAGGACCGTCCTTCTCCCGGTCAAACGCCTTGGATGCTTGACAGGTGGTCGCTAGTTCCCGAGGCACTCCTCGCGTGACCTGCACGTGATAAACAATTCGAGACTTTACCTTTAGGAGGGCGATGAGGCCTGGGATGGCGCCGGAGGCCAGGTCCCGGGAGCCAAAAGGCGGCTCCCGGGAGGGCACCGGAGGCCGCGTCCCGGGAGCCAAAGGGCGGCGCCCGGGGCGGCCCCGGAGGCCACGTCCCCGGGCAAATGGCGGCGCCCGGGAGGGCACCGGAGGCCGCGTCCCGGGAGCCAAATGGCGGCGCCCGAGGAGGCCCCGGAGGCCACGTCCCCGGGCAAATGGCGGCGCCCGGGAGGGCACCGGAGGCCTCGTCCCGGGAGCCGAAAGGCGGCGCCCGGGGAGGCACCGGAGGCCACGTCCCCGGGCAAATGGCGGCGCCCGGGAGGGCACCGGAGGCCGCGTCCCGGGAGCCAAAAGGCGGCGCCCGGGGAGGCCCCGGGGGCCGCGTCCCGGGAGCCAAAAGGCGGCGCCCGGGAGGGCACCGGAGGCCGCGTCCCCGGGCAATCGTAACATATCTTACCTAGATTTAGTCCCGCAGCGATTTCCCCCGACACAGAGTGATCAGATTTTGTCGTGTTCAATGGTGCAATCACTCAGAAGATGAATCAACCTGGGAGAAGGAGTCAGATTTCCAGCAAGCCTTTCCTTACCTTTTCTCCAACCCGTCTGAATCTCGGGGATGAGATTCTTTTTAAGGAAGATAGGTTTGTAACAACCCCAAAATTCCACTCTTAACACTCCCCTTCTCAAATTTTCTTTCCGGTCTGAATCTTCCGAAATTTCGTTTATCTTCTTCTTCCGATCAGCAAAATTCTTTCTTCTGTGCACCCCTAAATCATCGCCCCAATATTTTCCTCATGCATGCATATTTTTAAATTCATGGCATCATGATTTTATACATCAAACAAATCATTTTTCCACATGAAATGACGATTTTTCTATTTAGAAATAGCATAAAAGGTTGGTTTAATTCAAAATAATGCATAGAAAATTCTGTAAAAATGTTTATTATATTTTATTTGCACAAGTAACCAGGTTCCACAACTTCCGATCTAGTGAAACTTTGCATTTCAGCCCCTAGGTTTTTCAAAATTCCAAATAAAGCCCTAGAATTGACCAAAATTGTTATTTTATGTGTAATTCCACCTTTGCCCCCAACCATCCTGAAGCAAACACAGTGTAAAGACCTGTTTACCCCAGCTGGATGCATTACATGTCAGCATTTTGCTTCTAACACAAGGAATCAGCTGCATGCCACTCCATATAAGCCAGGACATAGTTGAAACGCAACTCAACATTGCTCATTTCTCCAAGTCCTTCTGTAGAGTGGTAGAGGAAACACTTAGACACGCAGAGCATTCAAAAGTTTTGCATTTGGTTGAAAAATTTCACATAAAATATCAAATGGGGTGATTTCTGCTCTTCTGCCGCTGGTTTGGCCGCGCTCCAGCGCCGGCCGCCGTCACCTCGTCATCGTTTCCCTCGCTGCAGCCGTCGTTTTCTTGTCTGAGCTTGTCCATCAGGTGTGCCTCCTCACCCTCTTCCTTTTTTCCCTTCTGGAGCTCGACGTTTTGGCCACTGGAGTTCCCTCCACCGGCGTGATTTTGTTTTCCCACCGCCGGCGTTCCTCTCTCTTCTACCTCCGGCCACTGTGGTTATCTCCCCGATTCCAGCCCCTTTTCCCGCCATTTTTATTGCCTTCTCACCCCCAGGTACTCCTCCTCCATCTCCCGGCCTCCTCGGAGTTCTCCCCTCTCCGGCGAGCCCCCACCGGAGCTCACCCGTGAACTGCGCCCGAGCCGGCGTGCAGGCGCCGTGGCTCTCCTCCGGCTGTGCCTACCTCATCCAACCACCTCCCTCCTGCTCTAGCTCCCCAACCGACATGCTCCATTTCCCGGCCGTGGCCCAACTCGCCGCCGGCAAGCTTCGCCGTGGCCGTGGCCAGTGCCAGCCAGATGGCACTTCAACAGTATTGCATGTGCTGTCTGTGTCTTCGTCTTTGTCGCCTTATGTCATTCTCTATCTTCTGGACCTCCGATTGAAAATCACGTTCGCGTCGTTTTGTTCATTTCGCCGTTTTCCTTCCAAATGTGTTCTCTGATCTTTGATCTGCTGTCCAGATTTCCGTTTCTTTGTTTTGAACTCTGTTGTTCCTTGCCCCGATTTTGTCGCAGAAGTCTCCGATCGAAGATCCATCTGTGCCATCAGATTCGCCTCAGTTCCAATCTTCTAGATCTGTAATTTTCTTTCAGATCCGAGTCCCGGATTTTGTTTTCACCATTTTCCAGATCCGATTTTTACCCGGTTTACCCTAAATACCTCTATTTTCAAAAACTTCCATTTTCCAGTCTTTTTCAGATCTGACTCCGAGGCTGCTTTACCTAGATTTATTGGGATTTAGATTTGCATTTATTAGTCTCATACTTATGCATTTTGATTGATTTGGTGCTCTTTTCGCGTTTAGAAACCGCCCGTCCGGAAGCTGAGGAGCAGCCGATTGTGGACATCGCTGAAGATCTTGTCGCAGGAATTCAAGGCAAGTCACCACCACCTTGATCATGTTGACCCCATGTTTTCCAGTTAGCTAAGGATTTTGTTATTTGAGTAGTATGCATGCTAATTAAGTAAACTGTGTTTGTTCAAATATACTTGTTTAACTGTTGTCGTATATTGAATAGCCATTCTTAATTCTCAAGCCATATGTATAATATTCTTGATGCCCTAGGTTAATGCTAAAGCATAACAAATTGGTAATATTGGTTATTCACATAAATAAGCAAAAATGGTTTTTCAAAACTAAAAATGCCTTTTTAAAATATCTATCCTAGGAAGGAGAGGTGTGTCAGTCGGAACATGAAAAATACTGTGATTCTTATGATGACGATGTGATAACATGATAATGTTGGAAACATGAAATGTTGTGAATTGTGAAAAATGTGATTAGGAAAACTCCTCTCTAGAATAGCTTAAGGACCAACCAATTTGTGCTAAACATCTAGTAGCATGTTATCGTACCTGCACAAGCCTGGTATGGGACAGGTGCGACCAAGTATCCTTGCCGAACTATTGCCCTAGCTCTGCATAGAGTCTATAACCTAAATAATAATGATGCACTAATACTGTTCACTGGTCAGGGATGGAGGATCCCTCTTGGCCCAGTTACACTGACGGCTGGGACGAGCCTAGCCGATTCGTCTGAGTGAAAGATCGTGCAACTGATGTGGTTCCAGGGCACGAGTGCTGGATGTGGATTCCAAACACAAACCCCTCGTGTGTCCGCTCACTATTGGTGGAGAGGGTCTCCCACCGTGGCCCAATACTGAGTGAGGGGTAGGGTGAAGGTATGAGAGGGAAGATCCCTACAATGCTTTACAACTGTATTAGGAACCCCACCCCGAGGTGGAATTCCTGGGCCACTGACGGGTGGTGAACCTTATACGGAGCAGAGCAAGTATAATGGCAAGGCAGGGTGAAAAGCGTGTTATTCTCAACTCAGTGGCGCGTTTAAAGCAGCATGATCGAACCTGGCATAGGAGACTCATATGCTTAAAGTAGCGTGATTGGGCAAAAGGCCTATGCTCGTGGTCAACAGTGGTAGTTGAGAAGTCTTGTGGGTAAAGCGGTACCCCTTTGCAGAGTTTAAAATGTATTTAAATACTCCATGCTCCCGGAATTGGAGTGTGTTATGGTCATTGGACTTCATCCATGATTGTGAGGCACACCCCGGAAAGAAAAGAAAGAAAGTCTAATCCATGGATCTTTTTCTTCTTTTAGCCATCCTTTTTCCCCATTAATAACAAAACGGATTAAACAGTATCAACTACTTTAATTCCTTTACTCTTGAACAATTGCATAAAGCAAGTTTTCAAAGTGTGTTTTGAACGCTTTTCATGACTATCAACTGTT
The DNA here is from genome assembly GCA_019359835.1 of Pharus latifolius. NCBI lineage: Eukaryota > Viridiplantae > Streptophyta > Magnoliopsida > Poales > Poaceae > Pharus > Pharus latifolius. The sequence continues at coordinate 24,895,239 of CM033325.1, read as the reverse complement.
AGGTGATGAAAAAGGTTTGGAAAAGAACCTCAATCATTTCCTTGAATTCCCTATCGTGTTACATATATTGCATTTGTTAAGTGGTGATTTGCTGAGTACTCTGTACTCACCCGTGACTGACTTGCTCCATCAGAAGTTGAAGAGCCAAGCGACTTGGGTTCACATGAGTGTGAGCCTGAGCCTTATGAAGACTTCTTCGAGTATGATCCGAGCTTCTAGGCGTCGCGTACCCCGGTCGAGCGACTGTGGCCATAGATTAGTGTTCCGCTCCTTCCTTGTTTTGTTGAAAAATTGAACTGTTATTTTGTACCTCGTTGTGTTACTATTGTAAGACCCTAGTGCTGTGATCTGTGAACCTTGTAATATTTTGTGGATTATTTATGTATTGTGCTGGTTGTTGTGATATTCATTTCTGGTTCGCAACTGACTCCTGGGAAGTTGCGACAGGGGAGTGCTATTCCGTATCGTGGTGTTCGGTACGGGGCGGGGTTCCCCACACCGCGTCCCTGCGGGGGGAGGCGTTGTATTCTAAGTTCTATCAATACAATTGGGTTTTTTTCTCCAACTCGAGTTCATTGCAGGTTCTTACCTTACCGTCCCTCAGACGATGCCCTCCCCGTGAGGACGTAGGCTATCGCTGCCTAAAAGTCCCTACAACGGGAGCCCCGCTCCCGTAGGGCGGCTTATAGGCACCGCTCGTGGACTGAGGGGGTAAGCGGCAACCCAGTCCCCAAGGACTGAGGTAACGAGTCAATTTGAGAGACTAGTCCCCCCTCAAACACTCAAACCCGTCATCGGGCTCACCTTCCTCTGAGAGCAAAATTGTCTCCCTTGCGACAAGGGATTTTCGGAAAATCTTCCATTGGAGTTACTACCCGGCTCCCCGTTCCCACGGCGACCGGAGGATTTCTCACCGGGATTTTCAAGAAACCTTCTGGGGGAGTTATTACCCGGCTCCTCGTTCTCACGGCAACTGGAGGATTTCTCACTGGGACCTCCGAAAATTTCCACGGGAAGTTATTACACGGCTCCCCATTTTCACGGCGACTAGAGGATTTCTTCCCAGGATCCTTTGAACTTTTCCAAGTCAAATGGGTTTATTAACATCCGGCCCTTCACTCCTTCCCCACAGCGCGCGAAGCCAAGCTACAACCCGCTGTGGGGGGGGGGGGGTTAACTTGTGCCCGGATTGACCCCTCTCAGACCATCCTTCGGACTCAAAAAATTTCAAAAACAAGTTAAGGAACAAGCAAACTTAGCTTTATTGATATATTTAACCGGAGGACATCTTCCCCCTCTGGTGGGTATCGATACATTTAACCGGGAGACAACCCCCCGGTGGGCCAAGGCATCCCAGAGATCAAAACCGTGGGTAAACACAAGATACAACTAGGGGGACAGCCCCCCCCCCCCCCCCCCCGGGGGCTCCTACACCTAATAATCCCGGAGGCCCTCCGATAGCTCCCCGGGCAAGGTCTCGATACAAGCCTCATATACACCGCTGGGCCTCCCAAAGCAAGTCCTTGGGTCAATACTCATAGCTCGCCGGAGGGAGTATTCGAAGCGGCAGAACCCTCCGGGACCCCGGTAGCGGAGGAGATAATTTGGCGCGATGGTTGTCGAAGTTATCAAGGTACCATTCCGGAGCCACCACAGCCGGATAGGCTCCCGGGAAACACCCCTGCCGTGCCCTCTGGAGATGAGACTTAGCAAAACTAAGGCCGCTTGGGCATCCGCCGGGTGATACCCTCTGGAGCCCGGAGGCCCTATCTCCGGATAGGCCCCTTGCACTGCTGGGGCGCCTCTAAGGTCGCGCTCAACTCTCGGGAGCCTTCCCCCGGGAGTAACCTCCCAAGGCGCCTGGTGAATTCAATTCAAGACTTAGCAAAAAATTCATTTCATTTCATTAAAATGTTCTTTGTACAAGTCTCCGGGGCTTCTTCTAAGAAGCTATCGGGGTAAAAATCCTAAAACAAAAAACAGGACCTATCTAAAGGCCCGGGGGGAGGCTCATACTTGGTCATTGTTGTCCTCCCCCCGGGAGGTCTCTGCCGGAGCCGTGGTGTCTGCCCTCGGGGGCGCCGATGCCGGGAATCGCACCCGCACGATCCAGTCGTAGAAACCCCTGGCGAGCTGCTCCACCTCTCCCCGCAGCGGCTCGAAGAACTCGAGGAAACCTCGGGGGCATCCGGCCCCCGACCACCCGAGCACCGATCCCCCGGAGTTCCATAAGTCCCGCAGCGGCGCCCACCACTAGGATCGCCCGGCCCCGGGCCCGAGCGTCGGCAGCCTCTGGGATCACAGAGACTTGTGCGTTAAGAAAACGCACGGCGTCCGCGAGTGTTTCCGGCGCCACGTCGGAGCTGCCCCCGGGCCGAGGCTCACCCCAAGCCCCTCGAGGGCCGAGCAGAAGGTACGACCCGCTTCCGCCACCGCCCGGGCACTGGAGTCCTCAAGCTCCTGGAGGGCGTCCACCTTCACCCTCGCCTCCTTCCGGAGCCGGTCGTTGGCGCCCTCCGAGGCATGGAGTTGAGCCCGGACTCGAGCCAACTCCTGGAGTGCATCGTCCCACTCCTCGGAAAAGGCAGCGGCCTTGCCCTCCACCTCCTTCAGCGCCTTCTCGAAGCGCCCCTCGATGCCCCAGGCGAGGGCCTCCCCCTGTAAACACGAATGTCATTCGAAGCCCGAAAGTTAGTAAAATCCTAGAAAGAAGCGACCTGGTGATCCGGGAACGAGCCTGGATACGGAGCGACTACAGCTCCCCGCATTGGTCGTGGAGCATCCCTTGCGAGACGTACTCCTGCACCTTCTGGGTTTGGAGCCCCTCCGCGAATCGGAAGACCTCCCTTGCGGACAGCAGGAGGTCTCCCTCCCGACGGCTCCAGACCCGTCCGCACCGGCGGGCCCCCTCACGAAGGTTGCGGGGGTGATGTGGACCGGAGTGGCAGTGGCCGTGGTCCTTGCCACTGAGGAAGTGGCCGAAGAGGAGGTGGATGAGCTCTCCGAAGGGGTGCCACCCCGGGAAGGGATGTGGAGCCCTTTCCCCTTTCCAGGTCGTTGGGCCCACGGGACCTCCGTCGCAGCGGGGACCTCATAGACCGAGGTGCTCCCCCCCTCATCTACCGGCCATTCGACGCGCGGAGGGGAAGACTCCACAAAACGAACCTCTGGGCGCTCCGGCTCCAGTAGTCTCGGTGCCACTAGAGGTGCGATCACCGAAGGTGGCGAGGGGGCATAATTTGCTGAGTCAGACGTCCCCTCGTCACTGGCTGGCTCCTTCCCTCGGGCCTCTCCGGAGGCCTTGAGGAGGCGCACGAACTCTTGCGCCTCCGCTGCCCCCCCGAAGTGCTCTTCCGGAGGAGGGGCGTCACCTCACGCCTAGAAGGCGCTTGTGCACGTCCTGACCCGGGGCTGGCATCCCGGGCCTTTGCGGGCATAGAGCCCGGTGTCGTCGCCAGACCGGGGGCCTTCTAAGCCTTGGCACGCTTCGGCTCGGAACCCCCGGCGGCCTCCTTCCCTCGCTTGTGAGAGCCGGGGGTCAAGAGAGGCGTCCTCTCCGGTAGCCTTAGCCCAAAGGCCTCGGCCACCAAGTTCCGGGGAGGACCCTTCCCGATGACACGCATGATACGTTCGTGCTCGTCGGCGTAGTACCTCTCGAGGAGGTTCTCCGCCTTCTCCTGGGCGGCCGGGTATGGCCAGACTGCAAAAATGAAGGGAGTTAGCGAAATTAACAAAAAATCAAAAGAAAGTCGCCGGGTGCTTACGTCGGGTCACCGGCTGTTACGGGGGCCGCTGTGCCGGGCACATCCCAATCTCCCTCGTCCCGTGTTGGAAGGGGGAGACCTTGAGTAGTGTCAGCTCCTCCGCGGTGTCCCTCATGGAACGGACGCCCCGGGAGCCAACCACCTTGCTGAGGAGCTTCAACTCCTCCCCGGTCCATACCGGGGGCTTGGGGGTGGACGATCGGCTGTAGGAAGGGGGCTCCGGTGAGTAGGTCACCTCGGCATCCCGGACCCAGAGGTAAAACCACCTCCGGACCCAATCCCCCCAGTGGTCCCGGGAGGGCACCACCGGATACTCCTGCACCTGCGATGGCAGGAGCTGTATCACGACGGAGCCAAACAGAGACTTCGGCCCTCCCTTCACCAAATGGGAGCTCTTTGCCGCCGGCTCGTAAAAGTACCAGCACAGTAGGAGCGTCGGCTCCCATCTGGTGGCTGTCTCGAACAGCCTAGAGCCCCATCCGAATGAAGGCGTTCGGCGTCAGGCAGTTGAGCGCCACCCCGTACTCCCGGAGAAACTCCCGGAGCAACAGATGCACCGGGAGCCGAAACCCGGCCTCAAGGAAGGCCTCGAAGAAGACAACTTCTCCGGGCCGGGGGCAGGGGGCGCCATCCTTCTTGGAGGGGATTTGGATGTCCCCATCCATGATGACCCCCCGATCCACGAGGGACTCTAAGTCCCCCGAAGTGAACTCGGAGGCCCAGAGGAAGTCCGCGGTGACTTCCTCCGGAGGCACCTCGGCGGCCTTGGCGTGACCCTTGGGACCCATTTGGTTTTCCAGTGGGTTAAGCAATCGGGGAGCTAAGTTCGAGGGACTTAGGTTTCTGGAGACTAAGCTTCCAGGAGAGAGCTACCGGGAGAGCTTAGGGCGCCGGTGGTGTTTGAGGATTGGAGGTTCAAGTGTCTTCTCCGGACCCCCTGAAGTCCTATATATAGGGCTCGAGCGCAGCCCCGATGGGTGCCACGTGGACCCTCGTGCTGAATCCGCACCATTCAATTCAAATGGCGCGCACGAATCGAAGAGACGTGCACGGGAAACAACGCATCGGCGGTTCAAACCACGCGAGGCCATTATGGCCGGTTGCGCACAACAACTGAGACATCATATGTACCTAACGCAGGAATGGAGGCATCAGCGAGGCGCCGGAAATACCTTCCGGGGGAGATGTTCCCGGTAATGAGAACCATCCCCTCCAGGGACTGAAGCAACGTCCCCGGAGAACATGGGTGGCTGCGGTCGGGGGAAATCTCCGTGCAATCAAGTCCAGGTTAGGGGCAAGGGTCCCGGAGCCTTCGTCCCGGCCGCCTTTTGCCTGGGAACGTTGCGCCCAGTGACCCCCGTCCCGAGCGTCGGGACCGAGGCTCCGGGGACCCCAGCCACAGAGCCTCGGTCCCAGGCACCGCCTTTTGCCCGGGGACTAGAGCCCCGGAGCCTCGTTCCCGGGCGTCACCTTTTGCCCGGGGACCAGAGTCCCAGAGCCTTGGTCCCGGACGCCGCCTTTTGCCCCGGAACCAGAGCCCCGGAGCCTCGGCCCCGGGCGCTGCCATTTGCCCGAGGACCAAAGACCCAGAGCCTCGGCCCCGGGCGCCGCCATTTGCCTGGGAAGAAGGATCCCGGCGACCCCGGTCCCGGGCGTCGCCATTTGCCTGGGGACCAGAGCGCCGGAGCCTTGGTCCCAGGCACCGCCATTTGTGTAACACCCTGAGTTTAGGGGTAAAAACTTTCTTTTTCATGAACATCATGCATGCATGTATCTGTAGTAGTAGCCATATCAGTATCTATCTCAAACCCTAAAATCTTCAAATCTTTCTTGTGAACCCAAATCAAGATCAGATTATTCAGATATGATTTATCAGTTACTCTAAACATAAAAGCCTTCAGAAGCAAGATTCAATTCCATCTCTAACTTCCAGATCTATCAATCCTTTTCTATTTTTGAGAACAGGATTCTAATTACTATCCTAATTACCCTAAATACTCCGAACTCAGATTTAGCCCAATCTTGACTTAATTTAGACCAGATTATTCTTGGACTATGATCATGGGTATGTCAATACCTTAATCCAGAAAGTTGGCAGCCAAATTATATTATCTACGCCTTTTTCACATATCAGTCCAAATTATATTGCAAATCAGTCCTTTATCTAAATCTGGAAATCCAAAAGGCTAAAATCTTCAGATCAACTCCAAATTCAGAATTTCTTCAGCAAATCTCTTCTAAATGCTATTTGTTACAATTTTCCCTTCTGTCCAGATTCCAAAATCTCATCCTAGATGTCATAATTCGAAATCGACAAAACTCAGATCTTATTTTACCCTAAAGTACCCTATTTTCAGTTTATATCGAAAATCATGAAATCATGCCAGATTTTACCAAATCTCTTGCTAGATGAGTATAAGGTATAAGTTTATACTCATCTGTGAAATCAGATTGCAAATCAACTATCTCTAAATCATAAATTACAAATCAGTCCAGAATTCAATCAAAGAATCTTGCAATTTATTTCTTGGCTCGACCACAGCCACTGTTCACGACCAGGGATCAGCATCTTTGACCTCACCTGCTGTTTGCGACCAGGGCAGCTGCAGTTCACGACCAGAACCCGTCATCGACCTCGACTGCGACCAGGAGCACCTCGTCGCCGTGTTTTTGCCGCCGATCAGCGCCACTTTAGCCCTTGTTTTTCGCAACCGCCTTTGCACATGCACACGTGTTAACACCTTAGCTGTTGCCGTGGCCATCCCTATCCAGCTCACCAGCAGCTTGCATAGCTTCGTTGCTCACCGTTGCTTCAACCCAAAGTCTCCACCGGCGCAAGCTTCTTAACCTCCAACCAGTGAGCTTAAGCTTCGTTACACTTTGCTTTGCCTATAAATAGCAACCCCAGAGCAGCTTCTTCATCTTTAGCAGTGCTCTCCAAAGCCCTCAAGCAATTAACCAAACTTTCCTCACTGTCGTCTTCTTCTCCGGCGAGTCCAGCACGGAGGCTCACGGTGACAGCCTCAACCGCAGCCTCTTCACCCAAATTGACAGCATCAGTGAGTTTCTCCCATCTCCCTCATTGTGTTGTAGCTTTGAATTGAATCCTTATGCATCTCATCGCCGATGATCACCGGCAATTGCCGAATTTCGAAAATGCCCTGTTCCAGTTACACAATTCAAATCAATCCGAATTAGCCTTCGATTCAATAGACAAAAATGATCTGTGAACTGAGTTTAGCAAGCCTGTAAGCTCAGAATCCTCAATTGAACTCTAATTGAAGTTTTCCCCAAATTTGAATGTCACCAAAAATCGGCTCATGTCGCCAGGCTTCTCCGGTGATCCTCCTGTCAAATTGACTTTACCAGTAGCTTCCTCGTATCCCTCTATCACTCTTCAAGCAAGGAATTAAGTTCAAACCTCCTGTATCAAAAACCCCTAATTCCAGTGCCTTCTTCTCCGGCGCCGGCCATCGAAAAAATGTTTATGGCCGAACTAGCTCCAGCCACCTTGTCCATTAGATGAATCTTGATCTCCTGAGCAATTTTGTCTACTAGCTCGACTTCCAATTCGGTCTAAATCAGTAGTTATAGCTATGCCCTAATTCCTGTCCAGTGCTGTGATTTGAAACTTCAGCCACCGTGTTCTTCGCTGGTTTTCATCACATTTCGGTCATCTCCTGCCCTAGATCATGTTAAGTGAATTGTTCCTGTTATCAAGGCCTACCTCCCAGACAAAGTAGTGCATCAATTGGAGCCCTACATCAAAAGTTATGGCAAACCCTAGTTTTTGGCCATGTCAGTCCAATGCCAGAGCTTGTCAGGCAGTGGCATTAGCTCTTTTCACCTCTTTCCAGTTGTGCAAATTGAAAATAACCTTGTCCCTTAGACTTGTGGAGTTGTAATCTACATTTTATTCTACTGCCACGAGTTGAGATAGTCCCTCTGCCATCCATCGACCCTATGTTGATGCCATGAACCGAATGTCGACCGAAAGACGTTCGCTGTTTTTGAGCGAACCAGTCGCAACCTTGGTATCATTCTGATATTTTGAGACATTTGGAACCTTGTAAACTTTTGACAACTAATCTTAACCCTGGTTTCCATAACTTAACCCTAATCAGGTTCTATGGTATCTATACCCAATCATTTCAGAATCGTCGAGAGATTTCATCTTTGCATCATTGCATGTAGTATAATAATGTATTGAAAAGGTTGTGATTCTTGGTTGCTTGTTTGATCTTTGCTCAGAGTCGGAGCCAGAGTTCGAGGACTTCACTGCTGACTCGACATCAACTACTGTCTCTTACGACGCGGAAGGCAAGTCATAGTCTTGATCATCTTGAACCTATATTTTATGAGTTGCTATGATATGACCTTGAATATAAGTACTATTGCATGTGAAAGAATGGTTGAGATATATTTTGGCAGTACAAAACTGGGTGCTTGTGAAATGTGAAAAGATCAAATAGTGAACCATGAACTATTATATATGTACTTATGTATATTCATGAAATAAAACCCCTAGCCTTGACCAGAATTTTGGTATGGATGGCTGTAGCACTGGAGGTGCTTAACTACAGAGGATAGTAGGCACGGAAGGTGCATGGTTGTGGATGGTCTGGTCACTGGCACATAAGGACTAGAACCTTGTGTTGTGCGTCTAGTGGCATGAAACACGTGCTAACCGCAAGCCTGGCATGGGACAGGCCTGAACAAGTACTTATGCGGACCGCACATGAAACCCTTGCACGAGATGGGAAGTGATGCACGATTTACACGGAGTACGGCTCCCACACATATCACTGAAGGTGATTGCACGCTGACCCAGTAATGGGAAGAGGCATACGGGCTGGAGGTTTGGGTACAACCTACCATAACTGTGGTTCACGAGAGATCCACAGGGTCAGGGTTGAAATGTGAGTGAAACATAACAAAAGTTCTTGTTATCTCCACCTTGCCACTCACAGTATGAAGTGAGTCAGGGGTCCAATCATTTTGATAGGAAAGGCATGAAAGTGGAATATCTTGCGGGTAAATTGGTACCTCTCTGCAGAGTTAAAAACGTATTCGAATACTCCGAGCTCCCGGGTTTATAGGAGTCTGCTGCGGTGGATTAAATCCACAGGGTGTGGCACAAGTATGTTTTCTAAATAAAATGTGATAAGTCAAGATTACCCAAATGACATGTGTTGTCATGATAAGGGGTGCTACCGTGGGCTGTCATGTGTCGACGTGTCGCGGTAGTGCTATAATTTAGTGAACACAAATAGAGATGCTATGTTATGAAAAGTGCTGCCATGAGATGAGATGAGATATGAAAGAAAAGATTATTTTACAAACATCCATAATTCTTGACTAGTCTAGGTTCATAACAATACTACTATATGTATCTACTCTTCCCTATGACTTGCTGAGTACGTAAGTACTCACCCTTGCAACTTACAACCCAGAAGATGGAGCGTACCATGATCAAGAAGAAGGCGTGGAGAACTTCTTGGATCAAGATGAAGGAGAGCCAGATTCGCCAAATCCCTGATGTGTTGTTCTGCCGTCAACTTCTTACTGTGGAAGGGACACCCATCATCTGCTGTGTAGAAGTTTATATTTTGCTTTAACTAAACCTTGAATGCCGCGAAGGTATTGTAATCTTTTTATGTAATATTAAGGCTAGCAGGCCACACTGCTTAATATTTTGTAAGTTTTTCTGCTGCATTGTGAATATACTCCTGTGCTTGACTTATCCTGGGAAGTCAATGGTATGCTTATATGGGACTAGCTACAGTAAGCTAGGTCTCCACGGGAGTAGTCGTAGTCCCAGTTTCGGGGCGTGACAATTTGCCCAGGGACCAGAGCCCCGGAGCCTCCGTCCCGGGCGCCGCCATTTGCCCGGGGACCAGACCCCCGAAGCCTCGATCCCGGGCGCCGCCTTTTGCCCGGGGACTAGAGCCCTGGAGCGTCGGTCCCGAGAGCCGCCTTTTGCCCTGGGGCAAGGGTCCCGGCGAGCCCCGTACCAAACGGGGGTCACGTGAGGGTCACGCGAGGAGCGCATTGAGAACTAGCGAGGATACCTGTCAAGCATCCAGCCCCCTCGGCCGGGAGAAGGGTGCCAGTGCCCTCTGATCCAACGGCTGCAGTCGGGGTAGTTTAGTCTTTTTGCATCTTTTGGGCCTATATAAGCCCTTCTACCCCTCTATTGTAATCAGAGACAACTCATTTGACATCAATACACAAAAACGAACAGGTGTGCTTAGGAGCACTCTCCCCACGAGAGAACTCCCCTAGCCAACTCTTGTTGGGAGCACGTCGACAGGACTAGGGTCTCCACTGAGACCTGAACCTATATAAATCCTCGTATCACTTGCTGTGTTTGTTCGACAGGAGCGGACCAACCACTAGGTCAGCTCGTGTCGTCTTCGTTTAGCTAGGAACCTCCACAAAACCTGCCGAGGTATTCGCAATACCACGACATAATGCAAACTATGTTAATGCATAAATACTTAGGCTTCTAGCCATAATATCACAAGTTAACCATTGCAAAAGCAATGGCAAAGCACAACAGCTACCAAGAGCATTCACTAGCTCTATCTATACTATCCCCCGACTAAACCCCCTTAACGGTCCGCTAACTACTCGAACAGGGTTCTATCCCCAAGAACTAGGCTATCTACCGAAGCAATGTAGCCCAACCCCCAAGGCATTCTATGAAAGCAAAACGCAGTCTTGCCACCTTGCCAAATTTTTACAAAAACCAAATAAGACTTTGAAATAAAAATTTATAGAAGCTACAAAGCTCCTTTTTCAAAAATAGTGTTTTCAGAAAAATAGTTTTTAGACAAATTACTCCTTTCTGGCGCAGCCAATTCCTAGAGGTGTTGTCCTACAATCAAGTTCTCATGCTGCTCTGATACCAAGTTTTTGTGTCGCGCCCCGCCAAGGGGAGCACGACTACTCCGGTGGGGACCCAGCTCATTGTGGCTAGACCCATACAACATGCCATTGACTTCCTAGGATAAGTCAAGCACATGAGTTCATTGCAGCAAAGTAACTTACAAAATAACATAAGCAGTATGGCCTGCTGGCCTTGATACATCAAAAGGGTATTACAATGCCATCACGGCACAAATGGTCTAATTAAAAACAAAATAACAACTACTCGGTGGAAGCTAGGCGAAACCCCCAAGCAAGAAGTTGACAGCAGAACAACACACATAAGGGCTCAGGTGGGACTGGCTCTCCTCCTTTTGGAGCCAAGAAGTCCTCCAAGCCTTCATCTTGATCATAGAGCACTCCATCTATTTGATTATAGATTTCAAGGGTGAGCACTTTCGTGCTCATCAAGTCATAGGGTAAGAATAGATATACATATAGTAGTAATGATATGAATCCTATGCTAATAGGGAAAGAGGGAAAGGTTTCAAAATACTTTTTCTCTTTTCCCAACTTATGCTCATGGCAGCACTTTTCATAACATAGCATTGCTATTCATGTTCACTATTTATAGTACTACCGCGACACGTCGACACACGACAGCCCACGGCAGCACTCCTTATCATGACAGCACATGTCATTTAGGTAATCTTGACTTATGAAATTTTATTTATAAAATATACTTGTGCCACACCCCATGGATTTACTCTACCGCAGCAGACTCCTATAAACCCGAGAGCTCAGAGTATTTGAATACGTTTTTAACTCTGCAGGGAGGTACCAATTTCCCCGCAAGATATTCCACTTTCATGCCCATCCTATCATGATTAGACCCTTCCTCACTGCAACATGTGAGTGGCAAGGTGGAGATAACAAGAACTTTTCCATGTTTCTCACACAATTCACCCCTGACCCTGTGGTCGGACTACCAGACCTCCCACAGTTGTGGTTGTTAGATCTAGGTAGATCTTAGTATCTAGGTTTTGATGATTAATGACGTTTTGGATAAATCCATGATGATTAAAGTTAATCTGAAGATATCAGATTTGATGATTAAATGACAATTTAGATAAATCCTAATTTAGCACAAGTAAATTGAATTGATTATCGGTAAACCCTGAATTGGATGTTTTTCTCAATTGCGGGTTTGATATTGATGCATATGTAGAGGATGAGCTCGGTGGTTGCATCAAGCTTGTGCTAATTGATTGATCAAGATGTTATATGTTAAATCTTGAGGTTGATGACTTCAGTTGTGGATTTGATATCGATGCACATGTTGAGGGAGAGCTCAGGATGATTAGTTATCCATATTTGTGCAAAAGGTTTATGACTCCGTGTTCTGGATTTGATATCTCTATGTATAATTGAGAGAGAGCTCATGATATTAGTCATCCATATTAATTGATATCATAACTTGAGTAGTATGGATCGTGTGCGCATTTCTTGTATCATATATCGAACTATATGATTATGAGATTCATCCATTACTCATTTGTTGTTCATTGAAATTGGTTTTGTCATTTCACCGAAGAAAGAAATTGTTGAGTGAACTCCTATGTGGAGTGATTTATCTAGTGGTGATTAATGACGAACTGCAAATGAGACTAACGTTTGCGCATTGAGTGTATATGTTCTAGTCTCAGAATGGTTGCAGGATGAAAACCAGCAAGGGCATGAAGAGGATGAAGACGATATGAGACATCCCGAGCAAGGTCAAGCTTAGCGAGGACGAGCTTTGCGAAGACAGGCGTCGAGATGTTGAGCTTTGCGTGGTCAAGCTTAACGAGATCGAGCTTTGCGATGACGAGCGTCGAGCGATCGAGCTTCGCGAGGTCAAACTCCACCTAAGGTAAAATCCAAGATTAGGGATTGTTTTCTTAGGGTTCTACCGGCCTCGGTATTTGGAGACAGACCGGGTTGATAGGTTTCTTTTTACTAGTTTGACCATACTATTAAGAGGGGTCAAAAACTAGTAGCTTGAATCTATCTAGTGCGGAAGTTCAGATGCATTCATATCATCTTGCACTAGTGTCTTGCATTGCTAGTGAGTCTAAGTGTAGTTCATATGCATTAGATTAAATGTTTTGAAAACTGCACTTAGTCGTGATCGCCAGCTGTTTAAATTGGTTTATTTATCTAGAGCTGGTCGTGGTCGTATTTGCATATTCTGATCGTATCAGTGTTGATACGTGGTCGTGGTCGTGTCGCTTGTTTGCCGGCTTTCTGTTTAGGGTTTGGGCGTGGTCGTAGGAGTTCGGACTGGTCGTACTAGTCTTCGACTCGCTTGCGTACGCTCGACCAAACCCTATCGACCACCTGTTTTTCATCGGATGTCAAGACCTGTGTGGTCGTGGTCGTTGCTAAGTGACACAAATCACATCCGCGAGAAAACGGCAAATCCGTATGTGCAAATACACTAAAATTGCATTTGAGATGATTTTTGGATTGGACATTTTGACAGCAGGAAAGTTTCTGAGTTTTCTAGAAGTTTCTAGACCTTTCTATGTCTTGTTTCTGTTGAAAAAATTGTAGAGCTCTGAGTTATCTTTCTAACAAGCCAAAAATTACCTCAATCGGATCTCTGGATCAAAAGTTATACTTATTTTACTATCAGTGTGCAGTGGCTGGACAAATGCATCCGTCCGGGGCTATCTATCCGAAGTGGCCGGACTTTGTCCGAAATGGCTGGACATTGTCCAGCCTATACAAATTTTTTGAGCTGAAAAATGAAACAGAGACAAATGCATCCGTCTGGGGCATTTGTCCGTTATGGGCGGACTTTGTCCGAAATGGCCGGACATTGTCTGGCCTGTACAAGTTTTTTGAGCCGAGAGTTAACAGAGACATATCCATTTGTCCGGACTTTTTGTCCGGACAAATAGTATCTGTCCGGCCTTCACAAATTTTGCCCAACGGTCACTGACACGTTTGCAATGGCTGAAATTTTTGTACTGACCGGACAGTGTCCGAAGTGGCCGGACAATGTCCGGCCTGTACAACTTTTGGCCCGGTTTCTTGCAAATGGCTAGTTTTTCGTTGAGGCTATAAATACTTCGTGTTTGGCTTCATTTTTGGGTGCTCAAAGACTTCATTCTTCAGCTGAAAGCCTAGCCAATTGAGTTGTATATGTGTTATTGCATTTATAGGCTAGAATTGAGCCCAAATCTTGAGTAGATTTGAGAGAGAGCTTGAGGGAGATTGTGTGAGTGTTTAGTGCACTTCATCTCCATTAGATTGCTAGTGCTAGAGTGTTGAGCATCTCATTTGCATCGTTGAGCTTCTAGCACGTGGTTGCTTCAAGTGAAAGCGCATCCGGCTTGTTACTCTTGGCAATCGCCTTCACCTAGACGGTGCTGGAGGAGAGCCGAGATCTCTCCAATTGAAGTTTGTCGGAGAGGCCGGCAAAAGATTGTGAAAGGTGTGGAGCTCACCTATCCGGTGTGGAGAAGGAGCAACCCTAGTGAGATATCCTTCGTGGATATAGAAGCGAGACTCCGAGTGAGCATTTCAACGAGGAGTAGGGGAGACTGGGTGAGTCTCCGAGACCTCGGTAAAATTATTGTGTCAATTGCGTATTTATCTTTTGCATTACATTCATCTTGACACAATTGCTATATTTACTTTTGTTGCATGATTTGTTGAATAACTTACATGGTTGAATGCAACTAGTCGATTAAATTGTTTTAAGCCTCATTGTATAATCTAGTTTAAACGATTATCTTGTTGAAATTGCTTAGTGGGGAAGAAAATTTAAAAGCCTCCTAATCACCCTCCCTCTAGTTGGCATCCTCGATCTTACAGTGGTGGGCTATACCCCCACCCCGAACTGCATCTTCCCATTACTGGGTTAGCGTGCATCATGACATCCAGTGATATGCGTTGGAGCCGCACTCCATGTCAAATCGTGCACAAACTTTCCATCTAATGTAGGGGTTTCATGTGCGATCCGCATGCTACTTATTTAGGCCTGTCCCATACTAGGCTTGCGGTCAGTACGTTTTTCATGCCACTAGATGCACAACACAAGGTTCTAGTCCTTATATGCCAGTGACCAGATCATATGATCCGGGAGGATCTTCAAATCCTGATCGCATATGGATTCGCGACCAAGTCCTGATCGCATACGGCTTCGCGACCTTAACCGTGTTTGGAAAGGTTTCGCGACCATGGATTGGTTCGCGACCAGGAAAAGGAATTCGTTCCCTGTTCGGAATTGTAATCCTATATATATATATAACTAAGCTTATCTATTTAGGATTAGTTAAGTTAGTTATATGAGTCTAATATGTTTAGGATTACTAAGTCTGATACGTACTCATACGATTGGACTATAAATACCTTGTAATAGGTCTAGTTTAGATCATCGAAGAGTCATAGAACTTATTTAAGTTTCCCTCGACGTAGGCAAGTGTGCCTAACGTTCGATGTGTAAAGCCCTCTTTGAAATAAAGAGTTGTGCAATTACTTTGGGTTTCGGTATTTCCGAGTAAGATCCCGTTATTCCGCATATTAGAATCTGGGTGAGCCTAGTGCGAAAACCAACACTAGGTCTCAAACGGATCAAGTTGGTATCAGAGCAACTTTCCTATCCTGTGGATAGTGAAGACTCGCCAGGGTTACAAAACTTCCGGCAAAAATCTAGGCGATCAATTGACGGTTCCTACAGCCGCGTCTCCGACAGTGTCTGACGATACCTCCGTTCAAGCTAACCTAGCCGAACAAGTGGCTAAGCTCTCCACCGACATGGAAACCGTGCTCGCTTGGATTAAGCAGCAGGCCATGATTGTACCTCCTGAAGTAGGGAAGGTTATGGGAGAGAAGACTGGTGAAGACTTGCGCAGGGCAGACGAAGATGAAGACGAAGGCGACCACGACGACCTCGCCAACACTTCCTTAGCTGTCGGTCTTTTAAAGTCGACGCTAAGATTGATATACCCATATATGATGGGGTGATCGATGCCGAGAAGCTGGATTCTTGGATCGACCAACTTGAGACCTACTTTGACCTGAAAGGGTTTAGTAGCGCTCAAAAGGTCAAATTTGCACCTTTGAAGATGAAGGACAACGCCAAGACATGGTGGAAGGCCCTTATCGCCAGTGGTGAAGCTGACGACCTTGCGTGGGGTCAATTCAAACAACTTCTGCGACGAATTCTATCCGATGGGTTACCTTGAGGAGAGATGGGAGCGTTGGCACAGATTGTACCAACGGCGCGACCAGACCGTCCAAGACTATACGACAGAGTTTCGGCGACAAGCAATGGTCATTGGCATCTCACTATCCGACCCTCAGGTATTTCGGAAGTACACATCTGGACTTCAGAAATCGATTAGTACTGAGCTAAGTCTATTCGGTGTCCAAGACATTGCGACCGCGAGCACAACTGCTATGGCGATCGAGAAGAAGAATAAATCCCGCAGCGACAAAAGCACGAAGGAAAATGCGACCTCGACAAAGAAAAAGCCGAGTCCGAAGAAGAACGCTTCAAAATCGGGCACGGGTGCCTTTTGCGAACATTGTCAAGTCGCGGGGTATACCAAGGACAAATGTTACAAGCTTCATCCTGAACTTCGACCAAAGAAAAACGGACCAGGGAAAAGAACAGCCACGGCTACTGCGACTTCACCCGACGAAGAAGTTGTCCGAGTGAATTCGGTTAATGAGGCGGATACGACCTTGTCTCTGATGGCAATGCCGAAGGAGAAGGGTTCCGATCCACCGAACGACCATCACCCAACGGAGGACTTGTTCACCATCAACATCCAGGTGAAGCACGAAGTGGTCGCAGCGATATTCGATCCAGGAAGTCAGAAGAATCTGGTCTTCGCTGGACTGGTTCGGCGACTTGGTTTGAAGACAACCACACACCCGCGACCATATCCGCTAGGTTGGTTTACATCCGACGTGAACCAACAGATTACGAGTTAGTGTGTGTTGAAGTTTGCAATCTCTGCACGATATATCGATGAGGTGCAATGCGATGTTGTCCCTATCGATATCTGTCAGGTGATCTTTGGGAGTCCGTATCTGTATGATCGAGACGCTCACTTCCATCGGCGAGCGCAAGAGTACGACCTCACCAAAGACGGAGTTAAGTTCGTGATCAGTAGAGACATCCACATCAACACTTCGAACTTGATTACCGCAAATCAAGCCAAACGAATTGTTAATGCATGTCACAAGTATGTGCTTGTCATGATTCGACCCATTGGTCAAGGTGAGGGTACTCGACCAGCATTGTCGCTGGCGTGCCGAGCGGATTCTGGTCGTTTGTCGGGACTGCTGGAGAAATACAGTGATCTGTTCGAGACTACCCAGGGTCGTCCGCCGAAACGTCCAGTCGAGCATGAAATTCAGCTTGTGTCCGATGCGACATTGCCCAATCTGAGTATGTATCGCAACTCAGTATTGGAGAATGAAGAGATCAAGAGACAACTTGGTGAGTTGCTGAATAATGGTGTCATTCAACCGAGTAGTTCACCTTGTGGATCTCCTGTGGTGTTAGTACCAAAGAAAGATGGGACTTGGCGTATGTGCATCGACTATCGAGCACTGAACAAGATCACCATCAAGAACCGGTACCCCCTTCCTCGTATTGATGACCTGCTAGACCAATTGAAACATGCTGTGGTCTTCTCCAAATTGGATCTTAAGTCAGGATATCATCAAGTCAGCATCCGAGAGGAGGATACGTGGAAGACCGCGTTCAAAACACGGCAAGGTCTGTTCGAATGGCTGGTCATGCCGTTTGGTCTCTGCAATGCCCCGGCAACTTTCATGCGTCTTATGAATGACGTATTGAGACAGTTCATCGACGACTTTGTAATCGTGTATCTCGACGACATATTGGTTTATAGTCGTTCGTGGGATGAGCACCTCATTCATGTCGAAAAGGTGTTCGAACAGCTTTGGCAACATCGACTTCGCCTCAACCGTAAGAAGTGCGAGTTCGGTCAGCAAACTCTACTTTACCTCGGATTCATGATCGGCAACGGTATGTTGCAAATCGACCCGGACAAGGTCAAAGTGATTCGCGAATGGCCACGACCGCGAACAGTTACGGATGTGAGTAGTTTTGTGGGAGCATGCCAATACCTTCAGAAGTTCATCCGACACTTCTCGATTATGGCTTCTCCATTGCATGCATTAACCAGAATTGATCAGAAGTTCGAGTGGATAGGGAAACATGAGGACACGTTTCTCTTACTGAAAAGGAAGATCAGCGAGGCGCCTGTGTTAGCTTTCCCGAATCTCTAGAAACCGTTCGAGCTAGAAACCGATGCCTCAGGTTATGCGATGGGCGCAGTGCTCATGCAAGAAGCACTAGTACAGAAATGCAGTCTTCTATCGGTAAAAAAAACCCTTCTACTATCGGTTTTTGTACCGATAGAGATAGACACGATAGAACAAGACTGGACATTTTCTATCGGTAAATAACCGACAGAAGAAGTTCACTATTCTATCGGCATATTATGAATCTACCGATAGAAAACCCGTCGTATTCTTACGTCCAGCAGTTCGAAAAGTACCACTATTCTAACGGTTAACTACAAGATTACCGACAGAAAAAAGCTTAGTACTCTATCGGCATATTAGGAGTGTACCGATAGAAAACTCGTCGCTAGCGGATTGAAAAGTACCACTATTCTAACGGTTAACTACAAGATTACCGACAGAAAAAAGCTTAGTACTCTATTGGCATATTAGGAGTATACCGATAGAAAACTCGTCGCTAGCGGATTGAAAAGTACCACTATTCTAACGGCTAATTATAAGTTTACCGACAGGAAAACTCACACTATTCTATCGGCATATTACAAGTTTACCGATAGAAAACTCGTCAATAGCGATTGAAAAGTACCACTATTCTAACGGTTAACTACAAGATTACCGACAGAAAAAAGCTTAGTACTCTATCGGATATGTATGAGTTCACCGGCAGGAAAGGTCAAACTCTTCTAACGGTTAATTTTGATTGTACCGATAGAAAAAAGGACAGTAGTCTCTCGGTTGTTGATGAATTTACCGATAGAGCAATCACATATACAGTACTTTATTTGCATCACAATACAGTACATTCACATATACAGTACAGATGCAATACAGTATAGATTGGATACACAATACAGTACAGATGCAAGGTAAATTCACAGAACAAATTCACACATTAGGCAGTTATTCACATTTATTCACATATGTATGGACAAATACAGATTGCAATCCAATGTGGACATTTATTCACATATATATATTTATTCACATGTATATGAACAGTCTATGCAGAGTACACCAAAAGGAGAAAATTGTCATGCTGGATGGTTGGGTGCTACTTCCTCCATGACATATTGTGCCCAGATTTGTCGAAGATATATAATCTTTGCATTTTCATATTGGTCTTTCGACATGGCGATCTGCAAGCATGTGTGCATACTGAGTAACTAACTTCGATCCTAATTTAGAACGTGACACCCATTTTTGAAATTTGAGTTAGCTATCGATGCTTACCTGGGGGAATCGGGAAAAGTTTGTCTGCACTAGGTCGTACATGTAGCGCAGCACATAAAACCCGCATTCCCACGATTGCGGCTGCTGATGGCACTGAGATAATTGCATATGCGAATACATGTTAGCTATATATTGTTTCCATAAACTAATTAAGCATAAACAAAAAGTCTCGTGAGTACCTCATATTCTTTCCAAGCTAGTAGGGAGCCCTGCGGTGCGGCATGCCTCCCTCCAGCGGACACATATTTATCAAAAGCCCTGCATTTCAGTTAGTATTGCCGGTTAATGTATTATCATTAGCTAGTGAGGTCAAAATTTAAATCAAACATATAAGTTACTTACGCCCCCATATTCCCCTTGAGCACATATTCCATCGATAATCTGTCACGCATCGAATCGAGGTAGTACACCTCGTTCCTCGGCGGACAGATCACGATGAGGATCCAGTGGCCCCTGCATTGTACGTAAAAGAGGACCGCTAGCTCAAAGTACATCTCAGGTGTAACATACAAGATTGAGTTAAATTAGTACGAAATGCACTAACCTTTGGTGGTACGGCACCAGAATGAAGTCCCTGTCCTGCTGCGCCATCAGCGCGCTGGATATGTACTGCTCAGCGTGCGCGGCGTCCTGCTCTAGCATCGTGAGGCTTATTTTCTCTGGGTCGAGGAAACCCACCTTGTCACACGCAGCCTCCGATGCTAGCCTGTACATGCACCTGCATGCGAAGGACGAGATTAATATTAATTTCACAGAAAGTTACTCAGTATTCAAATGAACTGCAACATTAATGCAGAGTTAGCAAACAGAGTTAGAAAACAGCAATACATAGCATCAGCAAACTCACAGGACTCCAGTCCGTATGATGGACATATCGAGCTCCCGCCAGTTGTAGAGGTCGAACAGATCCTCGTGTGCCACGGATATAGTCCCGGGCTCACGGTGGAACTGCCCAGGCCTGTAGGGAACTAAGAAGTTCAGGCTGCGCCGAGCTCGATGTAGGTACCAGTCGTGGAGGTCTCTGGTTGATCGATCCAATTTCCGCAAAGATGCCTCCGACAGGAGTGGGAGCGTGTTCGTGAACGTCCGCGGCAGTCCCTGTCGCCCTTTGCCCTTGCCTTTGCCGCCCTTGCCTTTTGCCGGGGACTGAGCGCGTACCTTCGAAGGCAAGGGCGAGGTGATGGCGGCTTTCTTCTGAGGTGGAGGCGTGGATGCGCTGGGTGGGGTCGAGGCCGTCTTTGATGTGTCCAGGTTCGCACGAGATCGGCCCTCATGCCCTGAGCTGGGGGCGCAGTCCCCTGGTAGCCCCGCGGCAGGCCACTTCAATTAATGAGCACGTATGTTAGATTATGCAAGTTGAGTGTACTGAGTAGGATGTAATCTAAAATGTGTAGGATTTACCGGTTGTATTACAAGACACTTCTTGGGCCACTGTACGTAGGAGCCCACTGCCTCGGCAAGTGTCTGCAGTTCCTCTGTTGGGACTGGCAACGGAGAATCGTTGTAGCCCGGCATGGCCATGTCCACCTGTACCTTTGCGAAACCCAACCGCAGAGGTACACAGTGGACCCGGACATCCGGCCCAGACGGATATACGAAGCCGTGTCCAACCACTTCC
This sequence comes from Pharus latifolius, assembly GCA_019359835.1. NCBI lineage: Eukaryota > Viridiplantae > Streptophyta > Magnoliopsida > Poales > Poaceae > Pharus > Pharus latifolius. Next base: position 24,874,419 of record CM033325.1, on the reverse strand, counting down.
TGCCCGGCGCCTACGTGATTCTGTAGGATGCAGCCCTCCGGCCCCTGCAAATTTGTAACAATTAAAATAGGTTAGCGAAACAACTCTAACAGAATGGGAGTGGCATCAACTTAAGTGCACAGATGAAGGCTTGCAGTACCTCAAGTAGATCCACTGGATCCGCGAGTACCTTCGAAGCGCAACTGCTTATCCGACCCCGCGGGGTACCGTCGTCCTGGGGATCCGCATCTAAACTCTTGGCCAGCAATGTTTCTCTCAACCGTGCAAACTCTTCCCTCATTTGTGCGACCTCGGTCTGCACCTCAGATTGTACCTCAGCCCGTATCTCAGCCCGCATCTCCGCCCGTATCTCCTCCCGTACCTCAGCCCGTATCTTATCGGAGAGGTCAGCTTCCTTTTCCTTCCAGGTGCGGGCCTTCTTCCTCGGTGGAGCCGGATCTACGAAACCGGCCTTCCACGACACAATGGCTCCCACGGCCCGTGTCCGCCCGGGATGCTCCTTATTTCCTAGAGCTCGGGTGAGGATGTCGTTCTCCCTCTGCGGGGTAAACAATCCCTCCGCTGCGTCCTTCTCAAAAGAGATCTGTTACATTTGAAGGTACCTTGTGAGACAAATTGCCTTATATACACTTGTGCGCACACAGTTTACGAGGTTAGCCAACTTACCATTCGCCTCACAACATCGGCGTCCCCAGGGGTTGCGAACTGCACAGACCCCGTGGACGACACGGACCCCCTCCCCCTCCACCATCGCTTGCACCTCTCATCCCTGATCTCGGAGAGCGGCAACTCAGGGGTGTCCATGACAGGATTTTGTTCGTCTTCCTTCTTCCACTGTTCCTCCTTCCCCGCATAGCCCCGGGATCCGAGCCGATGCGGGTGGTCGTTCCTCTTCTGGATCGCCCTATTCTTCTCGCTAAGGGCCTTGAACTCCTCAGTCCCCTTCTGCTTGGTGAATTCCTCCCATACCTCCTCCGATATGAAGGGGTACTTCTCGCAAGGAGATTTCCCCGCAGCTAGGAAGTTACTGACGAGCCAGCTCTTAAAGGTTTTCCATGTTCCGTTCATGTCCTTCAAGCAGGCAGTCCTAGGTGTATCATCGGGGATGTTCCACTTAGCCTGTTTCCGAAAAATGCATACAATTAATCACGAGTTAGTTAAACTTTAGTATAAGCCAAGAGAACGTGATTACGAAAGAGTTCAGCGATTTCAGTTCATTTAACCTTCACTTCCGCCCACAACCTATCCCTCTCGTCCGCCGTCACGTCCTTCCAGCTCTGGACGGTGATCTTCACCCTTTCTTTCGCCAACAGCCCAACGTAGGCCGTGTACCTCCCAGCATTCTTTCCAATCGGCCTCCCAAATTGGTTGAACTCACAAGAAAGATCAGTGCGTTTGGCCAAACGCCCCAACGTCGTCGCGCCTCGCCCCACCCTCTTGCGCTGGGATGTAACAGCCCCATCTTCAGTAGTTACGATGGGGTTGGCCCTAGTCGAACCACTAGTACCATCCGATGAAGACGACGACATGTCTTCCCCTACAAAACCTTCAACAAACCATATATATGGCAATTAATTCGCCTTGGACTTCCATAACTCAGCCCAGGACTGGAGACTAACTAGGGCGGCAAAAGGGAAAATAATACAAAAAGAAAGACATGCATAAATTACTTACTGAACTCTTCAGAAATATTTTCTATCGGTAAACACATGAGCTGCCGATAGACCATAACAATTACCTCCACACAAGACAATTTTTCTATCGGCAAACACGTGAGATACCGATAGAACATAACAATGTTCTCTACATATGGAATTTTGTTGACAAGCCACCATTCACTGTCATCACATAACATTCTCGATGATTTGCTACACTAATTAATATTCATGGGCCAGCATTATTATTTCACACGTAAATATGCACACAAGCATCTAAGTGCTACTGTGCATAATCTTTAGCCTAGCCTGTATGTGAGTCATCAGGACTTCACAGCTATTAGGTTGGGAAAAGTCATGTATATAGGCATTTGAAACATATACATCGAAGACCCATCCACATTGCCATATATTCATACGAAGTGAGTAAAAATTCCCAACCAAACTAGTACATTGCATGGCTCATGTCCTTCCAGATCCAAATTAAGTTTTACTACTTGTGCAGAAAATTTTCTATCGGTAAACACATGAGCTGCCGATAGAATATGTGTAAGAACACCTCCAACATATAATTTGCATTACATGGCAGTTGGATACAATTGATCACACATACAGCAGTATAGAGAAGTTAAAATCTCAAAACAGGTTCATTACAGCACTGGAACATATTATGTAAACCCTAATTAAAATCAACATTGCCTGCGGAATGTACATAAGCCAACACAATAGGGAACCCTAGTGTAATTGCAAAACTCCAAGAATTAGTACGTGCAAAACACTAGGATCAAATAAAGAAGATGCTGGAAATAGAACGACGAATTAGGGTATTTACGGCGGCGATCAGTTCTGGTGATGCAGAGGCGGTGTAGAACGCAGCAGCGGCGGGCGAAGGACGAAAATAAGAACCGGTGGCAGTGACGAACCAGTGTCCAGCCGGCGATCGTCGTGTGGGAGAGAGGAAGTGAGTGCTCACGGCGGAGGTTGGGGTTTTCTTCGCTCTCAAAGAGACGCAGTGCTCTAAGGTGGAACTGTTCGATTGGAGGGAAACTAAAGGGCCGTGTATGAGAAATAAAGTAGCGGAGGAACTTTTCTATCGGTATAACAAAATGATACCGATAGACTTATGTAATTTTCTATCGAAACAACAAAATAATACCGATAGAAAAAGTAAATTTCCCGGAAAAATATTCGAATTAGTGATTGCATTTTTCTATCGGTATAAACAATAAAATCCCGTGAGACCAATTTTCCACAGAAAATTTTTTTAAAGTGCTTGAGATTGGGTGCCATTTTTCTATCGGTAAAAACAACAAAATACCGTGAGAGTAATGAAAAGGTGCCCTTTTCTATTGGTATAAACAAAAAAATCCCGTGAGCCCAATTTTCCCCAGAAAATTTTTTTGATTAAGTGCTTGAGATTTGTGTGCCCTTTTTCTATCGGTAAAAACAACAAAATACCGTCAGAGTTATGAAAAGGTACACAATTTAACATCAAACAGACCGTGGTTGAAAGCTGCAGAATGTTAAAGAAAGAGGGAAGATAGCCGGAAAATTGGAAAATTGACATAAAAAGAAATTGTTCATTCATTGTTGTTTTATCACTTACATAAAAAATAAAACACAAAATGCTAGGTCAAGGGGTGGTCTTAGCCCTGGCTGCATGTAGAATAGAGTCAGTTAGACTTCCAGCCAGGACGCAGGACTCCTCTAGCGACAAGTTGTCCCTAGGATCAACTACTACCGCGTCAAGAAGGCCTGCGACCTCCGTCAGCTTCGCTATGGTATCCTTCATAGTCAAACCGCAGCCAGCGATGGTCATATCCGCGGCTTTCTTCTCCTCGCGAAGACGCCTCGTCCTCACCCTAGCATTGTCACCATCCGTCTTCATGCGCTTAATGCGCTGGAAGAGATCGTCAAGGTCAAGCCGTAGCTGAGTGTGCTTGTCTGTAAGGAGCTTGTGCTCCTCCTGGAGGGCCCTCAGGTCAGCCTTCACTTTGGCAGTGTCTTCCACGGCTACCATTCCCTGTGCAAATCAACAGGTCAAGAATGAACTGAACATGGATTAACAATACAGGGGTAAACCGAGGAGATTTAGAGTTCTTACCGGGGAGGCCGTGGATGACGATCCCATGGAGGTTGCCATTGTGAAAGAGAAGATGAGGAGTCCAACCGTTCGAGAATTAGAAAAACAACAAAATACCGCGACGCATGGCGAGGTACTTATAGAGTTTCCAAGGCGACGCATGGTGACACGGTTGAGAATTCGAAGCGGTAGAGTATTCTTCTATCGGTAAAAACAGGAAAAAACTGTCAGACAACAAATACCGTGAGACAAATGAATTTATTCTAACGGTAAAATAGAACAATACCGATAGAAAACGTTTTGAAGTGCCTGAGAGAAGATGTCCTTCTCTATCGGTATAAATAACAAAATACCGTCAGAAAAAAGGGATTTTTGAAGAGGCTGCGATGAGATTTTTGCAAGTGCTATTTGAAGGGAAGAATTAAATATTTACAGGATAAAGGTACTGTACATGTTAGAACTCATGCTGTGGAGTAAATTTGAGATGTATTAATGCTGTGAACTAGCTTATCATTAAATTCTAAAGAAAAATGTACTGCCTGATGTATTAATGATAAGTTCCTCACCTTGCTGCAGAACTTGTGGGCTGTTTGCTTGGCATTTATCCCTGAAATAGAAATTAATCATCAATGGTTCTCAACCCATAATCCTTCTTCGTGGTCATCTCGCAGATACGTTGTTTCGTCGATATCTTCAGTACGGATAGATTGAATGTCCTCTAAAAATGGAGGTATTTCATCGAATTGGTTATACTCCTCTTCGTCGACAACATCTTCGACCCCAACAATACGTCTCTTGCTGTGGAGGACAACATGCAAGTTTGGATTGGCCGGGTCAACGATGTAGAATACCTGTGTGGCTTGCTTTGCAAGTATGAATGGATCGTCTTGGTGTCCGACTCTACCAAGATTGACGAGAGTAAACCCGTAACTGTCAACTTGAACACCTCGAGGGATTTCGACCCATTGGCATCGAAACAGGGGAATCTTAAGTAATCCGTAATCGAGCTCCCATATTTCGTCAATAACACCGTAATATGAGTTCAGCGCCCTTACTGACCTGGCATCCTCGGAAATAGCAAACAGTGTCACTCCGCTACATTGCGTGCTACTCTTGGCGTCTTGAGCTCTTGTGTAAAATGAATACCCATTGATGTCGTACCCCTGCCAAGTCCCTACAGTGAATCTTGGGCCTCTAGCCAACCATGTCACAGTTTCACTTACGGAGCCCTCGGCAGCTCGCGTGACTCTTTCTTGGATCCACTCAGCAAATTTCCTGTTATGTTCTCTGCTTACCCAAACGTCTGACTTCGAAGGATTCTGTGACCGTAACATTACCTTGTGCTCGTGTATGTATGGCTCGACCTCCGTCATGTGTTGTAAGACCCAAAAATGTGATTTTGCGTACACATCACGAGCGGGGACGATAGCTTTGAATCCAATCGTTCCAATTCCCTCAAGCCTACCCTCGTGTCGGGACCTAGGAACACCAATTGGGTCAACCCCGGCCATATAATCTGTGCAAAATTCAATCACCTCCTCGGCGGCATAACCTTCCATGATACTCCCCTCGGGTCGACGACGAGTCCTTACGTATCCCTTCAATACACCCATAAATCTCTCAAATGGATACATGTAGCGCAGGCACACAGGTCCACAAAACTTAATTTCTCTGATAAGGTGAACAATCAGATGGACCATAACATCAAAAAAGGATGGAGGGAAATACATCTCGAGCTGACAAAGAGTTGTAACCACGTCGCGTTGCAAAGCGTCCAATCCATCGGGATCAATTACCTACGAGGACACAGTTGCGCCAAATATTCATATCAGAAAAATCTTCTCATTAAGCTCCACAAATGGAGGTAGTGAACTTATAGTACGAGTGCACGTACTTACCTTGGAAGATATTGCGTTGAAGAAATAACATAGGTTTGTGATTGTCTCTCTGACTTTAACTGGGAGAATGCCTCTGATAGCAATGGGAAGCATCTGTGACATCAAGACATGACAGTCGTGGGACTTCATGCCAACCAGTCTTAGGTCCTTCATAGACACAAGTTTTTTCAAGTTCGCGGAGTACCCACATGGAACTTTAACACCGTGCAGGCACCGACAGAGTTCTGTTTTTTCGCTCTTGGACAACGTGTAGCAGGCCGGGGGGAGGTATGTACGCTTTCCATTCTCTAAAGGTGCAAGCTCAGTCCTTATCCCCATTTCCACCATGTCACGACGAGCTTTCACACCATCCTTTGTCTTTCCCGGAATGTTCAACAACAAACCAATCAAACTGTCACAGACATTTTTCTCTACATGCATGACGTCAATGCAATGTCGAACTTGTAAGTGCTCCCAGTACGGTAGATCCCAGAGAATCGATCTCTTCTTCCAAACATTTTTTTCTCGAGGTTTAGAATGCTTACCGAACTCAACTTTGATGTCGTTCACGCGTGAGTAAATCTCCTTACCGGTCAGAAACACTGGAGCTGATCCCTTCTCAGGCTTCCCGTTAAATGATTTCCTCTTCTTACGGTACGTGTGATGCACCGGAAGAAACCTGCGGTGACCCATGTACACTGTTTTCCGGCAGTTTCGCAGCCAGATGCTCTCAGTTTCATCTAGGCAAATAGGGCAAGCCTTGGCTCCTTTCGTACTATACCCCGACAAATTGCCGTAGGCAGGAAAATCATTTATGGTGCAAAATATCAGGGCCCGCAAGATGAAATTCTCTTTCTTGTATGCATCCCACACCTGCACACCCTCGCTCCACAATTTCTGTAAGTCCTCGATTAAAGGTGCTAGAAACACGTCAATATCATTTCCGGGTTGTCTGGGTCCTGAGATTAGTAACGCCATCATGATGTACTTGCGCTTCATGCATAACCAAGGAGGAAGATTGTAGATGCATAAAAGAACCGGCCAAGTGCTGTGCCGGCTGCTCATATTACCATGTGGGTTCATACCATCTGTACTCAGCCCGAACCTTACATTCCTAAGTTCACCGCCGAACTCAGCAAATGTTCTGTTGATGTTTCTCCATTGAATAGAATCAGCTGGGTGTCTCAGTTTTCCGTCTTGTTTCCGGGCTTCAGCATGCCAACGCAAGTGCTTCGCGACTTTCGGATTTGCAAACAGCCGCTTCAATCTAGGTATCACAGGCAAGTACCACACAGTTTTTGCCGGGGGCCCTTTCCTTACCTCGTGACGTTCACTGTCAATCCGGTCCCTACGCGTATACCTCGATGCGCCGCATCTTGGACAAACATGCAAACTGGAGTACTCGTTACGGTACAACACACAATCATTTGGGCATGCGTGTATTCTTTCGATTTCCATTCCCAACGGACACAACAGTTTTTTGGCTTGGTAAGTAGATCTTGGCAACTCATTTCCCTCTGGAAGCATGTCCGCTAGAAGATCTAATAGTGCCGTGAAACTCTTATCACTCCAACCGTTTCCTGCCTTCAAGTTATATAATCTCAGCACAGAAGACAGTTTTGTAAATGTTGCACATCCAGGGAACAGAGGCTTCTCAGAGTCAGCAATCAGTTTCTCAAATTCACAGAAGTCATTTTCGTTGTAATCTTCCTCTACATCACGTAACATCTCATCTAGATTGTCATCATCATCATCTACGTGCACATCGGAATTAACATTACCAAAATTGGGATGATCATCGATATTATTGCAATCCACATCCGAGTCGTGCTGATTGGTAGTAGTGGTGCTTGTTTCCTCAAGATCTTCGCCATGCCATATCCAACGGGTGTATCGCGCGTTAAAACCACGACGAATCAAATGACTCTTAATTTGATCAGAGTTGCTAAACCTCTTCAAGTTCATACAATCTGTACAAGGACAGAGCATATTTTTCTCTCCCTTCCTCTCCTTTTGTTGCTCAGCAAATTTAATAAACTCATTCACACCATCCAAATATTCAAGAGTAGTACGTTTTATTCCATACATCCAATATTTCCTGTCCATCTACAATTAACAAAATTTAACGAGTAAGCCATGCATGAAACCTGCCCGATTAAGTTATGTATATGTACATGTACAGCCTCTTACAACAGATACATGTGTTGAACCCTAGCCTGACGAAATTAACACTAATTAACCTAGCTAACTACACAATACAAGCTAGTTAGCTCCTAAAACATGACGCATTTCCAGCTACCAAGCTCCCAAGCTTAGAGCTACAAACTTGGAACTACACAATACAGCTAGCTTGCAAGTAGAGAGGAAGGGAGATCTAGAGGGAGAGAGAGATAGGTGTCGACGATTAAGCATACCTTAAAGAGAGGGGCGCAATCAACTTCCCTCCAGCCTGCGCTGATCACCCTAGCAGTGTAGCTGGAACTTTCGTCACAAACAGAGGGACACAGAGTGCAACAGAACAAATTAAAGAGCAGCTCAACAATGGTCGACTGGGGTTTTCCTTATAATGGACATTTTTCTAACGGTAAATACATGAAATAACCGTCAGACTAACTTAGGTAATTTGCTGCTCACATATTCTATTGGTAAAAACACACACATACCGTTAGAGAATATACATTACTGAGCAAATATATGTATTTTTCTATCGGTAAATATGTGCATTTACCGTTAGAATATGCATGACTAAACAAATATATGTGCTTCCTATCGGTAAATATGTGTATTTACCGTTAGAATATGCATGACTGAACAAATATATGTATTTTTCTATCGGTAAATATGTACATTTACCGTTAGAATATGCATGACTAAACAAATATATGTGTTTCCTATCGGTAAATATGTGTATTTACCGTTAGAATATGCATGACTGAACAAATATATGTATTTTTCTATCGGTAAATATGTGCATTTCCGTTAGAATATGCGTGACTGAACAAATATATGTGCTTCCTATCGGTAAATATGTGTATTTACCGTTAGAATATGCATGACTGAACAAATATATATGTTTTCCTATCGGTAAATATGTGTACTTACCGTTAGAGGAGGTACTGTCACCAAACTGGGACAAACATGCACATGCCATTTCTCACATTCAAGGAATCATATCAATGTAACATCAAACAGATCTTACATCAAACGGATCTTAACTAGAAGATAAAGCAATATATTTCAAGAAATGCTAATTTGTGGATTAACTAGGAGACACAAAAATACTTTTCGTAGGTAGTTGGGACTTCATCTTGCCAAAGAAATTACACATGCCAGTTCACAAATTCAGGTACAAACATACACATGCCAGTTCACCAATACAAATTCAGGTACAAACATACACATGCCAGTTCACAAATTGAAGTGCATGTCTGAAACAGCAGTACAAATACACACCTACCTACCAATACAATTAAATACACAAATGCTCCCTGCACATTCAAGTTCATGTCCCAATTAGCAATACATGATACACAAATATACAACAATATACAAATACAACAATTCACACATTCGATGTATATTACAAAAGCCACGTCTGAAATTAACAACAGATCACGACGAGGACCCAGTGGCCCATACATGCATTTTACATAAAAGGGAACCTTTGCAGGTTGCCACAATGCAACTACCGACTACAAGTTAGACCTGATACATCACAAATCCATTCATCCAAAACAGCAAATGTCTGAACCACATTGGACTTAACCATAGGAGTTCAGTTCGAAGACGCCCGAGGAGCTGGAACTGCCGTCGACATACATTTGTACGTAATGGTGATTTCCTCGGACTCAAACTCGATCAACTCAACTCAACTCAACTCAACTCCATTAACAAAAAGAACCTACCTTCCAAGATGTTGTTCTGTGTAGTGATGGTGTAGAATGGCTGTGCAAATAACAACAATTCTTCTTCTCCAAGTAGGTAAGCATCTGGCCACAAGCTGGTGCATGCAAAAACATGTAAGATGCTTTCTATAGGTCCTGATTTGAGAAACACGCCGGGCTTAAGCATCTTCTCGACCGAGCCAACCAAGATCTCGCCCTTCACGTCCTTCCAGCTCTCGACGGTGATCTTCACCTTTTCTTTCGCCAACAAGCCAACATAGGCAGCGTACTGCGATGAAGAACCGTGAAATACGTTGCCCCCCACGAGCATCATCCAAGGACCTGAACAGATCATAATCATATTGAAAAGAAGACACATCAAAATGAAGGATACAAAAAAAGCAGAATTATTGCCATAATCGGATTAGAATAATCTAACAATATTGCAGAAATTTTACGTACCTTCCTTGGGATGCCGACGTCTAGAGGGCGTCGATGGAGGTGCGGAGGTGCAGCGGTCCCCTGTAGAGGTGCGCCGGCCGTCCATGGAGCTTACGGGTTAGGACTACGAGCCCAGATGAACTGTGAGAATGAAAGAGACATACCCGTGTATTTATACAATTATATATTTTCTATCGGTAAGAAAACAGAATACCGTTAGTAATAAAAACATCTGTAGAAGCCGAATGGTTCTATCGGCAAAACAAATATTACCGATAGGAATTTTTGTACATACTCTATCGGTCTGTACGTACATTGCCGATAGAATATTACTAGTTGTAGAAGGCCAACAGTTCTAAGATATTTTGTGCAATATTCTACCGGTATAAACATGCATTACCGATAGAATAAAACTATTAGAAGACGAACAGTTCTAAGCAATTTTCTATATATTCTAACGGTAAAAGAATCCATTACCGATAGAATAAAAATATTTGTAGAAGGTCAACTATTCTATCGGCGAACTACATATTGCCGATAGGAACTTTTAATATATTCTGTCGGTATATTCATATAGTAGCGATAGAATAAGTCTAGTTGTTGAAGTCGACCAGTCCTATCGGCGCACAACATTCTTCCGTCAGTACTTATGCATCTCTTCTAACGGCAAATATGTTCATCACCGCTAGAGTAAATCATACTATTTATTCTATCGGTAAGTTTCTTAGAAACCGATAGGGAAAATACATCCGTCGGGCTTTTTTGCCCACGAGGCACATTTTCTATCGGTTTTGTGCTGTTTCGCTAATAACCGATAGAAGATAGGGGTTAGTAGACTGCATTTCTGTACTAGTGAAGGTCGACCAGTGGCATATCACTCCGAGTTATTCCAGGGAGCTCAGAAGAACTACCCGACTTATGATAAGGAGTTATGCGCACTGCATCAGGCCGTGAAACATTGGCGGTGTTATCTCTTGGGTAAAGAGACTGTTGTTCACACCGACCATCAACCGTTGCAATATTTGCAAACTCAATCCAAGCTACAGTAAGCTCGGCACATGAAGTGGATGTCGTATCTGCAGCAGTTTAATCTGGTGATTAAGTACAAGAAGGGCGTACACAACAAATTGGCGGACATGTTGTCACGACCACCGGTTACGACCCTCTGTTTATCAGCATTCATGCAGATTGAGCCCTCATGTCATGGTGACTATGTCACTATGTACAGTGAAGACCCTGATTTTCAAATAGCACTGACTGAGGTCGAACAGGGAACCCTACAGAGTTTGTTCGTCGAGAGGGACTCTTGTACAAGGGCAATTTACTTTGCATACCTCGTGGAGCACCTCGAATTCAATGGATGCGAGAAGCGCACACATCGAAGGTAGCTGGTCACTTTGGGGTTACAAAGACGTTGCAAAATCTTCACCGACATGTGTTCTGGCCGCGTATGCAGCAAGATGTGGCTAGTTTCGTTCGAGGCTGTGGTCTCTGCAGCATCTCGAAACTGGCAAACAGGAAATTAGGTTTGTACACTCCTTTGCCAGTTCCATCGCGACCATGGGAGAGCATATCCATGGATTTCTTAGGAGGATTGCCAAAGACCCGACGTGGCAATGACTATCTATTCGTGGTCGTTGATCGGTTCTCCAAAATGATTGTTCTTCTACCTTGTCGAAAGACTATCACGGGAGAAGAAGCAGCTCGGGTATTCTTTCAACATGTTTGGACACACTTCGGACTGCCGACTTCTATTGTGTCTGATCGCGATACCCGGTTCCTTAGTCACTTTTGGCGATCGCTCTGGACGATGATGGACACCAAGCTAAAGAGGAGTACTGCTTTTCATTCGCAAACTGATGGTCAAACCGAGGTGGTTAATCGCACAGTCGTTCATCTCTTGAGAGGATATAACTCGAAGCACCCGAATACCTGGGATGAAAGCATACCATACCTGCAGTTTGCTTTTAATCGAGCAGTGCATGGTTCGACTGGAAAGTCGCCGTTTGAGGTCTGTTTAGGATTTCTACCACAGAGTCCATTTGACCTAGAGTTTGTGATCCCTACCTCAGCAGAGAACAGGAAGGAAGCATCTGATCAGGATCGAGCACAAAAGTTCCTGGAAGGTATTCAACGACTCCATCGTGAGGTTGAACAGAACTTGCTGAAAGCTCAACTCAAGTACAAGGCGCGACATGATCGGCACCGAGTTGATGCGCAATTTCAAGAAGGTGATATGGTATGGTTACATCTGAGTAAGGAGAGACTTAAAGGTGAAGGTAAGAAACTCAAACCCATTCGTTATGGTCCTTTTCGGATTTTGCGGAAAGTGGGTAATAATGCTTGTCAGCTCGAGTTACCTCCATACATGGATATTTACTCGGTTGTCAATGTTGAGCACCTCAAACTCTTCGAGCCTTCAATGCTGGATGATGAGCCAGATACCATAGTACCATCTGTTGAAGACTTGGTCTATCAATGAGACGAACCTCTGCGGGAAGATGTGATTCTGGAGAAGAAGATGACTACCACCCGCAGTGGCACTAAGGAGACTTTTCGAATCGGTCGGAAAGGTCAGCGAGCACGTGCGGCAAAGTGGTACACCAAAGAACATGGACAAGCCCAATTTTCACATCTCCAGTTTGATCGAGAGGTCGCAACAGAGGTTGGCTCCTTCTCAACAAGGGAGTCATGATCCGGGAGGATCTTCAAATCCTGATCGCATACGGATTCGCGACCAAGTCCTGATCGCATACGGCTTCGCGACCTTAACCGTGTTCGGAAAGGTTTCGCGACCATGGATTGGTTCGCGACCAGGAAAAGGAATTCGTTCCCTGTTCGGAATTGTAATCCTATATATATATATAACTAAGCTTATCTGTTTAGGATTAGTTAAGTTAGTTATATGAGTCTAATATGTTTAGGATTACTAAGTCTGATACGTACTAATACGATTGGACTATAAATACCTTGTAATAGGTCTAGTTTAGATCATCGAAGAGTCATAGAACTTATTTGAGTTTTAGACACTTATAGTTCCCTCGACGTAGGCAAGTGTGCCTAACGTTCGACGTGTAAAGCCCTCTTTGAAATAAAGAGTTGTGCAATTACTTTGGGTTTCGGTATTTCCGAGTAAGATCCCGTTATTCCGCATATTAGAATCCGGGTGAGCCTAGTGCGAAAACCAAGACTAGGTCTCAAACGGATCATCATACCACAACCCTGCACATCCAGTGCTACCACCATTCCATACCAAATTCTGGTCACGGCTAGGGGTTGTATTTCATGAATATAAATATATACATATATATATTAGTCTATTTCTCACTACTAGATCATTTCACATTTCTCAGGCATCCAGCCTAGTACTGCCACATCATTCTTTTCTCATCTCATCACATGCAATACTATTTTATAATCAAGCTAATATCTTACCAATTCATAAAATATGGGTTCAAGATGTTCAAGAATATGGCTTGCCTTCCGTGTCGTAAGAAACAGCTGTCGATGTCGGGTCAGCAATGAAGTCTTCAAACTCAGGCTCTAGATCTACTCAACAAGAAAAGCACACAAAGATCACCAACTATTTAAAATGCTTTATGATCTACATGCAGGGAAGCTCTTAAAGAAATGATCTCAGCAATGCTGAATTAGTCAGGATTTCAGAGTTGAAATTGGGTCGGAACTTTAAAATTTGTAGCATCTGGGCTAAGGATGAGTGATAGAGGCTCTTAGGGTTTCAAGACATCAAAATCGACACTGGGTTCGCGGCTAGTTTACTCAAAAACGGCGAATGTCAGCCTATGGACATTCGGTTCATGGCTTGACATGGCTTTGGTTGGCCCTAGAGAGCTTTTCTCAAGATATGGCAGTTGAAGAAAATGTAGAACATGATTCTACAAACTTGGTAGACAAGGTGGATTTCAATTTGCACATACAAAAGTGGTCAAACTAAGCCAATGCCACTGGCTGACATAGAGCTGACACAGATTGACAAGGGCTGGAAATGTCAAAGATTGCATGGGAGTGGTTAGAAGATTTCCAGTGGGCGAAGCAAGTTTGGATCAAAGAAATGGGTGCACAATGGAATAAGGAAACTATTTGACAAACCGATTTTTATAGAAAAGTCCAAGAAATTAAGGAATTCGCAAAAGAACCCTGGCACAGAAGAACTGAGTGCCAATGCACTGTCAAAAGCTAGGGCTTCAGTGTTTGATCGATTTGCACAAGTGTTGCTTCACGAACTATGGCTAGGAGATAGGCGGATGCAACAGGAATTCAATGGAGGTGGTTTCGATCACTGGGGTGGCCGGACGGCGGCGAACGACAGCGAAGAATCACGGTGGCGACACGGCAAGGTACAGCTACTGGACAGGATTTGGCACAGGGATAACTTGTGATTTTGCACAGCATCGAAGGGCGATGCGGTGGAGTGATATGCTCAGGAGGTTGAGGCAAATCTACAGGACAAGGTGGCGACGACGGAAGTGGCCGGCGGCGATCGAACAACACGATGGTAGCATGGCAGCAAGGGGTAAAATAAAAATACCCAAATCGTGTTTTTGAGCTGCGATTCTGGAGATTGAAGTGCCTGAGGCTAACTGGAGCTAGCTAGAGCTAGTAGGTACAATCTGGAACACTGGACTTGGCTGGAGGCTGGTCGACAGTGAGCGGCGGCGAGCTGCGCAGGGGAAGAAGAGTACAAATGACTGCAACGACGGTGCCAAGGCAATTGGATGATTTAATCTCAAAGTTAAGAGCACGGGTAGGTTCCTAGGTTAGTCCAAATGGTGAGGTTAAGAAGAATTGAATTAGGGCGGCACTGGTGAGAAGTTTGATGACACGGCCGGAGAAGAAGTAAAATTTGGGCTTTTCCACAGTAGGGCTTTGGAGTTCAATTCCTCGTAATGGGAGCTAGAGAGAAGCAAAGGAAAGCTACTGGAGGTGCCAAATTGATCGGAGAAGAAACGGTGCGGGCCAGCGACATGAGCTGGTTGTCAGTGGTGTACGAAGAAAAAGGATGCTCCAATTAGAGCTTCAATTTGAATTCTAGTTAAACAGGCTCAGTAAGGATACTCTACTAATCATTTTATTCTACTAACAAGAAAGCTAATTCTGGCTGGAATGAGGTCAATTGTTGGAACAGGGTAATTTACAATCCCTGCGATCACCGGCATTGAGGTGAGAGAGAAACACTCACTGGTTGAAGCAATTTGAAGTTTGGTGCAGTGAAATGATCTGGCGTTGTGCTCCTCCTCGACGGCTCGCCAGAGAAGAAGACGAAGACGAAGAAGACTGAGATTTGGCTGGTTCTAGTGGGGAGTGAAGAAGCAGCTGGATGAGTGTGGCTATAAATAGGCATGGGCGAAGCTCACAACGGTGGCACTCATGGAACTTGTGTCGTTGAAGCGACCGGACGGGGAAGTGACAGCGACGATGATGCGACGGCACACAACAATTTCTTCGGCTTTAACAGAAAGGTCGGCACAAGCTGGCTGGTGCAGTGGCGAAGGGACTTGCAGCTTCGGCATGGCGACGTTGTGGCGTAAAGTTCCGGACACAGCTATTGGCAATGGCGTGTGCACGCGGAGAAGTGGGACGGCACTGGTGTTGCTGCTGCGCTGCCACGGTGGCTGATCCGGCGCGGACACGTGTCCGGCATGCATCTCCAATGGCTACGAGTGCTGGCGACGTGCTGGACTTCACTAGCGGCGAAGATCGCGGTGAAGCGAGGCGCTGGTTGAAGGTCGTGCCGGCGGGCTGGATTTAAGATTTGGACTGAAACACAAATACTGAAAATAATCTGGACGACCTGCAATTTCTTAGGAATAGCAGGTTAGGGTTGAATTTGTCTTCACAAATCTGACAAACTTTATTCAACAAATGATTTGAGAGAAAATCTAATAAAATCTAGAAATTTTGATCAAATTAGAACTGAAGCAAAAACAGGGTAACTTGGGTATTTAGAATCTGGGTTTTGTCGAGGTCTAAAATCTGAGATCTAGGATACAATTTTGAGATCCTCACAGAAGAAGATTTTGCATTGAATAGAATTTGGGAGGTATTCCCTGAATCAGATCAAGATTTGGAGTTGATTTGTGGCTTTTAGCCTTTCCAGGCTTTTGGAAAATCTGAAAAAAGACTAAGCTCAAATACTTTTGGACTGATTTGCGAAAATGACCTTGGTGATGGAATTCTGGTGCCAACTTTTTGGATTAAGCTATTGGCATACCCTGGATCATATTTGTCGTGGTATTGCGAATACCCCGGCAGGTTTTGTGAACGATCCTAGCGAAGATTACGCGGTGTGGGCTGACCGGGTGACCGGTCCTCCCCCGCCGGACAAACACAAGAAAATGACACGAGGATTTATACAGGTTCGGGTCCCGGTGGGGGCACTAGTCCTGTCGGTGCGCTCCCGACCGGAGTCAGCTGGGGAGGCTCTCTCCGGGGGAGAGGCTTCCGGAGCACACCTGTGAGTTTAGCTATTCCAATCAATATGAATCACTTGCTTACAACTGAGGGGAACAAGGGCTATTTATAGCCCCAAAAAGAAGCAAAAAGACCTATCTACCCCGGAAGCTACCGTCGGATTGAGGGGTAGCAACGTCCTTCTCACAGTCAAACGCCTTGGATGCTTGACAGGTGGTCGCTGATTCCCGAGGCGCTCCTTGCGTAACCTGCACGTGATAAACAACTCGAGACTTTACCTTTAGAAGGGCGATGAGGCCCGGGACATGCGCTGGATGCCAGGTCCCGGTAGCCAAATGGCGGCGCCCGGGGAGGCACCGGAGGCCACGTCCCCGGGCAAATGGCGGTGCCCGGGATCGGCGCCGGAGGCTTGGTCCCGGGGGCCCAAATGGCGGCGCCCGGGGAGGCCCTAGAGGCCATGTCCCCTGGCAAATGGCGGCGCCCGGGACCGGCGCCGGAGGCCGAGTCCCGGGACCGGCGCCGGAGGCCAGGTCCCGGGAGCCAAAAGGCGGCGCCCGGGGAGGCACCGGAGGCCATGTCCCCGGGCAAATGGCGGCGCCCGGGGAGGCACCGGAGGCCAGGTCCCGGGGGCCGATATGGCGGCGCCTTGGGAGGCACCGGAGGCCAAGTCCCCGGCCAAATGGCGGCGCCCGGGACCGGCGCCGGAGGCCAGGTCCCAGGGGCCCAAATGGCGGCTCCCGGGGAGGCCCCAGAGGCCATGTGCCCAGGCAAATGGCGGCGCCCGGGACCGCCGCGAGAGGCCAGGTCCCGGGAGCCAAAAGGCGGCGCCCGGGGAGGCACCGGAGGCCAGGTGCCGGGGGCGGAAATGGCGGCGCACGGGGAGGCACCAGAGGCCACGTCCCCGGGCAAATGGAGGCGCCCGGGACCGGCGCCGGAGGCTAGGTCCTGGGGGCCCAAGTGGCGGCGCCCGGGGAGGCCTCGGAGGCCATGTCCCCGAGCAAATGGCGGCGCCCGGGACCGGCGCCGGAGGCCTGGTCCCGGGAGACAAAAGGCGGCGCCCGGGGAGGTACCGGAGGCCATGTCCCTGGGTGCATGCGACGCAACTTACCTGGACTTAGTCCCCGGGTGCATGCGACGCAACTTACCTGGACTTAGCCCCGCGGAGATTTCCTCCGACAGCAGCCCCCCATGGGGGACGATGCTCGAGTCCCCGGTGGGTATGGTACATGTCACCGGGAAAATCTCCGGACCAAGTCACTGGAGCCGTGACGCTTCGATTTCTGTGCCGGGCGCTTTTGGCCGCGCCGCTTCGTCATAAATGCGCTCGCGGTTCGAACCGGCTTCTCGGTTCGTGCGCCCGTCCCTTCGTTTCCCGCGCACGGTTTGAACTTCGAAGGTCCAGATTGCTCTGAGGGGTGCCACGTGGCGCTCATCTGGACCACGGCTCGCCCCTATAAATAGGGCCTTTCGGGGCCCGGGAACTTCATTCCAAACTTCTCATCCTTAGCTCATTTTGCTCTCCCGGTAGCTCTCTCCCGGTAGCTCTTCCCGGTAGCTGGCGCCCGGTAGCAAGCGTCCGGAACTTTTTAGACGTAGCCTCCTGAAAAGTTAGCCTCCGGAAAAACTAACCTGATGGCACCGAAGGGTCGAGCGAAGACGGCCGAGGTGCCCCCGGAGGAGGTCGCCCCGAACTTCCTCTGGGCGTCCGAGTTCACGGCCGAGGACGCGGAGTCCATGGTCGAGCGGGGAGTCGTGGAGGACGGGGACATCTGGGTCCCTGTGAAGAAGGATGGAGCCCCCCGCCCCTGGCCCGACGAGGTCGTGGCCTTCGAGGCCTTCCTGGAGGCGGGGCTCCGGCTCCCAGTGCATCCCATGCTCCGGGAGTTTTTGAAGGAGTACGGGGTGGCCCTAAACCACCTCACCCCGAACGCGATCGTCCGGATGGGCCTCTTCACCTGGCTTTTCGAGACGGCGACCGGGAGGGACCCCACCCTACGCGTCTTCCGGTACTTCTACGAACTGGCAGTGCGGAGCTCCCAGCTGGTGAAGGGGGCACCCAAGTCCCCCTTTGGCTCGGTGATGGTGCAGATGTTACCGTCCCGGGTGGCCGATTACCCGGCGGCAGCCTCCAGGGACCATTGGGGCGACTGGATCCGGAGGTGGTTCTACCTCCGGGTCCGGGACGACGAGGTGACGTACACCCCAGAGCCCCCCTCTTACAGCAGGTCGTCCGCGCTGAAGCGTCTAGTGTGGATGGACGAGGAGCTCGAGCTCCTTGGCAAGGTGATCATCTCCTGGAAGACCCGCTCTATGCGGGACGCCGCCGAGGAGATGATGCTACTGAGGATCTCCCCCTTCGCACGCGGGAGAAGGGGAATCGGCATGGGCCCGGGGCAGCGGCCCCCGGTCAAGCCGGTGACCCGACGTAAGTCCGCTACCTGCTTCATCGCATTTACAAATTTTTGGAAATTTGACTAACTCTTTACCTCTTGTAGTCCGGCCGTACCCAGCGGCGCGGGAGAAGGCGGAGAACCTCCTGGGGAGGTACTTCGCAGACGAGCACGAGCGCGTCGTGCGCCTCGTGGGGGAGGGCCCTCCCCGGGACTTGGTGGCTGAGGCCTATGGGCTGAAGCTCCCGGAGAGGAAGCCCCTCCCCACCCCCGGGTCGCACAAGCGGGGGAAGGACGCGGCCGGGGGCTCTGAGCCTAAGAAGGCCAGAGTCCAAAAAGCCCCCGGCCCGTCGACGACGCCGGCGGCGACACCGGCGAAGCCCCGGGACGAGACCCCCGGGACCGATCACGCCCGGGCGCCGGCCCGGAACGAAGCAACACCCCCTCCCCCGAAGAGCCCCGTTGAGGCTCGGGGGAAGGAACCGGCCGCGGGCGGGGTGGCCTCTGACTCGGCGAACTACGCCCCGTCGCCGCCTTCTTTGGCGGCCCTCCCAGCACCCCCGGCCCCCTTGGAGCTGGAGAAGCTGGAGGTGAGGTTTGCGGAGGCCTCGCCTCCGCGGATGGAGTGGCCCGTGGACGAAGGGGGGAGCCCCTCCGTCTTCGAGGTCCCTCCGGAAGTAGAGGCCCCGGGGGCCTTCCCGCCCTGGAAGGGGAAATGGCTGATGGTCCCTCCCCGCGCGGTGACCTCTTCCGAGAGCTCCCCAGCCACTTCCAAGGAGGCCACCTCCTCGGCGGCGAAGACGCCGACTACGCTGCCGGATGCCCTGGTCCGGGGACCCTCCGCCGGCCGCGACGGAACCGACACCGGGCGGGAGACCCCCCTGCTTTCCGCGGGGGAGGTCGCCCGCTATACGGAGGGCTTGCAGACCCGGAAGGTGCAGGCCTTCGTTGCGGAGGGGACTCTCCATGATCGTTTCCAGGGGCTTCAATCTCTCCAGGCCCAGGTAACCCGAGTCAGTGACATCTTCGTTCTTGCCCTGCACTTGAGTTTTTTCTAAGTCTAGAGTTTGTAGGCGGCGGCTGTTACCTAGGGCCTTGAGCAGCGGATCGGCCGGCTGCTTAAGGACACAGAGGATAGGGCCACGACTTACCTGGGGCAGCGCGATGAAGCCGTGCGGGAGCTGGCCCGGGTCCGGGCCCAGGTCCACGTCTCTGAGACCGTCAACGGCAACCTTCGGCAGGAGGCCAAGGCGAGGGAGGAGGCGTTCCGGGAGCTCGAGGGCTCGAGCGTCCGGGCGATGACGGACGCGGGCCGCTCCGTTCGCTCAGCCCTCGAGAGCCTTTGTGTAAGCCTCGGCTCCGGGAGCAGCTCGGAGGTGCCCCCGGTGACCCTCGCCGAGGCCGTGCGTTTTATCAACACGCAGGTCTCCGTCATCCCGGAGGCTGCTGATGCCCGGGCTCGGGGCTGGGCGATCCCCATCGTTGTGGCCGCGGCGGGGCTTGTAGAGTACCGGGGGGTCGGTGGCCGGGCGATCGGGGGCCGCATCCCCCGGAGCTTTCCCGAGTTCTTTGAGCCCTCACGCCGGGAGGTGGAGCAGCTCGCCGGGGGCTTCTACGATCGGATCGTCTGGGTGAGGTTCCCGGCACCGGCGCCTCGGGCAGCGGAGGCCCCGGCCCCGGCACCGGTGGAAGCCCCCCGGGGGGAGGACACCAATGAAAAAGTATGAGCCTCCCCCCGGGTCTTAGTTAGGACCCTTTTCCCTTTTTTTTTTAGGATTTTGATCCCGGTAGCTTCTTAGAAGAAGCCCCGAACACTTGTAAAAAGATATTTTGAATGCAATAGAGTTAGAAATTTTTCTAAGCCTTTGAATTGAATGCAATGTTACCAAGGTTCCCGGGCGAAGGTCTGGGAGGGGCTCCCCGGGGGACGCCCAAGCGGCTTTAATCTTGCTAAGCCTCATCTCCGGGGAGCGCAGCGGGGACGTCGTCTGGGAGCCGATCTGGTTGAGGTGGCGTCCGGAGTGGCACTTGGACAATTTTGACAATCATCGTGCCGAATTGTCCCCTCCGCGTCCGGGGTTCCGGATGGTCCCCTCACTTCGCATTCTTCAACCGGCGGGCTACGAGTACTGGCCCGAGGATATGCTCCGGGAAGCTCGGCGCCGCGTGCGCGCATTGTACCGGGACTTGGCCCGGGAGCTAGCGGAGGGCCTCCGGGAGTATTAGGCGTAGGAGCCTTAGGATGTAGAGAATCCCCCGGGTTAGAGCCCGGGTTGTACCGTTTCCGATGCCCACCAGAGGAGGAAGATGTCCTCCGGGTTTGACGATCAATAAAGCCGTATTTGCTTTCTTCTTTGTCGTCTTTTTATTTTTTCTTCTTGGATGGTCTGGACGACTCCTTTTGACAAGGTGAGCTAAGTTTGCTCGTGGACGGTGCAGTTGATACCCGGGGGTTCCTTATCCCCCCCCCCACGGCGGGCCGGAGGGTAGCTCTCCGCGCTGTGGGGGTAACAAGGCCCCCAGGGTGAAGGCGACCTGTAGCATAAGAATTTTTCTAAGTTAGAAAATTCTAAAACGAGGTTTCCAAGGGAAAGACCTTCTAGGAGGCAATCATCCGGTCGCCGTGAGAACGGGGAGCCGGGAATAAGGCCTCGTGTGGAGGAAACCCAAGAAAAACCCGATGAGATTTCTGGAGGCGACCTTCCTGGGAGATGAGCGTCCGGTCGCCGTGAGAACGGGGAGCCGGTAATAAAGTCTCCGGGGAAGAAATGTCCGAGAAATCCGTAACTTCTCCGGGAGACAATCATCCGGTCGCCGTGGGAACGGGGAGCCGGGAATAGGGTCTCCGGAAGGTAATCGCCCGTTCGCCGTGAGAACGGGGAGCTGGGGAGGCAATCATCCGGTCGCCGTGAGAACGGGGAGCCGGGAATAAGGCCAGAAATCCTGAGGAAGATTCCGGAAAAAATCCTTCCGGGAGACAATCGTCCGGTCGCCGTGAGAACGGGGAGCCGAGAATAACGTCTCCGGGGAAAAGATATCCAATTCTTTTCCAAGAAAGCCATTAGACGTCCCGCTGGGGAGAGCGTCTACTCCCGGAGGAGGAAGTGCCCGAAGACGGGTCTTGAGTGTTTGGGCAGGGGACTAGTCTCCCAAAGTGACTCGTTACCGCGGCCGCTGGGGACCGGGTTGCCGCTTACACCCTCAGTCCCCGAGGGCTGATCGTAAGCCACCCTACAGGAGGGACTTGCTGGGTCTGGGCCCACTTCCTCACGGGGAGGGCTTCCTCGCGGGGAGGGCATCCTCGCAGGGAGGGCGTCCTCGCGGGGAGGGTATCCTCCCGGGGAGGTCATCGCCGTTAGGGGCGGTAATGAGAAGAACCTGCAATGAGACAGTTGAAGAGCAAGACCTATGTATTGCTAATAAAATGAAGTACAGTGCCTCCCCCTGCGAAGCCGCGAAGGGGGAGGGAAAAGTAAATACAGTGTCCCTCCTCCCCCTCCGGCGTGATTGCTCCGGGGGAGGGGACAGGCCCGTAAGGCTAAACATAAAACTTACGAAGTAAACACAAGTTCCACGTGTGCTTCAGCTCCTGCTCTTGAAGGTTGGAGAGCTTATAAGCCCCCGAGCCCAGGACCGCGGAGATCCTGTAGGGGCCCTCCCACTTGGGGGAGAGCTTCCCCTGGGCTTGGAGGTCTGTGACGCGCTTGAGGACAAGGTCCCCAAGGCGGAAGGATCTTTCGCGCACGCGCTGGTTGTATGCGCGAGGCATCTCGTACTCGTAGATGGCGTGGCGGAGGAGCGCTCGGTCACGTTCCTCCTCCACGAGGTCGATCTCCAGGCGCTCGTAGATGTCGTGGCTCCTTCTAGGAGTTCGACCCGCAGCGACCGGAAGCCAATCTCCGGGGGGAGGACTGCCTCCGCCCCGTAGACCAGGGAGAAGGGAGTACATCCCGTCGCCCGGGACGGGGTCGTGCGCATGGAGCAGAGGATGCTAGGGAGCTCCTCTGCCCACGCACCCCGCTTAGAAGCGGTTTGCTCGAGTCTCCGGCGCAACCCCTGTAGGATTACGCCGTTGACCCTCTCGACAGCCCCATTGCTCCGGGGATGGGCCACTAAGGCGAAGTGGATGACGAGCCCCAGGCCTTCGCAGAATTCCCGGAAATAAGCCGAGTCGAATTGGGTCCCGTTGTCCACGGTGATTTCCCGGGGGACACCAAAACGACAAACGACGTTTTTCCAGAAAAAACGCTGAACGGCCTGGGACGTGATGCTAGCCAAGGGCTCCGCCTCAACCCACTTTGTAAAGTAGTCGACCGCGACCACCGCATACATGTATCCTCCGGGCGCTGGGGGGAAGGGCCCTAAGAGGTCCATCCCCCAGCGCACGAAGGGCCAAGTAATGGGGATAGTCTACAGCGCTACAGGGGGGAGGTTCGAGCCCTTGGCCATCTTCTGGCATGCCTCGCACGCGGAGACAAGGTCTCATGCGTCGCGCATGACCGTGGGCCAGTAGAAATCCTGCCGGAGAGCCTTAGGCGTGATGGCACGCGGGGTTAGGTGAGAACCATAGCTCCCCGCGTGGATGTCTTCGAGAAGTTGAAGTCCTTCCGGCCGGGGGACGCAGCGCAGGAGGGCGGAAGCCCCCCGCTTGTAGAGCCTCCCCTCCAGCAGGAGATATGCCCGGGCTTTAGCCCGGAGGCGTTTAGCCTCGGTCTCACTAGGAGGGTCCCCCTCCCCCTTGATGAAGGAGATGAGGGGGTCCAACCATGACGGAGTCCGGGTGATCTCGGCGACCTCCGGGACGTGAGGCTCGTCGCCGATGTCCGGGGAGGCCACCGAGGGCTTCGTGATGATTCCCAAGAAAGCCCCCTTGGGGAGCGATTCCCGGGCGCTTGCGGCCCGGGCCAAGGCGTCGGCCCGGTCATTGTCCCTTCGCGGGATATGCCGGGCTTCGAGGCCGTCGAAATGCCTCTCAATCTTTCGCACCTCCTACAAATAAAGACTTAAGTTTGCGTCATGGCACAGGTAAGACTTGTCCATTTGGCAAACTACGAGCTAAGAATGTCCCTTGACTAGGGGGCGTCGGATCCCCAGGGAGCGCGCAAGGCGCATCCCGAGGAGCAAAGCCTCGTACTCGGCGACGTTGTTGGTTGCGGGGAACTCGAGCCACGCGGTGTACTCGAGTTCCTTCCCCACGGGGCTCCGGAGGACTACCGCCGCGCCAGCCCCGGCGAGGCACAGCGACCCATGGAACATGAGAGTCCAATGATCACTGCGTCGGGGCGGCACAGGGAGGTCTTCGTCCCCTGACCGAGAGGCAGGAGCCCACTCTGCGACGAAGTCGGCGAGGACCTGCGACTTGATGGCAGAGCGGCCGGTAAGGGACAGGGAGAAGGGGGCGAGCTCGGCCCCCCACTTCCCAATCCGGCCGGTGTCTTCTTTGTTCCGCAGTACCTCCCCCAGGGGGAGGGACGATGGGATGGAGATGGGGTGTCCCAGGAAGTAATGGCGAAGCTTCTGGGACGCCATCAGGAGGGCGTAGCAGATCTTCTCCATCTCTGTGTACCGAGTTTTGGCCCCTTGGAGGGCCTCACTCACGTAGTACACGGGACGCTGCTGCCCCCCTTGCTCCTTCACCAAGACCGCGCTGATGGCGACGGGGGTCGCGGCAAGGTAGAGGAGCAAGGGCTCTTCCGGAGACGGGCTCACGAGCATTGGGGGTCTCGTGAGGTACTTCTTGAGGTCGTCGAAAGCCTCCTGGGCCTCGGGGCTCCAACGGAACCCGTCGAGCCGTAGGAGGATCTTGAAGAACTGGAGGCCTCGCTCCCCCGACCGGGAGACCAAGCGGCTTAGTGCGGCTAGGCGGCCCAAAAGCCGCTGGACATCCTTGACGAAGCGCGGCGGGGGCATGTCTAGGAATGCCCGGATCTTCTCGGGGTTTGCCTCAATGCCTCGCTAGGACACGAGGAAACCTAGGAGCTTCCCCCCGCGCACCCTGAAGGCACACTTCTCCGGGTTGAGCTTGAGCCCAAATGCGCGGAGGTTGTGGAAGGTCTCCGCCAGGTCGTCGATGTGGGAGGCTGCGCGGGGACTTTTGACGACCGCGTCGTCTACGTAGACTTCGACATTGCAGCCGACTTGATCTTTGAAGACCAGTGTCATGAGGCACTGGAAGGTCGCGCCCGTGTTCTTGAGCCCGAAGGGCATATGGACGTAGCAGAAGGTTCCGAGGGGAGTTATGAAACTCGTCTTTTCCTCGTCCCCTTCCGCCATCCGGACTTGATGGTAGCCCGAGTAGGCGTCTAGGAAGCTCATGAGCTCGTACCCCGCGGTGGAGTATACCTGCACAAATTCGTAAGGGTCTGCCTCACCGTTGTAGTGCTCGATGTGCGGGGGGCGGTAGGGCCGCGACCACCGGATGCTGTGAAGTCTTCGGCACAGGGGCTGGTCAGCTCCCTGCACTTCCCGGGGAGAGTCCCGGTCGCTGTCTTCTTTGACGGGGGACACGCCCTCGTTATCTGAATCTGGGAGCGGTCCGAGTGGTCCGCCGGAGTGGCGGTGGCGACGCTTCTCTTCTAGACTGCGGCTGAGTTCCCGGACGTCCGGGCTCTCCTCCAGAGAGGCTGGCTCTTCGGCGGGTCTCTTCCCCCGACCGGTGCGAGAGCGAGGCTCCCCGCGCCTGTGGCCGGGGGGAAGTTCTTCCCCGCGCTCGGGTGAATGCATTCGCTCGACCTCCCCCCAGGCGAAACGAACCTGTTCCGCTGAGGGAGGGAGCTTATGCACTGTAGCTGCCGGCCCGGAGGTTTCCGGGGCCGGCTGAGGGGAGCCCCCTGCGAAGACCCCCGGGACCGGAAAGGGGGAAGCCCCTGTAATATCCGGAACTAGGGAGGGGGCGCCCACGACGACGTTTGGAACCGAAGTGGAGGGAGCCCCACTGGCAGCGACTGGAACCGGCGAGGGGGGAGCCCCCGTGGCGACGTCCGGGACCAGGGAGCCGATGCGGGGGGAAGTCTGCTGAGGCACGGGAGCTGCTCTGTCGACCGCCCCCGGAGCGGTAAACGCAACGCGAGTGGCGGGACTGGATCCCGGCGTAGGGAAAACCCCCCCGGTGCCACAAAGGGCCCAGGCAGGAAGTAGTCCCCCGGCACCGGGACGGGCCCGGGTGCCGGGAAGGGTCTGGACGCATATCCCGCAGGGGAAGGGAACCCCCCGGCGGGATCATACGGGGCGGCCAGACCTCCGGAAGCCGGAGGGGCCGCCGGGTAACCCATAAACGGTGGCATAGTCCCCGGGTATGGGTGCGACGCGAGTGTCGGGGCCGGAGGCCACGCCAACACGCTGAGCAGCTCATCCATAGAGCGCTAGGCGCGGAGCTGGCCCTCCACGAGAGCCCCAAGCAGGGCGTCCCGGGGAGCCGGGGGAGCCGTCGGGGGGAGACTGGTCCCGGCCGAGCTCCCCGCGGTCACCGGGAGCGACCTGGAGGTAGAAGCCCCTAAGTTAAGAAGAAAGGCGGGAGGCGGTACCTGGGCCAGGCTGCCTCCAGGCGGAAGCGCCGGGACAGCAGTGTCCCGGACGGGCGGCGCCGGGTCTCCGAGACAGGCGTCACCGGGAAGGGTGCGAGCCCTTGTTATTGGGGGAGCCATGGCGTCTTGTCACGGGTCCCCATGGTGGGCGCCAACTGTCGTGGTATTACAAATACCCCTGCAGGTTTCGTGAACGATCCGAGCGAAGATTACGCGGCGCGGGCTGACCGGGTGACCCGTCCTCCCCCGCCGGACAAACACAAGAAAATGACACGAGCATTTATACAGGTTCGGTTCCCGGTGGGAGCCCTAGTCCTGTCGGTGCGCTCCCGACCAGAGTCGGCTAGGGAGGCTCTCTCCGGGGGAGAGGCTTCCGGAGCACACCTGTGAGTTTAGCTATTCCAATTAATATGAATCACTTCCTTACAACTGAGGGGTACAAGGGCTATTTATAGCCCCAAAAAGAAGCAAAAAGACCTATCTATCCCGGAAGCCACCGTCGGATGGAGCGGTAGCAACGTCCTTCTCCCGGTCAAACGCCTTGGATGCTTGACAGGTGGTCGCTGATTCCCGAGGTGCTCCTCGCGCGACCTGCACGTGATAAACAACTCGACACTTTACCTTTAGAAGGGCGATGAGGCCCGGGACATGCGCCGGAGGCCAGGTCCCGGTAGCCAAATGGCGGCGCCCGGGGAGGCACCGAAGGCCACGTCCCCGGGCAAATGGCGGCGCCCGGGCAGGCACCGGAGGCC
Organism: Pharus latifolius; assembly: GCA_019359835.1. NCBI lineage: Eukaryota > Viridiplantae > Streptophyta > Magnoliopsida > Poales > Poaceae > Pharus > Pharus latifolius. Next base: position 24,847,382 of record CM033325.1, on the reverse strand, counting down.
ACGTCCCCGGGCAAATGGCGGGGCCCGGGACCGGCGCTGGAGGCCTGGTCCCGGGGGCCCAAATGGCGGCACCCGGGGAGGCCCGGAGGCCATGTCCTCGGGCAAATGGTGGCGCCCGGGGAGGCACCGGAGACCATGTCCCCGGGGCCCAAATGGCGGCGCTCGGGGAGACACCGGATGTAACATCCCTATTTTTGGCTATCTTTTCTGCTTGCGAGTCAGCATATCTTCTTTGGAATCCCTGTTGTCTCAACCCTATCTTGATCTTAGGTATGCCACTACCTTAACCTAAAAAGTTGGCAGCTAAACTTCATCTCCCAGATCGTTTTTACATTTCAGTCCAAAAGTGCTTTAGTTTAGTCCTTTTAGAAAACCCAAAAAGGCTAAAAGTCCCAGATCATCTCCAAATCTAGATCTGGTCAAGTGATTACCTTTCTTTCATTTTTCTGAACATTTTTCCCTTCTGGAAGAATTCCAGAATCTCGACCGAAACCCTAGTTTCAGCCTCGACAAAAGTTTCAAACCCTAATTACCCTGTTTACCCTAATTACCCTGTTTTCGATTTATGCCAAAACCACTAGATCTTATCGGATTTCACCATTTTTCCTGTTGGATAAGTCTAAGACATTTAGTAGCACTCATCTGCAAAGTCAGAATTCAAATCAGCCCTTCAGTTCTTCAGAATTGCAAATAGGCCCAAATTCCCGAGCCAAAACCTTCACAGTTCAGTCCAAATCGTCACATTTCAGTCCAAAGTTTGCAACCAGGTCCCTGTGCCGTTTTCAACCAGCGCCTGCCATTTTGCCTCGCCGTTGAACTCGCCGCCGGCGAAGTTCCTCGCGCTGCCACCTTCATAGCCACGTAGCCTTCACCGCGCACAGCTGTATCGCCACCGTGGAAGCAGTTCACCGCGCTGTGCCGTGTTCTTCCCCGCGCGCGCGCGTGCCTGCTATTGTCAGGAGCTCCACGCCACATGGCTGCCATCCCAGAGATCATCATCTCGCCTTCCTGACGAAATCCCGATTTCGCGCGATGCTCCGCCTCTGGCAGAAGGAAGATCTCCCCGGCGATTGCTGCAGCTCCCGAGAGCTCAATCCCGCGGCAATATAAAGCCCCCCCCTTTGCCCAGCATCTCTTCACACCACCCGCATTTGTAAGCCTTAGCCTCCACCACTAGAGAGCAGCTGAGTTCTCCAGCGCCGCCGCGAAGATCTTCTTCCCCGGCGAGCAGTTCCCGAAGCTCACGGCGCCAGCTTCGCCCGAAGCTTCTTTCTCCAAACCAACGCCACCAGTAAGCTCCCTTCATCCCTCTCTTCGTACCATAGCATCTAATTGGCCCCCGGCGAACCCTAACGCCGGCAATCGTCGGAAAATCCCGAATGCCCTGTTTCCTCAATGCTGGCCGATTCAATCCGAATTAATCCTCGTGCCAATGATGAAAATTGTTCAGTACACCCCTTTGAGAAAGCCTACAAACTTAGATTTCAAAATTGAGCAGCGATCATAACCTTTCTGTAGTTTGCGCGCCACCAGTGAACTGGTCCTCGTCTCCAAGCTTCTCCGGCCATTCTCCGGCCGAATTAACCCTACAAATAGCCCCTCACCTCACCCTCTCACTCCCTGAGCAATGAATCGACTTCGAACTCTTTAAATCAAAAACGCCCAATCTAGGAGTCGTCTTCTCCAGCGCCGGTCACCGGAATTTCTCCCCGGCCGATGTAGCCCCGCACACTTTGTCCCTTAGATAGATCTCAGTACCCTGAGCAATATTGTCTACTAGCCCGACTCCTGAATCGACCTGGATCAAAAGTTATGATCATGCCAAGATTGCTGTTCAGTGGTTCAGTTCATGTCCAGACCACCGTGCTTGCTCACCGGATTTGGCCACCTTCCGACCACTTTCTGCCCTTGAGCCTGTTGAGAGTTTTGTAGCTGTTATCAATGCCTAAACCCCAGACAAAGTTGTGCATCAATTGGAGTCCTGAGTCAAAAGTTATCCAATGCCCTAGTTTCTGGCCATGTCTAGCACTATGTCAGTGCATGTCCACCAGTGGCATTAGGTGATTTAGACTTGTTACATTTGAGCAATTGAAATGCCACTTTGTCCACTAAGCCTTTTGAACCATGATCTACAATATTTCCTATTGCCACATCTCCAGGAAACAGACCGAGAACCAATTTAGGGCTATATCAAGCCATGACCCGAATGTCAGCCTTTCGACATTCAAGTCCTTTTGAGCCCATCTCTTCGATCAATGTCAAGTGGCCTTGTCCAAACCCTTACCCCTCCATGCATGATGTATTTACGTATTATTAACTAGTACTTGTATGCTTATATAGTGTGTATGTGTTGTTTGCATCCGCCGTGGAACCAGACGTTGAAGGAACCGAGGAGATCTTCGAGGATTCATCTGAGCAGCTAGACCCATCACTGCAAGACAAGTCTCAAACCCTTGATCATGTCTAGCCTAATATTTTGAAATGAAATACGTTAATTGTTTTCAAGTATATGCATGCCTTAAGTTCAAATAAGAACTATGTTTCAATGAAGTGATTAGATATGACCTAAAAGATTGTAAAGCCCCTTTTGACATTGAATATTCCTGCACCCTTGTCACCCTAGAATATCATGCTTAGGCTATACTATGCTCAAGATAATATGATAAATGTTGAATGGTCACATATGAGAAAAGTATATTCAAAACCCTTTTGTGAAAGAAAATGTGATTGGAATCGATAGTGAGAATGGTTTGAGTGGATGGTGCTGTGTGCGCGCTGGGAATGTGAAAGACTCCTCACTAGAGATTCATAAGGACTAGAACCTTGTGCTGTGCTTCTATGCAGCATGAAAAATGTACCAACCACTTGCATGTTTATGGGACGGGCGCAACTTAGTAGCTTTCTTTAGTATTAGCTTTTCCCTGCAATGGTTGTCGATCCAGTGTCTTGCGAGAGCTGGTGGGCCGCAGAAGGCCATGAGTGATGTGAGTTCAGAAAAATCATGAGAGGAAAAGGTGGAAAGAAGGAAGACGCCCTATGCCAGATTAAGTCGTGCGCGACTGTAATCAATAGAGGCTATGTGTCTTGCGAGAACATAGATCCAGGCTAGGAAGTAAGGCAGTGGGGAGGACCCACAACGGTACTTGAGACTTGACTGTCTATTTACTGGGCAGGGAATAGTTAATGCTAGGACTGTAAATTGTATTGTCATCTCGGCCTTGTCACATGCGTAAGAGTCGCATGGAGAGGTACCGACTTGAAAGCCGAATGATCGATGGATTAAGGTGGTACACCTTTGCAAAGTTTAAAAAGTATCAAATACTCTGAGCTCCCAGGTTATGGAGTCTGCGCGCTGTGGATTCTATTCACGTCGATGCAGCACAAGTAGCTTTTGGAAAGTTTTCACAAAATCAGAATAAAGTGGTGACTCATGAAAGACCGCCACACACAACATTTTCTGAGAATTTAGCTTAGGGTTTTAAAAGCACCGCTTTTGAAAATAAAGGTCTTTGCTCCAAAAACCAAGTGTGAAAATCTATCCTATATACATATACAAAGCCAAAGAGCTATTCTGTGAGAAATTTCCCCCTCATCTATATATGCTTGCATTCTTATTTGGGACTTGTTGAGCACCATGTGGACAATGTGCTCACCCTTGCTTTTACAAACGAATTTAGAAGAAGGATTCGTCGACCCTGAATCTTACGGTCTTGAACCCAATGTGGAACAAGAAGAAGAAACTGAAGACCAAGCTTGATAGAGGGTTATGCACCAAGGTGGAGTCAGATGTGGAGAAGGCCCGTACACCGCTGCTGCAGAAGAAGAAGACTGATGAAGTCCTTTTGCTTATTATTGTTGTTTCATTTTGTGCCGACCTTTGTGTCGAAAACTCCCTAATTTGTATCAACATTTAAATGCGTCATTTTGGCGCTAAGTTATTGTAATGTTGGTCCTTGTGATCAGCACTTGTTTTTAATTACTCGCATTTTTATAATGCATCTTGTTGTTGTGAGCTGCAATGTACCTTTTCTGAGTGCAACCCACCTAGGCGGTTGCCCCCAGATTCCACAAATGGGGATCCGACACCGGAGGCCAGGTCCCGGGGGCCAAAATGGCTGTGCCCGGGGAGGCACCGAAGGCCACGTCACCGGGCAAATGGCTGCGCCAGGGACCGGGGCCGGAGGCCAGGTCCCGGGGGCCCAAATGACGGCGCCCGGGGAGGCCCCGGAGGCCATGTCCTCGGGCAAATGGCGGCGCCCGGGACCGGCGCCGGAAGCCAGGTCCCGGGAGCCAAAAGGCGGCGCCCGGGGAGGCACCGGCGGCCATGTCCCCGGGCAAATGGCGGCACCCAGGGAGGCACCGGAGGCTAGGTCCCGGGGGCCGAAATGGCCGCGCCCGGGGAGGCACCGGAGGCCACGTCCCCGGGCAAATGGCGGCGCCCAGGACCGGCGCTGGAGGCCAGGTCCCGGGGGCCCAGATGGCGGCGCCCATGGAGGCCTCGGAGGCCATGTTCCCGGGCAAATGGCGGCGCCCGGGACTGGCGCCGAAGGCCAGGTCCCTGGAGCCAAAAGGCGGCGCCCGGGGAGGTACCGGAGGCCATGTCCCTGGGCAAATGGCGGCGTCCGGGACCGGCGCCGGAGGCCACGTCCCCGGGTGCATGCGACGCAACTTACCTGGACTTAGTCCCGTGGAGATTTCCCCCAACAATATTCCTGATATAATTTGGTCTGAATTAGATTAAGATTTGATCAAATCGGCCTTCTGAATTTCAGAGTACTTAGGGTAATTAGGATATTAGATAATTTTGTCTTCGAAAATAGAAAGGAGTTGATAATTCTATAAGTTAGAGATCGAATTTGATCTGGCTTCTGTTGTAACATCCCAATTTTTGGCTATCTTTTCTGCTCACGAGTCAGCATATCTTCTTTGGAATCCCTGATGTCTCAACCCCATTTTGATCTTAGGTGTGCCACTACCTTAACCTAAAAAGTTGGCAGCTAAAATTCATCTCCCAGATCATTTTCACCTTTCAGTCCAAAAGTATTTCAGTTTAGTCCTTTTCAGAATTTTCAAAAAGCCCAAAAAGGCTAAAAGTCTCAGATCATCTCCAAATTCAAATCTGATCAAATGGTTGTCCCCCTTTTACTGTTCTGAATATTTTTCCCTTCGGGAAGAACTTAAAAATCTCAACCGAAACCCTAGTTTCAGCCCCAACAAAAAAGTCAAACTCTAATTACCCTATTTTATCCTGTTTTCGATTTTTGTCGAAACCCTCAGATCTTATCAGATTGTGCCATTTTCCCTGCTGGATGAGTCCAAGTGTTTTGGTAATACTCATCTACAAAATCAGATTGCAAATCAGCCCTTCAGAATCCCAAATTTGCAATCAGGTCCTAAATTCCGAGAAGAACATTCGCAATTCAGTCCAAACCCTCACAAATCAGCCCTTTGCCTCGCAAACAAGTCCCTGGCTTCTTTTCTTCGACCACGACCAGAGCCCGCGTGCACGACTACGACCTGAGGACGTTCGACCGCGGTTGCTGCCACTGTACGCCGTGAACCACCGTTGCCTTCACCACCGGCCAGATTCACCGGCGCCAACGGCCGAATGCTATGTGTACCGCCCGTGCTCACGTCACGCCAAGAAGCTCCACTGTGGCGATGACCGGAGACTGCAGCTTCACCGTTCGCGCGCGCGTGCCTGCCATTGTCAGAGCTTTACTGCCACATGGCTGCCATGCCGAGACTCGCCATCCCGTCGTTCTGCCGAATCCAGATTTTGCGCGATACCTTCGTCTCTGGCAGAGCTCCCGCCATGTCCCAATGCGCCTCATTGACTGCTCCGGCGCCAGAGAGCATCCCCGACGATTTGCTGCCGCTCCCAAGGACTCAACCCCACGGCTATATAAAGCCCCCTCTCGCCAGTGCTTCACTCCACACCCACACTTCACCAGCAACCCGAGACTTAGCTCTAGAGCTTGCCGTTGCAGTGCCTTCGTCTTCTTCCCCCACGAGCCGCTTCTGGAGCTCACCGTGCCAGCCTCAACCGCAACACCTCTCTCCAATCCAAAGCTACCGCTGAGTTTCTCTCACCACCCTGTCCATTTCATAGCTTTCCATTGAACCCCGGCGAGACCTAGCGCCGGCGATCGCCGAAATCGTCTTCTGCCTTGTTCCCCTAATGCCGAGTGATTCAAGTCAAATTGAACCTCGTGCCAGTAGAGAAAGTCGATCAGTAAGCTAAGAGAAGTAAGCCTGCAAGATTAGAATCCCCGATTTTGCCCCGAGCGTCGAATCCCCAAATTCGAGCTTCGGCAGTTCGCCGGAGAACGCCGCTGTGCTTCTCCAGCCATTCCCTGGCAAAATTGAGCACACCAGTAGCTTCATGTTGAACCCTAGATGCTTCCCAAGCGAGGAATTGAGTTCAAACACCCTAGAACAAAAATGCCCAAATCGGTGCCTTCGTCCTCGGCCCCGATCACCGGAGTTTGTTTTCCGGCCGAACCAGCTGATACAACCTTGTCATCTAGCTAGGCCTCAACCCCCTGAGTATTTTACTCCACTGGCTCGAACCCTGAATCGGCCTAGATCAAAAGTTATGATCATTCCAAGTTTTGTCCAGAACCATGCCTGTGCCGTGTCGCCACCGTGGTTCATCGACGCCGTTCATCGCCGTCCGGCCACTTTCTGCCCTTGAGCCTATTGAGTGATTTGTTCCTGTCATCAAGGCCTAACCCCCAGACAAAGTTGTGCATCAATTGGTACCCTAGGTCAAAAGTTATGCCAAGCCCTAGTTTCTGGCCATGTCCAGCACTATGTCAGTGCATGTCCACCAGTGGCATTTAGTGATTTGGACCTGTTACATTTGAGCTATTGAAATGCCACTTTGTCCACCAAGCCTTTTGAGCCATGTTCTACAATATTCCCTACTGTCATATCTCCAGAAAACAGACCTAGATCCAATTTAGGGCTATGTCAAGCCATGAGTCGAATGTCAGCCCTTCGACATTCAAGTCCTTTTGAGCCTATCTCTTCAATCAACACCAAGTGACCTTGTCCAAATCCTTTCCCCTGCTTGCATGATATATTTACGTATTATTTTCTAGTACTTGTGTGCTTATATAGTGTGTATGTGTTGTTTGTGTCCGCCGTGGAACCAGAAGTTGAAGGAACAAAAGAGAACTTTGAGGATTCATCTGAACAGCTAGACCCATCACTGTAAGGCAAGTCTCAAACCCTTGATCATGTCTAGCCTAATATTTTGAAAACAAGTATGTTAACTGTTTTCAAGTATATGCATGCCTTATATTCAAATAAAGTGATTAGATATGACCTAAATAACTGTAAAGCCCCTTTTGACATTGAATATCCATGCACCCTTGTCACCCTAGAATATTATGCTTAGGTTATGCTATGCTCAAGATTATATGTTAAATGTTGAATGGTCACATCTGAGAAAAGCATGATTCAAAACCCTTTTTGTGAAAGAAAATGTGATTGGAATCGATAGTGAGGATGGTTTGATTGGATGGTGCTGTGTGCACACTGGGAATGTGCAAGACTCCTCACTAGAGATTCATAAGGACTAGAACCTTGTGTTGTGCTTCTATGCGGCATGAAAAACGTACCGACCACTTGCCCGGTTACGGGACGGGCGCAACTTAGTAGCTTTCTTTAGTATTAGCTTTTCCCTGCAATGGTTGTCGATCCGGTTTCTTGCAAGAATTGGTGGGCCACTGAGGGCCATGAGTGATGTGAGTTCAGAAAAATCATGAGAGGAAAAGGTGGAAAGAAGGAAGACGCCCTATGCCAGATTAAGTCGTGCGCGGCTGTAATCAAGAGAGGCTATGTGTCTTGCGAGAACATAGACCCAGGCTAGGAAGTAAGGCAGTGGGGAGGACCCACAACGGTACTTGAGACTTAATTGTCTATTTACCGGGCAGAGAATTGTTAATGCTAGGACTGTAAACTGTTGTGTCATCTTGGCCTTGTCACATGCGTAAAAGTCGCATGGAGAGGTACCGACTTGAAAGCCGAATGATCGGTGGATTAAGGTGGTACACCTTTGCAAAGTTTTAAAAAGTATTGGATACTCTGAGCTCCCAGGTCATGGAGTCTGCGCGCTGTGGAATCTATCCACGTCGATGCAACACAAGTAGCTTTTGGGAAGTTTTTCGCAAAACCTGAATAAAGTGGTGACTCATGAAAAACCACCACACACAACATTTTCTGAAAATCTAGCTTAGGGTTTTAAAAGCCTCGCTTTTGAAAATAAAGACCTTTTCTTCAAAACTGTGAGTGAAAATCTATTCTATATACATATATAAAGCCAAAGAGCTATTCTTTGAGAAATTCCCCCTCATCTATATATACTTGCATTCTTATTTGGGACTTGTTGAGCACCATGTGCAAAATGTGCTCACCCTTGCTTTTACAAACAAATTTAGAAGAAGGATTCATCGACCCTGAATCTTACGGTCTTGAACCCAATGTGGAACAATAAGAAGAAACTGAAGACCCAGCTTGTTAGAGGGTTACGTACCAAAGTGGAGTCCTATGTAGAGAAGGCCCGTACAACACCGCTGCTGCTGAAGAAGAAGATTGATGAAGCCCTTTTGCATATTATTACTGTTTCATTTTGTGCCGACCCTTGTGTCGAAAACTCCTTAATTTTGTATCAACATTTAAGTGCGTCATTTTGGCTCTAAGTTATTGTAATGCTGGTCCCTGTGATCAGCACTTGTTTTTAATTACTCGCATTTTTATATAATGCATCTTGTTGTTTTGAGCTGCAATGTACCATTTCTGAGTGCAACCCACCTGGGCGGTTGCCACCGGAATCCTCAAATGAGGGTCCCACAGCTTTCATACTCAGGATAGATAGTAGATTATATCTGGATAATCTAAACTTGATCTGAGCTTAAGGCATTGATTTTGAGATTTTTGGGGCTGAGGATAGATTATAGTTGAACTGATCTTGCTACTTCTAAAGTGATATATGCATGCCTGATTTTCATGAAAAAGGAAATTTTCACCCCCAAAACCAGGGTGTTACATGGGTGATGTAGCCTGGGGAGTGCCCAAGCGGCCTCTACCCTGCTGAGCCTCACCACCGGGGGACGCGCTAGTTACCCAGCTCCCAGGCTTCGTTTCGGGGGCGCGTCAGAGGGTGCTCTCCGGGAGCCGGTCTAGCTGTGGTGGCTCCCGGAGTGGCACTTGAACAATTTTGACAATTGTCACGCCGAGCTGTCCCCTCAGAAACTGGGCTCCCGGATGGTCCCACCACTTTAGATACGCCCCCTGTTGGCTTCGAATATTGGCCGGAGGACCTTCTCTGGAGCGCCTTCCGGAGAGTTCGGAGCTTAGACAAGCATCTTTCCTAGGAGCTCAAGAAAGGCCTCCGAGAGTATTAGACGTAGTTTCTCACCGGAGGGGGTTGTCCTTCGGGGTAGTTTCCTGTGGGAGCCTAACTCTCCAGGTTGAATCTTGTATGTGCCCAAGCATTGTTGTCCGGGGACACCTTAGCCCACCGAGGGGGTTGTCCCCCGGTTCATCATTCAATCAATAAATCTCTCGATGTTAGCTTGAAAATTGTTTCGCAAATTATCCGAGAATTGTCTATCCCCCCATCCGAGTCCAGGTTATGCCCTTCCCCCCCATAGCGGGTGCAGTTTAGTGCCACGCGCTATAGGTAAGGAACGAGAGGCCCGAACGTCGATAAATACCGGGGTCACAGCCCCCGGTCGAAGAGGGATAAGGGTGAACTTCTCCCCTTTGTGAAAACAAGGGCCGGTCGAAGATTCCGGGACATGATCGTGGATTTTCCTGGTCGAAAAATTCCAAGGCCGTCGAAAATTCCCCGGGTCACCGTGAGAATAGGAGCCGGTCAAGAAATTTGAGATGGCCATGGATTTTTCTGGTTGAAAAAATTCCAAGGTCAGGTCGAATATTCCCCCAGTAGCCGTGGAAACGGAGAGCCAGTCGAGAATTTCCCAGTCGAAGAATTCCGAGACCCGGTAAAAACTTCCCCCGGTCGCCGTAAGAACGAGGAGCCGGTCAAGAATTTCCCGGTCGAAGAATTTCGAGACTCGGTAAAAAATTCCACCGGTCACCGTGAGAACGGGGAGCCGGCCGAGAATTTCCCATCGAAAAATTCTGAGACAACTGAGAATTCCATGACGCACCGAGGGGGAAGCTCGCTCCCAGAGGAGGATGAGCCTGATGACAAGCTTGAGTGTTTGAGGGCGGACTTGTATCTCAAATTGACTCGTTACTACAGTTCATGGGAATTAGGTTACCGCTTACCCTCTCAATCCACAAGGGGTTACTGTAAGCCACCCTACGGGAGCAGGGCCCCCATCGTTGGGACTTTTAGGTTGCGATAGCCTACGTCGTCACTGGGAGGGCATCCTCACGGAGAGGGCATCGCCTTGGTGGCGGTAAGTCAAGAATCTGCAAAAATTCCAGAGTTGAACAAAAACCATTTGAATTAATGGAGATGACATAAAACACCTCTCCCTTTGGAACCACGAAGGGGAAGGGAACAGTAAATAGAACGTCTCCCCCTACGAAGTCGCGATGGGGGAGGGAGTGAGCCCGGAGGCTAGATGTAGAACTTCTGGAGCAAGTCTACGTTCCAAGTATGCTTCAGCTCCTGCTCTTCAAGGTTGGAGAGCTTATAAGCCTCCGAGCCTAGGATCGTAGAGATACTGTACGGGCCTTCCCACTTAGGGGAAAGTTTACCTTGGGCTTGGGGGGTCAGTCACACGCTTGAGGACAAGATCCCCAAGGCAGAAAGCTCTCGTGCTCGTAGATGGCGTGGTGAAGGAGCACTTGGTCGAGCTCCTCCTCGATGAGGTCGACTTCAAGCCATTGATTTGCTACATTGGTTTGGTATGTTGCGGCCGTAGCTCCGTCTAAGAGCTCGACCCACAGTGACTGAAAATTGATCTCCGAAGGGAGGACTGCTTCAGCCCCATACATGAGCGAAAAGGGAGTGCACCCGTTGCTCAGCTTGAGGTCGTGCGCATAGAGCAGAGGTTGCTCGGGAGCTCCTTCGCCCATGCACCCAGCCTGATGGTGGTCTGCTCGAGTCGCCGCGTAATCCCTGTAGTATCACACCGTTGACCCTTTCAACGGTTCCGTTGCTCTAGGGATGGGCGAAATGGAGGGTAGCCCGCAAGCCCTCGCAGAACTCCTATAAGTATGCTGAGTCGAATTGGGTCCTGTTGTCGACGGTGATTTCTTGGGGGACCCCAAAACGACATATGATATTCTTCCAGAAAAATCGTTGTGCTGCTCGGGAGGTGATGCTGGCCAAGGGCTCAGCCTCCACCCACTTGGAGAAATAATCCACTGCCAGCACTGCATACTTGTAGCCCCCTGGTGCTGGGGGGAATGGACTGAGGAGGCCCATCCGCCACAGCACGAAGGGCCAAGTGATGGGGATGGTCTGTAGCGTCATGGAGGACAGTTTGGAGCCCTTCGCCATTTTCTGGCAGGCCTCGCATGCGGAGACAAGGTCTCGCGCATCACGGGCCATAGTAGGCTAATAAAAGCCTTGGTAGAGAACCTTCACCGGGATTGAGTACGGGGCAGGTGAGACCCACAGCTCCCCGAGTGGATGTCCTCGAGGAGCCAGAGTCCTTCTGCCCGTGGGAGGCAGCGCAGCAGGGCCAAGGTGCCCCGCTTGTAGAGCTTTCCTTTTAGTAGGAGGTACGCCCGTGCCTTGGCACGGAGGCGCTTCGCCTCAACGTCACCAGGAGGCTCCCCCTCCCCCCTTATGAGGGAGACGAGGGGGTCCATCCAGGACGCGGCTCGGGCAATCTCAGAGACCTCCGGGACACGGGACTCGGGGTCCACGCCTAGAGGGGTCACCGAGGACTACGCGACGATCTCTAGGAAGGCGCCCTCGGGGAGTGGTTCCCGGGCGCTGTCCACCAGAGCCAAGGCATTGGCACGGTCATTGTCTAATGTGAACGGTGTCCCGATCTTCCGATAGGTAGAGGTAAATCGATTGATGGAGAACTCAAAGTTGACGATCTCGCTTCCAATCAGAACTAATTCGAACCCCTGCAATCGCTACACCACGGCTCCGTTGGTTATCAACCATGCCAAGAAACGATTGACCTCGCCAATAAGGCTTATCCCTGCATGCGAATCAAGAACACAGGCAAGAACATGGTAGACGCAATCTAAATATTGCCAATTACCAATGAAGAGTACGAGTTGGGGTTCCACAAACCGATGAACGGCGAAAACTGTCTAAGCAATATAATCTAAGCAAAACCCACCCAAAAGGCTAGGGGGTGGCGGCCATATGTAGCAGAAGTATGGTGGCCAAAGGTAGGCCACTGGCCAGAGAACCCACCCCCACGTAACCCTAGGTATACACGGGCCTTGGGCCCAAAGTAGAGGTGGCACAGCAGCCAGCTCAATCTGTCCATGAATTGTTTTGTTGATTGCGGGACATCCAGATAGAATTTGGCAGTGGGGCCAGATCCATCGTGGGCTTCTCCGTAAAGTGCTCATTCACCCCCAAACGGACTCCGTACGTGGCCTGGACGTCCGTTTGAAGTTGGCATGCTCCTGGATGGCCGAATCAGGCTCGCGGATGACTTGGGCTTCATCTTGGGTTTGTCTTGGAGTGTGGACAACTTCCTAGATTTAGAGCACTATAGAGAACATTAATGGCTTGAGCATTAGCTAAGGCATTATCTCTATCTAGGTTAGTCATGTCATCATCATCAAGAATTGCAAAGCCCTCATCCACCACTTTCCAAATCTTTCTACCCATGGCTTTAAGATAAACCATCATTCTAGTTTTCCAATAAGTATAGTTTGATCCATCAAAGAGTGGTGGTTTGCCAGTATTAATCTGACCCTCACTAGCCATCTTTATCCTACTCCAGGATGGTTAAATCCTCTAAATATGGAGTCCTCGCTCTGATACCAATTGAAATTGATCTAGGATATCGACTAGAGGGGGGTGAATAGGCGATTTTAACAAATTAGCAATTAGTCAAGCAATTAATAGTAAATAAGAGCAAATAACTAAAACAAGATGAACAAAGAACAATTTAACACAAGGATATATCCCGTGGTCTTGGTGATTTGTCGATCACCCCTAATCCACGTTGAGGCAAACTCAAACTCTAACCGCTCCTCTATCTAGTCAACCTTCTCTCGAGAAGTGACCTAGATCTCGAGCCGGATTAGTGTGATGAGTTATCCAAACCTCGATTTCACTAATGATGCACTTTACCGCTCTGGCAAGGCGTGCTCGACCCTTCACAAGATGTTTTGAGGCTTCTTCACAATCTTCCTTGAAGAGCTCTCCAAAACCTTCTTCCTAGCCGTCTAGGAGCCGGCAAACTCCAAGAGTAACAAGCCGGTGATGATCACTTATACTTCTTCTAGTGCCACACGATTGATTTAGTGATCTAAATGCAATGCACTACAAGATCTCAAATGCACACTCTCACAAATTCAAGAATTAGAACCCTAGAGTGTATGAAACTTGCTTAAGCTCTCAAGGATGATGAGAATGTTCACAAATATGCCAAAAGTTATGAATAGGGCCGTGCATGGGAGTATATATACCCCCCACAATAAATATAGCCGTTACAGGCCGTTGGGAGAAAAAGATCACTTGGCGGTCAGACCGCAGGTATAAGCCCGGTCAGACCGCCGCAATTGCAACGGCATTAAACAAGTGCAATAAATGCTCACCTGCCCTTGTCAGGCACACTTACGGTCAGACCGGAGCCAAAAGTGGTCAGACCGTGAAACTGTCTAGAGACGACATAGTTTCTGGACACTTTATACGGTCAGGCCGATAAATACGGACAGACCGGCCAAACGGTCAAACTGTAGTACAAAAACACAGTCAGACCGATTTGTTGGTCAGACCGGTCTAACAAACGGTCAAACCGCAATAACACAATAATTCAGAAAGATAGGTCATGAAGTACCAGGAGACTGACCTAGGTTTTTACCTACAGACGGACCGACCTTTTTAAAGAATAAACCACACTTTGACCAAACGTCGGTCAGTCCGAAACCCACTTCGGTCAGTCCGTCTATTTGGTCAGACCGGACAATCAATCGATCAGACCGACTGAGACAGAGTTTGGCAGAAATGAGTTGAAACAAGCATTTTCAAAGTATATGACCTTCTAGTATGCAATGCAAGTTGATTTTATGATTTGTGGCACATAGATGAAGTATTTCGTGATGCACCACATGCTCCTCTTAATAGTACGACGACTATCCTAAAATCCGGTCAAAATTCTTCTCTAATCACCTTAGACCGGTAAAAGAGGAAAAGACCCTATTTCGTACCTTTGCCTCTTTCCTCATTGTCTTTTCTTCATCATGTAGCTCTTTCTTTGTCTTTCATTATCCTGTCTTTTGAGTTTGATCTTGACACAACTTAATAGGTAACGTTAGTTCAGCATTTGTAATTATCATTAATTACCAAAACACTCTTTAGGGGCCTAGAAGCTACACCTGTAAGCAACCTCAATGCTCCATATACCTTACCTTCACCAGTTGGTCAATGATTCACCACCGCCTCCCCCCAGCTGGTCGCATATACGTTACACGAGATTAGATAAAGTCGCAGCTTAAGCAACCATTTTACTGGAAATATTTTTTTTTTGTATGCATAAGTTAAGTAAATCTTCCCTTCCCCAGCTGGTCCACGATTCACCACCGCCTCCCCCCAGTGGGTCGATTATACTTACTTTTACACATTTTTTTATTTTTAAAGAGAAGGGAAATTAGCAATCGAGGCATAAAGAGTAACACAAGAGAGTTAATTCCAAAAAATGGTTCTATTAGAAATATTCAATTTGGAAGAAGTCGAGTACAATTTAATGGATAAGTTCAAACTTTAATGGTTACTTTAAGATAAAACTAATCATAGGCAATGAAAATCTTTAAAAAATCTAAGTTCAATGGATCATATGCAAAGATGTGATAGAATAATCATCTAATGGCTTAAAGATCATCTTCAAAACTAGGCATTCCAAGTGATAAATCTTTTTGTATTTTTCAGTTTATGATGGAATGTGGTGGAATGATGATTTGTTGAAGACTAAAGAATTGGTGAAGTGAACATCCTCCAAGCTAAATCAGACATTGTCCTCAATGTATGGACATAGATACAGATTACTGTTTGCGGTTGTGGTTCAGGTTGATGGATGTTGTGGATGATGATGTAGTGGAAGAAGATGTTGTGGTCCACGTAGCTCCAATGGTGCAATCCAAGGCGTCGCAAGTGAAAACCTAAACAAAATGAAATAAATAAATAAATAAAAACTTGCGCACCGTGTGGATCAACCATCGGAGTTTGGGTAACCGGGTTGCCTCCCGGCTAGCGTTAGTTTAATGTCCCACTCGACGGAACGTCCTCAATCGTTCAAAAATATATAGAATCAAAAGAATTGACCGAGTTTAGTGTACTTACCTGGTCTCCCGCATTGTATAGCTTGATACGGTGCATGTTTACCTTGAAAGTGGTGCCATTTTGTGCTTGAAGTTCGACGGCACCGTATGGAAAGACCTTTTCTATCGCGTATGGCCCAGTCCATCGCGATTTCAATTTCCCTGGGAACAACTTCAACCGAGAATTGAACATTCACTACAACACGGTAGGCCAGCACAAGCTGTAAAACTGCTGGGACTTTTTTCCCAGCAGTTCTGCAGATGAAAATATATTTGATTTTTCACCGATGTGTCAGCTGGGAAAAATTATTTTTTTTAGCAGATCTGCTGCTAGGAACAAATAATATATAGCAAGCTGTAGATCAGTTTGGAAAAAGGTATATAGAATCTGTGGAACAGCTGGCAATATTTTTTACGCTGGGAAAATTTTTTTTTACCAGCAGTCGTATAGGTGAAAATACAATTTTGATTTTTCACCAATGTGTCAGTTGGGAAAGTTATGATTTTTAGCAGATCTACTGCTAGGAATAAATAATTTTTTTTTGGCAAAACTGAAAATTTTCAGCAGAAAAATAACAGGTATATTATTTTGTGAGGGAAAATTTTCAGAGAAAAAAGTAACAGAAAATATTTGGGGAGATTTTTTGTTCAACCAAATATAAAACCCTCCTCGCGCTGACTTCGCTTCTCCCTCACAGCCGGCGCGCCGAGACCCCCACCAAAATCTCCTCCTAACCTCACTGCGGCTCTCCCCGATAGCCGGCCGACACCCCCACCTCTCCACCACGATCCCCCGCCAATTCCGCACCCCACCTTTGCTCGATCTCCCACCGATCCCCAATCAATTCCCCACCGCACCTCCACCTCAAAGCCCTAGCGGCAGTGGCCTGCGGCGGAGAGAGGAGGCGGAGCGGCAGCGACCTGCGGCGAAGGGAGGAGGCGGAGCGACAGCGGCAACGGCCTACGGCGGAGGGAGGAGGTGGTGCAGTAGATCTACAAGCCCGGCGCGGCGCGACAGATTGTCTGGCTTGGTGAGGGGTCGAGGCCGACGAAGACATGAATCCTTTTGTGAAGAAACCAACGACACGAGGTAAAATTCTAGTCGATTTTGAGCTCAATTGGTGATCAAATTCGATTCGATTCATTTCATTTGCTTCAGGGTGAATTCTAGGGTTCTAGTGCTCCTATCTCACGTGATTAAGCTCTTTTGACGCGCAATTTTGGTTCTGGTGGTTGTAGAGGTGATCCAGAGCAGCAAGCGCGAGCTGATGAATGCTACAAGAGGTGATCTGATCAATCCTTGCACAGTTAGAATAGAGCCCTCCAAGTTCGACATATCGGTTCTGTGTTTGCATAGTGTTAATTGTGAACAAAAGTTGGTTAATTCCATTCATTTGGTTGTGATCAACAGTGCAGGATGCTCATCACCTTCAGTTTAGGCTATCTAATGGCTTTTATGATGTCATTACCTTTCTATTTGGAACTGTTTCTGATTGTAGAGTTTTTCAATATATTCACGTAATCATGTACCACTAGAAATACCATGTGTTAAGTTTGTAACAAGAAGTAATGGTTCATGGCTAGCTGAGGTATTGCACTTGGGGTTACAACCCATGTACTTGGCAACAACATGTAGATAAATTGGTTTATTTCACCTATTCCAATTGATGTAATAGGTTCAAGTAAGTGGGTTCTAGAATTTACTAATGCCTTAAGTAATGTCGTGTTGTAGGTATTGAGAGGGACATTGGAGCACTACAGCTAGAGGTGCGAATAACTAATTCATATCTTGAGTTGGCTGATTACTCTACAAAGCTGTCATTTGGCACATCTACAAAGTTTGGACATCCCTTTGCATGTTTATAATCAACTGGCCATTTGTTTAGAAATGATAAGAATGCTTAGCCAGCTCCATGTAGCTTCCCCCCTTTCTTCTTCCTTGTATCTACAATTCCACATCCCTCTCTCTCTCTCTCTCTCTCTCTCTCTCTCTCTCTCTCTCGCACACACACGTGTGCATGCACACACAATTGTAGATCGTCATGTCGGTATATAGTCTAGACATAGTGATTCCAATACCAGGTAATCACTCTGAGCTGACCTAAGGAAAAAATGAGCTAAAATTAGTATCGATATTTTGAAGGACAGTCTTTTCAGCTAGGTAATTTGGGTTACCTCTGCAAGTCCCATAACCTTCTTGCTCATGAGGGAGATCAAACCTGTAACATTCCATATAACAACCACATGCAGCTTTCTTGTTTTGTCTGTTCCACTATTCAATTTCTTATATGCAGTTGATAGGCCAAAAACACAGGCTTACAATCCTTTTTAATTAATAGGAAAAGAAGCTTGTTTCTGAGATCAAAAGGACTGCAAGAACTAGCAATGAGGTTTCTATTCTTAAATTTCAGTTTCAATGTAGTAATTTGGGTCTAACCGTGCAATATGGTTCCAATTTCCATCTCTATTGCAGGCAGCAACTAAAATTCTCGCTCGCTAGCTGATCAGATTAAGACAACAAATTTCTAATTTACAAGGTAACCGAGCGCAGATTCCACTATTCAATTTCTTATATGCAGTTGACAGGCCAGCAACACAGGCTTACAATCCTTTTTAATTAACAGGAAAAGAAACTAGTTTCTGAGATCAAAAGGACTGCAAGAACTTGCAATGTGGTTTCTATTCTAAAATTTCAGTTTCAATGTAGTAATTTGGGTCTAACCATGCAATATGGTTCCAATTTCCATCTCTGTTGCAGGCAGCAACTAAAATTCTCACCAGCCAGCTGATCAGATTAAGACATTACAAGGTAGCTGAGCTCAGATTCGGGGCATTGCAACACATACACATGTAATATATAGTTTGTTTTTTCCCTTTTCCTTTGTTTCACCCATCTAGTGGATTAGTTTTCTGATATTGGTGTAAACTCTGTCCTTAGGCAATGTATGCCAATACTTTAGTGGCTGTTGGCATGAAAAGTGCAAGTCAAGCAATGGGAGCTTTAAACAAGGTATGTCCCACCTAACTTTGCACATGAGAATATGAGATGTTGCATGTGTTTAAATTTGGAAGATCGACTATATAACTTTAGGTTCATAGTTTTTTAAGAGGATTGCTACAAAAAGGTATCTATCTTGTAGCAATTACTGGCATTGGGGGCTGGGGGTCGGGGAGGCGGTGTGGATGGAAGGGGGAGATTTGACTGGAGGCAATAGCAGCATGACAGGTGGGAGGATTGTCTTTTTTGTGTGTGTGCATGTGTGTTGTGGAGGGAGGTGATTATGTGTGTGGGTGACCATTGGCCTAGAGGGGATTAAGGTGAGTGATGGCCTGGTGGTGGTGGGCATGGAGGGAAGGAGCAATAGTAGGAAAAGAGAATGGAGATCTTTTTACTGGTCGATAGACTTACAAAGAGTTCATCAACCTAAAGAGGTTATAAATTCCTTTACAACCTTATCTTGTCCAATCAACAGCAGGATACCTTTGTCTAGTAACTCCTAGCACTTTGTTTTGTGTGTTTGAACTGAGCTATCCAACATCATTTTTCAATATGTATGTCTATCACTTACTGAATGTTTTTTTAAAATTTTTTTTTACTTGTAGCAAATGGCACCCACCAATCAGATGAAGGTGATCCAACAATTCCAAAAGCAGTCAGCACAAATGGATATGACGGTATGACCAAGTTTCCATCATTTTCTTAACAGTACATTGGTTGCAATATTAGTCTTATATGCTTTTTCTTGCGGTTTTAGTACACTGTTTACCAAAGTTGCTTTGATAATTATGTTGGATATCTACTCTATTCTATCTGTGTGTGTGTGTGTGTGTACATGTGTATCTGACTGCATTTCTCTATTTGTGCTGACAATCTTTATTCCTTGTGCAGAACGAGATGATGTCTGAATCCATTGATAATATCCGCTGTCGATCCCCCACTACACCCCCACCTCGATCTGGTCTCCCACCGCATGTGAGGTGTCTCGTGGTGTAGACCTCGAAACCCTAGTGGCAAGGTGTGCAGTGAAGGGCAGAGGTGGAGCGACAGCGGTGAAGCAGGTGCACAGCAGAGGGGCGAGGCACGAGACCGGTGTAGCACGGCAGATCGGCAGGCCCAGCACAGGAGTGAAGCAAAGGGGTGAGGCTGGCGACCCTACGCAGCAGAGGGGCGAGTGCCGGTGCCCGGCGTGATAGAGCTCCGGTAGCCACGCGTGCACACCTTCATCGCCGCCAGTGAGATCCACATGCAGCACAAGCTGCGAAAGACGCTCGAGCAAGTGGTGGCCATCGCGAGGGAGATGCTTGCCTACGCAAGCAGTCTCGACTGCCCTGATGTCGAGTTCAACCCTGAGGATGCTGGAAGGTATGAACTTTGCGTGGTTTTGTATTTTTGCATTTTCTGGTCACACATCTGCTTTATGCAAAATGCTCAAATAATTCTAGGTACAAGAGCATAGTGGACTTCATGTACAACCAGACAAAGTTATTGTTGGTGCTAATGCATTCGCTCATGAAAGTGGGATTCATCAGGTAATTTTCTCAATGTCAAAAAGCTTCCTGATTGACTGTTGTAGTGATAGGTGCCATTTTCATAGCATGGCTCAATTTCACTTCATTTGTTCTCTGCTACCATTTATACATTACTTTGTGGGTTCTGAGAGAGTTATGGTTGAGTTTTCTTGAGATAACTGGGAAAACTTATTTTCCTATTTGCTTGTTTGAGGTGTATTATTCACATTCATGGTCAAGATCAAACTTTTCTTCCCTGTGTATTTGAATGAATTGTTGTGATCTTCCAAAATCTCTATCTCACTTGTGATATATAATCATGTTTAAAATCATCATTTGTTTCTCATGATTTTTGTTAATTTTGATTCAGTCAATTTGTCAGTAAAGGATTATTTCTTGTGTGTAAGATCATATAGAAAAGTGTTTCAAGGTGTCCATCTTCTAGTACTGTAATTGCACCTGATGCCTCATTACATTTGCTACCAATTGAATCTCATTAGTTGTTTCGCCACAATGGAGAATCTCTTTTAAGTATGTTTCCCTCTTCTCCAGGATGGCATGCTTAAATACAAAGGAACTTATGAAATTATCTCGCCTGATGATATTGGCTTAACACGTTCCAATGAGTTTGGAATTGTTCTTGGGAAGCTCAGGTAAGAAGTACATTCTTTTAAGCAAGCAATTCCTTTTCTTTTTTGCATTCGCTCATAAAATTCTCATATAGTCTACTAGATTTTTCATCCATCTGATGTTATTTGGTTGGGAATTTTGACTCACTTGGTATGAATATATGGCAATGTGGATGGGTCTTCGATGTATATGTTTCAAATGCTTATACGTATATGACTTTTTCGAACCTAATAGATGTGAAGTCCTGATGATTTGCATACATGTAATGCTAAAGATAACCAAGAGAGGGTGCTATAAACCATGTTATTCCTTTTTTGGTTGTGACCTACTTTCTGTGCTAGTTCAATATCTTTATATTCCATTAGCATTAGGTTCGTCAGATTATGCACAGTGGCACTTAGATGCTTGTGTGCATATTTATGTGTGAAATAATAATACTGGCCCATGAATATTAGTATAGCAAATTATGGAGAATGTTAACTTAAACCAAGATTATGTGATGCCAGTGAATGGCGGCTTATCAACAATATTCAATATATTACATTGATCTCAAGCTTTTAGCTGTTGGTGTTAGTATGCAACTGTTGTAGTTCCTTTGGTTATTCGTACTTTCTCTAGACTATGAATGCATCTAGTAGATACCATGGGATATAATTTAGAGAGATTTAATGTAAATCTAATTTCTAAAGTGAAAACATGTCTTTCAAATATATGGCTTGATTATGCTCAGCTTAAAAGTGCCTTTTGTTCCATTTATGCATGCTTCTTATGCTATGAATTATTGTTTTCAAGTTGTATCAGAGCTGGACCATCCAAGAAGAATGATAGAACTACTTAAAAGTGTTGTCTGTCTTCTTCTAGCCATTGTCTGTACTTTCCTAAATTAGCTAAAGTTTATATTACAGTCTTTTTGCTTAGATTTTATATTATAGTAGTTAAACTTTCAGTACATTTTTTTAAAAAAGAGTGCTGCAACTTGTTTTGATGATTACTGAAATTCTAAGAAAGCCTATAAAATATTAGATAAAACATAGCAAAACATTGTAAAACCTGTCATTGACTTAAAGCTTTTAAAACTTAAAAAGACACTTAGTACTATGAAGGTTGTAGCTTCCTATGTGTTAGTAATGCTTATCTTGTTTATGTATAGGAATGGGCTGCTGAGCATTGTTCTACACCGTTTCGTGCACTTGAATTGTGGGATTGCCCAAGCCATGTTGACATTGATGAGAGGACTGACATCTGGTCTCTAGGATGCACCCTTTATGCCATCATGTAAGTTCCATTATGTCTTCTGCATGAGAAATATTTAGTTGTGCATGTCCTTGATTCAGTTCACATGATTTCTGATTAGCATTTTTGTTTTGTTATTATTATTTTCTGTAGTGCACTGATACTCCAATCGCTAATTTCTTTTGCTGCTCATCATTTATATGCTTATAGAAAATCATTCAACATAGTGCAAACCTGTTATATCATATTTAGCAGCAGTAAAGAGTACTCAAGACATGTCCGATTTAGTACTATATGTGAGTATATTCTCAGACATTAAAAGAACTACTTCTGAAAGAGATGCTGTCCCTTTGTGATACTCTTTTTTCGATGGATACATTTTCTTATAAGGAGTTTCATCTATCAAATTCATTGAAGTTTTTGTTTGCACAGCTCTAACATAAAGTTGCTAACTATGATGTTTACAGGATGATGGTGCTGAAGAAATGAAGGATGAAAACAAGATGGAGGATTAGTACTAGCTAAGAATCTTAAGTGCCTGCCATTCCTACCTCTCAACTCTAGGGTAGTAAGATTATTGTATAAGGGCCATTTCTTGTGTCCTTCATTGTTGGACCTCCATTTACCCGTAGTTTAATAGATTGGTTCCTGTGTATTATTTTTCCCCCTTTGAATGGATTCCTGCTTGTGTGTGCAAGAATGATTTAATCATTTACCAATTTCTATGCTTCTCGGCTATCTATTTAGTTGTTCGAAATCGTTAGTAAAACAACTTATTCTAACGGTTCTTATTAGGTTCTTATTTGTCAACCATTAGAATATAGTACCTATTCTAATGGTTCTTATTAGTGAACCATTAGAATAGTTTACTATATTCTAACTGTTCACTAATAAGAAATTGATAAGAACCATTAGAATTGATGATTATATTCTAACAGTTCTTATTAGTGAACCATTAGAATATAATATCTATTCTAATGGTTCACCAATAAGAATTGTTAGAATAAGTACTATATTCTACCGGTTCATTAATAAGAACCAATAAAATAAGTATATATTCTAATGGTTTGAAACCGTTAGAGTAGTGTTAGATTTGTTCTATTGTGTCAATCACTAGCGGTATGAGAACGGTTAGTAGAGATGTTTTTTGAACTATTAGTATACAACATTTTTGTACTAGTGTCTCTTCTATGTCACCTTTGCTTTGATACATCTAGCCTCTCATCCCACCACACAGTCCTCGGCCTCCTCAACGAAACCACACCATCACATCAGTCAAGCGAGCCATCTCTAGCCTCCACATTGCAATTACCCACCATGATGCCTCTAACCACACCTCCCCTACCCTATGTTCTTTGTTCTTAAATTTTATTTGGATTTTTTTTTGTCTTGAAAGTTGTTTCTTCAATCTATTTTCTATTTGCATAATTTCATATTTCATAGATTGGACTTCCAACTTGGAGATTGTTGCTATCAGGTTTCATCTTTGGAAAAATTAGTTGCAATCAGGTAATATTACTATTATTTTTGCAGCTGTATGATTCTTGTCTATCTGTAATCAGGTAGTATTATTTAGGTATGATATTTAGGGATTGTTGCTGTATTATTTAGATATGATATTTAGGGACTTCCAACTTGGAGATTGTTGCTCTATGATTCTTGTCTGTATGCAATCAGGTAGTATTATTTAGATATGATATTTGAGGATTCAAATTGTAACTCCAAATTTTTGTACCTCTGGCTATTGTACAAAGATTTTAGTATATTTGGAGTAATATAGTGTCAGCATAGTGATTTAGATATGTTAGATATGATATTTACGAATTCAATTGTAACACCAAATTTATATATTTTCTAGTCTTATACTGATCAAATTCTTGTTAATAGGCTCTTCTATTCCCATATTGTATAGGTAGATGAATGTTTAGGACTATTTTGACCAAAATAATAAAGTGCAAGGACTCAAGTGATCAACAACAAAGTGAATTCTATATTAGTTGGTGCACATGGTCCTAAGGAACAAGGGATTTGAGCATGGATAATGTGCAAGCTAATAGTGTCTATATTTTGAGTAGTTTCCATCACTGATGATCTTTAAAGAGTTTTATATGTTAGGAAGGCTCTGGACAAAGCCAATCATTATACTCTAAAAGACATGCATGCCATTAGATTGATAGGTGTTATACAATATATCCATTAAACACAAAAATATTAGTCCTCTGTAATATTGAGTCATAACTATTTAACATTTTTTTTTATCTATCTCTTTAGCTAGACATCAGTAAATTTTGTATAATTTTGGTATATGGATTTAAAATATATGGAAACACTCCTAGTTATGTGATTGTGTTTGTGCATTATATGCTCCTACAAAATCAGCAGATTAGATCCATTGTACTGTTGCTAAAGGTACGCTTCAAAGGTCATCTCGAAGTGCAATAGTTGGTGACACACCTCTTGGGCTGAGTGTTGTGAGGTGGTTGTGAACTATGTGTTGAAAAGAGATGCTCCATTGTTACATCAATATGGGAATGTTAGAAAAATGTCTGATGCGCTTGGACGATCAATTGCATGGCCACGTGAAAAAGTAATCTATTCTATCTAGTATAATAACTCTTATTTACTTACTAATACCATCCAAGTAAACAAATTGTGAACTTTTACTTGTAGATCCAAGATGATACTACAATAGGTGATGGCTCATCTCGTGTTCTAAGTATATATAATTCTAACCTGTTATTTACCTGGTTAGTTACTATTTTTTTATTTGTCTTGTTTTGTTATTAATAAAATAATGCTTACAGGTGAAAGGGACAACAGAATTAGTTGAAACTATGTAGATATTCTAAATACTTTTATACAGGTGAGGTGCTATCAACACAAATCCACATGTTATTCATTTTCTAAATATTAAGTGTATGTTAATTGTGCCTTGAACTAGCAGCTCACTTTCATATGATTAATTTCTTTTATCAAGTGTATGCAAGTCATGTCACAACCAACACAATTTTCTCATTCGCATAAGCAACAACTTGTACTTGTTATACAACAATCGACCAACCATCTTTTATTATAATTGTCATATGTTCCATATGTTACTTAAAGCAAAAGTTATTGATTTGTATATATTTATCTCAAGGCTATTGTAATCGATACCTTTTCTTATGCAGGTGGTTAATAGTAAGGTGTTAAAAACATATGAAGTGACGAAGATATTTTATGTCATAAGAGGAGTTTGAAAGTAGAATATTTTATTTTTGATAGTTATAGTTGGAACAAAATATATAGAGTTAGGAATATTCTATATGGGCATACATTTGGTGTAAAGAATTCTTAAGTGATATTTTTCTTGCAATTATTTCAGAGGTACCATATTTATTTTGGTTGGTTTTGTCAATTGAATAATTTGTGACTATTACGAATTTTGTCAATGGCTATATAAAGCAAAAAATTCAATATAATATATAATTGTGCCATTTATCCATTTTTGATAATTTTGTTGCAAAATGTGGTGTGATTTCTGTTAGGATAATGCATATTATAGTTTTAATTGTAATATTGTTGCCTAATTACTAAAAAAATTTATATTTAAAATTAATTATTGACACAAATCCCAGCGGTAAATTTACTACAAATAATTCACATATTTAAATTTGAATGTCTAAATTCTCAATGACAAATCAGCTGATAATAATTTATTTCAAATAGTTATACAGCTTGGAATAATGTATTACAAGTGGACATACAGGTGGGAAAAGTTCAAACTTTTCAAGCGACCTACAGCTGGGATACTCTTTGCCATTGGACCTACAGTTGGAAAACAATATTTCAAATAGTTATACAGCTTGGAATAATATATTAGAAGTGGACAAACAGGTGGGAAAAGTTCAAACTTTCTAAGCGATCTACAGCTGGGAATACTCTTTGCCACTGGACGTACAGCTTGGAAAAATATATTACAAATGGACATACAGGTGGGAAAAGTTCAAACTTTCCAAGCGATCTACAGCTGGGAATACTCTTTACCACCGGACCTACAGCTGGGAAAAAAATATTCCAAATAGTTATACAGCTTGAAATAATATATTACAAGTGGACATACATGAGGAAAAAGTTTGAATTTTCCTAGCGACCTACAGCTAGGAATACTTTTTGCCACCGGACCTACAGCTGGGAAAAAATATTCCAAATAGCTATACAGCTTGGAATAATATATTACAAGTGGACATACAGGTGGGAAAAGTTCAAAATTTCCAAACGACCTACAACTGGGAATACTCTTTGTCACCGGACCTACAGCTGAGAAAAAATATTCCAAATAGTTATACAGGTTGGAATAATATATTACAAGTGGACATACAGGTGGGAAAAGTTTGAATTTTCCTAGCGACCTACAGCTGGGAATACACTTTGCCACTGGACCTACAGCTGGGAAAAAATATTCCAAATAGTTATACAGCTTGGAATAATATATTACAAGTGGACATACATGTGGGAAAAGTTCAAACTTTCCAAGTGGCTTACAGCTGGGAATAATCTTTGCCATTGGACCTACAGCTGGGAAAAAAATTACAATTGGGAAAAACTTTTCGCAGCACCTTTTCACCCAGCTGTAGCAAACCTTATTCCCAGCAGCTAAAGTGCTGGGAATACTAGCTTTTGCTAGCTGCTCTACTGCTAGCATTGAAGTGCTATCTTATAGTGATTAGAATCAAATCACCTGGTTGAAATTCACGGTTGAGGATCCGTTTGTCATGCCACTTTTTTGTGTTGTCTTTATAGATCAAGGTACTCTCATAGGAGTTGTTTCGAAGCTCTTCTAGCTCATGCAATTCAAGGATTCGCCTTCGCCCCACTTTGTCAAAGTCCCAATTGAGTTCTTTTAACGCCCATAATGCCTTGTGTGATAGTTCAATAAGCAAATGACAGTTTTACCAAATACAAGTTTGTAAGGCATCATACCTAGCGGAGTCCTGAATGCAATGTGATACGCCCAAAGGAAATCTAGAAGTTCGAGTGCCCAATCCGTACGAGATGGTGCCACTACCTTCTGCATGATCGACTTGATTTCCCTGTTTGAGACTTTAACCTGTCCACTTGTCTGAGGGTGATATGCAAGAGAAACTTTATGAATTACCCCATATTTCATCAACAATTTTGAAATTGGTAATTAGTGAAATGCGCACCGCCATCGCTAATTACTGCTCGCAATATACCAAATCGGGGAAGATGACAATTTTGAAAACCTTTATCACATGTTTTGACCCATTTGTTGGCGTAGCAACAGCCTCTACCCACTTTGAAACATAATCAACCGCAAATAAAATGTAGGAGTGTCGCGCCACGCACAGGGTACCACGACTACTCCCGTGGAGACCCAGCTCACTGCAGCTAGCCTCATACTCACATACCACTGACTTCCCAGGATAAGTCAAGCACAGGAGTTCATTGCAGCAGAGTAACTTACAAAATATCATTGATAAACAGTATGGCCTGCTGGCCTGATACAACAAGAGTAATACAATGCCTTCACGGCACAAATGGTCTAAATAAAACAAAAGACAACTACTCGGCGGAAGCTAGGCGAAACCCCACAGTCGTAAGAAGTTGACGGCAGAACAACACACATCAAGGCTCTGGCAGAACTGGCTCTCTTCCTTCTGGATCCACGAAATCTTCCAAGCCTTCGTCTTGGTCATGGAGCACTCCATCTATTGTTGATAAGTTGCAAGGGTGAGCACTTATGTACTCAGCAAGTCATAGGGAAGGTAGAGATACATATAGTATAAATGACATGAACCTATGCTATTGGGGAAAGAGTGAAGGGTTTTTCTCAAAATACATTTCTTTCTCATTTCTTATTCAACTTCCAATCATACTCATGGCAGTAAATAAATCATATTGATGGTGATACATATACCCCATATCCCGGGCGATATCTCCTCATATCACATTACTTTTATTCAAGCCTTTCAATCTTATACTCATAGCAGTATTTCATAAACTTAGGGCATAAACCACATGCCTCTTAATTATCATATGCTTAAGGCAAATCCACATGCCTCTTAGTTATCATATGCTCTCTATATTATGGTAGTACCGCGACACGTCAACACATGACAGCCCACGGCAACGCCCCTTATCATGACAACACATGCCACTTGGGTAATCTTGAACTAACAAATTTTAGTTTATAAAACAATACTTGTGTCACACCCCGTGGATTTAATCCACCATGGCATACTCCTAAAACTCGGGAGCACGAAGTATTCGAATACATTTTTAAACTCTACAGAGATGTACCTCTTTTTAAATCCACTTTTTCACTCGACTTCCAAGTCGGGCCAACTCCATGCGACTTATACGCATGTGACAAGGCCGAGATCACACAACGTTTTTGCAGTCTAGTATTAACAGTATCCCTGCACGGTAAATGGACAATACCATCCCAAGTACCGTTGTGGGTCCTCCCCACTGCCTTACTTCCTAGCCTGGGTCTATGTTCCCGCAGGACACATAACCTCTTTTGATTACAGTCGCGCACGACTTAATCTGGCGTAGGGCGTCTTCCTTCTTTACACCTTATCCTCTCATGATTTTTCTGATCTCACATCACTCATGGACGAACTGCGTCCCACCAGTTTCCACGCGAGAAACCGGATCGACAAGCCATGCAGGGAACTGATAATACTAAGAAAGCTACTAGGTTGCGCCTGTCCCATACCAGGTAAGTGGTTGGTACGTTTTTCATGCCACTAGACGCATAACACAAGGTTCTAGTCCTTACATGCCAGTGACCAGATCATACCACAAACCATGCACCTTCAGTGCCTACACATTCAGTGCAGCCAAGCACCTCCAGTGCTACCACCATTCCATACCAAAATACTGGTCACGGCTAGGGGTTCTATTTCATGAATATAAATGTAAATGTTTATACTTTTATTAGTTTGTGGCTTACTATCTTATCAAGTTCACATTCCTCAAGTATTCAATCTATCACTGCCATAATATCATTGATCTCAACACATGCAATATTAATGAGATATCTACTCATGGAATAGCATAGCAATTCATAAAATATGGGTTTCAATATGATCAAAGTATGACTTGCCTTCCGCGTCGTAAGAAACAGCAGTTGATGTCGGGTCTACGACAAAGTCTTCGAACTCGGACTCTTGCTCTGAACAAGGATCAAACAAGCAAACAGGTATTACAATCAATCCTACTCTTACTATTCCACTATATGCGATAATGCAAGGAGAAACACTTAGGCGATACAAGATTTGGAAGCGATTAGGGTTAAACTATGGAAACCAAGGTTAAGATTAGTTGTCAAGGGTTTACAAGGTTCCAAATGTTCCAAAATATCAGAATGATATCAAGGCTGCTGCTGGTTCGCTCAAAAACAGCGAACGCCTTTAGGTCGACATTCGGTTCAAGGCATCGACATAGGGTCGATGGATGATAGAGGGCTCAACTCAAGTTGTGGCAGTAGAATAAAATGTAGATCACAACATCAGGAGTCTAAGGGACAAAGTTATGTTCAGTTTGCATACCCAGATGGGGTCAAAATGGCCCAATGCCATTGGCTGACATAGGCTGACAATGCCCAAGAATGGCATTGACATGGTTTGAACAGTTTCTAGTAGCCAAAATGGGTTTTTATTCAAGCATATGATGCACAAGGTAGTGAAGCAACTGTTTGACAAGGTAATTTTTGGTTTGCATGACCAGAGGTGGGTGAACAGGGCTAATGCCACTGGCTGGCATAGTTTGACATAGAGTTGACATGGCCAGAAATTAGGGTTTGCCATATCTTTTGATCTAGGGCTCCAAATGATGCCCACTTTGTCTGGTAGTTAGGCATTTGTAACAGGAACAAATGTCTCCACAGGATTCAGGCCAGGAGATGGCCGGAAAGTGATGAAAACCGGTAGGGAAGTTGACTGGCCTGGAGCACATGCAACATAAACAGTACAGCCAACTAGGGCATAGCTATATCTCACAATCTAGGCCTAATTAGAAGTCGTGATAGAAGACAAAGTTGCTCAAAATGGTCCAAAACATCTAAATGGCAAAGTGGTTAGGGCTAGATCGGCTGGATTTGGAAGATACTGGCTGGAGAAAAGATGAACTCAAATCTGATTTGGGCATTTCTGATTTAAAGTGATTGAACTCAATTCCTTGCTTGTGTATGGTCCTTAGGGTACTAGAAATGCATTGGTGAAGTTAGATTAACAAATTGCTCAATAGAGAAGCTAAATCAGCAAGTACAAGTTCATGTTCATGGCTGGAAATTGGGGGTTTTTGATTTACAACGAATTTGTTCAATCCAATAGCTCAGGGGTCTTAAGTGAGCTATTCTAAGCATCTTTTACTACTGGCTCGAAGATCAATTCGTTCTGGAATGAAGTTAATTGCTCGTCGGTGTAAATGAGCAGAAGTGGCAAATTTCGACGATTGCGTGAGATTGAGGTTAATTCCTAGCTCGAATAGGGTGAGGGAGGTAAGGGGAACTTACTGAAGTATCTGGATTGGAGGGGGAAGCAGTGTAGAAGCTTGGCGCCGAAGCTCTTTCTTGCTGCTCACCGGAGAAGAAGAAGACACGGTGAGTGTGGCGATTTCTTGTGCTTTGCTGTGTGGTGAAGTTGGCTAAGTCCTGAGGGTTATTTATAGGCGATTTGGGGAGGCTGCGACGGCTGGAAATGCACGGGGAAGTGAAGCGGGCTGGAGGTGACAACTCGGCTAAATCCCGGCGAAGTGACGGCCTGCAGCTGGATTAGGGGCTTTAACCTGCTGCTCTGGTGGAGGTGAAGGCGAATTGATGTTGGGCTTCGGCATGGACTCCACGTGGCCGGGTTTTCCTGTCTGAAACGTTGCCGGTGGCGTGCACAATCGGGAAGGATCAGCTGGCCGTGAGGTGAGCCCGAGAAGATCCACAGTGTCAATCATCGAGCACACACGTGGTGGCAAGCAATTGGATGTAGTACTGTAGCTGGAGGTCGAAGCAACGACAACAGCTGGTCCAGTGAACAGTAACTAGTCTATGCTATAGTGCTCGTGATCGATTCAACAGGCGTGGTCGAAGACAGGAGGTGGTCGCAACTTGGTGCTGTGGTCGATTTAAACGGCTTGGCTGTGAACAGGAGATGTGGTCGAAGTCGAACTGAGTGAACAGTAGCCTGTGGTCGAACCAGGGGCCTGGTTGTGATGATTTTTGATGGGTTTGGACTAAATTGCAAATCTGGTCTTAAAGAGGATTAATTTGGAATTTGATTCCATGGCTGAGTATAATGTTTCTATTAGTACCCATTTAGCTCAAATCTGGAGAAAGTTTGATAAGATTTGAGGGATTTCACCTATTTTCGAAAATAGGGTAACATTAGGGTAAAATAGATCCGGATTTTGTCGATCTCAAATTCTGGTAGTTGGGGTGAGATTTTGAAGTCTGGACAGAAGGGAAATCTGTAACAAATAGTATTTGGGAGGTGTTCCCTGAAGAAATTCTGAGGTTGGAGTTGATTCGTGGATTTTACCCCTTTTCAGGCTTCCAGGTAAACAGAAAAAGGACTTATTCGCAGTAAAATCTGGACTAAACTGCGAAAAGTGTTTAGATGAATTAATCTGGCTCCCAACTTTTTGGAGTAAGTTGAGGATGTAGTTAGGAACATATTTCAGGGGTTACTTGAGTGTGGATAAGGTTAAATGAAGATAACTCAATCATCTGGAAACTGGGGTACTTAGGGTAAATATGAATTTTTCCTGTTTTCGAAAACAGAGGAAGGCTTAGGTACTGGGAGTTAGGGTCAGAATTTGATCTGGCTCCTGAAGACTTTTATCTTCAGGGTAACTGGTAGGTTAAATCTGGATGGTTAGATCTTGATCTAGATCTAGAGAATAAATTTGGAGATTTTTAGGGTTTGGGAGAGATTAGGGTTTAGCTGATCTGGCTACTGTTACAAGGATACATGCATGCAGGATTTTATGCAAAAACTTTTCACCCCCAAAACCAGGGTGTTACAAGGAGTTACCATAGAAGATGGAAAAGGTCCCATATAATCTACCCCCATACATCAAAGAGTTCAATTTCAAGAATACTTGTTAAGGGCATTTCATGCCTTTGACTTAAATTTCCCGAACATTGGCAAGGATCACATTTTTGCACAAAGTCATAAGCATCTTTAAATAAAGAAGGCCAAAACAAACCTGATTGCAATACCTTAGCCGCTGTTTTTGAAGCTCCGGCGTGTCCACCACATGGAGATGAATGACAATGTTCAAGAATGCTTTGGATCTCGTGGTCGGGCACGCATCTTCGAAATATGTTGTCAATTCCCTTTTTGAAAAGATTCGGATCGTCCCAATAGTAGCGTCGGATGTCGTGGAGGAAGCGCTTTCGTTGTCTACTTGTCAACCCTGGAGGAAGTTCGTGGTTAAATAAATAATTTGCAATATCAACATACCATGGTTCTTGTTGAATCAAGTAAAGGTGCTCATCGGGTAAAGCGTCATTGATGTGAATGTTGGCAGTGTCGGTCAAGAGTCACGAGAGATGATCGGCGACGACATTCTCAGCACCTCTCTTATCTTTGATCTCCAAATCAAATTCCTGCAGTAGTAAGATCCATCGTGCAAGCCGTGGCTTTGTTTCTGCCTTGGTCAAAAGATACTTTAGAGCAGCATGATCAGTATGCACAATTACTTTTGAACAAATCAAATATGGATGGAATTTATCTAGGGCATAGACTACAGCAAGCAATTCTTTTTCGGTTGTAGTGTAATTATTTTGAGCATCATCCAAAGTTTTGCTTATGTAGTATATAGCATGTAAGACCTTATTTGTTCTTTGCCCTAGAATAGCGCCAATTGCATAATCACTAGCATCACACATCAATTCAAAAGGTTCTTTCCAATTTGGAGGTTGTATGATGGAGCAGTAGTTAATGCATGTTTCAATTGATTAAAGGCATCAAGGCATTTTTCATCAAAATCAAAAGGCACATCTTTACCAAGCAAATGTGTGAGAGGTTTAGCAGTTTTGGAAAAATCCTTAATGAAACGATGGTAAAAACCTGCATGTCCCAAGAAACTGCGTATGCCCTTCACGTTGGTTGGTGGTGGAAGACTTGCTATGACTTTGATTTTTGCCTTGTCGACTTCAATCCCTCATTCAAAAATTACGTGGCCAAGCACCACGCCTTCTTGAACCATGAATTGGCACTTTTCCCAGTTTGGCACAAGGTTGACTTCTTCGCACCTACTTAAGACTCGAGAAAGATTTTGGAGAAAAACATCGAAAGAGGAACCATAAACTCTAAAATCGTCCATAAAGACTTTCATTATTTCTTCCATTAAATCTGAAAATATAGCCATCATACATCGTTGAAAGGTTGTAGGCGCGTTACATAATCCAAACGGTATGCGCCTATAGGCAAAAGTACTGAAGGGACATGTAAATGTCGTCTTATCTTGATCATCGGGATGAATTGGGATTTGAAAGAACCCCGAATACCCGTCAAGAAAACAAAAGTATGCATGTTTGGCTAATCTTTCTAACATTTGATCAATGAAAGGTAATGAAAAGTGATCCTTCCTAGTGACGCTATTTAATTTACGATAATCAATGCACATGCGCCATCCAGTAACAAGTCTGGTAGGGATCAATTCATTATTTGACCATAGTCATACCTCCTTTCTTTGGAACCACATGAACAGGGCTAACCCAATTACTATCAGAAATAGGATAAATGATACCTGTATCTAATAGTTTAGAAATTTCAGCTTCTACAGTTTCCTTCAAGTTCGGGTTTAATCTATGTTGACGCTCAACGGAGGTTTTAGTTTCATCTACTAGATAGATCCTATGCATGAAAATTTTAGGGCTAATCCCTTTGATATCATCAATAGAATAATCAAGAGCATTGAGATGCACACGAAGTAAAGAAATCAATTTTTCTAGTTGCGAATTGGTCAAGTTTGCATTAACAATGACAGGTTGCATCTCATCATCATCCAAAAACATATATTTCAGTGCGGAAGGAAGAGTTTTGAGTGTAGGTTTACTTACCTTTTCCTTACCTGTGACGTTGGAATCCGAGATGTCCTCTTTGGATGGTTCTTTTGTTGGTTCGTCTTTGATTTGTTCATTTTCTTCGCTGCTGTCTGTTTTTTCATTTTCGAATAGTTCATCCGTTCCTTCTCTAGAAGTGAGTTGAAGTGGCGACTCCTCTTCCAAGACTTCTTCTAGAGCATCCACGCTGCAAATTTTCTCTTCATACATAGGGCAGTCAACAAGTTTAGACATTTTAAATAAAATTTTCTTCTCCCCTATGCGAAAAGTAATTCATCCCTCACGAATGTCAATGAGGGCACCTGCTGTCCGGAGCATGGGTCCTCCAATATAATAGGTAGAGCAACATCTTCATCCATATCAAGAACGAAAAAATCAACCGGAAGATAAAATTTATCGACTTGAAGAGGCACATCTTCCAGGATTCCTTCCAGATGCTTTACCGAACGATCGGCAAGTTGCAGAACCATGCGTGTAGGCTTAATCTCACCCATGCTCAAATGTTATGCGATGGTAAGAGGCATCACACTAACGCTTGCGCCAAGGTCACAAAGAGCTCGATTGATATGTACCGTATCTATGTTACAAGGGATGGAGAAGCTCCCTTGATCCCATAGCTTTGCCGGCATCCTATTCTAAATTAAAGCACTACAATTTTCGGTTAAAGCAATAGTTTGAAATTCACTCAAATTCCTCTTTTTAGTAAGTATATCTTTCAAGAATTTTTCATAAGAAAGCTGTCGTGGTATTGCGAATACCCCGGCAGGTTTTGAGAGTGATCCTAGCGAAGATTACGCGGCGCGGGTTGACCGGATAACCGGTCCTCCCCCGCCGGACAAGCACAAAGAATGACACACGGGTTTATACAGGTTCGGGTCCCGGTGGGGGCCCTAGTCCTGTCGACGCGCTCCCGACCGGAGTCAGCTGGGGAGGCTCTCTCCGGGGGAGAGGCTTCCGGAGCACGCCTGTGAGTTTAGCTATTCCAATAAAATGAAATCGCTCCCTTACAACAGAGGGGTACAAGGGCTATTTATAGCCCCCAAAAAGCAGCAAAAAACCTAAACTACCCCGGAAGCCACCGTCGGATTGAAGGGCAGGACCGTCCTTCTCCCGGTGAAACGCCTTGGATGCTTGACAGGTGGTCGCTAGTTCCCGAGGTGCTCCTCGCGTGACCTGCACGTGATAAACAGTTCAATACTTTACCTTTAGGAGGGTGATGAGGCCCGGGACGGCGCCGGAGGCCATGTCCCGGGAGCCAAAAGGCGGCGCCCGGGGAGGCCCCGGAGGCCACGTCCCCGGGCAACTGGCGGCGCCCGGGAGGGCACCGGAGGCCACGTCCCGGGAGCCAAAAGGCGGCGCCCGGGGAGGCCCCGGAGACCACGTCCCCGGGCAAATGGCGGCGCCCGGGAGGGCACCGGAGGCCACGTCCCGGGAGCCAAAAGGCGGCGCCCGGGGAGGCCCCGGAGGCCACGTCCCCGGGAAAATGGCGGCGCCCGGGAGGGCACCGGAGGCCACGTCCCGGGAGCCAAAAGGGGGCGCCCGGGGAGGCCCCGGAGGCCACGTCCCCGGGCAAAGGCGGCGCCCGGGAGGGCACCGGAGGCCACGTCCCGGGAGCCAAAAGGCGGCGCCCGGGGAGGCCCCGGAGGCCACGTCCCCGGGCAAATGGCGGCGCCCGGGAGGGCACCAGAGGCCACGTCCCGGGAGCCAAAAGGCGGCGCCCGGGGAGGCCCTGGAGGCCACGTCCCCGGGAAAATGGCGGCGCCCGGGAGGGCACCGGAGGCCACGTCCCGGGAGCCAAAAGGCGGCGCCCGGGGGGGCCCCGGAGGCCACGTCCCCGGGAAAATGGCGGCGCCCGGGAGGGCACCGGAGGCCACGTCCCGGTAGCCAAAAGGCGGCGCCCGGGGAAGCCCCGGAGGCCACGTCCCCGGGTGAATGGCGGCGCCCGGGAAGGCCCCGGAGGCCACGTCCCCGGGTAATCGTGGCACATCTTACCTGGACTTAGTCTCGCGGAGATTTCCCCCGACAGGAGCCCCCCATGCCCGCCGGGGACGATGCTCGAGTCCCCGGTGGGTATGGTTCAGGTCACTGGGAAGATCTCCGGGCCAAGCTACCGGAGCCGCGACGCTTCGGTGTCCGTGCCCCACACTTAAAGCCGCGCCGCTTCGCCATAAATGCGCGCGCGGTTCGAACCAGCGCCTCGATTCACGCCCCCGTCCCTTCATTTCCCGCGCATGGTTTGAACTTCTACGGTCCAGATCGATCCGCGGGTGCCACGTGGCGTGCATCTAGACCACGGCCCGTCCCTATAAATAGGGCCTTGGGGGGGCCCAGAAGCTCATTCGAAATCCTCAGCCCCACGATTTTTGCTCTCCCGGTAGCCCTCTCCCGGTAGCTTTTTCCGGTAGCAGGCGTCCGGGAGTTTCTAGTAGTAGCCTCCTGCAAAAGCCACCAAAAAGAAAACTAACCTCATGGCACCCAAGGGTCGAGCGAAGACCACGGAGGTGCCCCCGGAGGAAATCCCCCCGGATTTCCTCTGGGCGTCCGAGTTTACGGCCGAGGACGCCGAGTCCTTGGCCGAAAGGGGCATTGTTGCGTCCGGGGACATCCGAGTCCCGGTGAAGAAGGACGGAGCCCCCCGCCCCAGACCTGGGGAGATTGTGGCCTTCGAGGCCTTCATCGAGGCGGGGCTCCGGCTCCCGGTGCATCCCATGCTCCGGGAGTTTCTCAAGGAGTATGGGGTGGCTCTCAACCATCGAGGCGGGGCTCCGGCTCCCGGTGCATCCCATGCTCCGGATGGGCCTCTTCATCTGGCTCTTCGAGACAGCGACCGGGCGGGAGCCCGACCTTCGCGCCTTCCGGTATTTCTACGAACCGGCGGCGCGGACCTCCCACCTGGTGAAGGGGGGCCCCAAGTCCCCCTTTGGCTCGGTGATGGTCCAAATGTTGCCGGCCCGGGTAATCGACTACTCGGCGGCGGCCTCCCAGGACCACTGGGGGGATTGGGTCTGGAGGTGGTTCTACCTCCGGGTTCGAGACGACGCAGTGGTGTACGCCCCGGAGGCCCCCACCTACAGCCGGTCGTCCGCACCGAAGCCGCCGGTGTGGACGGACGAGGAGTACGAGCTCCTCGGCAAGGTGATCCTCTCCAAGAAGACCCACTTGATGCGGGACGCGGGCTAGGAGATGGCTCTCCTCCGGATCTCCTCCTTCACCGGCGGGAAGAGGGGGATCGGTATGGGCCCCGAGCACCGGCGGGCAAAGGCGGCGCCCGGGAGGGCACCGGAGGCCACGTCCCGGGAGCCAAAAGGCGGCGCCCGGGGAGGCCCCGGAGGCCACGTCCCCGGGCAAATGGCGGCGCCCGGGAGGGCACCGGAGGCCACGTCCCGGGAGCCAAAAGGCGGCGCCCGGGGAGGCCCCGGAGGCCACGTCCCCGGGAAAATGGCGGCGCTCGGGAGGGCACCGGAGGCCACGTCCCGGGAGCCAAAAGGCGGCGCCCGGGGGGGCCCCGGAGGCCACGTCCCCAGGAAAATGGCGGCGCCCGGGAGGGCACTGGAGGCCACGTCCCGGGAGCCAAAAGGCGGCGCCCGGGGAGGCCCCGGAGGCCACGTCCCCGGGTGAATGGCGGCGCCCGGGAAGGCCCCGGAGGCCACGTCCCCGGGTAATCGTGACACATCTTACCTGGACTTAGTCTCGCGGAGATTTCCCCCGACAAAAGCATTTGAGTTACTAAATCAGTGAAAGGAAAAGTCACATTAAGCTTTTTCAAGATCTCAACAATTTTTTTTCTTATCGAGTTTTACTTTTACGTACCTTCCCAGGAAAGGTGGAGTTGGATTATAAATACGTGTTACCTGATTTTCTCCACTTTCCTTTTCTTGTGGTTCGGCAACCTTGTCATCATCCTTCGCCGGCTGTGATGGTACTTCTTCAATTTTGCTTGCTAGCGCAGGTTCGGTGGGTGGTGTTCGTCTGGTACCTTTGTTCCACTCCTTAAGATCACTCCATTATACAAGAGAGTTAGAACAAACTATGGAATTAATATGCTCAGAATTGCGAGGATTAATAGGTTGAGAAGGAAGAGGGTTATCATTTTTTGGTGTAGGATTCGCCAATTGTGCGATTTGAGTCTCGAGCATGCGGACGTGAGTCAATATGGAGTCGATCTTTTGGTTCATGGACGTCTTCTCTTTCTCTTGATTTGCTAGAAAGTTCTCTAGCATGCGCTCCATGTTCGATTGCTCAGGTTGTCGTTGGTTTGGAGGTCGATAAGGTTGCTGATTTTGTGGTTGAAACGGTGGCCTTTGAGCTTGATATTGGGGATTTTGTTGATGTATTTGCGGCTGTCCAAAATTTGGTTGTTGGCGTTGAGGTTGCTGATTTTGTCCTGACCATGCAAAATTTTGATTGTTGCGCCATCCAGAGTTATACATATTAGGAAAAGTATTACCTTGCCGTTGTTGCATACCCTGAAAAGTGTTTGCCTACTCCATGATGCGGACATTTGATCAGCAAGTCCTTGTACTGTTCCCAAGCGTCATAAGGTGATTCACCTACCTGCTAAGAAAAAGATGCAATCTGGTTGCGAATTTGAATAATTTTAGTGGGAGGAAAAAACTTACCAAGAAAAACCCGTGAGAATTCATCCCAAGTAGTGATTGACATAGGAGGAAGAGTGTATAGCCATGCCCTCGCCTTCTCGTGAAGCGAGAAAGGAAATAGCCTCAAATG
The DNA here is from genome assembly GCA_019359835.1 of Pharus latifolius. Classification (NCBI taxonomy): domain Eukaryota; kingdom Viridiplantae; phylum Streptophyta; class Magnoliopsida; order Poales; family Poaceae; genus Pharus; species Pharus latifolius. The sequence continues at coordinate 24,808,759 of CM033325.1, read as the reverse complement.
AAGTGCATCCTGTGTTACTCCATGAATCTTGAAAGTATCACAATGCTCAAGAAACATATGTAAATGTAGCAATGGATCTTCAGCGGGAAGACTGCTGAATTGGTTTTGTTGAACCGAATTCAAAAGCGCAGGTTTTATCTCAAAATTGTTTGATTCAATCGATGGTCTAAGAATACTTGTTTGCAACCACATGCTGAGTGGGGTTGCATAATCCTTGAGTCTTTTTTGGTCCTCTATTGTTTGTTTTTTTTTATGTCTTCGAAAAGCTGCGAGTTTTCCTCTGATCTTACGTGTCTTGCCTCATACCGAAGTTGGCGCGCGGTTTTGATAGGTTCGTCTGAGCTATCCAGCTTTGCACTACTGTCCCTGAAAGGTTAGTGGTGCAAAGAAAACAAAAAGCAAAAGAAAAATAGAAGCAAGATTGAGAAGTGAGATTGACTTATATTAGCAAAAATTAATCTAAAAAGATGAATTACCGTTGTTGCCCGGCAACGGCGCCAAAAACATGATCGCACCTAAAACGGTGTGATTTTGTAATACCGCAAGTGGACGGTTGAACGTTGAGCACTTGAGGGTCGAATTCCACGAGGAACAAGCATATTCGTCTTTCTAGCTTAATGGATCACTGATTAAGTCTAAACGAGTTGTGGGTTATTTTTCTAATAACTAATTCTACTACTGAAGCTATCAATCTAGGGTTTTAAAGCAGTAAATTGCAGGTATGAAATCTGGATTTATAAAGTAGGAATTAAAACCTAGGGCTTCAAGAATTCCATAACCATCCGGCGTAATTCCATCCAAGGTCCGAGGATTGTGAGTTAATTTCCATTATTTTCCAAGATAAATTAAGTTTCCAGTTCGGGGCGCTGGGTCAACAGTCAAAGAACCGCTTCCACTGTCACGTTTGGCAAGAGCCTCTCTCCTGTTCGGGGTCCCGCGTCAAAGCGCTAAGGACTCAAGAACTCCCCTAAATTCGAGCTAAGGCTCAACTGTTACGTCTGTTGCCAAAACGATAATTTAGAGTTTAGAGAAAGAAAACATTAGAAAATAACTCCAAAACTTGAGACCAAAACCAAAGAAGAATCACGCCTTCCGGATTAGGTCATCCCTAACCCTAGAAGGGATCTACTCGCAAAAAGCCATACGAATGCAGGAATAATAATAAGAAATAAATAAAAACTTACTTGATTGCTTGAGAATTGAAGTTGCCGTCTTTGCCGGCTTACAAAAGCAATAAAATAGAGAAAGGGGCATTACTAAACTAAACTAAACCCTAATGGCTAGTATGTAAAAAAGCATTTCTAATTGAGCCAAAAGCTTCTCTATTTGTAGTACATAAGTCCTAGACTTAACCAATTACAACTCAAGACTTATTTAGGAAGGAAATTGTCTCAGATTCAGACTTTAAACTGACTAACGGATTTGTTTTTGATTCGGAAATCGGGTTTCCGGTCAGATTCGGGTCGAATTTCGGGTCAGATTGCTGTTTTTTTCCAGATTTTCAGCATCTTATTTCTCCACTTCGTTTCCTATTCCAACGATGCCGAAATAACTCAAAATTTGGTACGTTTGTCCCCTGAAACATGGCGAACACACTCGTGAAAGCGGATTGTAAAAAAGTTACAAAAAGTGACATAAAATGACATGTCAAAGGAATTTTAAGCATCATTTGTCACATTTTCAATACTAAACCTAAGGAAAAGTTCTACCAAATTAAGACTTATCAAATTCCCCTAAGCTAGCATTTTGCTTGTCCTCAAGCAAAGAATCTGAATAATTTTCCAAAAATTGAGATGCCTTGGTAAATTAGATTATCTGTAAACAATTTTCCGAAGTTTCACAACACATCTATGCATATGAGGCAATTGATCTTAGCAATTTAAAATTTCCAAATGAATATATTAAGATTATCAAATTTCAATCTTACAAAAGAGAGAGCTTAATCAATTAAATTGTCTTAAAAATCTTCTTTCATATAGGATTTAAAATAAACCATGCAAAGAAAACGCTCGTTATACTATGGTTTATACAAAGTTGCTAAATTGCCCTCTTCTAAAGAAAAACACTTATTTTCTTTCTTTTCTTGTTTGTTTGTTTGCCTCTTTTTTCTTATTCTTCAACTTTTTCGTGCGCTTGGCAAGAATGTTTTTATTGGATCATTCTGTCACGGCGAGAGGAGTCACTGCTGAAGACGCTTACTTAAGTGCAGTTACAGAAAGACGGTTTTGTCGGTTTCCCGAGCCCTTGTAAGCAACCTCGATGCTCCATATACCTTACCTTCACCAGTTGGTCAACGATTCACCACCGCCTCCCACCTGCGGTTCTAATTGAGCCAAAAGCTTCTCTATTTATCGTACATAAGTCCTAGAATTAACCAATTACAACTCAAGACTTATTTAGTAAGGAAATTGTCTCACATTCGGACTTTAAACCGACTAACGGGTTTGTAGTTGATTCGGAAATTGGGTTTCGGGTCGGATTCGTGTCGGGTCGGATTGCCATTTTTTCAGATTTTCAGCATCTTCTTTCTCCACTTCGGTTCCTATCCAAACGATGTCGAAATAACTCCTGTTGGGGGAAATCTCCACGGGGATCAAGTCCAAGTAAGGGAAATGGCTCCTGGTGACACCCGTCCCGGGAGCTGCCATATGCCCGGGGAGAAGGCTGCCGAGGATGCCTGTCCCCGGCGCCGCCATTTGTCCCTAGAGCCACCATTTTCCTGGGACACGGCTCCCGGTGACCCCCGTCCTGGGCGCTGCCATTTGCCCGGGGACAAGGCTCCTGGGGACCCTCGTCCCAGGCGCCACCATTTGTCGGGGGATGGGCGCGGTCACCGGGAGGGTCACACGTGGAGCACATCGGGAACTGGCAAAGACACTTGTCAAGCATCCAGGTCCCTCGGTCGGGAGAAAGACATCAGTGCCCTCCGATCCAACGACTACGGCCAGGGTAGTTTAGTCTTTTTGCGTCTTTTGGGCCTATATAAGCCCTTGTATCCCTCTCATGTAAGGAGGACAATTCATTTTACATCAATACACAAAAACCAATAGGCGTGCTCTGGAGCACTCTCCCCACGAGGGGACTCCCCCAGCCGACTCAAGTCAGGAGCACGTCGACAGGACTAGGGTCTCCACTGAGACCTGAATCTGTATAAATCCTCGTGTCATTCTTCGTGTTTGCATGTCGGGAGAGGACCGGTCACGCGGTCAGCTCGCGTCGTCTTTTCTTTGCTAGGAACAACCAAAAAACCTGCCGGGGTATTCGTAATACCACGACAGTTGGTGCTGTCCGTGGGACTTCGCGACAAATCGCCAAGGCTCCCCCAAGAACGAGGTCTCGCGCCCTACCCGGTCAGGCCGGTCCCAGTGACCCAGCGCCACCCCTCCGAAGCACGGCCGCTCCGGTGCTCCCTCCCGGACATAGCCAAACCCAGGTACCACCTCTGACCCTCCCAGCAGTTTTTGGTGGACAGCCCTCTGGGTTTGACCTGGTGACCGTGGGTGCCCCGGGGGGGACTGGCCTTCCCCCGGTGGCTCCCCCAGCCCCCCGGGACGCCCTACTCGAAGCTCCTGTGGAAGGCCAACCTGCACCCAACGCTTGATGGATGAACTCCTCCGCGTCCTGGCGCAGCCGCCGACCCGCATCTATTTGCCCCAGTTCCCGTTCATTGCCCCCGTTCATGGGACACCCGGTGGCCCCTCTGACCCTCGGAGGCTAGGTCGCTCCCTGGACCAACGATTCCATCGGGGGATATGCTCCTTCAGCGAGCCCGTCATCCAGAGCCTTATCAATCCCGGAAGCCTTCCCGATTCCGGTAGCGCTCCCAACGCCGGGGGCTTACCCCGTCCCTGAAGCCTTCCCCATGCCAGTGGCTCACTCTGCACCGGGCGTCTTCCTTAGGCCCGGGGCCTGTTTTGCCCAGCCAGTCGCGTCCGCCACGCCGGAAGCGGCCCGCCGAACGGCTCCCACGCCGCCGCTGGATCTCACCCGTGAGGGCCCCCTCTCCAGTTCCGGGTGGCACTTCCACGCCGCCCACACCCCGGTAGTACCTCCCAAGCTCACGATCGCAACGCATGAGCTCCCTCCTCCCCCGAGCCCACCCCCGAGAGCTCCCCCGGCGGATCAGGTCCGCTTTACTACGGAGGAGGTCGAGCAAATGCGTACCACCAAGTCTAGAGAGGCCCCCTCGCATGGCCTATCAGAGCCTCCCCCAGTTCGAGGACGCGGTGAACCACATTCCCGTCCTGGCTGAGGAAAGAGGTCTGCTGAAGAAGCAACCGCCGTCGCGGAGGGGTGCCCAGACGTCCAGGAGGTTAGCTTGACTAACCCGGAGGAGAAGAGGCGCTACCGCCACATCGGTAGACCCTTTGGGCCCCTTCCCCACTCCGACAACGAATGTGCGTCCCCCGTCAAAGGGGACAGCGATCGGGACTCTCCCCGGGAGGTGGAGGGGGCTAATCAACTGCTATGCCACCGGCTACGGTCCATTCGATGGCCACGGCCTTACCGACCGCCGCACCTCAAACACTACAATAGTGAGGCCGATCCCTAGAGTTTGTACCGCTGTATTCCATAGCCATCTCAGCGGCTTGGAGGGACGAGACAGTGCAGTGCAATGTCTTCCCCCTCTACCTGATCGGGATCGCCCACTCGTGGTTTTACAACTTGAAGGCCGGCTCCATCAATTCCTTCGCACAGCTCAAGCGCGAATTTTGTGAGAACTTCCAGGGGAATATGTGCGTCCCTTGGATTCATCGCAACTGTACACTGTCCCACAGAGGACAGGGGAGACCATTCGTAGCTTCTTCAAGCCTTTGCTCAGGTCAAGAGCAAAGTAGCCCACGTCTCCGACTCCATAGTCATTGAGGCGTGCAGGAGCGTGATCCTCCTCGGGGAGCTCCATCGAAGACTCTCCCGAAGCTTCCCCTCCTCCGCCGACGAGCTCTCCACTATACTCGAGAAGTACGCTCGGGCGGACGAGGATGACCTTTGGAAGAAAAACCAGGGGGTTCCCGCTCAAGTGCCCCATGAGGGGCAGTCATAGCGAGCCACGGCCTCGGGACACTTTTGTCCTTGAGGGCGGAGGCGGCTCGCGCGATGCCCTCAAGGGTAACCGTCCCTTCCCCATGCCGAAAGGCCGTGGGGGGGCCAGTCGTCCCGCGGCTGTGAAGGCCCCGTGACGAGAGGCAAGGAGGGCCTGTAGTGCACTTTCCACAAGTCCAATACCCATGCTACTCGGGAATGCCACCAACTTCTCCAGCATGGGCAGGGGGGCTCCTACCTCCTTGTCCTCTCAGCCAGCTTTACCGGCCCTTCCTGTCCCCACGGGAGAGCAGCAAGGGCAAGCGCAAGAAGGAGGCCCATTAGAAGTGCTCCCGTTCCAAACCTCCCAAAGGCATGTCAACGTCATCACGGGAGGGTCTTCCTCGGGGCGAGACTCCAAGCGCCAGCTCAAGGAGTACGCGCATGAAGTAAAGGTTGTGGGGGTGCTGCATACGTCCCAGCCACCAAAGTGGTCGGACGTCGCCCTCACTTTTACAGTGGAAGACACGCGTGGGGTTCGTTTCCCCCATGACGACGCGCTCATCGTTTCCGCCACCGTCTACAACTGCCACCTGGCACGCATCCTCGTCGATGGCGGAAGCTCCGCCGACGTCCTGTACTTGAAGGCGTTTAGGGAGATGCAGGTCAACGAGAAGCTACTACAGCCCATGGCAGGGCCCTTGCAGCGATTCGTCTCGGGGAAGATGATCCACCCGGTGGGGAAAGTGGATCTCCCCATGACCTTCGGTACCCCAGACAACTAACGGACAGAGATAGTCCAGTTCGACGTGGTGGACATCCCCTCCTCATACAACGCAATCATGGGGAGGACCACGATCAACCGCTTGGGGGCAACGATCCACTAGAGCTATCTCTGTGTGAAGATCCCCGGGCGTCACGGCGTCATCACCGCTTGAGGTGACCAAAACTTGGCCCGCGCTTTGTACGAGCGCGCCGCCACGATGATCGGGAGCGTCAACAAGATCAAGACCGCGGGGGGAGATACCTCTTCCCCGGCGTCGAACGCCACGGCCGTCTCCTCCGGGAGGTCTCCCCCCGAGCCGCGTCCGGAGGGGGACGTCCAGAAGGTCCCGCTGTCCCCGGTCGATGTGGACAAGACCACCAAGATCGGGGCGGATCTCGCCGAAGAGCACGCGGAGCAACTCACGGCTTTCCTACGCAAAAACTCCGACGTTTTCGCATGGAAACCCTCAGAGATGCAAGGCGTCGCTCGGGAAGTCATCGAGCATAAGCTCGCTGTGACCCCCAGTCACCCCTCGGTCAAACAGAAGCTGAGAAAACTCTCCCTTGAACGCCAAGAGGCAATCAAGGCCAAGATCACCAAGCTCAGAGAGGCGGGGTTCATTCGGGAAGTTTTACACCCCGAATGGCTCGTGAACCCCATCCTCGTGAAGAAGTCAAACGGTAACTGGCAAATGTGCATGGACTTCACCGACCTCAACCGCGCTTGCCCAAAAGACAACTTCCCGCTCCTGCAGATCGACTAGCTGGTCGACTCGACCGCGGGGTGCGAGTTGATGAGCTTCCTGGACGTGTATTTGGGCTATCAACAAGTCCAGATGGCGGAAGGGGACAAGGAAAGGACGAGTTTCATAAGTCTCCTCGGAACCTTCTGCTACGTCCATATGCCCTTCGGGCTGAAGAATGCTGGAGCGACCTTCCAACGACTCATGACGCTGATCCTCAAAGACCAGATCTGCCGCAACGTCGAAGTCTACATCAACGACGCGGTCGTCAAGAGCCTCTGCGTGGCTGCTCACATCGACGATCTAGCAGAGACCTTCCGCAACCTCCACGCATACGGGTTGAAGCTCAATCTGGAGAAATGCACCTTCCGCGTGCGTGGGGGTATGCTCCTGGGTTTCCTCGTGTCCCAGCGAGGCATAGAGGCCAACCCCGAAAAGATTCGGGAACTCCTGGATATGCCCTCACCGCGCTCGGTCAAAGATGTACAACGGCTCACCGGCCTCTTGGCTGCGTTGAGTCGCTTCGTCTCGCGGTCGGGGGAACGTGGCCTCCAGTTCTTCAAAATCCTCTGGGGTCTCGAGGGGTTCCGATGGACTCTTGAGGCCCAGGAGGCCTTCGACGACCTGAAGAAGTACCTCACGAGCCCCCCAATGCTCGTGAGCCTGTCTCCGGAAGAACCCTTGCTCCTTTACCGCGCCGCAACCCCGGTCGTCGTAAGCGTGGTATTGGTAAAGGAGCAGGACGGGAAACAACGTCCTGTATACTACGTGAGTTAGGCCCTCCAAGGGGCTAAAACTCGGTACACAGAGATGGAGAAGATCTGCTACACCATTCTAATGGCGTCCCGGAAGCTTCGTCATTACTTCCTCGGACACCCGATCTTTGTCTCGTCGTCCCTCCCTTTGGGGGTGGTACTCCAGAACAAAGAAGCCACTCGCCGGATCGGAAAGTGGGGGGCCGAGCTCGCTCCCTTCTCCTTTTCCCTCACTGGGCGCTGCACCATTAAGTCACAAGTCCTCGCCGACTTTGTGGCGGAATGGACCCCTGCCACCCGGTCCGGGGATGAGAGCCTCCCGGAACCACCCCAACGCAGTGACCACTGGCCGCACATGTTTGATGGCTCCTTGTGTCTCGCTGGGGCCGGCGCGGGAGTAGTCCTCCGGAGCCCCGAGGGGAAGGAACTGGAGTATGAGGCGCGGCTCAAGTTCCCCACCACAAAAAACATTGCCAAATACGATGCTTTGCTCCTTGGGTACACCTTGCGCGCTCCCTGGGGATTCGTCACCTCCTCATGAAAGGAGACTCCAAGCTTGTAGTTTGCCAAATGGACAAGTCCTACTTGTGCCATGACGCAAACTTGAGCGTTTATTTGCAGCAGGTACGCAAGATGGAGAAGCACTTCGACAGCCTAGAGGCCCGGCACATCCCCCGAAGAGACAACGACCGGGCCGATGCCCTAGCCCTGGCGGCCAGTGCCCAGGAACCTCTCCCCGGGGGAGCCTTCTTGGAGATCATCGCGAAGCCTTTGGTGACCTCCCCAGACGCGGACAATGGATCCTGCATCCCGGTAGTCTCCGAGATTACCTGGGTCGGGTCTTGGATGGACCCCCTTATCTCCTTCATAAAGGGGGAGGGGGACCGTCCCAACGAGACTGAGGCTAAGCACCTCCGAGCCAAGGCCCGGGCATACCTCCTACTGGAGGGGAAGCATTACAAGCGGGGGGCCTCCGCCCTTCTCCGTTGCCTCCCACGGCCGGAAGGGCTCCAACTCCTCGAGGACATCCACTCGGGGAGCTGCGGGTCTCACCTGGCTCCGTGCGCCGTCGCAGCCAAGGCACTTTGCCAGGACTTTTATTGGCCCACAGTGGTCCGTGACGCGTGAGACCTTGTCTCCGCGTGCGAGGCTTGCCAGAAGATCGCCAAAGGTTCCAACCTCCCCTCCATAGCACTGCAGACCATCCCCATCACTTGGCCCTTCGCGCGCTGGGGGATGGACCTCCTAGGTCCCTTCCACCCAGCACCCAGGGGCTACAAGTATGCAGTGGTCGCAGTCGACTATTTCACCAAGTGGGTAGAGGCTGAACCTTTGGCCAACATCACATCGCGAGCAGTACAGTGCTTTTTTGGAAGAATATCGTGTGTCATTTTGGGGTCCTCCAGGAAATCACTATTGATAACGGGATCCAATTCGACTTAGCATATTTCTGGGAATTCTGCGAGGGCTTGGGAGTCACCCTACACTTCGCCTCTATGGCTCACCCCCAGAGCAACGGGGCCGTCGAAAGGGTCAACAGCGTGATCCTACAAGGGTTACGCCGAAGGCTCGAGCAAGCTACCTCCAGGCAAGGCGCATGGGCGGAGGAGCTCCCGAGCATCCTCTGTTGCGTGTGCACGATGCCGAGTCGAGCGACGGGACGCACGCCTTTCTCGCTCGTGTATGGGGCTGAAGCGATTCTCCCCTTGAAGATCGGCTTCCGGTCGCTGCGGGTCAAGCTCCTAGATGGAGCTACGATCACAGCATACCAAGCCAACAAAGCCAATAAACGGCTGGAAGTCGACCTCATCAAAGAAGAACACGATCGAGCACTACTCCGCCACGCCATCTACAAGCAAGAAATAGCGCGCACAAATGACCGGCGCATCTGCGCAAGAGCTTTTCACCTTGGGGATCTTGTCCTTAAGCGCGTGACCGACCCTCAAGCCCAGGGTAAACTCTCCCCCAAGTGGGAAGGCCCTTATAAGGTCTCTGTAGTCCTGGGCTCAGGGGCTTACAAGCTCTCCAACCTCCAAGATCAAGAGCTGAAGCATACATCGAACGTAGACTTGCTTTGCAAGTTGTATGTCTAGCCCCTGGGCATTGTTCCTCCCCCATCGCGACTTCGCAGGGGGAGACACTGCCCCCCACCACAGTTACGTGGGGGGACGTTGTACTCACTTTCCCTCCCCCACCGCGGCTTCACAGGGGGAGGCGTTGTATTTCAAGTTCTATCAATACAATCGGATTTTTTCTCCAACTCGAGTCCGTTATAGGTCCTTAACTTACCGTCTCTTAGACGATGCCCTCCTGTTGAGGATGCCCTCCCCGTGAGGACATAGGCTACCGCAGCCTAAAAGTCCCTACGACGGGAGCCTCTCTCCCGTAGGGTGGCTTACAATCACCCCTCATGGACTGAGGGGGTAAATGGCAACCCAGTCCTCCAGGACAGAGGTAATGAGTCAATTTGAGAGACTAGTCCCCCCCAAACACTCAGACCCATCATCGGGCTCATCCTCCTTAGGGAGCGAAATTGTCTCCCTGGCGAGACGGGATATTCGAAAAATCTCCTCGGGGAGTTACTACCCGGCTCCCCGTTCTCACGGCTACTGGAAGATTTCTCACCAGGACTTTCGAAAAATTGTTCCTGGAGGTTTTTACCTGGCTCCCCGTTCCCACGGCGACCGGGAAATTTGCCATCGGGACCTTTGGGAAACCTTGGAGAATTGTTACTACCCAGCTTCCCGTCCTCATGGCGACTGGAGGATTTCTCACCGAGACTTTCGAAAAATTGTTCCCAGAGGTTTTTACCTGGCTCCCTGATTCTCACGGCGACCGGAAAATTTCCCACCGAGACCTTTGGAAAATCTTCTTGGGGAATTTTTACCCCAGCAATCATTAGCATCGGGGCACTTCACTCCTCCCCCACAGCGCGCGGAGCTACGCTACAACCCGCTGTGGGGAGGGGGGTTAACTCATGCCCGGGGATTGCCCTCTTCCGGACCATCCTTTGGACTCGGAAAGTTTCAAAAACAAAAGGAACAAGCAAACTTAGCTTTATTGAAATATTTAACCGGAGGACATCTTCCCCCTCCGATGGGTATCGGTACATTAAACGCATGATACAACCCGGGGGGCTCCTACACCTAATAATCCCGGAGGCCCTCTGATAGCTCCCGGGCCAGGTCTCGATACAGGCTCCGTATACGTCGCTGGGCCTCCCGAAGTAGGTTCTCGGGCCAATACTCGTAGCCCGCCGGTGGGAGTATTCGAAGCGGCGGAACCCTCCGGGCCCCCGGTCGCGTAGGTGATAATTCGGCGCGGTGGTTGTCGAGGTTGTCTAGGTGCCACTCTGGGAGCCACCGCAACCAGATTGGCTCCTCGGAGACACACCTACCATGTCACCCAGAGATGAGACTTAGCAAAGTTAAGGCGGCTTGGGCATCCCCCCGAGTGATACCCGCTGGAGCCTGGAGGCCTTATCTCTGGGGAGGCTCCTCGCAACACTAGGGCGCCTCTAAGGTTGCGCTCAACTCTCGGGGGCTCTCTCTCGGGAGTGACCTCCCAGGGCGCCTAGTAAATTCAATTCAAGACTTAGCAGAAAATTCATTCTATTGCATCAAAATGTCTTTTGTACAAGTATCCAGGGCTTCTTCTAGGAAGCTACCGGGAGCAAAAATCCTAAAAAAAAAAAGGACTTACCTAAAGGCCCGGGGGGGAGGCTCATAGTTGTTCATTGTTGTCCTCCCCACGGGAGGCCTCCACTGGAGCTGTAGTTCCGCCCTCAGAGGCGCCGATGCCGAGAATCTCAGCCACACGATCCTGTCGTAGAAGCCCCCGGCGAGCTGCTCCACCTCTGGCCGGAGCGGCTCGAAGAACTGATCAAAGCCCCGGGGGATACGGCCCCCAATCGCCCAGGCGCCGCGAGTGTTGCTGGCGCCGCGTAAAAGCTGCCCCCTGGGTTGAGGCTCACCCCAAACCCTTCGAGGGCCGAGCGGATGGAGCGACCCGCTTCCACCACCGCCCTGGCGCTGGAGCCCTTGAGCTCCCAGAGGGCATCCTCTTTGCCCTTGCCTCCCTCCGGAGCCGGTCGTTGGCATTCTTGGAGGTGTGGAGCTGGGCCCAGACTCGAGCCAACTCCCGGAGTGCGTCGTCCCGCTCCTCAAAAAAGGCGGCGGCCTTCGCCTCCACCTCCTTCAGCGCCTTGTCAAAGCGTGCCTCGATGCCCCAGGAGAGGAACACGCCCTGTGAGCACGAAAGTTATTCGAAGCCCAAGAGTTTGTAAAATCTTAGGAAGAAACGACCTGGTGATCCGGGAACGAACTGGATATGGATCGACTGCAGCTCCCTACAACGGTCGCGAAGCATCCCTTGCAAGACGTACTCCTGCACCTTCCGGGTCTTGAGCCCCTCCGTGAACCAGAAGAACTCCCCTGCGGACAGCAGGGGGTCTCCCTCCCAATGGCTCCGGACCCTTCCGCGCTGGTGGGCCCCCTCACGAAGGTCGCAAGGGTGATGTGAACCGGAGTGGCAGCGGCCGGAGTCTTTGCCGCTGAAGAGGTGGCCGAAGAGGAAGTGGACGAGCTCTCCGAGGGGGTGCCACCCCAGGGAGTGATGAGGAGCCCTTTCCCCTTTCCAGACCGTGGGGACCTCATAGACCAAGGGGCTCCCCCCCTCGTCCACTGGCCATTCGACGCGCGGAGGGGAAGCCTCCTCGAAATGAACCTCCGACCACTCCGGCTCTAGTAGTTCTGGTGCTACTGGAGGTGCCATCCCGAAGGCGGCGAGGGCGCGTAATTCGTCGAGTCAGACGCCCCCTCGTCACCGGCTGACTCCTTCCCCTGGGCCTCTCCAGAGGCCTCGAGAAGGTGCGCGAACCCTTGCGCCTCCGCCATCCCCCCGGAGTTTTCTCCCGGGGGGGTGGCGTCACCTCATGCCTGGAAGGCGCTCGCACACGTCCCGACCAGGGGGTGGCGTCCCGGGCCTTCACGGGCGTGGAACCCGGCGTCGTTCTCGGACCGGGGGCCTTCTGAGCCTTGGCATGCTTCGGCTCGGAACCCCCGGCGGCCTCCTTACCCCGCTTATGAGAGCCGGGGGTCGGGAGAGGCGTCCTCTCCGGCAACCTTAGCCCAAAGGCCTCGGCTACGAAGTTCTGGGGGGGACCCTCCTCGATGACGTGCACGATATGCTCGTGCTCATCAGTGTAGTACCTCCTGTGGAGGTTCTCCACCTTCTCCCGTGTGGCCGGGTTTGGCCGAACGACAAAAGTGATGGGAGTTAGCGCAATTAACAAAAAACAAAGAAAGTCGCCGGGGGCTTACGTCAGGTCACCAACTTTTGCTGGGGCCGCTGCGTCGGGCACATTCCCATCCCCCTCCTCCCGTACGAGAAGGGGGAACCTTTAGTAACGTTAGCTCCTCGGCGGTGTCCCTCATGGAACGGACGGCGTGGGAGCCAACCACCTTGCTGAGGAGCTTCAGCTCCTCCTCGGTCCACACCGAGGGCTTGGGGGCAAACGACTGGCTGTAGGAGGGGGGCTCTGGTGAGTAGGTCACCTCGGCGTCCTGAACCCGGAGGTAAAACCACCTCTGGACCCAGTTCCCCCAGTGATCCCGGGAAGCAGCCACCGGGTACTCCTGCACCCGCGACGGCAGGAGCTGTATCATGACGGAGCCGAACAGACACTTCGGCCCTCCACTCACCAGATGGCAGCTCCTCGCTGCCGGCTCATAGAAGTACCAGAACTGCCAGAGCGTCGGCTCCCGTTCGGTGGCTGTCTCGAACAACCAGATGAAGAGCCCCATCCGAATGAAAGCGTTCGGCGTCAGGTGGTAGAGGGCCACCCCGTATTCTCAGAGAAACTCCCGGAGCAGCGGATGCACTGGGAGCTGAAGGCCTGCCTCGAGGAAGGCCTCGAAGACGACCACTTCTCCGGGCCTAGGGCGGGGGGCGCCATCCTTCTTGGAGGGGATCCGGATGTCCCCGTCTGCGACTACCCCTCGGTCCACGAGGGACTCTAAGTCCCCCGAAGTGAACTCGGAGGCCCAGAGGAAGTCCGCGGTGACTTCCTCGGAGGCACCTCAGAGGCACCTCAGTGGCCTTGGCGCGACCCTTGGGACCCATTTTGTTTCTCCGGTGTGTTGAACACTCGGGGAACTGATGGGCTTAGGTTTTATGAGGCTAAGCTTCCGGGAGCAGGCTACCGGGAGAGCTTAGGGCACCGGTGGCGTTTGAGGATCGAAGGTTTGAGTGACTTCTCTGGGCTCCTCGAAGCCCTATTTATAGTTCTCGAACGTGGCCCCGATGCACACCACGTGACCCCTCGTGGTGAATCCAAGCCACTCAATTCAAACGGCATGTGCGAATCGAAGGGGCGGGCGCGGGAAACGACGCATCATCGGTTCAAACCACGCGAGGCCATTATGACCAAACAGCGCGCGCCAATCGAGACAAGGGGCGACATAATGACCGACGGCGCCACTGTGAGTATCTAGCGCAAAATTCGAAGCATCAACAAGGCGTCGGAGATCCATCCCAGAGGAGATGTTCCCGGTAATGTGATCCATCCCCTCTGGGGACTCGAGCAGCGTCCCTGGAGGACATGGGAGGCTGCTGTTGGGGGAAATCTCCGCGGGATCAAGTCTAAGTAAGGGACAAGGCTCCCGGTGACCCCCATCCAGGGAGGCACCATTTGACCAGGGACAAGGCTCCCGGTGACCCGCGTCCCGGGTGCCGCCATTTGCCGGGGGACAAGGCTCCCGAGGACCCCCATCCCGGGCACCGCCATTTTCTCGGGGACAAGGCTCCCAGTGACCCCTGTCCCGGGAGGCGCCATTTCATTCGGGACAAGGCTCCCGGTGACTCCCGTCCCGGGGTCCACCATTTCCTGGGACAAGGCTCCCGGGGACCCCCATCCCAGGCGCCGCCATTTGGCTGGGACAAGGCTCCCAGTGACCCCCGTCCCGAGAGCCGCCATTTGCCGAGGGACAAGGCTCCTGGGGACCCCCGTCCCGGGCGCCGCCATTTGCCCGGGGACAAGGCTCCTGGTGACACCCGTCTCGGGGGCCGTGGAGCACATCAGGAACTGGCAAAGACACTTGTCAAGCATCCAGGTCCCTCCGTCGGGAGAAAGACATCAGTGCCCTCTGATCCAATGGCTACGGCCAGGGTAGTTTAGTCTTTTTGCATCTTTTGGGCCTATATAAGCCATTGTATCCCTCTCATGTAAGGAGGACAATTCATTTTACATCAATACACAAAAACCAATTGGCGTGCTCTGGAGCACTCTTCCCGCGAGGGGACACCCCCAGACGACCCAAGTCGGGAGCACGTCAACAGGACTAGGGTCTCCACTGAGACCTAAACCTGTATAAATCGTCGTGTCATACTTCGTGTTTTCCCGACGGGAGAGGACCGGTCACGTAGCCAGCTCGCGTCGTCTTTTCTTCGCTAGGAACAACCAAAAAACCTGCCGGGGTATTAGTAATACTATGACCACTCCAAATTTGGTACGTTTGTTCCCTGAAACATGATGAACACACTCGTCAAAGAGGATTGTAAAAATGTTACAAAAAGTCACATAAAATGACGTATCAAAGAAATTTTAAGCATCATTTTTCACATTTTCAATACTAAACCTATGGTAAAATTCTACCAAATTAAGACATATCAGCATCCGTCTACTTTTTCCTCAAAAATTTTTCTAACTCTTGGTTTCGAATAACATTCGCGTTTGTAGGGGGTAGCCCACGCCCGGGGCATAGAGGAGCACTTCGAAAGGGCATTGAAGGAGGCAGAGGGGAAGGCCGCAGCCTTCTGAGGCGAGAGGGATGAGGCACTCCAGGAGTTGGCCCTGGTACGGGCGCAAGTCCATGCCTCAGAGAGCGCCAACGACCACCTCCGTAGGGAGGCAAAGGCGAAGGAGGGCGCCCTTCGAGAGTTCGAGGGCTCCAGCGCCCGGGCACTGGCGGAGGTAGGCCGCTCCATCCGTCCGGCACTTGAGGAGCTCGGGCTCCGCCTCGGCCCCGGAGGTGGTTGTAGCGCGGCGCCGGTGACATTTGCGGAGGCTTTGCATGTTCTCAACGCACAAGTCACCGTGATTCCAGAGGCCACCGACGCCTGGGCCAGGGGTCAGGCTATCCAAGTAGTGCCTGCCACTACGGGCCTCGTGTCACTCCGAAGGACCAACGCTCAGGCGATCGGATGCCGGATCCCCTGAGGCTTTCCCGAATTCTTCGAACCGCAACTTCGGGAGGTGGAGGAGCTCGCGGGGCGATTCTATGAGCGGATAGTGCAGGCGCAATTTTCGGCTTCGGTGCCCCCGAGGGCGGACATCCCGGGGGGAGGACGACAATAACCAAGTATGAGCCTCCCCCCGGGCCTTTAGATAGGTCTTTTTCTTTTGCTTAGTGTTGGGGTAAATCTCCGCGAGACTAAGTCCAGGTAAGATGTGTCACGATTACCCGGGGACGTGGCCTCCGGTGCCCTCTCGAGCGCCGCCATTTGCCCGGGGACGTGGCCTCCGGGGCCTCCCCGGGCGCCGCCGCTCGGCTCCCGGGACGTGGCCTCCGGTGCCCTCCCGGGCGCCGCCATTTGCCCGGGGACGTGGCCTCCGGGGCCTCCCTGGGCGCCGCCCTTTGGCTCCCGGGACATGGCCTCTGGGGCCTCCCTGGGCGCCGCCTTTGGCCCGAGGACGTGGTCTCCGGGGCCTCCCCGGGCATCGCCTTTTGGCTCCCGGGACGTGGCCTCCGGTGCCCTCCCGGGCGCCGCCATTTGCCCGGGGACGTGGCCTCCGGGGCCTCCCCGGGCGACACCTTTTGGCTCCCGGGACGTGGCCTCCGGTGCCCTCCCGGGCGCCGCCATTTGCCCGGGGACGTGGCCTCCGGGGCCTCCACGGGCGCCGCCTTTTGGCACGGGGACGTGGCCACCGGCGCCGTCCCGGGCCTCATCGCCCTCCTGAAGGTAAAGTTTCGAACTGTTTGTCACGTGCAGGTCACGCGAGGGGTGCCTCGGGAACTAGCGACCACCTGTCAAGCATCCAAGGCGTTTGACCGGGAGAAAGACGGTCCTGCCCTTCAATCCGACGGTGGCTTCCGGGGTAGTTTAGGTTTTTTGCTGCTTTTTGGGGCTATAAATAGCCCTTGTACCCCTCTGTTGTAAGGGATCGGTTCATTTTTATTGGAATAGCTAAACTCACAGACGTGCTCCGGAAGCCTCACCCCCGGAGAGAGCCTCCCCAGCCGACTCCGGTCGGGAGCGCGTCGACAGGACTAGGGCCCCCACCGGGACCCGAACCTGTATAAACCCGTGTGTCATTCTGTGTGCTTGCCGGCGGGGGAAGACCGGTCATCCGGTCAACCCGCGCCGCGTAATCTTCGCTAGGATCACTCTCAAAACCTGCCGGGGTATTCGCAATACCACGACAGTTGGCGCCGACCGTGGGGACTCGTGACAAGACACCATGGCTCCCCGAAGAACAAGGGCTCGCACCCTTCCCGCTGATCCGGGTCTCGGAGACCCGGCGCCGTCCGCCCGGGACACTGCTGTCCCGACGATCCCTTCCGGAGGCGACCTGTAACACCCTAGTTTTGGGGGTAAAAAGTTTTGCATAAAAACCCTGCATGCATGTATCTCTGTAGTAGTAGCCAGATCAGTTAAACTCTAATCTCTCTCAAACCCTAAAAATCTCCAAATCTATTCTCCAAATCCAGATCAAGATCGGACCATCCAGATTTAACCTACCAGTTACCTTGAGGATAAAAGTCTTCAGGAGCCAGATCAAATTTTGACCCTAACTCCCAGTACCTAAGCCTCTTTCTGTTTTCGAAAACAGGAAAATTCAGATTTACCCTAAGTACCCCAGTTTCCAGATGATTAAGTTATCTTGAATTAACCTTATCCAGACTCAAGTAACCCCTGAAATATGTTCCTAGGTTCATCCTCAACTCACTTCAAAAAGTTGGGAGCCAGATTAATTCATCTAAACACTTTTCGCAGTTTAGTCCAAATTTTACTGCGAATAGGTCCTTTTCTGTTTACCTGGAAGCCTGAAAAGGCTAAAATCCACGAATCAATTCCAACTCCAGAATTTCTTCAGGAAACACCTTCCAAATACTATTTGATACAGATCTCCCTTCTGATCAGACTTCAAAATCTCTCTCCAATCACCAGAATTCGAGATCGACAAAATCTAGATTTAGTTACCCTAATTTTACCCTATTTTCGAAAATAGGTGAAATCCCTCAAATCTTACCAAACTTTCTCCAAAATTGAGCAAAATGGGTATTAATAGAAATATTATACTCAGCCATGAAATCAAATCTCAAATTAACCATCTCTAAGACAGAAATTGCAAATCAGTCCAGATTTCAAATAAGAATCCTTGCAATTTGGTCCCTGGTTCGACCAGAGACACTGTGCACGACCAGCAGCTGTGCACGACCGCGACCACCGCGCTGCCACGCCAGGAGCTTCGTCGCCGGTGAAGCCCCGTGGTCGCCACCCCTGCCACCGCGTTCCTGCCACGTGTGCGCACGTCGTTCGCCACCGTGGAGCCACCGCGGCCGCACCAGCATCTCCAATTTTGCCCGCGCACGCATGCCATCGCTGCAGCCACTGCAGAAGCTCTGTGCCACGTTGCCAGCATGCCGGAGGAGCCCGTCAGTTCTCCGTTGCATCACCCGGGACAGCGCACGCCAGCCTGCAAAGCCGGCACGGCCGCTGGAGCGCGTCACTTCGCTGCTGTCCCGCCCGGCCAGTCAATTCGCCGTCGATTCACAGCTCCAAGTCTCCAGGCATTTTCAACCGTTGCTGCTCACTACGCTTATTTAAGCTTGCCCTGGCCTTTGCCTGCACACACACACACCAGAACTCACCACAGTCTTCAATCTCGCCACCTTCATTGTCTTCCCCGGCGAGCTCGAGAAGAGGCTCACGGTGCCAGGCCAATCCACTGCACCGAGCTCCAAATTGAAGCTACCAGTAAGTAACCCTCATCCACTTACCTGTGTAGTAGCAGCCAATTGAACTCTATCGCACCACCTCGCCGGAAATTGCTGTTTTTCCCCGACAACTCCGGCGAGCAATTAAACCCTAATTAAACCGATTTAGCTCTCGAGCCTGTGATCAATATTGATTAGTGAACTTATCTAAGCATCTCTAAGCAACCAGAATCGAATAATTTGCTAAAATATGAAGAATCCCAACTTTTCACCTTGCATGTAAGCTGGAGCTCGCTGTTAAGCTTCTCTGGTGTTTCCCCAGCCAATCTAGCTTCACACCTAGCTTACTTATGCCCCCGAGACCCTCCTCAAGGAAGGAATTGAGTTCAATCACTTTAAATCAGAAATGCCCAAATTAGGTTTGAGTTAATCTTTTCTCCAGCCAATATCTCCTAAATCCAGCCAATCCAGCCATAGAAACCATGCCATCTAGATGTTTTGGACCATTCTGAGCAACTTTGTCTTCTATCCCGACTTCTAATTCGGCCTAGATTGTGAGATATCGCTATGCCCTAGTTTGCTGTACTGTTCACATTACATGTGCTCCAGGCCAGAGAACTTCTTCGCCGGTTTTCATCACTTTCCGGCCATCTCCTGCCCTAGATCCTGTTGAGACATTTGTTCCTGTTACAAATGCCTAACCACCAGACAAAGTGGTGCATCATTTGGAGCCTTTAATCAAAAGATATGGCTAACCCTAGTTTCTGGCCGTGTCAAGCCTATGCCAGGCTATGTCAGCCAGTGGCATTGAGCCTTTTCACCCACTTCCAGCCATGCATTTTGAAAATAACTTTGTCCCTTAGACTCCTGATGTTGTGATCTACACTTTTCTCTACTGTCATAACTTGAGTTGAGCCCTCTATCACCCATCGACCTTATGTCGATGCCTTGAACCGAATGCCAACCTAAAGACATTCGCTGTTTTTGGGCGAACCAGTCACCACCTTGATATTACCTTGATATTTTGGAACCTTGTAAACCTTAACAGCTAATTTTAACCCTGGTTTCCACAGTTAAACTCAAATCGCTTTCAAACCTTATATCACCAGAGTATTTTCTCCTTGCATCTTTGCATGTAGTGGATTGGTAAGAATAGGATTGATTGTAATGCCTGTTTGCTTGTTTGATCTTGTTCAGAGCAAGAGTCCGGGGTTGAAGATCTTGTCGCTGAACCGTCATCGACTGCTGATACTTACGACGCGGAAGGCAAGTCATACTTTGATCATATTGAAACCCATATTTTATGAATTGCTATGCTATTCCATGAATAGATATCTCATTAATATTGCATGTGTTGAGATCAATGATATTATGGCAGTGATAGATTGAATACTTGAGAAATGTGGACTTGATAAGATAGTAAGCCACGAACTAATAAAAGTATAAACATGTACATTTATATTCATGAAATAGAACCCCTAGCCGTGACCAGTATTTTGGTATGGAATGGTGGTAGCACTGGAGGTGCTTGGCTGCACGGAATGTGTAGGCACTGAAGGTGCATGGTTTGTGGTATGATCTGGTCACTGGCATGTAAGGACTAGAACCTTGTGTTATGCGTCTAGTGGCATGAAAAATGTACCAACCACTTACCTGGTATGGGACAGGCGCAACCTAGTAGCTTTCTTAGTATTATCAGTTCCCTGCATGGCTTGTCGATCCGGTTTCTCGCGTGGAAACTGGTGGGACGCAGTTCGTCCATGAGTGATGTGAGATCAGAAAAATTATGAGAGGATAAGGTGTAAAGAAGGAAGACGCCCTACGCCAGATTAAGTCGTGCGCGACTGTAATCAAAAGAGGTTATGTGTCCTGCGGGAACATAGACCCAGGCTAGGAAGTAAGGCACTGGGGAGGACCCACAACGGTACTTGGGACGGCATTGTCCATTTACCGGGCAGGGATACTGTTAATACTAGACTGCAAAAACGTTGTGTGATCTCGGCCTTGTCACATGCGTATAAGTCGCATGGAGTTGGCCCGACTTGGAAGTCGAGTGAAAAAGTGGATTTAAAAAGAGGTACATCTCTGCAGAGTTTAAAAATGTATTCGAATACTTCGTGCTCCCGAGTTTTAGGAGTATGCCGCGGTGGGTTAAATCCATGGGGTGTGACACAAGTATTGTTTTATAAACTAAAATTTGTTAGTTCAAGATTACCCAAGTGGCATGTGTTGTCACGATAAGGGGCGTTGCCGTGGGCTGTCATGTGTTGACGTGTCGCGGTAATACCATAATCTAGTAAACTTGTAATAACTAAGAGGCATGTGGGTTATGCCCTAAGTTATGAAATACTGTTATGAGTATAAGATTGAAAGGCTTGAATAAAAATAATGTGATATGAGGATATATCGCCTTGGATATGGGATATATGTATCACCATCAATATGATTTATTTACTGCCATGGGTATGATCGGGATTTGAATAAGAAAAGAGAAAGAAATGTATTTTGAAAAACCTTTCGCTCTTTCCCCAATAGCATAGGTTCATGTCATATATATATGTATCTCTACCTTCCCTATGACTTGCTGAGTACGTAAGTACTCACCCTTGCAACAACTCATCAATGGATGGAGCGTTCTACGACCTTGGAGGATACCCTGAAGATGCTGCGGACCCAGGAGATGATGAGCAGTTCCCTCCGGAGCCCTGATGTGGTGCTGTCTTGCTGTCAACCTCTGTTTCCTGTGGATTGCTTTTGGGCCTAGCTTCCGCCGACTAGATGTGTTATTTTGTTAGACCCTTGTGCCTTGTGAGGCACTGTACCTCGTTTTGTACTAAGTCCTGATGGCCATACAATTATGACTATTGTACTATTTTGCTGCTGCAATGTAATCCTGTGATTGACTCATCCTGGGAAGTCAAGTGGTTTATGGGACCAGCTGCCCCGAGCTGGGCCCCTCACAGGTGATGTCACAGTCGTGGCAGACGCGACAAAAATAGTGGTATCAGAGCAGCACAGACCTTGATTGTAGGACGGTACCATCAGGGCTTGGTAGCGCCAGGACCTCGTAAATTATTTAAAAATTATTTCTGAAAAATTTTATTTTGCAAAGGATGTTCTTGCTCTTATAAAAATGTTGACTTCAAAATCTTATTTTGCTTCCAAAATTCTCGGCAGGATGGCCAAGGAGCGTTTTAGCTACATCAAGCGTCTCGGTGGATGGGCCACATTGCTATGGCATATTGCTCAATTCCTAGGGATTGATGAGCGCCCGATCTGCGAGACTATTTGGGACTATTATGAGGGGCGTCGCTATGGCTTCAAGGCCAAAGTGCTGGTGCACGCTCTCGATAGTCGTGAGGGACAAGTGATCAGGGTGGAGGCCAGCAGGGCAAGCCGACTGGATGCTATCCAGGACGCAGCTCGAGAGGCGGTGCATCGGGTACGCCAGGTGTACTCATGTCGGCTCCAGGAGTCACCTTTCCGTCACGTGCCTTCATCTCCCTCTGGGTTGTCACCCATCGTGGAGTACCCGGACCCGTGTCTGGCAGGCACCGTAGGTCTATTGAGGACCCTCGACTCGCGCTGCTCCACTTTGCTTGCTGAGCATCAGGAGCTCCGCAAGGAGTTGGAGGAGCAGAAGAAACGTGGCCGAACCGCTTCCCCGTCGTTGACTTCTCAGCCTGCAGCTCAGAGACGCCGCACAGTTGAGGAGGTTGCTCCGACAGTTGTCTCCCCGGCTCGTACCTTTGGACCCAGTGCGGGACCTAGCTTGATTCCTCGGAGGGTTGCTAATGCAGCTGGGTACCGACGCTCGTTCTCTACCCCTAGCACCCGCCAGGCAGAGGGCAATGGGTCTGCTCTGCTGTTCCATGAGTCTGGACCACCCGGGTTTGTCACTCTAGAGGAGTCCGACGACGAGATGGAGCCAGAGGAGGTTGAGCCCTGTGGGAGCAGTTAGTTGCCTGTTCTTTAGATCCTCAGGCCAGGGTAGATCTTCTAGGATTGGTGATGCTTTTGGTTGTTATCATCACCATTACTTGTATTTTGGTTGTATCAGACTAAGGCGCTTAGCCGCTTTTGTATCAACTACTTGTGCATTAATGAATCAGCTTCGCATTAATTTCTGCATTAGTACCCTAATTCTCTCTAGTTAGTTAGACCTGCCTGCTTCTCTCTTCAGAAGATCAGAATGGTTCACACAAGGAGAAGGACCCAAGATAACCAAGAGGGCCAAGACCCAGTTACACCACGAAGAGGAACCACACCTCATCCAGGATCGCAGAGCTCACTACCACCACAAGAAGACTCACCAAGTCTCCAGGAAATTCTCCTTTCAATGGAGAGGAGCCGCCAAGAAGCCCAAGCGGCACATACCCAGTTGCTAGCTCAAGTCATTCAGAAAATGCCAGGGACTGCTGAAGGTACTGCCGTCGGAACTCGACTCTCAGACTTCCAGAAGACGCGACCGCCAACCTTCGCAAGCGCGACCGACCCAATCGTCGCAGACGACTGGCTGCGGGACATCGAAAGGAAACTGGACACTGTTCGTTGCAATGATCGAGAGAAGGTGTTATTCGGATCACACCAACTCACTGGAGCAGCAGCTGCTTGGTGGATGAATTATCAAGAAGCACACTTGGACAAAGACAACATCACCTGGACGGAATTTAAGGACCAATTCCGACAATTCCATATCCCTACAGGCGTCATGGCAGCCAAACGCCGAGAATTCCGGAACTTGACTCAAGGGAACCGGACTGTCACTGAGTACCTGCACCAATTCCACCATCTAGCTCGGTATGCGTCCAACGACATCGACACGGAAGATAAGAAGATTGAACGCTTCACCGAGGGACTTCAGCACTATTTGCAGTATCAGATTGCCTCCCATGAGTTCACAGAATTCCAGACCCTGGTGAATCGAGTATTAAAGATAGAAGAAAAGCGAGGCCTCGGAGAAGAAAATCGGAAGAGGAAGATGATGCAACAGTCGCGACCGCCAGCCAGCTCATCTAGGGGAAGGGCCCCAACATCTCCAAATTTTCGTCCGCCCTACCCGGCGCCAAGACCACAATTCACGCCGACGTGCCCCAACTGCAGAGGAGCACACTATCAAAGGGATTGCCCTCAATCAAGGACTCAATGCTATCATTGCGGACAGGTGGGACACCGCAAAGACAGTTGCCCGTGGATTCAACTCCCAATGGCGATAGCAAGATCGCAAGCTAGAACACAAGCGATGGCACCTAGAACCACAGCTTCACCGCCATTGCAGAGCCCCAGAGGAGGTTTGCCCAACAGAGGGGGAAATGTAGCAGGCCGAGGACGAGGGTGAGGAGGAAGGCAAATGGCAGGCCGAGGAGGCCGACTGAACTTCACCTCCCTTCAAGAAGCGGACAATGCCTCTGACATTCTCCTAGGTAGATTCTTGATCCAGTCTGCATCTGCTTTAATACTGTTTGATCCTGGAGCTACAAACTCATTCATATCAGAAGATTTTGCATTTAAAGTGGGAATACCTATGGTACCTCTAGAGTACTCTATGGCTATACAGACCCCAGGAGCTAAGCTGCCTGTATATTCAGCTTGTCGTCATTTAACCTTCAAAATAGATGGGGTAGAGTTCTGGGCTAATCTATTAGTCCTAGAACTGCAAGGCCTAGACATTATAATAGGAATGGATTGGTTATCCCAGCATAAAGGTCTAGTGGATTGTGAAAAGAAAACTCTAAGCCTTGTTAGTAACCAAGGGAAGGAAGTCCTATTCCATGCGGAAAGATCATCGGTCGAAAAACTGCAAGGATCAGTCCATGCACTTCAAGAAGTATGCTTGGATCAAGTGCCCACAGTACAAGAATACCCGGATATATTCCCAGAAGAACTCCCAGGGATGCCACCTGACAGGGAGATAGAGTTTACCATTGAGCTTAAACCAGGAGCGGCACCTATAGCTAAGAGACCATATAGGATGCCGGTAACGGACTTAGAAGAGTTGAAAAATCAGTTAGAGGAACTGGAGGGTAAAGGATTTATCCGACCCAGTGCTTCACCTTGGGGAGCCCCAGTTTTGTTTGTAAGGAAGAAAGACGGAACTTTACGGATGTGTGTAGATTACCGAGCTTTGAATGAAGTCACCATTAAGAACAAGTACCCATTACCAAGAATTGATGACTTGTTCGACCAACTTCGAGGAGCCAAAGTATTTTCTAAGATAGATTTAAAATCTGGATATCATCAGCTGAAAATCAAGAAGGGAGATATACCGAAGACTGCTTTCACTACAAGATACGGGCTATATGAATTCACAGTAGTGCCCTTTGGATTGACCAATGCTCCGGCAGCTTTCATGAATATCATGAACAGTACGTTTATGGATTATCTTGACAAGTTTGTCATAGTATTCATAGATGACATTCTGATATATTCCAAGAGTACGGAAGAGCATGAGCAACATTTACACCTAGTCTTGGGAAGGCTACGAGAGAGGCAATTTTATGCCAAGTTTGACAAATGTGAATTTTGGATGTCAAGAATTTCATTTCTTGGACATGTGTTGACAGCAGAAGGAATTTCAGTGGATTCAGCTACAATCTCCGCAATCAAGGAATGGAAGCAACCTACCTCAGTTTCAGAGATTAGAAGTTTCTTGGGATTAGCAGGATATTATAGGAGATTCATTGAAGGATTTTCCCAAATAGCCAAACCTCTTACGAACCTGCTAAAGAAGGATGTTGCATTTGAATGGACCATCAAGTGTGAAGAAAGTTTTCAGAAGCTGAAGCAGAAATTGACAACAACACCGGTCCTCACATTACCAGACAGCAAAGAAGATTTTGTAGTTTACTGTGATGCTTCAAAGCAAGGAATAGGCTGTGTGCTAATACAGCAAGGTCGAGTAGTAGCTTATGCTTCACGTCAATGGAGACCACATGAGGAAAATTATCTGACTCATGATTTGGAGTTAGCAGCAGTGGTGCATGCTTTAAAGATATGGCGGCATTATCTCATTGGACATAAGTGTGAGATCTTTACCGATCATAAAAGCCTCAAGTATATCTTCACACGGACGGAGCTCAATATGCGTCAGCGCCGATGGCTTGAGCTAATCAAGTATTACGACCTCAGCATACTCTACCATCCAAGGAAAGCCAACGTAGTGGCAGATGCCTTGAGCAGAAAGGCTTATACCCTACAAGGAGCTACACCCAAAAACCCGTGCTTACGGCAGGAATTTCAGAATCTTGAAGTAACCATAGTGCCATCTGGGATGTTAGCTACATTGACTGTGGAGTCTCAACTCCAAAAGCAGATTGAGGATGCTCAGAAAGAAGATGAGGAGATACATAAGATCAAGAGCCACATCAGATCAGGAAAAACCCAGGATTTCATTGAAGATCATCAAGGAATTGTGTGGTATCGGGGAAGGATTTGTGTGCCCCGAAATTCAGACCTCAAAGAATTAATTCTTTTCGAAGCCCATAAAACCCCATACTCACTACACCCTGGAAACACCAAGATGTACAAGGATCTGAAGACGCAATTCTGGTGGAATGGAATGAAAAGGGAAATCGCGGAATATGTCGCAAGATGTGACACTTGCCAAAGGATTAAGGCCGATCATCAGAAGATAGCCGGAAAGCTGCAACCCTTACCAGTGCCAATTTGGAAATGGGAAGAGATTGGTATGGATTTTATCACAGGACTTCCCAGAACACAAGGGGGATATAATTCCATATGGGTAATTGTGGACAGACTCACGAAAGTTGCTCATTTTATACCAGTCAAGAAAATGTATAATGGCAACAAATTAGCGGAGCTATACCTGCAGCGAATAGTGACACTGCATGGTATCCCGAAGAAGATCGTTTCAGATCGAGGAACACAATTCACATCCAAATTCTGGAACCGACTCCACGAAGCCTTGGGAACCCAATTGCAGTTTAGCACTGCATATCATCCACAGACAGGAGGACAGACGGAACGTGTAAATCAAATCTTGGAAGACCTTCTCAGAGCTTGCATCTTAGATTATGGAACCTCTTGGGAAAAGTGCTTACCATTTGCGGAGTTTACTTATAATAATAGTTTCCAAGCTAGTCTGCAAATGGCACCCTTTGAAGCTTTGTATGGGCGCAAGTGCAGAACTCCACTACATTGGGACGAGCCAGGAGAAAGGCAAGTCATTGGACCCGAACTAATCGAAGAAGCTGAAGCACACGTCAAGCACATCAGAGAACGATTAAAGGCAGCACAGTCACGCCAGAAGAGCTATGCCGACAACCGAAGAAGGGAATTGTCGTTTGCACCAGGCGAATCAGTTTATCTCAAGGTTACACCGTTAAAAGGATTGAGAAGATTCCATCAGAGAGGAAAACTGTCCCCAAGGTACATTGGACCATTCAAAGTCCTTAAGAGGAAAGGAGAGGTATCTTACAAACTGGATTTACCATCAGATCTCGGAGAAATTCATGACGTGTTTCATGTCTCGCAACTCCGTAAGCGCCTCAAGGAACCAACGGATCAGCTAGAACACCAGGGGATCCCGCTTCAGAAGAATCTCACTTACCACACTCAACCACTGCAAATACTGGCTAGCGATGAGCGTCAACTCAGAAGGAAGAAAATCAAGCTTTGCAAGGTTCAATGGGAAGATCACTCAAAGGAAGAAGTGACTTGGGAGAAAGAGGATGATCTGCGGCAGGCTTATCCCTACCTCTTCCCTTCTCTAGGTAAATCTCGGGGCGAGATTTCTTTAAGGAGGGTAGGCTTGTAACACCCTAGTTTTGGGGGTGAAAAGTTTTGCATAAAAACCCTGCATGCATGTATCTCTGTAGTAGTAGCCAGATCAGCTGAACTCTAATCTCTCTCAAACCCTAAAAATCTCCAAATCTATTCTCCAGATCCAGATCAAGATCTGACCATCCAGATTTAACCTACCAGTTACCCTGAGAATAAAAGTCTTCAGGAGCCAGATCAAATTCTGACCCTAACTCCCAGTACCTAAGCCTATTTCTGTTTTCGAAAACAGGAAAATTCAGATTTACCCTAAGTATCCCAGTTTCCAGATGATTAAGTTATCTTGAATTAACCTTATCCAGACTCAAGTAACCCCTGAAATATGTTCCTAGGTTCATCCTCAACTCACTTCAAAAAGTTGGGAGCCAGATTAATTCATCTAAACACTTTTCGCAGTTTAGTCCAAATTTTACTGCGAATAGGTCCTTTTCTGTTTACCTGGAAGCCTGAAAAGGCTAAAATCCACGAATCAATTCCAACTCCAGAATTTCTTCAGGAAACACCTTCCAAATACTATTTGATACAGATCTCCCTTCTGATCAGACTTCAAAATCTCTCTCCAATCACCAGAATTCGAGATCGACAAAATCTAGATTTAGTTACCCTAATTTTACCCTATTTTCGAAAATAGGTGAAATCCCTCAAATCTTACCATACTTTCTCCAAAATTGAGCTAAATGGGTATTAATAGAAATATTATACTCAGCCATGAAATCAAATCTCAAATTAACCATCTCTAAGACAGAAATTGCAAATCAGTCCAGATTTCAAATAAGAATCCTTGCAATTTGGTCCCTGGTTCGACCAGAGACACTGTGCACGACCAGCAGCTGTGCACGACCGCGACCACCGCGCTGCCACGCCAGGAGCTTCGTCGCCGGTGAAGCCCCGTGGTCGCCACACCTGCCACCGCGTTCCTGCCACGTGTGCGCACGTCGTTCGCCACCGTGGAGCCACCGCGGCCGCACCAGCATCTCCAATTTTGCCCGCGCACGCACGCCATCGCTGCAGCCACTGCAGAAGCTCTGTGCCACATTGCAAGCATGCCGGAGGAGCCCGTCAGTTCGCCGTTGCATCACCCGGGACAGCGCACGCCAGCCTGCAAAGCCGGCACGGCCGCTGGAGCGCGTCACTTCGCTGCTGTCCCGCCTGGCCAGTCAATTCACCGTCGATTCACAGCTCCAAGTCTCCAGGCATTTTCAACCGTTGCTGCTCACTACGCTTATTTAAGCTTGCCCTGGCCTTTGCCTGCACACACACACACCTGAACTCACCTCAGTCTTCAATCTCGCCACCGTCATTGTCTTCCCCGGCGAGCTCGAGAAGAGGCTCACGGTGCCAGGCCAATCCACTGCACCGAGCTCCAAATTGAAGCTACCAGTAAGTAACCCTCATCCACTTACCTGTGTAGTAGCAGCCAATTGAACTCTATCGCACCACCTCGCCGGAAATTGCTGTTTTTCCCCGACAACTCCGGCGAGCAATTAAACCCTAATTAAACCGATTTAGCTCTCGAGCCTGTGATCAATATTGATTAGTGAACTTATCTAAGCATCTCTAAGCAACCAGAATCGAAGAATTTGTTAAAATATGAAGAATCCCAACTTTTCACCTTGCATGTAAGCTGGAGCTCGCTGTTAAGCTTCTCTGGTGTTTCCTCAGCCAATCTAGCTTCACACCTAGCTTACTTATGCCCCCAAGACCCTCCTCAAGCAAGGAATTGAGTTCAATCACTTTAAATCAGAAATGCCCAAATCAGGTTTGAGTTAATCTTTTCTCCAGCCAATATCTCCTAAATCCCGCCAATCCAGCCCTAGAAACCTTGCCATCTAGATGTTTTGGACCATTCTGAGCAACTTTGTCTTCTATGCCGACATCTAATTCGGCCTAGATTGTGAGATATCGCTATGCCCTAGTTTGCTGTACTGTTCACATTACATGTGCTCCAGGCCAGCCAACTTCTTCGCCGGTTTTCATCACTTTCCGGCCATCTCCTGCCCTAGATCCTGTTGAGACATTTGTTCCTGTTACAAATGCCTAACCACCAGACAAAGTGGTGCATCATTTGGAGCCTTTAATCAAAAGATATGGCTAACCCTAGTTTCTGGCCGTGTCAAGCCTATGCCAGGCTATGTCAGCCAGTGGCATTGAGCCTTTTCACCCACTTCCAGCCATGCATTTTTAAAATAACTTTGTCCCTTAGACTCCTGATGTTGTGATCTACACTTTTCTCTACTGTCACAACTTGAGTTGAGCCCTCTATCACCCATCGACCTTATGTCGATGCCTTGAACCGAATGCCAACCTAAAGACATTCGCTGTTTTTGGGCGAACCAGTCACCACCTTGATATTACCCTGATATTTTGGAACCTTGTAAACCTTAACAGCTAATTTTAACCCTGGTTTCCATAGTTAAACTCAAATCGCTTTCAAACCTTGTATCACCAGAGTATTTTCTCCTTGCATCTTTGCATGTAGTGGATTGGTAAGAATAGGATTGATTGTAATGCCTGTTTGCTTGTTTGATCTTGTTCAGAGCAAGAGTCCGGGGTTGAAGATCTTGTCGCTGAACCGTCATCGACTGCTGATACTTACGACGCGGAAGGCAAGTCATACTTTGATCATATTGAAACCCATATTTTATGAATTGCTATGCTATTCCATGAATAGATATCTCATTAATATTGCATGTGTTGAGATCAATGATATTATGGCAGTGATAGATTGAATACTTGAGAAATGTGAACTTGATAAGATAGTAAGCCACGAACTAATAAAAGTATAAACATGTACATTTATATTCATGAAATAGAACCCCTAGCCGTGACCAGAATTTTGGTATGGAATGGTGGTAGCACTGGAGGTGCTTGGCTGCACGGAATGTGTAGGCACTGAAGGTGCATGGTTTGTGGTATGATCTGGTCACCGGCATGTAAGGACTAGAACCTTGTGTTATGCGTCTAGTGGCATGAAAAACGTACCAACCACTTACCTGGTATGGGACAGGCGCAACCTAGTAGCTTTCTTAGTATTATCAGTTCCCTGCATGGCTTGTCGATCCGGTTTCTCGCGTGGAAACTGGTGGGACGCAGTTCGTCCATGAGTGATGTGAGATCAGAAAAATTATGAGAGGATAAGGTGTAAAGAAGGAAGACGCCCTACGCCAGATTAAGTCGTGCGCGACTGTAATCAAAAGAGGTTATGTGTCCTGCGGGAACATAGACCCAGGCTAGGAAGTAAGACAGTGGGGAGGACCCACAATGGTACTTGGGACGGCATTGTCCATTTACCGGGCAGGGATACTGTTAATACTAGACTGCAAAAATGTTGTGTGATCTCGGCCTTGTCACATGCGTATAAGTCACATGGAGTTGACCCGACTTGGAAGTCGAGTGAAAAAGTGGATTTAAAAAGAGGTACATCTCTGCAGAGTTTAAAAATGTATTCGAATACTTCGTGCTCCCGAGTTTTAGGATTATGCCGCGGTGGGTTAAATCCATGGGGTGTGACACAAGTATTGTTTTATAAACTAAAATTTGTTAGTTCAAGATTACCCAAGTGGCATGTGTTGTCACGATAAGGGGCGTTGCCGTGGGCTGTCATGTGTTGACGTGTCGCGGTAATACCATAATCTAGTAAACATGTAATAACTAAGAGGCATGTGGGTTATGCCCTAAGTTATGAAATACTGTTATGAGTATAAGATTGAAAGACTTGAATAAAAATAATGTGATATGAGGATATGTCGCCTTGGATATGGGATATATGTATCACCATCAATATGATTTATTTACTGCCATGGGTATGATCGGGATTTGAATAAGAAAAGAGAAAGAAATGTATTTTGAAAAACCTTTCGCTCTTTCCCCAATAGCATAGGTTCATGTCATATATATATGTATCTCTACCTTCCCTATGACTTGCTGAGTACGTAAGTACTCACCCTTGCAACAACTCATCAATAGATGGAGCGTTCTACGACCTTGGAGGATACCCTGAAGATGCTGCGGACCCAGGAGATGATGAGCAGTTCCCTCCGGAGCCCTGATGTGGTGCTGTCTTGCTGTCAACCTCTGTTTCCTGTGGATTGCTTTTGGGCCTAGCTTCCGCCGACTAGATGTGTTATTTTGTTAGACCCTTGTGCCTTGTAAGGCACTGTACCTCGTTTTGTACTAAGGCCTGATGGCCATACAATTGTGACTATTGTACTATTTTGCTGCTGCAATGTAATCCTGTGATTGACTCATCCTGGGAAGTCAAGTGGTTTATGGGACCAGCTGCACCGAGCTGGGCCCCTCACAGGTGACGTCACAGTCGTGGCAGACGCGACACGACCTGGCCCAGGTACCGCCTCCCTCCTTTCCTCTTAACTTAGGTGCTTCCACCTCCAGGTCGTTCCCGGTGACCGCGGGGACCTCGGCCGGGACAAGCGTCCCCCCGACGGCTCCCCCTGCTCCCCGGGACGCCCTGCTAGAAGTTCTCGTGCAAGGCCAGCTCCGCGCCCAGCGCTCTATGGATGAGCTCCTTAGCGTGTTGGCGCGGCCTCCGGCCCCCACATTTGCGTCGCACCCATATCCGGGGAACATGCCCCCGTTTATGGGTTACCCGGCGGCCCCTCCGGCCTCGGGGGGGTTGTCCGCCCCGTATGATCCTGCCGGGGGGTTCCCTCCCCCTGCGGGATACACTCCCAGACCCTTCCCGGCACCCGGGCCCGTCCCGGTGCCGGGAGGCTATTTCATGCCAGGGCCCTTCGTGGCACCAGGGGGGTACCCCGTCCCTGGCCTGATTCCGGGGCCGGGAGCCCACTTCTAGCCGGGGGTTTACCCTGCGCCGGGAGCCAGTTCCGCCCCCCGAGTTGCGTTTACCGCACTGGGGGCGGTCGACAGAGCAGCCCCCGTGCCGCAGCGGACTTCCCCTCGCATGGGCTCCCCAGTTCCGGACGCCGCCACCAGGGCTCCCCCCTCGCCGGTTTTGGGTGTTACAGGGCCTGCCCCCTTCCCGGTTCCGGTCGTGGCCACTGGGCCCCCTCCACTTCGATTCCAGGCGTCGCCGCGGGCGCCCTCTCCCCGGTTCCGGATGATACCGGGGCTTCCCCCTTTCCGGTCCCGAGGGTCGTCGCAGGGGGCTCGCCCCAACCGGCTCCGGAAGCTACAGCGCACGGGCTCCCTCCCTCGGCGGGACAGGTCCATTTCGTCCCAGGGGAGGTCGAGCGAATGCGTTCACCAGAGCGCGGGGAAGAAATTGCCCTCGACCGCGGGCGCGGGGAGCCTCTCTCTCGCATCGGCCGGGGGAAGAGACCCGCTGAAGAGCCAACCTCTCCGGCGGAGAGCCCGGACGTCCGGGAATTCAGCCCTGGTCCGGAGGAAAAGCGTCGCCACCGCCATTCTGGCGGACCTCTCGGGCCGCTTCCAGACTCTGACAACGAAGGTCCCGTGAAAGAAGATAGCGACTGGGGCTCCCCCCGGGAAGTGCAGGGGGCCAACCAGCCCCTGTGCCGAAGACTTCGTAGCATCCGGTGGCCGCGGCCCTACCGCCCGCCACACATCGAACATTATAACGGCGAGGCAGACCCTTACGAGTTTGTGCAGGTCTACTACACTGCTCTCTCCGCGGCCGGGGGGGATGAGTCAGTACAGTGCAACGTCTTCCCCCTTTACCTCTCCGGCATCGCCCGCTCCTGGTTCTACAACCTGAAGGCCGGCTCCATCAAGTCTTTCTCGCAGCTCAAGCGTGAGTACTGTGCCAACTTCCAGGGGAACTACGTGCGTCCCCTGGACTCCTCACAGCTGTATACTGTCCGGCAGAGGACTGGGGAGACCATCAGAAGCTTCTTTAAGCGCTTTGCCCAGGTGAAAAGCAAAGTGGCCCACGTCCCCGACTCTACGGTCATCGAAGCCTGCAAAAGCGGCATCCTCCCGGGGGAGCTCCACCGAACGCTCTCCCGGAGCTGCCCCTCTTCCGCCGACAAGCTCTTCAACGTGCTCGAAAAGTACGCTCGGGCGGAGGAAGACGATATCTGGAAGAAGACCCAGGGGGCTCCCGCCCCTGTCGACCGGGGGGCCAGGGATCCCCCCAAACGCTCCAGGCAAGGGGGCCGTAGCGAGCCACGGCCTCGGGACACCTTTGTCCTCGAGGGCGGAGGCGGCTCGCGCGACCCCCCGAGGACCAACCGCCCCTTCCCCAAACCGAAGGGCCATGGGGGAGGACAGTCTTCGCGCGGCCGGGAAGGCCCTGCGGGGAGAAGGCGGGAAGGACGGTGGTGCAGCCTCCACAGGTCCAATACCCATGCTACCCGAGACTGTAGCCAGCTGCTGCAGCACTTTGCGGACTTCCTCGACCAGCGTGAGCAGGGGGGGACTCCGGCCTCTTTGCTCCCTCGGCCAGCTGTTCCGGCCCTTCCCGCTCACACGGGGGGTCAGCAGACGCAGGAGGGGGAGCCTTCAGAAGCTCTCCCCTTTCAAACTTCGCAGCGGCACATCAACGTCATCGTGGGAGGATCTGCCTCTGGGCGGGACTGTAAGCGCCAGCGTAAGTAGTACGCGCGCGAGGTCAAGGTTGTGGGGGTGCTACACGCGTCCCCGCCACCGAAGTGGTCGGACGTCCCCCTCACCTTCTCGGCAAAAGACGCGCGGGGGGTTCGCTTCCCCCACGACGACGCGCTCATTGTCTCCGCGACCATCTACAACTGCCATCTGGCCCGGATCCTGGTGGACGGCGGGATCTCCACCGATGTCTTATTCCTGAAGGCCTTCAAAGAAATGCAGGTGGATGAGAAGCTCCTGCAGCCCGCTGCCGGGCCCCTGCAAGGCTTTGTCCCGGGGAAGGCGATCCACCCCGTGGGCAAGGTAGACCTTCCAATGACCTTCGGCACCCCGGAAAACTACCGGACCGAGCTGGTCCGCTTCGACGTAGTAGACCTCCCCTCCTCCTACAACGCGATTATGGGGAGGACGACCATCAACCGGCTGGGGGCCGCCACTCATCAAAACTATCTTTGCATGAAAATCCCCGGGCCGCATGGCGTGACAACGTCCGGGGAAACCAAGACGTGGCCCGTGCTCTATACGAGCGCGCTGCGGCTACGATCGGAAGCGTCAACCTCATAAAGACGCCCGGGGGGGAGGCTCCTCCCTCGGAACTAGATGCTGCTGCGCCACCGCCCGGAAGGCCCCTCCTCAACCCGCGTCCGGAAGGAGGCCTCCGGAAGGTCCTGCTGTCCCCGGGCAACGAAGACAAAACCGTCCGGATCGGGGCGGAGCTCCCCGAGGAGCACGCAGCGCAACTTGTGGCTTTTCTGCGCGAAAACTCCGATGTTTTTGCGTGGAAGCCGTCAGACATGCGGGGCGTCGCCCGGGGGGTCATTGAGCACAAGCTTGCAGTAGCCCCCGGTCACCCCCCGGTCAAACAGAAGCTGCGGAAACTCTCCCTCGAGCGCCAAGAGGCAATCAAGGCTGAGATCACCTGGCACCAAGAGGCGGGGTTCATTCGGGAGGTCCTGCACCCCGAGTGGCTCGCGAACCCCGTCCTCGTCAAGAAATCAACCAGCAGGTGGCGGATGCGCGTGGACTTCACCGACCTTAACCGCGCCTGCCCCAAAGACAACTTCCCGCTCCCGCGGATTGATCAGCTCGTCGACTCCACTGCGGGGTGCGAGCTCATGAGCCTCCTAGACGCCTACTCGGGCTATCATCAAGTCCGGATGGCGGAAGGGGACGAGGAAAAGACGAGTTTTATTACTCCCCTCGGAACCTTCTGTTACGTCCATATGCCCTTCGGGCCCAAGAACGCGGGGGCGACCTTCCAGTGCCTGATGACACTGGTTTTCAAAGAGCAAGTCGGCCGCAACGTTGAAGTCTACGTAGACGCGGTTGTCAAGAGTCCCCGCATAGCCTCCCACATCGACGACCTGGCTGAAACCTTCTGGAACCTCCGTACATTCGGGCTCAAGCTGAACCCGGAGAAATGCGCCTTCGGGGTGCGCGGGGGGAAGCTCCTAGGTTTCCTCGTGTCCCAGCGGGGCATTGAGGCAAACCCCGAGAAGATCCGGGCATTCCTAGACATGCCCCCGCCGCGCTCCGTCAAGGATGTCCAACGGCTCTCCGGCCGCCTAGCTGCACTCAGCCGCTTTGTCTCCCGGTCGGGGGAGCGGGGCCTCCAGTACTTCAAGATCCTCCGAGGGCTCGAGGGGTTCCGCTGGACCCCCGAGGCCCAGGAGGCGTTCGACGACCTCAAGAAGTACCTCACGAGCCCTCCAATGCTCGTGAGTCCGTCCCCGGAAGAGCCCTTGCTCCTCTACCTCGCCGCGACCCCCGTCGCCGTCAGCGCGGTCCTGGTGAAGGAGCAAGGGGGGCAGCAGCGTCCGGTGTACTACGTGAGTGAGGCCCTCCAAGGGGCCAAAACTCGGTACACGGAAATGGAGAAAATCTGCTACGCCCTCCTCATGGCATCCCGGAAGCTTCGGCATTACTTCCTGGGGCACCCCATCACCGTCCCGTCGTCCCTCCCCCTTGGGGAGGTACTGCGGAACAAAGAAGCCACCGGCCGGATCGGGAAGTGGGGGGCTGAGCTCGCCCCCTTCTCCCTATCCCTTACCGGCCGCTCCGCCATCAAGTCGCAGGTCCTCGCCGACTTCGTCGCAGAGTGGACTCCCGCCTCTGGGTCCGGGGATGAAGATCTCCCTGTGCCGCCCCGACGCAATGATCATTGGACCCTTATGTTCGATGGGTCGTTGTGTCTCGCCGGGGCTGGCGCGGGAGTAGTCCTCCGGAGCCCCGAGGGGAAGGAACTCGAGTACGCCGTGCGGCTCGAGTTCCCCGCAACCAACAACGTCGCCGAATACGAGGCTTTGCTCCTCGGGATGCGCCTTGCGCGCTCCCTGGGGATCCAGCACCTCCTAGTCAAGGGAGATTCTCAGCTCGTAGTTTGCCAAATGGACAAGTCTTACCTGTGCCATGACGCAAACTTAAGTCTTTATTTGCAGGAAGTGCGAAAGATGGAGAGGCATTTCGACGGCCTCGAGGCCCGGCATATCCCACGTAGGGACAATGACTGGGCCGACGCCTTGGCCCGGGCGGCCAGCGCCCGGGAATCACTCCCCAAGGGGGCTTTCCTGGAAATCATCATGAAGCCCTCGGTGGCCTCCCCGGACACGGGCGACGAGCCTCATGTCCCGGAGGTCGCCGAGATCACCCGGACTCCGTCCTGGATGGACCCCCTCATCTCCTTCATCAGGGGGGAGGGGGACCCTCCTAGTGAGACCGAAGCTAAACGTCTCCGGGCTAAAGCCCGGGCATATCTCCTCCTGGAGGGGAGGCTCTACAAGCGGGGGGCTTCCGCCCTCCTGCGCTGCCTCCCCCGGCCGGAGGGACTTCAACTTCTCGAAGACATCCATGCGAGGAGCTGCGGTTCTCACCTAGCCCCGCGTGCCATCGCAGCCAAGGCCCTCCGGCGGGGCTTCTACTGGCCCACGGTCATGCGCGACGCGCGAGACCTCGTCTCCGCGTGCGAGGCATGCCAGAAGATGGCCAAGGGCTCGAACCTCCCCCCTATAGCGCTGCAGACGATCCCCATCACTTGGCCCTTTGTGCGCTGGGGGATGGACCTCCTAGGGCCCTTCCCCCCAGTGCCCGGAGGATACAAGTATGCGGTAGTCACAGTCGACTATTTTACAAAGTGGGTTGAGGCGGAGCCTTTGGCCAGCATCACGTCCCGGGCCGTTCAGCGGTTTTTCTGGAAAAACGTCGTATGTCGTTTTGGTGTCCCACGGGAAATCACCGTGGACAATGGGACCCAATTCGACTCGGCTTATTTTCGGGAATTCTGTGAAGGCCTGGGGCTCGTCATCCACTTCGCCTCTGTAGCCCATCCCCGGAGCAATGGGGCTGTCGAGAGGGTCAACGGCGTGATCCTACAAGGATTGCGCCGGAGACTCGAGCAAACCGCTTCTAAGCGGGGTGCATGGGCAGAGGAGCTCCCTAGCATCCTCTGCTCCATGCGCACGACCCCGTCCCGGGCAACGGGGCGCACTCCCTTCTCCCTGGTCTACGGGGCGGAGGCAGTCCTCCCCCCGGAGATTGGCTTCCGGTCACTGCGGGTGGAGCTCCTGGAGGGAGCCACCCCCTCGGCATATCAGGCCAACGAGGCCAATCAGCGCCTGGAGATCGACCTCGTGGAGGAGGAACGCGACCGAGCGCTCCTCCGCCACGCCATCTACGAGCAAGAAATAGCGCGCGCGTACAATCAGCGCGTGCGCGAGAGAGCTTTCCGCCTTGGGGATCTTGTCCTCAAGCGCGTGACGGACCCCCAGGCCCAGGGTAAGCTCTCCCCCAAGTGGGTGGGCCCCTACAGGATCTCCGCGGTCCTGGGCTCGGGGGCCTACAAGCTCTCCAACCTCCAAAAGCAGGAGCTGAAGCACACGTGGAACTTGCGTTTACTTCGCAAGTTCTATGTTTAGCCTTACGGGCCGGTCCCCTCCCCCGGAGCGTTCACGCCGGAGGAGGAGGAGGGACACTGTATTTTCCTCCCCTTTCGCGGCTTCGCAGGGGGAGGCCCTGTACTTCATTTCATTAGCAATGCATAGGTCTTGCTTTGTAAACTGTCTCATTGCAGGTCTTTCTCATTACCGCCCCTAGCGGCGATGCCCTCCCCGCGAGGAAGCCCTCCCCGCGAGAAAGTGGGCCAGCCCCAACAAGTCCCTACAACGGGGCCTACACTCCCGTGGGGCGGCTTACGATCAGCCCTCGTGGACTGAGGGTGTAAGCGGCAACCCGGTCACAGTGGCCGTGGTAACGAGTCACTTTGGGAGACTAGTCCCCTGCCCAAACACTCAAGCCCCGTCTTCGGGCATTTTCTCCTCCGGGAGTCGACGTTATTCTCGGCTCCCCGTTCTCACGGCGACCGCACGATTGTCTCTCGGAGAAGTCGGATTTCTCGGGCATTTTCTTCCTCGAAGACCCTATTCCCGGCTCCCCGTTCTCACGGCGACCGGACGAATGTCCCTTGGGAAGCTCGCCTCTGGAAATCTCATCGGGTTCTCTTGGACTTTCCTCCCGCTTGAGGCCTTATTCCCGGCTCCCCGTTCTCACAGCGACCGGACGATTATCTCCCGGAAGGTCTTCTCCTTGAAAACCTCGATTTAAAATTTTCTAACTTAGAAAATTTTCTATGCTACAGGTGACTTCCTTCCCGGGGGACTTGTTACCCCCACAGCGCGCGGAGCTATTCTCCGGCCCGCTGTGGGCGGGGGGGGATGAGGAACCCCCGGGTGTCGACCGTACCACCCACGAGGAAACTTAGCTCATCCTTGTTAAGATGAGTCGTCCAGACCATCCAAGAAGAAGAAAATAAAGAGGCGCAATAAAAGGAAACACAACGCTTTATTGATCAGCAAACCCGGAGGACATCTTCCCCCTCCGGTGGGCTTCGGAAACGATACAACCCGGGTTCTAACCCGGGGGATTCTCTAAGCCCTAAGGCTCCTACGCCAAATACTCCCGGAGGCTCTCCGCTAGCTCCCGGGTCAAGTCCCGGTACAACGCCCGTACGCGGCGCCGAGCGTCCCGAAGTACATCTTCAGGCCAAAACTCGTATCCCGCCGGTGGAAGTATCCGGAGGGGAGGGATCATCCGGAGCCCCGGTCGCGGAGGGGACAATTCGGCACGATGATTATCGAAGTTGTCCAAGTGCCACTCCGGGCGCCACCTCAACCGGATCGGCTCCCGGACACTATCCTCGCCGCGATTCCCGGAGAGAAAGCTTAGCAAAATCAAAGCCGCTTGGGCGTCCCCCGGGGAGCCCCTCCCAGAACTTCGCCCGGGAGCAACCTCCCGGGAACCCTGGTAACAGTAAGTTCAATTCAAAGACTTAGAGAAAATTCTAACTTCATTGCATTAAAAATTTTTATGTACAAGTGCCCGGGGCTTCTTCTAAGAAGCTACTGGAATCAAAAAATCCTAAAACAAAAAAGGGCCCTAGCTAAGACCCGGGGGGAGGCTCATACATGTTCATTGGCGTCCTCCCCCCGGGGGGCTTCCTCCAAGGCCGGGGCTGGGGCGTCTCCTGCCGGAGGCGCCGGAGCCGGGAACCACGCCCGGATGATCCGGTCGTAGAACCCTCCGGCGAGCTGCTCGACCTCCCGGCGCGAAGGCTCGAAGGAGTCCGGGAAGCTTCGGGGGATGCGGCCCCCGATCGCCCGGGCGCCGACCCCCCGGAACTCGACGAGCCCCGCGGCGGCCGCGACGACGGGGATCGGCCGACCCCGCGCCCGAACATCGGCAGCCTCCGGGATGGCGGAGACCTGTGCGTTAAGGAAACGCACAGCCTCCGCGAGGGTCGCCGGCGGCACCTCTCTGCTCCCGGAGCCGAGGCTTATGCCAAGGCCCTCGAGGGCCGTCCGGACGGAGCGGCCCACGTCCGCCACCGCCCGGACGCTTGAGCTCTCGAGCTCACGAAGCGCCTCCTCCCTCGCCATGGCCTCCTCCCGGAGGCGGGCGTTGATGGCCTCAGAAATGTGAACCTGGGCCCGGACCCGGGTCAATTCCGCGAGCGCCTCGTCTCGTTCCCGGAGGGCCTCCTCGCGCTGCCCTACGGAGGCTGCGGCCCGGCCCTCCGTCTCCTTAAGCAGCCGGGCGACCTGCTGCTCAAGGCCCCAGCTAACAGCCGCCACCTACAAAATACATAAGTTAGAAAAATTTCAATGTGCAGGGGATAAGCGAAGGTGTTATCGACGGGTTACCTGGGCCTCGAGGGACTGAAGCCCCTCGAAATGCTCATGGAGCGTCCCTCCCGCGACGAAGGCCTGCACCTTCCGGGTGTGCAGGCCCTCCGAATAGCGGGCGACCTCCCCCGCGTGGAGCAAAGGGGTCTCCCGCCCAGAGCCGCCGGTGCGGCCGGCGTCTTCGTCGATGAGGTTGTGCCCCCCGAAGACGTGGCCGAGGAGCTCTCGGCGGGGGCCTCCGCCCGGGGGGGAACCATCAAGCCTTTCCCTGCCCTGGGCCGGAAGGTCCTCGGGGCCCCCTCCTCCGGAGGAACCTCGCAGACCGAGGGGCTCCCCCCCTCGTCCACCGGCCAGACCAGCGGGGGCGAGGCCCCCGCGAATCTCACCTCCAGCCTCTCCAGCTCTAAAGAGGCCGGAAGGGGCGGGAGGAGCTCCACCGTGAGTGGCGACGGGGCGTAGTTCGCCGAGTCGGACGCCGCCCCGCCCGCGGTCGCCTCCTTCCCCCACGCCTCGACGGGGCCCTTCGGGGGAGGAGGTGTCGCCTCCTTCCGGGACTGTGCCCAGGCACGTTCGCTCCCGGGGGTCTCGTCCCGGGGCTTCGCCGGTGTCGCTGCCGGCGTCGTCGATGGGCCGGGGGTCTTCTGGACCCGGGCCTTCTTGGGCTCCGGGCCCCCGGCTGCCTCCTTCCCCCGTTTGTGTGAACCGGGGTTGGGGAGAGGCTTCCTCTCCGGCAGCTTTAGCCCGAAGGCCGCCGCTACCAAGTTCTTTGGGGGGCCCTCGCCCACGGCGCGCACAACGCGCTCATGCTCATCGGCGAAGTACCTCCCCAAGAGGTTCTCCGCCTTCTCCCGCGCCGCCGGGTACGGTCGGACTGCAAGAGGTAAAAAGTTAGTCAATTTCTTAAAAATTTGTGAGAACAATGCAGCGGGTTCCCGGGGCTTACGTCGCGTCACCGGCTTCACCGGGGGCCGCTGCTCGGGGCCCATGCCGATCCCCCTCTTCCCGCCGGAGAAGGGGGAGATCCGGAGGAGAGCCATCTCCTCAGCCGCGTCCCGCATCGAGCGGGTCTTTTTGGAGAGGATCACCTTGCCGAGGAGCTCGTACTCCTCGTCTGTCCACACCGGTGGCTTTGGTGCGGACGACCGGCTGTAGGTGGGGGCCTCCGGGGCGTACACCACCGCGTCGTCTCGGACCCGGAGGTAGAACCACCTCCGGACCCAATCCCCCTAGTGGTCCCGGGAGGCCGCCGCCGGGTAGTCGAATACCCGGGCCGGCAGCATCTGGACCATTACCGAACCGAAGGGGGACTTGGGGCCCCCCTTCACCAGGTGGGAGGCCCGCGCCGCCGGTTCGTAGAAGTACCGGAAGGCGCGAAGGTTGGGCTCCCACCCGGTCGCTGTCTCGAAGAGCCAAATGAAGAGGCCCATCCGGACAAGCGCGTTCGGGGTGAGGTGGTTGAGAGCCACCCTGTAACACCCTGAGTTAGGGGTGAAAATTTCCTTTTTCATCAATAGCATGCATGCATGTATCTGTAGTAATAGCCAGATCAGTATCTATCCTAAGCCCTAAAATCTCCAAAATCTATCCTGTGACCTCAAATCAAGATCAGATTGTTCAGATGTGATCTATCAGTTACTCTGAACTTAAAAGTCTTCAGAACCCAGATCCAATTTTATCTCTAAATCCCAGATTTATCAACTTGTTCTGTTTTCGAAAACAGAAATACCTTATATTACCCAAATACCCTAAGTTTCAGAAATACAGATTTAATCCGAATCTTGACCAAGTTCAGACCAGATTATTCCTGGAATATGATCATGGGTATGTCAATACCTTAATATAAAAAGTTGACAGCCAGATTTCACCATCTAGACTCTTTTCACAAATCAGTCCAAGAGTTATTGCAAATTAGTCCTTATCTGATATCTGAAAATCCAAAAAGGCTAAAATCTCCAGATTAACTTCAAATTCAGAATTTCTTCAGCAAATCTTCTCAAAATGCTATTTGCCACAAGTTTCTCTTCTGTGCAGATATCAAAATCGAACCTTAAATGCCAGAATTTGAAATCGACAAAACTTAAATCTTATTTTACCCTAAATTACCCTATTTTCAGTTTGTATCGAAAACTATTCAAATGTGTCAAATTTTATCAATTACCTTTGCCAAATACCTTGTTGAATATAATCTACCAGATTAGTGAAATCAAATTCAACTCTAACCTTCCAAATCTCCAGAATTACAGATTGGTCCAAATGTGAAAATCAAATATTGCAAATCAGTCCATTTTCGACCAGGCCAACTGCTGTACACGACCAGGGCTCGCCGTGGTTTCCTTGTGCCGTGGTTGCTTGCCGCCGGTGAAGCTTCGCCTGCAACTTGACCGTGCATGCCAGTGCGCACGTGTCCTCGCTCCAGCTGGTGCCGTGGCAAGGCCGCTGCTACGTCGACGACCAGTGCTTGCTCCCGCGCGCGACCAGCAGTGACTTTGTCAGCAATCCATCGCCACGTAGCCTCGCCGCGCCAGTACTTGTCGCCACCGCTTGCTACAAGCTTTGCCAGGTCCCGATGAGGCGACATTGTGATCAGTTGAAAGCTTGTCGCCGTCGCATCACCGCTCTTGCTGTTTCTTCGCCGCTACTGCTCCAGCACGCAACTGATCTCATCACAGCAACCAATTACTTCATTGTTCCCCTTTGCCATCTTTGCCTGACCTATTTAAACGCTCCTGTGTGCAGCAGCTTCTCCACACATCACCAGGACTTAGCCAATTTCCAAATTTCACCACTGCAGTCGTCTTCTCCGGCGAGCCATCGAGGAGACTCACGGTGCCAGCACTCTACAGATCATCTCCTGTCAAATTAAAGCCATCAGTGAGTTCATCTACTCAACCTCTCTGTGTAGTACTGTCTAATTGCTCCCCGGTGACCTCTAACGCCGGCGATCACCGGAAATGGCTGAAATTCGAAGAATGCCCTGTTCCGGCAATGCAGGCCAAATTACCTCGAATTAGCTCTCGATTCTGTCGAAGAAGTTGATCAGTGAGTCGTTTCCAGCAAGCCTGTGCATCAAGATCTCCAGATTGAGCTTCAATCGAAGCTTTCCCCAATTTTTGAACTTCTCCAGAAACTGGCGATCGTCGCCAGGCTTCTCTGGCCATCCTCCGGCCAAAGTGATCGTGCAGGTAGCTTCCTCTTACCCATATATCACTTCCCAAGCTTGGAATCGAGTTCGTTCGGCCTAAATTGAAAACCCCCAAATAGCAGTGTTCTTCTCCGGCGCCGATGACCGGAAAAGTGTTCCCGGCCGTTTCAGCCCAAATCACCTTGTCATTTAGATGTGCCTTAGCCTCCTGAGCATTTTTGTCTTCTAGCTCGACACCTAAATCGGCCTAGATCAAAATTTATAGCTTTGCCAAGTTTTTGTCCAGAACTGATCTAGTGCAGCCAGTTCATCTCTGTTCATCATCAAATTTCTTGCTTTCCAGTCATTTCTTGCCCTAGATCCTGTTGACTTAATTGTTCCTGTTACTCAAGCCTACCTCCCAGACAAAGTGGTGCATCATTTGGAGCTCCAGATCAAAAGTTATGCTAAGCCCTAGTTTTTGGCATTGTCAGCTCTATGCCAGAGCTTGTCAGCAAGTGGCATTGACCTTATTTACCCACTTCTGGTTGTGTAATTTGAAATCCACTTTGTCCACTGAATTTGTAGAGTTGTGATTTACATTTTCTTCTACTACCACAACTTGAGATAAGCCTCCTAGCTTTTCTTAAAGCTATGTCCAAGCTTTGATCCGAATGTCGATCTGTTAACATTCGCTGTTTTGATTAAACCAGCCACAAAATTGTTATCCCTATTGCAATCCTGAAACCCTAAGATTATCTAATCACCATCCTTAGCCCAAATTCCTTGAAACCCTAGAATCTCAGTTCAGTTGCAGTTCAAATTATCTCCAGTATAGCTCAATCATTCTTGTTGAGCATTTCTGCATAAAAGTCTTAAAACATTTTAATATTATAAGTAATTATTGTGTGTTTGTTTGTCGTCGAGCAGATTCAGAAGCTGACTTTGAAGATTTTGCTGTTGACCCGTCATCGACTGCTGTATTTTACGACGCGGAAGGCAAGTCATATCCTTGGTCATCTTGAACCTATATTTTAAATGTTGCTATAATATAACCTTGAATATAGGCAATATTGCATGTGAAAGATTGAGAATGATTGATTTATGAATTGGCAGTACTAGACTAGTTATCTGTGAAATGTGAAATAAACAAGTTTTGAGCCATGAACTATTATATGTATGTATATACTTATATTCATGAAATAAAACCCCTAGCCGTGACCAGAAAAAAGGTATGGATGGCTGTAGCACTGGAGGTGCTAGACAGCAAAGGAATGCAGGCACTGAAGGTGCAGGGTTGTGGATGGTCTGGTCACTGGCATATAAGGACTAGAACCTTGTGTTGTGCGTCTAGTGGCATGAACAACGTGCTAACCGCAAGCCTGGTATGGGACAGGCCTGAACAAATAATTATGTGGATCACACATGAAACCCCTGCATGAGATGTGTAGTGATGCACGATAAACACGGAGCGCGGCTCCCACACATATCACTGAAGGTGATCAAGCACGCTGACCCAGTAATGGGAATAAGCAATGGGGTGGAGGTTTGGATACAACCTGCCACAACTGTGCCTCGCTGAGAGCCACAGGGTCGGGGGTGAATTGTGAGTGATACATAACAAAAGTTCTTGTTATTTCCACCTTGCCGCTCACAGTATGAAGTGAGTCAGGGGTCCAATCATTTTGTTATGATAGGAAAGGTTTGAAAGTGGAATATCTTGCGGGTAAATTGGTACCTCTCTGCAGAGTTAAAAACGTATTCGAATACTCCGAGCTCCCGGGTTTATAGGAGTCTGCTGCGGTGGATTAAATCCACGGGGTGTGACACAAGTACTATTTTCTAAATAAAATATATTTAATCAAGATTACCCAAATGACATGTGTTGTCATGATAAGGAGTGCTGCCGTGGGCTGTCGTGTGTCGACGTGTCGCGGTAGTGCTATAATCCAGTGAACATGAATGATGATGTTACTTTATGAAA
Source organism: Pharus latifolius (assembly GCA_019359835.1). Classification (NCBI taxonomy): domain Eukaryota; kingdom Viridiplantae; phylum Streptophyta; class Magnoliopsida; order Poales; family Poaceae; genus Pharus; species Pharus latifolius. Next base: position 24,763,914 of record CM033325.1, on the reverse strand, counting down.
AGTGCTGCCATGGGATGAGGTATGAAAGGAAAAGATTATTTTACAAATATCCATAATTCTTGACTAGTCTAGGTTCATATCATCACTACTATATGTATCTACTCTTACCTATGACTTGCTGAGTACGTAAGTGCTCACCCTTGCAACATTCAACTCAATAGATGGAGCCTACCTTGATCAAGATGATGGCACGGAGTACTACGTGGATCCAGAAGAAGGAGAATCAGTTCCGCCAGAACCCTGAAGTGTGTTGTTCTGCCGTCAACTTCTTTTGTGGGGGGGTCACCTATCTTCTACTGCGTAGTTAAATATTTTGCTAAACCCTGAATGCCTTGTAGGCATTGTAATCCTCTTTATGTAATATTAAGGCCAGCAGGCCACACTGCTTAATATTTTGTGAGTACTCTGTTGCAATGTAATATACTCCTGTGTTTGACTCATCCTGGGAAGTCAAAGGTTGTGTTTTGGGACTAGCTGCAGCGAGCTAGGTCTCTACAGGAGTAGTCGTTGTCCCAGTCTCGGGGCACGACACACCCCATACTCCTTGAGAAACTCCCGGAGCATGGGACGCACCGGGAGCCGGAGCCCCGCCTCGAGGAAGGCCTCGAAGGCCACGATCTCCCCGGGCCTGGGGCGGGGGGCTCCGTCCTTCTTCACGGGGACTCGGATGTCCCCGGCCGCAACGATGCCCCTTTCGGCCAAGGACTCGGCGTCGTCGGCCGTGAACTCAGACGCACAGAGGAAATCCGAGGGGATTTCCTCCGGGGGCACCTCCGTGGTCTTCGCTCGGCCCTTGGGTGCCATGAGGTTAGTTTTCTTTTTGGTGGCTAACTTTGCAGGAGGCTACTACTAAAAACTCCCGGACGCCTGCTACCGAAAAAAGCTACCGGAAAAAGCTACCGGGAGAGGGCTACCGGGAGAGCAAAAATCGTTGGGGCTGAGAATTTGGAATGAGCTTCTGGGCCCCCAAGGCCCTATTTATAGGGGCGGGCCGTGGTCTAGATGCACGCCACGTGGCACCCGCGGATCAATCTGGACCGTAGAAGTTCAAACCGTGCGCGGGAAACGAAGGGAAGGACGCGTGAATCGAGGCGTCGGTTCGAACCGAGCGCGCATTTATGGCGAAACGGCGCGGCTTTAAGTGTGGAGCACGGAAACCGAAGCGTCACGGCTCCGGTAGCTTGGCCCGGAGATCTTCCCGGTGACCTGAACCATACCCACCGGGGACTCGAGCATCGTCCCCGGCGGGCATGGGGGGCTGCTGTCGGGGGAAATCTCCGCGAGACTAAGTCCAGGTAAGATGTGTCACGATTACCCGGGGACGTGGCCTCCGGTGCCCTCCCGGGCGCCGCCATTTGCCCGGGGACGTGGCCTCCGGGGCCTCCCCGGGCGCCGCCGCTCGGCTCCCGGGACGTGGCCTCCGGTGCCCTCCCGGGCGCCGCCATTTGCCCGGGGACGTGGCCTCCGGGGCCTCCCCGGGCGCCGCCCTTTGGCTCCCGGGACATGGCCTCCGGGGCCTCCCTGGGCGCCGCCCTTTGGCTCCCGGGACATGGCCTCCGGGGCCTCCCCGGGCGCCGCCTTTGGCCCGGGGACGTGGTCTCCGGGGCCTCCCCGGGCGTCGCCTTTTGGCTCCCGGGACGTGGCCTCCGGTGCCCTCCCGGGCGCCGCCATTTGCCCGGGGACGTGGCCTCCGGGGCTTCCCCGGGCGCCGCCCTTTGGCTCCCGGGACGTGGCCTCCGGTGCCCTCCCGGGCGCCGCCATTTGCCCGGGGACGTGGCCTCCGGGGCCTCCCCGGGCACCGCCTTTTGCATCCCGGGACGTGGCCTCCGGTGCCCTCCTGGGCGCCGCCATTTGCCCGGGGACGTGGCCTCCGGGGCCTCCCCGGGCGCCGCCTTTTGGCTCCCGGGACGTGGCCTCCGGTGCCCTCCCGGGCGCCGCCATTTGCCCGGGGACGTGGCCTCCGGGGCTTCCCCGGGCGCCGCCCTTTGGCTCCCGGGACGTGGCCTCCGGTGCCCTCCCGGGCGCCGCCATTTGCCCGGGGACGTGGCCTCCGGGGCCTCCCCGGGCACCGCCTTTTGGATCCCGGGACGTGGCCTCCGGTGCCCTCCTGGGCGCCGCCATTTGCCCGGGGACGTGGCCTCCGGGGCCTCCCCGGGCGCCGCCTTTTGGCTCCCGGGACGTGGCCTCCGGTGCCCTCCCGGGCGCCGCCATTTGCCCGGGGACGTGGCCTCCGGGGCCTCCCCGGGCGCCGCCTTTTGGCATGGGGACGTGGCCACCGGCGCCGTCCCGGGCCTCATCGCCCTCCTGAAGGTAAAGTTTCTAACTGTTTGTCACGTGCAGGTCACGCGAGGGGCGCCTCGGGAACTAGCGACCACCTGTCAAGCATCCAAGGCGTTTGACCGGGAGAAAGACGGTCCTGCCCTTCAATCAGACGGTGGCTTCCGGGGTAGTTTAGGTTTTTTGCTGCTTTTTGGGGCTATAAATAGCCCTTGTACCCCTCTGTTGTAAGGGATCGGTTCATTTTTATTGGAATAGCTAAACTCACAGACGTGCTCCGGAAGCCACTCCCCCGGAGAGAGCCTCCCCAGCCGACTCCGGTCGGGAGCGCGTTGACAGGACTAGGGCCCCCACCGGGACCCGAACCTGTATAAACCCGTGTGTCATTCTTTGTGCTTGTCCGGCGGGGGAGGACCGGTCATCCGGTCAACCCGCGCCGCGTAATCTTCGTTAGGATCACTCTCAAAACCTGCGGGCCTCGTGTCACTCCGAAGGACCGACGCTCAGGCGATCGGATGCCGGATCCCCTGAGGCTTTCCCGAATTCTTCGAACCGCAACTTTGGGAGGTGGAGGAGCTCGCGGGGCTCTTCTATGACCGGATAGTGCAGGCGCAATTTTCGGCTTCGGTGCCCCCGAGGGCGGACATCCCGGGGGGAGGACGACAATAACCAAGTATGAGCCTCCCCCCGGGCCTTTAGATAGGTCTTTTTCTTTTGCTTAGGATTTTTACTCCCGGTAGCTTCTTAGAGGAAGCCCCGGAGACTTGTACAAAGTTCTCTTCAATGAGTGAAGGATATTTTGCTAAGTTGAATCAATTTTGCTAAGTCTTGATTCGCTTTGAGTAGGTGTCTCAGGTGCTAACTCCCGGGGGAGGGCTCCCGAGGGTTGAGCACTTTTGCTCAGGGAGCTCCCCGGGGGCCGGGACGTTTGCTCCCAGAAATGGGGATCCGAGTCCCGGGAGGCACGATCCGAGTCCCAGGAGGCGCGATCCGGGGGAAACCCAAGTAGCCCTAGTTTTGCTAAGCCTTGCCTCCGGAGGGCGGGGCGAGGGTGCCTCCTGAGAGCCGATCCGGTTGCCGTGGCTCCCGGAGTAGCACCTTGACAACTTCGACAACCACTGTGCTGAATTATCTCCTCCGAGATCGGGATCCCGGAGGGTTCTGCCGCTTCGGATACTCCCACCGGCGGGCTACAAGTATTGTTCCGAGGGCTTGCTTCGAGAGGCCCAGCGGCGCATAAGAAGCTTGTATCGAGACCTCGCCCGGGAGCTGTCGGAGGGCCTCCAGGATTATTAGGTGTAGGCGCCCCCCCGGGGGGACTGTCTCCCGTTGTATTTTCCCGCGGCAGCTTAACTCCCTGGGTTGTATCATGTGCTTGCCCGGGGCTTGTCCCCGGGACATCTTGACCCAACGGGGGGATTGTCCCCTGGTTGAATGTTGTATCAATAAAGCTATGAATTTGCTCATTGACTTTCATGTGATTGTCTTCAAAGATTTGCCAAAAGCCAAAAATATTGAACTGTCCGGGCCCGGGTTATCCCCCCACCCTCAGCGGGGGTAGCTTGGCTCCGCGCGCTGGGGGTAAGGCACGAAGAGGCCCGGACGCTGATAATTACCGGAGTCAAATAGCCCCGGTTGGGAGCTTCTGGAGGCCGGTAGGGAAGTCTCCAGTCGAAAAAAATTCCGAGGGCCGGAAGTAAATTTCCCCGGTCTCAGTGAGAACGGGGAGCCGGTAAGGAAACTTTCGGCTGAAAAATTCCGAAGGCCGGTAATAAGTTTCCCCCGTCTCCATGAGAACGGGGAGCCGGTAGGGAAACTCCCGGCCGAAAAATTCTGAAGGATTCCAACAGTTGAGATTTCCAAGGCGCTTTAGAGGGGAAGCTCTCTCCCGAGGGAGGACGAGCTCGATAACCCACAGAGGGGGAAGCTCCCGGAGGAGGATGAGCCCGATGACTGGCTTGAGTGCTTGAGGGGGGATTAGTCTCTCAAAGTGACTCACTACCGCAGTTCATGAGAACTAGGTTGCCGCTTACCCCCTTAGTTCACGAGGGGTTACTGTATGCCGCCCTACGAGAGCGGGGCTCCCATCGTAGGGACTTTTAGACTATGATAGCCTACGTCCTCGCGGGTAGGGCGTCCTCGTAGAGGGCATCACCTTAGAGACGGTAATCTAGGAATCTGTAAACACTCATGGACAATAAACCATTTGCATTAACGAAGATGAAATACAATGCCTCCCCCCACGGAGCCGCGGCGGGGGAGGGAATAGTGAACACAATATCCCCCGGCGTGATCGCATTGGGGGAGGGAGTGGCGAGCATTGCGCCATGCCTCCCCCTGCAAAATCGCGATGAGGGAGGGAAAGCCTAGAGGCTAAGTGTAGAACTTGCGGAGCAAGCCTATGTTCCAAGTATGTTTTAGCTCCTGGTCTTCGAGGTTGGAGATCTTGTAAGCCCCTGAGCCCAGGACCGCGAAGATCCTGTAAGGGCCTTCCCACTTGTGGGAGAGTTTATCCTGGGCCTGGGGGTCAGTCACGCGCTTGAGGACAAGGTCCCCAAGGCGGAAAGCTCTCGCGTGGACGTGCTGATTGCATGCGCGCGCCATTTCGCGCTCATACATGGCATGGCGAAGTAGCGCTCGGTCACGTTCTTCCTTGACGAGGTCGATTTCCAGTCACTAGCTGTCTTCATTAGTTTGGTATGCTGCTGTCGTGGCTCCATCTAGGAGCTCGACTCGCACCGACCGAAAACCAATCTCCGAGGGGAGAACTGCTTCAGCCCCCTATACGAGCGAAAAGGGCGTGCGTCCTGTTGCCTGGCTCGGGGTCATGCGCATGGAACATAGGATGCTCGGAAGCTCCCCTGCCCATGCGCCCCGCCTGGAGGTAGCCTGCTCAAGTCACTGGCATAACCCTGGTAGGATCACATCGTTGACCCTATCGACGGCTCGTTGCTCTGGGGGTGAGCTACAGAGGTGAAGTGGAGGGTAACTCCCAAGCCCTCACAGAATTCCTGGAAGTGCACAGAGTCAAATTGGGTTCCGTTGTTGACAGTGATTTCCCGGGGGACCCCGAAATGACACACGACATTTTTCCAGAAAAACTATTGCACTACTCGAGAGGTGATGCTAGCCAAGGGCCTAGCTTCCACCCACTTGGAAAAGTAGTCCACTGCGACTACCGCATACTTGTAGCCCCCGGGCGCTGGGGGGAGGGACCTAAGAGATCCATTCCCCAGTGCACGAAGGGCTAAGTGCTGGGGATGGTTTGCAGCACTGTGGAGGGCAAGTTGAAACCCTTTGCCATTTTTTGGCAGGCCTCACACGCGGAGACGAGGTCTTGCGCGTCGCGGACCACGGTGGGCCAATAGAAGCCCTGTCGAATAAATTTTGCCACGACGGCGCATGGAGCCTGGTCAGACCCACATCTCCTTGAGTGGATGTCCTCGAGGAGTTGAAGTCCTTCTGCCCACAGGAGGCAGCAGAGCAGGGCTAAAGCCCCCCGTTTGTAGAGTTTCCCCTCTAGCAGGAGGTACACCCGCGCCTTGGCGCGGAGACGTTTCGCCTCAGTCTCGTTGGGAGGGTCCCGTTCCCCCCTGATGAAGGAGACGAGGGGATCCATCCAGGATGCTGCTTGTGTGATTTCGGAGACCTCTGGGACGCGGGACTCGTGGTCCATGTCCAGAGAGGCCACCGAGGGCCTCGCGATGATTTCCAAGAAAGCACCCCCAAGGAGAGGTTCGCAGGCTCTGGCCGCCCGAGCCAAGGCGTCGGCCTGGTCATTATCCCTCTGGGGGATATGCCGATCTTCTAGACCCTCGAAGTGCTTCTCCATCTTGCGCACCTCCCCCAAATATAGGCTGAGGTTCGCGTCATGGCATGAGTAAGACTTTTCCATTTGACAAACCACGAGCTGGCAGTCCCTGATGAGGACATCACTCCTATGGATGCGTCAACTTCTCCAACACCGCTTGTGAAAGGACCAATTACAAGGGTACACGCACGTCAGCTAAATTACCAGGTGAGCTCGTTCCTAAGTTTATGTGAAACTACAGTAGAGGGAGAGTTACTACCTAATGATATTGTTCTTGTACTTAGGAATCATGGTTTGGATCAGCGAGGATGTCACGATGCACCGAGACGAGCCAAGGTTCGAGTTGATCCCGAGATGGACGCTGGTTCGGACTGCAGCGACACATCTGTCTTCAAATGGACGCCCAGGCCACATACGAAGTTCGTTTTTGATGTTCTACCACTTCACGGGAAGCTTAGGAGATAAACTTTCCAACGCATCTGATCCCGCTGCTAAACTCTTTCTAAGTCACTGGGAATCGTCCAAACAGTGCGCGCGAGACAGAGTTGGGCTAGTGCTGCGTCACCTCTTTTTGGGCCTTCGGCCCATGTATCTTAGTTAGGCTGCAACCTAAACCCTAGCCTTCACCTCTCTCTATCTCATATACATACTCTGTAACCATCATAGGGAGATTTGGGTTTTGCTTAGATTATTCTGCCTTTGCAGTTTCGCCGTAGATCGGTTTGTGGAACGCCAACTTGTGATCTTAATTCAATTTGATTTGCAATTTCCAGATTGCTTCTTCTACGTTTTTGCTTGTGCTCTCGATTCACTTGCAGAAATTAGCCTTCTTGGTGAGGTCAACCGCATCTTGGCATGGTTGATAACCAACGGAGCAGTGGTGTAGCGATTGCTGGGTTCGATCAGTTCTGATCGGAAGCCGGATCGTCAACGTCGAGATCTCCACCAAATCGACTTATCATCTACCTGACGGAAGATCGGGTACCCCGTGTTTCATCAGTCTCCTTTGACAAGAAGGCGATGGATCCACAGGGAGCGCGTGAGGTGCAGCCCCAGGAGCAGGGCCTCGTACTCGACGACGTTGTTTGTAGCAGGGAACTCAAGCCTCACTGTATACTCCAGCGCCCTTCCCTTGGGGCTTTGGAGAACTACCCCAGCGCAGGCCCCAGTGAGACTCAACGAGCCATCGAACATGAGGGTCCAATGGTCGTCGCACCGGGGCCACTCAGGGAGGTTCTCCCCCTTTGTCCCAGAGGCGGGGGTCCATTCCGCCACAAAGTCAACGGGGACTTGTGACTTGACGGCGGAGCGGCCCGTGAGCGAGAGGGAGAAAGGAGCGAGCTCAGCTTCCCACCTTCCGATCCGGCCGGTGGTTTTTTTATTTCGTAGTACCTCTCCCAAGGGGACAGACGATGGGACCGTGATCGGGTGCCCCAGGAAGTAGTTACGGAGCTTCCAGGATGCCATGAGAAGGGCATAGCAAATCTTCTCCATCTCCGTATACTGAGTCTTAGCCCCCTGAATGGCCTCGCTCACATAGTATACTGGGTGCTGCTGCCCATCCCGCTCCTTCACTAGTACCGCGCTTACAGTGACCAGGGTCTCGGTGAGGTAAAGGAGCAGAGGTTCCAATGGAACCCTCGAGGCCTCGAAGGATCTTGAAGAATTGGAGGCCACTCTCCCCCAACCGCGAGACGAAGTGGCCTAGTGCGACCATGCGGTCGATAAGCTGCTGTACGTCTTTGATGGAGCGCGGTGGGGGAATGTCCAGTAGGGCCCGAATCTTTTCGGGGTGGGCCACTATGCCCCGCTGGGACATGAGGAAGCCCAGCAGCTTCCCGCCGCATACACCGAATGTGCCTTTCTCTGGGTTGTGTTTCAACCCATACGCACAAAGGTTGTGGAAGGTCTTTGCTAAGTCGTCGACGTGAGCGGGTGCGCGGAGGCTTTTAACAAACGCATCGTCGACGTAGACTTCAACGTTGTGGCCGATTTGGTCCTTGAAGACCAACGACATAAGTCACTGGAATGTTGCTCCAGCGTTCTTTAGCCCGTAGGGCATATGGATGTAGCAGAAGGTGCCGAGGGGAGTTATAAAACTCGTCTTTTCCATGTCCCCTTCCGCCATCCAAACCTGGTGATAGCCCAAATACGCTTCCAAGAAGCTCATAAGCTCGCACCCCGCGGTCGAATCAAGCAACTGGTCAATCCGCGGGAGTGGGAAGTCATTCTTTGGACAAGCCTTGTTGAGGTCAGTGAAGTCAACACACATTCTCAACTTGCCTTTCGACTTCTTCATGAGAACAGGGTTTGCCAACCACTCGGGGTGCAAGACCTCCCGAATAAACCCTGCCTCTCAGAGCTTGGTGATCTCGACCGTGGTAGCCTCTTGACGTTCAAGGGAGGGCTTCCTCAACTTCTGTTTGACCAGGGGGTGACGGGGGGTCACCGCGAGCTTATGCTCGACTCCTGGGTGACGCATTGCATGTCAGTGAGCTTCCATGCAAAAACGTCATAGTTTTTGCGAAGGAAGGCCACGAGTTGCTCCGTGTGCTCTTCAGAGAGGTTCGCCCCGATCATGACGGCCCAGCCCCCATCATCTGGGGACAGCGGGACCTTTCGGAGGTCCCCCTCCAGGTGCGGTTTTGGAAGAGACTTCCCGAAGGGGACGATCGAGGTGTCTGACGCCGAGGAAGAGTCCTCTCCCCCTGGGGCCTTGATTAGGTTGACACTCCCGATCATCGCAGTGGTGCGCTTGTACAGAGCGTGGGCCACATCCTCGTAGCCTCGGGCGGTGATCATGCCATGAAGCCCAGGGATCTTCACGCAAAGATAGCTCTGGTGGATCACCGCCCCCAAACGGTTGATCGTGGTCCTCCCCATGATTGCGTTATATGAAGAGGGGAGGTCCACCATGTCGAACCAGACCATCTCCGTCTGGTAGTTGTCTGGGGTGCTGAAGGTCATGGGGAGATCCACCTTGCCCACTGGGTGGATGGTCTTCCCCAGGACGAAACCCTGCAAGGGCCCGGCTGTGGGCTGTAGAAACTTCTCATCGACCTGCATCTCCCTGAATGCCTTCAAGTACATGACGTCGGCGGAGCTTCCGCCGTCGACGAGAATACGCACTAGGTCATGGGGGAAGCGAACCCCGCACGTGTCTTCTGCTGTGAAGGTGAGGGGGACGTCCGACCATTTTGGTGGCCGGGACGTATGTAGCACCCCCACAACCTTTACCTCCCACGCGTACTCCTTGCGCTGACGTTTGGAGTCCCGCCCTGAGGCGGATCCCCCCATAATGACGTTTACGTGCCTTTGGGAGGTTTGAAAGGGGAGTTCTTCAGCTGAGCCCCTTTCTTGTGCTAGTCTTTGCTGCTCCCCCGCAGGAGCAGGGAGAGCCGGCAAAGCCGATGCGGGGGGCAAGGAGGCAGAGCTCCCTCCCCCCTACCCACACTGGTCGAGAAACGCGGCGAAGTGTTGTAAGAACTGGTGGCACTCTCGGGTAGCGTGGGTATTTGACTTGTGGAAGGCGCACCACATGTTGGCTGTGCCCTCCTTGCCTACCCTGGGGGGACCTTCACGACTTCGGGACGACTGTCCCCCCCATAACCTTTCGACTTAGGGAAAAGGCAGTTTCCCTTGTTGCCGTCTCGCGAGCCGCCTCCGCCCTCGAGGACAAAAGTGTCCTGAGGCCGTGTCTCGCCGCGATCGCTCCTCCTAGGACGCTTGTTGAGGGGGTCCCTGGCCTCCCGGCTGGCGGGGGCAGGAGCCCCCTGGTTCTTCTTCCAGAGGTCGTCCTCCTCCGCACGGGCATACTTCTCTAGCATAGTGAAGAGCTCGTCGACGGAGGTGGGGCAGCTCCGGGGGAGCCTCCGATGGAGCGCCCCCGGGGAGGATCCCCCTTTTGCACGCCTCGATGACTGTAGAGTCAGGGAAGTGAGCCACTTTGATCTTGCCCTGAGAGAAGCGCTTGAAGAAGCTGCGGATGGTCTCCCCAGTCGTCTGCCGGACTGTGTAAAGATACAACGAGTCCAGGGGACGCACATAGTTCCCTTGGAAGTTCGTGCATAACTCGTGTTAGAATTGCGCGAAGGACTTGATGGAACTGGCCCTCAGGTTGTAGAACCATGAGCGGGTGATCCCGGTGAGGTAGAGAGGAAAGACGTTGCATTGTACTGTCTCATCCCCCCAGCCACCGATATAGCGGTGGAGTACACCTGCACAAATTCGTAAGGGTCGGCCTCACCATTGTAATGCTCGATATGGTGTGAGCGGTAAGGCCGTGGCCAGCAGATGCACCGGAGACGGCGGCACAGTAGCTGATTAACCCCCTCAACCTACTTGGGAGATTCTCGGTCGCTGTCCCCATTGACCGGAGACGCGCGCTCATTATCAGAGTCGAGGAGGGGTCCCAGCGGTCCGCCAGCGCGACGGTACCGCCTCTTCCTCGGTGAAGCAGGTCTGGTCTGCCGGGGGAGCCCTCAAAGGCGGCCCCGTGGGACGAGGGAGCTCATGCTTGTCGTGGCATTGCGAATACCCCGGCAGGTTTTGAGAACGATCCTAGCGAAGATTACACGGCGCGGGTTGACCGGATGACCGGTCCTCCCCCGCCGGACAAACACAAGAAATGACACGAGGATTTATACAGGTTCGAGTCATGGTGGGGGGCCCTAGTCCTGTTGGTGCGCTCCCGACCGGAGTCGGCTGGTGAGGCTCTCTCCGAGGGAGAGGCTTCCGGAGCACACATGTGAGTTTAGCTATTCCAATCAATATGAATCACTTGCTTACAACTGAGGGGTACAAGGGCTATTTATAGCCCCAAAAAGAAGCAAAAAGACCTATCTACCCCGGAAGCCACCGTCGGATCGAGGGGTAGTGGCGTCCTTCTCCCGGTCAAACGCCTTGGATGCTTGACCGGTGGTCGCTGATTCCCGAGGCGCTCCTTGCATGACCTGCACGTGATAAACAACTCGAGACTTTACCTTTAGAAGGGCGATGAGGCCCGGGACATGCGCCGGAGACCAGGTCCTGGGAGCAAAAAGGCGGCGCCCGGGGAGGCCCCGGAGGCCACGTCCCCGGGCAAATGGCGGCGCCCGGGACCGGCGCCGGAGGCCTGGTCCCGGGGGTCAAAAGGCGGCGCCCGGGACCGGCACCGGAGGCCAGGTCTCGGGAGCCAAAAGGCGGAGCCCGGGGAGGCACCGGAGGCCACGTCCCCGGGCAAATGGCGGCGCCTGGGACCGGCGCCGGAGGCCACATCCCGGGGGCCGAAAGGCGGCGCCCGGGGTGGCACCGGAGGCCACGTCCCCGGGTAAAAGGCGGTGCCCGGGGAGGCCCTGGAGGCCAAGTCCCCGGGCAAATGGCGGCGGCCGGGACCGGCGCCGGAGTCCAGGTGCCGGGGGCCAAAAGGCGGCGCCAGGGGTGGCCCCGAAGGCCAAGTCCCTGGGCAAATGGTGGCGCCCGGGACCGGCGCCGGAGGCCAGGTCCCGGTGGCCAAAAGGCGGCGCCCAGGGAGGCCCCGGAGGCCAAGTCACTGGGGAAATGGCGGCGCCCGTGGCAGGCCCCGGAGGCCACGTCCCCGGGCGCATGCGACGCAACTTACCTGAACTTAGTCCCGCGGAGATTTCCCCCAACAGCAGCCCCCCATGCCCCTCGGGGGCGATGCTCGAGTCCCCGGTGGGTATGGTACATGTTACATGGAAAATCTCCGGACCAAGTCACCGGAGCCGTGGCGCTTCGGTTTCCGTGCCGGGCGCTTATGGCTGGGCCGCTTCGTCATAAATATGCTCGCGATTCGAATCGGTGTCTCGATTCGTGCGCCCGTCCCTTCGTTACCCGCGCACGGTTTGAACTTCAACGTTCCAAATTGCTCCGCGGGGTGCCACGTGGCACCCATCTGGACCACGGTTCGCCCCTATAAATAGGGCCTTGGGGGGCCCGGGAACATCATTCCGAACTTCTCATCCTTAGCGCGTTTAGCTCTCCCGGTAGCTAGCGCCCGGTAGCAGTCGTCCCGAACTTTTAGACGTAGCCTCCCGAAAAGTTAGCCACCAGAAAAACTAACCAGATGGCATCGAAGGGTCGAGCGAAGACGACCGAGGTGCCCCCGCAGGAGGTCGCTGCAGACTTCCTCTGGGCGTCCGAGTGTGAGACCCCCATTTGAGGATCACCTTGGTAACCGCCCAGGTAGGTTACACACAGCAGGATGACACATGAGCTCCAAACCAGACAAGCATAATAATAACATTAAACAGGTAGCAGGCCAGCTTGGCCAATATTACATACCCAAAGCACCGAAAATGGCGCTAAGTAGAGTTGCTAAGAAAATAACAAGTTTATCAGAACCAGAGTCGGTATCTAAGTACCGAACACACAGCATAAAGCACAAAGCAACGACAAAAAGCTTGATTTCCATTCGCAGCGGGGTTGAAGTGGCTCCTCCCACATCTGACTTGACTTGGTGCGCAATCCCTCTAGAACGTGGGCTCGTCCGGGGCACTTCCATCTTCTGCCGGGAACTCATAACTGAAGGAATCGGGATCCTCGAATCCCTCTTCTACAGTTGGATGCAAATTGCAAGGGTGAGCACTTGGTGCTCAGCAATACTCATTCCGGGGATTATAGTAATTGTACTTATATGAGGGTGAAACATATGATTCAGGGATTTTAGTTTCATATAGATAGAGATATATAGATTTCCAAGTTATTTGTTTAACGAAACAGTACTTTGTCATGAAAGCAGTACTTTAAACATTAACAGGTTTTCAATAAAAACATTAGATGTAGTGGTCTCCCATGAGTCACTACTTTGTTCACCGCATTATGAAAACATTCCAAAACATTACTTGTGCTATAACCCATGGATAACATCCACTACGAAAAGACTCCTGAACCTGGGAGTACAGAGTATCTGACACTTCTTTTACACTTTGCAAAGGTGTACCTCTTTTTAAATCCACTGGTTCACTCGGCTTTCAAGTCGGATCAGCTTCATGTGACTTATACACATGTGACAAGGCCGAGATCACACAACGCTTTACAGTTCAGTATTAACAGTATCCCTGCCCGGTAAATAGACAATTAAGTCTCAAGTACCGTTGTGGGTCTTCCCCACTGCCTTACTTCCTAGCCTCTCTGGTCTATGTTCCCTCAGGACACATAGCCTTGGTCTATGTCCACGCGAGACATACAACCATTTAAGATTACAGCCGCTCACGGCTTAATCAGGTCTAGGGCGCCTTCCTTCATTTACGCCTTTTTCTCTCATCATTTTTCTGACTCACATCACTCATGGCCGAACCTTGGCCTTCTAGTTTCCACGCGAGAAACCAGATCGTCAAACCATGCAGGGAACTGCTAATACCAAAAAGTTACTAAGTTGTGCCTGTCCCATACCAGGCAAGTGGTTGGTACGTTTACAATTCGTATAGAGACACAGCACAAGGTTCTTGTCCTTATGAATCAATAGTGAGGAACATTCACATTCCCTGGTGCGCACCGCACCCTCTCCATACAATCCAATCCTCACTACTGATCCCTTTTCTCAGTTTTCTTGTCAAAACGGTTTTCATTATAACTTCTCATGCATTTGACCATTTCAAGTTTAATGTGAACATTCAATATATGAGTCCTAGGGTGACAAAAGCATATATATGAAGGTTCAATAACAAGAGGGGTTTTATGATTCATTAGGGAATATCTACTCATGTCATTCAAACATAACTTGTATTTTAACTAAACATGCATAGTAAGAAACAGTGAATATACTTCATGTGAAAATATTGGGTGAGACATGATCAAAGGAATGAGGCTTGCCTTGCAATGTTGGGTCTAAAAACTCAGACGGCTCTTCAAAGACTTCTTCCGCTCCTTCAGCTTCTGACTCTGCGGCAATCAGACGACACACAAACACATACCACATAAGCATACTGAAAATAGTTTCTATAGAAAGTATTAAGTAAATAAGCCATGTATGCAGGGGAAAAGGTTAGGGTAGGGTCACAAGGGCTCTGGTCGAAGAAACGGCTAAAAAGGATTGAACGTCGAAGGGTTGACATTCAGTTCATGGCTTTGACATAACTGGAAACTAGTCTTAGGATGGTTTTCTGGAGAAGTGACAGTAGAGAAAGTTGTAGATCTCAACTCCAGGAATCTAAGGGACAAGGTGGCATTTCAATTGCTCCACCAGAAGGGGTCAAACAGGGCTAATGCCAGTGATTGACATGCACTGACATGGTGCTGGACATGGCCAGAAACTAGGGCATGGCTTAACTTTTGATCTAGGGCTCCAAATGATGTACCACTTTGTCTGGGAGGTAGGCATTACTAACAGGAACAATATACTCAACAGGCACAAGGGCTGAAAGTGGCCGGAGGGTGGCCAAATCCGGCGATGAACCACGGTGGCCTGGACATGAACTGAGTTACTGGACAGTGATCTTGGCATAGGCATAACTCACAATCTAGGCAGATCCAGGTGTCGAGCTAGTGGACAATATTGCTCAGGGTACTGGAATCTATCTAAGGGACAAGGTTTCAGGCGTTGGATCGGCCGGGAACAAATTCCGGCGACCGGCGCTGGAGAAGACGACACTGGACAAAGGGGGTTTTCGATTCAGGGCGAATGAGCTCAATTCCAAGCTTGGGAATGATCTCTAGGGTGCAACAAAGCTACTGGGGAGGTTAATTTGGCTGGAGGATCGCCGGCGTGGCCTGGCGACGAGAGCCAGTTCACTGGTGGTGCGCGATTTGGGGAGAGCTATGATCTTAGCTCGATTTTGAAAACCAGATTGGTAGGCTTGCTACAAAGAGTATGCTGATCAATTTCTTCTACTGGTACTACGGCTAATTTGGTTTAAATCAGGTAGCATTGCAGGAACAGGGGTTTTGAGCTTTTCCGGTGATCACCGGCGTTAGGGTTCGCCGGGGTGCAATTGGGTGCTATGACACGAACAGGTGGAAGAGGGGAACTCACTGGTGGCTTTGGTTTGAAGAATGGTGCAGTAGATTAGGCTGGCACCGTGAGCTCCAGAGGTTGCTCGCCGGAGAAGAAAGCAAACTCGACGGCGGTGAGAAATTAACTGGGAATTTGGCTAAGTCCTGAGCTTGTGCTTCTTCACAGCGTTGAGGGGGGTTTAAATAGGCACGGGGACGGAGTTTACGAGGGTGAACGCGACAACGGTTGCTTGCGCCGGGGAGAAGATTGTCGGGCGCAGGCGCAACGACGGCGACGGCGACGTGATCGCGCTTCAGGCGGTGCTGCAGCTTTGCCAGTTGCCTTGGGACTTCGTCCGGGACGGCGCAGTGTGGCGGCGACAGTGTAGCTCCGGCAACGACACGTACGCACATGCAATTGCCACGGCAACGGGAGCGCGCGCGAAAACGAGGCTCGGGAGCGCGGCCGTTTATCCGCTGGGCGAGGCGATGCACTGCTGGCACGTGCGCACGGGGTGGCACAGCAACTCACGGGCACAGGTGACAGAAACGGTGGCCGGCGGCGAGCAAGCACGGCGAGAAATCCACGGCGCTACAACGGGCTCGTGCACTGGTCGTGGCAACGACCAGGGCTGGTCGAAAGGGCCTGAAAAGAATGTTTGGGCCGATTTGCTATTTCTGAAACTTACTCCAGGGGCTGTTCTGTGAGGAAAACTTGAATAGGACTTGGGCCTGTTTGCAAATTTGGAGATCTGAGGGTCCGATCTAAAATCTGATTTCGCAACTAAGTCGCAAAAGATTATTAGAACTTATCTGACCAAAGTTTGGTAAGATCGGGCAAGATCTGAAGGGTTTCGACAAAATTGGGGAAAACAGTTTAGGGTAATTAGGGTAATTAGGGTTTTAAAAATAGCAAGGCTTGAAACTCAGCTTTAGGGTGAGATTTTGGAGATGGTCCCGAAGGGAAAAATGTTCTGAACAACATTTAGAAGGGAATGGCTGAAGCAGATTAGGGTTTGGGGTCCAGATGTGGATTTTGGCTATTTTAGGGTTTAGCAAAAACAGGGGTGTTACAAATCTACCCACCTTAGAAACAATCTCGTCCTCGAGATTAGGGCAGGTCAGAGAATAGGAAGGGAAATTCTCGTCGGAGATCTTCTTCTTTTTCCCAAGTTGACTCATCCTCTGAGTGATTGTTCCACTGGACTCTGCAGAATCGGAGGGTTCTTGACTTCAGCACTTTCTCTCTGGTTTCCAGAATTCCAATAGGGTATTCTTGACAAGATAAGTCTGGTTGGATCTCAGTCTCTGTAGGAGATATCTGTTCTGTTGGTTCTCTCAAGCATTTCTTCAGCTGAGATACATGAAACACGTCATGAATTCCGCTCAGTTCTGGTGGCAATTCCAACTTGTATGCCATTTCACCTCGCTTTTCCAGAATTCGATATGGTCCCACATATCTAGGTTTTAACTTTCCCTTCATCTGGAATCTTCGAACTCCTTTGTATGGCATAACCTTGAGATACACATAATCGCCCTCTTCAAAAGATAGTTCTCTTCTACGGTTATCCGCATAGCTTTTCTGTCTAGATTGAGCTATTTTCAGTTTTTCTTGTATGATCCTGACGTGGGCTGTGGCTTCTTCTACTAACTGGGGTCCTAGATGTTGTTTTTGACCAATTTCTGTCCAATACAGTGGCGTGCGGCATCTTCTTCCATATAGGGCTTCATATGGTGCCATTTGCAGGCTTGCTTGGAAACTGTTGTTGTAGGTGAATTCTGCATAAGGTAGAAATAACTCCCAAGAGTCTCCATAGTCCAAAACACAAGCCCTCAACATATCTTCCAAAATTTGGTTTACCCTTTCAGTCTGACCTCCAGTTTGAGGGTGGTAAGCAGTACTGAACTTTAATTTTGTGCCCAGGGCTTTCTGCAACTCTTGCCAAAATCTTGAAACAAACTGGGCTCCTCTATCGGAAACGATAGCCTTCGGTACTCCGTGTAGGACAACTATTCTGTTGAGATACAGCTCTGCTAAGTCCTTAGCTGTATATAGGGTCTTCACTGGGAGAAAATGTGCTACTTTTGTTAATCTATCAACTATGACCCATATAGAATCAAATCCTTTCTTCGTCCTTGGTAGTCCCACAATGAAATCCATTCCGATTTCGTCCCACTTCCACTCTGGGATTTGTAAAGGTTGTAGCGGTCCCGCAGGCTTTTGATGTTCTGCTTTCACTCTTTGGCATGTGTCGCAAGTTGCGACAAACTTGGCAATCTCTCTCTTCATTCCTTTCCACCAAAAATTTTTCTTCAAGTCCTTGTACATTTTGGTGCTGCCTGGGTGTATGGAATATGGGGTTTGATGAGCTTCTTGCTTGATTAAGTCTTTGATCTCGTGGTCATTCGGAATGCAGATACGGTCATTGTACCATAGAATTCCCTGTTCATCTTCTCGAAGGTTGGTTGTGTCTTTGCTCTTCATGTCCTCCTTCATCTCTTGAAGATCTGGGTCAATTGCTTGAGCTTGTCGGATTTTATCCTTCAACTCACATTCCATCTTTAGCGTAGCGATGGTTCCTTGGTCCACTAATTCTAATTGTAGCCTTTCGAAATCCTTGATCAGTTGTGTCGGCACTTCTAGCTGTGTTATCTGGTTATAACGAGACTTCCTGCTCAAAGCATCAGCCACTACATTGGCTTTTCCTGGGTGATAGTGGATCTCTAGATCATAATCTTTGATCAGTTCTAACCATCTTCTCTGCCTCATATTCAACTCCTGTTGCGTGAAGATATACTTCAGGCTCTTATGATCCGTATAAATTTCGCACTTACTGCCTAGTAAATAGTGTCTCCATATCTTCAGTGCATGTACAACGGCAGCTAACTCCAGATCATGTGTTGGATAATTCTCCTCATGAGGTCGTAGCTGTCTAGAAGCATAAGCTATCACTTTCCTTTCTTGCATCAATACACATCCTAATCCTCGTTTGGAGGCGTCACAGAAGACTTGAAAATCCTTCTTGACGTCCGGCAGTATCAGGATTGGTGCAGTTGTCAACCTTTTCTTCAGTTCCTCAAAGCTTCTTTCGCACTCCTCGGTCCAATTAAAAGGGGCATTCTTCTTCAGTAGCTGGGTTAGCGGTTTGGTGATCTTCGAGAATCCTTCTACGAATCTTCGATAATATCCCGCTAATCCCAAGAAACTTCTAACTTCTGTTGCGGTTTCAGGTTGTTTCCAATCGGTAACAGCTTGTATCTTCAACGGGTCCATAAATATTCCTTCTCCTGAGATGATGTGTCCCAAGAAAGAAATCTTCTTCAACCAAAAAGCACATTTGCTAAACTTGGCATATAGCTGGTGGTCTGCCAGTTTCTGTAGCACAATCCTCAGGTGATGTGCGTGCTCCTCCTCCGTCTTAGAGTAGACAAGGATATCATCCACAAATACAATGATGTATTTATCCAGGAATTCCATGAGGATCTTATTCATTAGATTCATGAATACCGCGGGCGCATTAGTTAATCCAAAGGGCATCACTGTGAACTCATGCAACCCATACTGGTTACGAAAGCAGTTTTAGGAATGTCCTGCTCTCGGATCCTTAACTGGTGGTATCCCGATCTCAGGTCTATTCTTGAGAACACTTTTGCTTCTCTGAGCTGGTCAAAAAGGTCATCTATCCTTGGTAAGGGGTATTTGTTCTTGATGGTCATGTCGTTTAGCTTGCGGTAGTCTATGCAAAGTCGCATACTACCATCTTTCTTCTTAACAAAGAGCACTGGGGCTCCCCATGGTGATGAGCTGGATCTGATGAATCCTTTTTCTTCCAATTCAGCTATCTGCTTCTTCAATTCCTCTTGCTCATGGCCTGTCATCCGAAACAACTTTCTAGCACATGGCGCAGATCCGGGTTTCAGTTCAATAGTGAACTCTATATCTCTATTTGGTGGCAATCCGGGAAGTTCTTCTGGAAAGACTTCCGGGTACTCATTGACAATTGGTACCTCTTCAAGCTTCACTTCTTCGATGCAGTTCAATCTCTGTAGGTGGTCGCAGATTGGAGTTCTGTCTGCATGGAATGTAATTTGCTTTCCACTGGCATTTGTCAGGGTGATTGTTTTCTTCTCACAATCCATCAATCCCTTATGCTTGGCCAGCCAATCCATTCCAAGAATGACATCCAATCCTTGAAGGTTTAGAACTAGCATGTCTGCCAGGAATTCTAGATTGCCGATACAGAAGGCAACGTTTCTACAGATAGAATTAACAATCATCCTAGCACCAGGTGACTGAATAATGATAGGATGCTCTAAAGCAACCACAGGCAAGTTATTACTCAACAAGCAATCTTTCGACATGAATGAATGAGTTGCACCGGGATCAAATAGAACCACTGAAATCTGAGAGGAGATTAAGAGTCTACCGATCACGACGTCAGTTGCCTCTCCTGCTTCTGTAGCAGTCACGAAGTTGAGTCTTCCTCCGGTGGTTGGTGTTCCTCTTCCTCTGTTGGTTTGGAATCTTCCTCCTCTGGCTTGTGGTGCTCCTCTGGCAATAGTTCGTGCAGGTGCAGGGGATTTGGCTGCCTGAGCTTTGGCAACGTTGGGAGGTAAATGCCGAAATGGACAAGTCTCTCTGTGATGTCCTCTTCTGCCACAATGGAAGCATTCTGCATTCTTCAGTGTACAGTCTCTATAGAGGTGACTCCCTTTGCATCCGGGGCATGTTAGAGTTGTTGGCGATGAAATCCTCTGGGGTCTTGGTGGTGCGGGTGGTCTGAAAGCGGCTCTGGCATATGGCGCTGGTCTTCCTCGGCTAGAATTTCCTTGAAAAGGGTATGCTATGCTTTTCCTCTTGCGGTCCTCTTCTACTACGCCTCTTTTCTCCTCCATTTTGAGTACTCTATTCACAAGGACTTGGAAGTCCGTGAACTCGTGTGTTGACAGGTGATACTGATATGAGTTTTGTAGGCCTTCGCAGAATCTGTCGATCTTCCGCTCTTCTGTCATGATATCTTCAGGTGCATACCTGGCCAATTTGATGAACTCATGCAAATACTGCTTCACCGTCCTTCCTCCCTGCCTTAGATTCAAGAATTCTCTGCGTTTGGCTTGGATAGCTCCTTTGGGGACATGGTATCTATGGAACTGTTCCTTGAATTCATTCCAGGTAATTGAATTCTGATTAGGGTGTACCGTCTTGTAATTCTCCCACCATGCTGCAGCCGATCCTGTGAGCTGATGGGGTCCATATAACAGTTTCTCTTCATCACTACACCTGACGGTATCCAATTTCCTTTTGATCTCTCTTAACCAATCATCTGCCACAATTGGGTCTTCAGTGCAGGAGAAAGTTGGAGGACGTGTCTTTTGAAAATCTGTCAGTCTTGCTCCAATGTTCGAACCTTCCTCGCGGCGGGTTGCAGAGTTTTGCATTAGCTGTTCCAGGATTTGACTCTGTACCTCTGCAGATCTCTGTCTGTTTTGCTCCATCCATATTAATATTTCCGTCAGATTTCCTCCTTGCGGTACTGAGGCTGAAGAATTTGGCTGATCTGAGTCATCTCTAGTCCTTCTTGTTGATGTGTTTCTTGGGACTTCTTCTGAACCTTGGATTCTACCTCTGGTGTTCACCATTCTGTTCTGCCAAGATAATTGAGACAAGACTACTAATTCAAGAGAGCACAGATTGAACATAAGCTGAAAGGAAAGATCAATCCAAGAGATTGGATTGGAACATGCAATTGCCATTTTCAAAGATTTTCTAAAGATACAAGGTTTTCACCTTTACAGCTTTGGAGTTACCAACAAACAATACAAACAAGGCAGCTACTACAACAAGAGCTAAAGACTAACGGTTACAAGGGCTAGAGCAGAAGGGTCAAGCTGAAGAGAAAACTACGATCTCCTGTCGGTCTTGGAAGAACTGCAAGGTTCCACTTCTTCAGGGTCTTCCTCTTCTTGATCTTCGTCGGCATCCATAGGGTCCCATTGCATGTCATTGTCCTCTTCTTCCTCAGATGAATCGTTGGTGTTGCAGGTAGCAATCTCTTTTCCTTTGCCCTCAGGAACTTCCTTTCCTTTCGCGAGAGTAGGATACTCTGGTGCAGGGGTGTTGATCACAATACCACGCGAAGCAGGCGTGAAATAACCCAGGTAATCCCTAGGTCTTCCCACACTCTTGCGGGCTGTGAGTCTTATCTTCAAGCGGTTCCTCTTGTTCACCGATCCTTCGTCTTCGACTTCTCGAGCTCTGCTAGGTTCAGCCAACTCCTGAATTTGTTTCTCCTTCTCTTGGAGTTCTGAGCGAACCTTCGCAAGCGCTCCTTCGAGATAGTGACGGTCATCCCGAGCATTCTCATGCTCACGCAGCAACCGAGTGTAGCTTGATTCCAAGACTTGGACTACATCTCTGGTTTTGGTCAGGATGGCGTCCCTCTGGTTGTTGGAGGGATGAACAGTTCGACGATCTGATCCGAGGACTTGGTAGGGTACAAAACAGAAAGGAGAACCTATAAGAAAGTCATCGTACAGCTGGCGGATGGTACCTATTGCACGACGAGCAGCGTCTTGGATAGCATCTTCTTCTTCCTGTCTACAAGCTTCCTTTCTTGTTGATCCTCTCCCGATCTCTGGGATCTCGTACACAATCACCGAGGCACGGAAACCAAAAGGTCTACCATCGACTTCTTCTCGACGGACGTAGTATACGGGTCGCTGATTGTCTCTTGCTCCCAGAAATTGCAACATCATCCAAAGCATCAATGCCCATGATCCCAACTCGTCTCCGTGAATCAGCTTCTTACCAGGGGCCATCTGCGATGATGAGACACGGAACACTTAAAAGTAGGAAAACGGTTTTGAAAGTTTTCAAATAATACTCATTATGCTTTTCCTAAACAAATTAGGTTTTTCACAATTAGATTTTTACCAAATAATCTAGCGATCCTCTACTTTAGGGACGCCCATTCTAGTAAGGGTCACGACCTACAGTCAAGCTTCATGCTCTGATACCATTCGCTGTGAGACCCCCATTTGAGGATCACCTTGGTAACCGCCCAGGTAGGTTACACACAGCAGGATGACACATGAGCTCCAAACCAGACAAGCATAATAATAACATTAAACAGGTAGCAGGCCAGCTTGGCCAATATTACATACCCAAAGCACCGAAAATGGCGCTAAGTAGAGTTGCTAAGAAAATAACAAGTTTATCAGAACCAGAGTCGGTATCTAAGTACCGAACACACAGCATAAAGCACAAAGCAACGACAAAAAGCTTGATTTCCATTCGCAGCGGGGTTGAAGTGGCTCCTCCCACATCTGACTTGACTTGGTGCGCAATCCCTCTAGAACGTGGGCTCGTCCGGGGCACTTCCATCTTCTGCCGGGAACTCATAACTGAAGGAATCGGGATCCTCGAATCCCTCTTCTACAGTTGGATGCAAATTGCAAGGGTGAGCACTTGGTGCTCAGCAATACTCATTCCGGGGATTATAGTAATTGTACTTATATGAGGGTGAAACATATGATTCAGGGATTTTAGTTTCATATAGATAGAGATATATAGATTTCCAAGTTATTTGTTTAACGAAACAGTACTTTGTCATGAAAGCAGTACTTTAAACATTAACAGGTTTTCAATAAAAACATTAGATGTAGTGGTCTCCCATGAGTCACTACTTTGTTCACCGCATTATGAAAACATTCCAAAACATTACTTGTGCTATAACCCATGGATAACATCCACTACGAAAAGACTCCTGAACCTGGGAGTACAGAGTATCTGACACTTCTTTTACACTTTGCAAAGGTGTACCTCTTTTTAAATCCACTGGTTCACTCGGCTTTCAAGTCGGATCAGCTTCATGTGACTTATACACATGTGACAAGGCCGAGATCACACAACGCTTTACAGTTCAGTATTAACAGTATCCCTGCCCGGTAAATAGACAATTAAGTCTCAAGTACCGTTGTGGGTCTTCCCCACTGCCTTACTTCCTAGCCTCTCTGGTCTATGTTCCCTCAGGACACATAGCCTTGGTCTATGTCCACGCGAGACATACAACCATTTAAGATTACAGCCGCTCACGGCTTAATCAGGTCTAGGGCGCCTTCCTTCATTTACGCCTTTTTCTCTCATCATTTTTCTGACTCACATCACTCATGGCCGAACCTTGGCCTTCCAGTTTCCACGCGAGAAACCAGATCGTCAAACCATGCAGGGAACTGCTAATACCAAAAAGTTACTAAGTTGTGCCTGTCCCATACCAGGCAAGTGGTTGGTACGTTTACAATTCGTATAGAGACACAGCACAAGGTTCTTGTCCTTATGAATCAATAGTGAGGAACATTCACATTCCCTGGTGCGCACCGCACCCTCTCCATACAATCCAATCCTCACTACTGATCCCTTTTCTCAGTTTTCTTGTCAAAACGGTTTTCATTATAACTTCTCATGCATTTGACCATTTCAAGTTTAATGTGAACATTCAATATATGAGTCCTAGGGTGACAAAAGCATATATATGAAGGTTCAATAACAAGAGGGGTTTTATGATTCATTAGGGAATATCTACTCATGTCATTCAAACATAACTTGTATTTTAACTAAACATGCATAGTAAGAAACAGTGAATATACTTCATGTGAAAATATTGGGTGAGACATGATCAAAGGAATGAGGCTTGCCTTGCAATGTTGGGTCTAAAAACTCAGACGGCTCTTCAAAGACTTCTTCCGCTCCTTCAGCTTCTGACTCTGCGGCAATCAGACGACACACAAACACATACCACATAAGCATACTGAAAATAGTTTCTATAGAAAGTATTAAGTAAATAAGCCATGTATGCAGGGGAAAAGGTTAGGGTAGGGTCACAAGGGCTCTGGTCGAAGAAACGGCTAAAAAGGATTGAACGTCGAAGGGTTGACATTCAGTTCATGGCTTTGACATAACTGGAAACTAGTCTTAGGATGGTTTTCTGGAGAAGTGACAGTAGAGAAAGTTGTAGATCTCAACTCCAGGAATCTAAGGGACAAGGTGGCATTTCAATTGCTCCACCAGAAGGGGTCAAACAGGGCTAATGCCAGTGATTGACATGCACTGACATGGTGCTGGACATGGCCAGAAACTAGGGCATGGCTTAACTTTTGATCTAGGGCTCCAAATGATGTACCACTTTGTCTGGGAGGTAGGCATTACTAACAGGAACAATATACTCAACAGGCACAAGGGCTGAAAGTGGCCGGAGGGTGGCCAAATCCGGCGATGAACCACGGTGGCCTGGACATGAACTGAGTTACTGGACAGTGATCTTGGCATAGGCATAACTCACAATCTAGGCAGATCCAGGTGTCGAGCTAGTGGACAATATTGCTCAGGGTACTGGAATCTATCTAAGGGACAAGGTTTCAGGCACTGGATCGGCCGGGAACAAATTCCGGCGACCGGCGCTGGAGAAGACGACACTGGACAAAGGGGGTTTTCGATTCAGGGCGAATGAGCTCAATTCCAAGCTTGGGAATGATCTCTAGGGTGCAGCAAAGCTACTGGGGAGGTTAATTTGGCCGGAGGATTGCCGGCGTGGCCTGGCGACGAGAGCCAGTTCACTGGTGGCGCGCGATTTGGGGAGAGCTATGATCTTAGCTCGATTTTGTAAACCAGATTGGTAGGCTTGCTACAAAGAGTATGCTGATCAATTTCTTCTACTGGTACTACGGCTAATTTGGTTTAAATCAGGTAGCATTGCAGGAACAGGGGTTTTGAGCTTTTCCGGTGATCACCGGCGTTAGGGTTCGCCGGGGTGCAATTGGGTGCTATGACACGAACAGGTGGAAGAGGGGAACTCACTGGTGGCTTTGGTTTGAAGAATGGTGCAGTAGATTAGGCTGGCACCGTGAGCTCCAGAGGTTGCTCGCCGGAGAAGAAAGCAAACTCGACGGCGGTGAGAAATTAACTGGGAATTTGGCTAAGTCCTGAGCTTGTGCTTCTTCACAGCGTTGAGGGGGGTTTAAATAGGCACGGGGACGGAGTTTGCGAGGGTGAACGCGACAACGGTTGCTTGCGCCGGGGAGAAGATTGTCGGGCGCAGGCGCAACGACGGCGACGGCGACGTGATCGCGCTTCAGGCGGTGCTGCAGCTTTGCCAGTTGCCTTGGGACTTCGTCCGGGACGGCGCAGATGTGGAGGCGACAGTGTAGCTCCGGCAACGACACGTACGCACATGCAATTGCCACGGCAACGGGAGCGCGCGCGAAAACGAGGCTCGGGAGCGCGGCCGTTTATCCGCTGGGCGAGGCGATGCACTGCTGGCACGTGCGCACGGGGTGGCACAGCAACTCACGGGCACAGGTGACAGAAACGGTGGCCGGCGGCGAGCAAGCACGGCGAGAAATCCACGGCGCTGCAACGGGCTCGTGCACTGGTCGTGGCAACGACCAGGGCTGGTCGAAAGGGCCTGAAAAGAATGTTTGGGCCGATTTGCTATTTCTGAAACTTACTCCAGGGGCTGTTCTGTGAGGAAAACTTGAATAGGACTTGGGCCTGTTTGCAAATTTGGAGATCTGAGGGTCCGATCTAAAATCTGATTTCGCAACTAAGTCGCAAAAGATTATTAGAACTTATCTGACCAAAGTTTGGTAAGATCGGGCAAGATCTGAAGGGTTTCGACAAAATTGGGGAAAACAGTTTAGGGTAATTAGGGTAATTAGGGTTTTAAAAATAGCAAGGCTTGAAACTCAGCTTTAGGGTGAGATTTTGGAGATGGTCCCGAAGGGAAAAATGTTCTGAACAACATTTAGAAGGGAATGGCTGAAGCAGATTAGGGTTTGGGGTCCAGATGTGGATTTTGGCTATTTTAGGGTTTAGCAAAAACAGGGGTGTTACACCGAGTTCACGGCCGAGGACGCGGAGTCCATGGTCGAATGCGGAGTCGTCGAGGACGGGGACATCCGTGTCCCCGTGAAGAAGGACGGAGCCCCCCGCCCCAGGCCCCGAGAGGTCGTGGCCTTCGAGGCCTTCCTGGAGGCGGGACTCCGGCTCCCGGTGCATCCCATGCTCCAGGAGTTTTTGAAGGAGTACGGGGTGTCCCTCAACCACCTCACCCCGAACGCGATCGTTCGGATGGACCTCTTCATCTGGCTCTACGAGACGGCGACCGGGCGGGAGCCCACCTTACGCACCTTCCGGTACTTCTATGAACCGGCGGCGAGGAGCTCCCACCTAGTGAAGGGGGCGCCCAAGTCCCCCTTCGACTCCGTGATGGTGCAGATGTTGCCGTCCCGGGTGGCCGATTACCCGGTGGTGGCCTCCCAGGACCATTGGGGCGACTGGATGCGGAGGTGGTTCTACCTCCGGGTCCGGGACGAGGAGGTGGCGTACGCCCCGGAGCCCCCCACTTACAGCCGGTCGTTCACGCCGAAGCCTCCGGTGTGGACGGACGAGGAGCTCGAGCTCCTTGGCAAGGTGATCATCTCCCGGTAGACCCGCTCTATGCGGGACGCCGCCGAGGAGATGATGCTCCTGAGGATCTCCCCCTTCTCACGTGGGAGAAGGGGGATCGGCATGGGATCGGAGCAGCGGCCCCTGCTCAAATCGGTGACCCGACGTAAGTCCGTTACCTGCTTCATTGCATTTACAAATTTTTTGAAAATTTGACTAACTCTTTACCTCTTCCAGTCCGGCCGTACCCGGCGGCGCTGGACAAGGCGAAGAACCTCCTGGGGAGGTACTTCGAGGACGAACACGAGCGCGTCATGCGCCTCGTGGGGGAGGGCCCTCCCCGGAACATGGTAGCTGAGGCCTACGGGATGAAGCTGCCGGAGAGGAAGCCCCTCCCCACCCCCAGGTCGCACAAATGGGGGAAGGATGCGGCCGGGGGCTCTGAGCCTAAGATGGCCAGAGTCCAAAAAGCCCCCGGCCCATCGACGATGTCGGCGGCGGCACCGGCGAAGCCCCGGGACGAGACCCCCGGGACCGGGTGCGCCTGGGACCGGGTGCGCCCGGGCACCGGCCCAGAAAGAAGCAACACCCCTCCCTTGAAGAGCACCGTCGAGGCCCGGGGGAAGGAACCGGCCGCGGGCGGGGCGGCATCCGATTCGGTGGACTACGCCCCGTCGCCGCCTTCAGTAGCAGTCCTCCCAGCGCCCCCGGCACCCTTGGAGCCGGAGAAACCAGAGGTGAGGTTCGCGGAGACCTCGCCTCCGCGGGTGGAGTGGCCCGTGGACGATGGGGCGAGCCCCTCAGTCTATGAGGTCCCCGCGGAAGTGGAGGTTCCGGGGGCCCTCCCGCGCGGGAAGGGGAAAGGTCTGATGATCCCCCCCGGAAAGGGACCCCCTCCGAAACAACCTCCACCACTTCCTCTGGGGGCACTTCGGCGATGAAGATGACGACGACTGCCACCCCGACTGAGGTCATGCCGGGCGCCCAGGTCCGGGAGCCCTGTACCGGCCGCATCGGGACCAGCGCCGGGTGGGAGACCCCCCTGCTTTCCACATGGGAGGTCGAACGTTACACGGAAGGCCTGCAGACCCCAAAGGTCCAGGCCTTCGTCGCGGGGGGGACGCTCCACGAGCGCTTCGTGGAGCTCCGGTCCCTTCACGCCCAGGTATTCACCCGAAGCGGTTGTCGCTTTCTTTTGGCTCCCTGCAACCAAAATTTTTCTAACTCTGGAATTTATAGGGGGCGGCGATTACCTGGGGCGTTGAGCAGCGCGTCGTCTGGCTACTCAAGGACGAGGAGGACAAGGCCGCCGCCTACCTAGGCCAACGGCATGAAGCTCTCCGGGAGCTGGCCCGGGTTCGAGCCCAGGTCCACGTCTCAGAGACCGTAAACAGCCGCCTCCGAGAGGAGGCGAAGGCAAGGGAGGAGGCCTTCCGGGAGCTCGAGGGGTCGAGCGTCCGGGAGGTAGTCGACGCTGGCCACTCCGTCCGCTCGGCCCTCGAGAGCCTTGGCGTAAGCCTAGGCTCTGGGGGTGGCTCGGAGGTGCCCCCGGCCACGCTCGCGGAGGCTGTCTGTTTTCTTAACGCACAAGTCAACGTGATCCCGGAGGCAGCGGACGCCCGGGCGCGAGGCCGGGAGATCCCCGTCGTCGCGGCCGCCGGCGGGCTCGTCGAGCACCGGGCGATCGGGGGACGCATCCCACGGAGCTTCCCCGAGTTCTTCGAGCCCTCGCGCCAGGAGGTGGAGCAGCTCGCCGGGGGCTTCTACGACCGGATCATCCGGGTGAGATTCCCGGCCCCGGCGCCTCCGGCAGTGGAAGCCCCGGCCCCGGCCTCGGAGGAAGCCCCGCGGGCGGAGGACGCCAATGAAAGAGTATGAGCCTCCCCCCGGGTCTTTAGATAGGACCCTTTTGTTTTCTTAGAATTTTGATCCCGGTAGCTTCTTAGAAGAAGCCCCGGACACTTGTAAAAAGATATTTTGGAATGCAATTTTTCTAAGTCTTTGAATTGAATGCAATGTTACCAGGGTTCCCGGGAGGTTACTCCCGGGCGAAGGTCCAGGAGGGGCTCTCCGGGGGACGCCCAAGCGGCTTTAATATTGCTAAGCCTCATCTCCGGGGAGCGCAGCGGGGACGCCGTCCGGGAGCCCGTCCGGTTAAGGTGGCATCCGGAGTGGCACTTAAACAATTTTGACAATCATCACGCCGAACTGTCCCCTCCGCGTCCGGGGTTTCGGATGATACCTCCTCTTCGGACACTTCCACCGGCGGGATACGAGTTCTAGCCCGAAGATGTGCTCTGGGAAGCACGACGCCGCATGCGCGCATTGTACCGGGACTTGGCCCGGGAGCTAGCGGAGGGCCTCCGGGAGTATTAGGCGTAGGATCCTTAGGACGGAGAGAATCCCCCGGGTTAGAGCCCGGGTTGTACCATTTCCGATGCCCACCGGAGGGGGAAGATGTCCTCCGGGTTTGACGATCAATAAAGCTGTGTTGTTGCTTTCTTCTTTGTCGTCTTTTTATTTTTTCTTCTTGGATGGTCTGGATGACTCCTTTTGACAAGGATGAGCTAAGTTTGCTCGTGGGTGCTGCGGTCGACACCCGGGGGTTCCTTATCCCCCCCCCCCCCCCCCCCCCCGCCCACAGCGGGCCGGAGGGTAGCTCCGCGCACTGTGGGGGTAACAAGGCCCCCGGGGTGGAAGTGACCTGTAGCATGAGAATTTTTCTAAGTTAGAAAATTCTAAAACAGGGTTTCCAAGGGAAAGACCTTCCGGGAGACAATTGTCCGGTCGCCGTGAGCACGGGGAGCCGGGAATGAGGCCTCGTGTGGAAGAAACATCCAAGAAAACCCGATGAGATTTCCGAAGACGAGCTTCCTGGGAGATGATCGTCCAGTTGCCGTGAGAACGCGGAGCCGGGAATAAGGTCTCCGGGGAAGAAATGTCCGAGAAATCCGTAACTTCTCCGGGAGACAATCGTCCGATCGCCGTGAGAACAGGGAGCCGGGAATAGGGTCGCCGGGAGGCAATCATCCGGTCGCCGTGAGAACGGGGAGCCGGGAATAAGGCCAGAAATCCTGAGGAAGATTCCGGAGAAAATCCTTTCAAGAGAAAATCGTCCGGTCGCCGTGAGAACAGGGAGCCGGGAATAGGGTCTCCGGGGAAAAGATATCCAAGAAAGCCATTAGACGTCCCACTGGGGAGAGCGTCTACTCCCGGAGGAGGAAGTGCCCGATGACGGGTCTTGAGTGTTTGGGCAGGGGACTAGTCTCCCAAAGTGACTCGTTACCACGGCCGCTGGGGACTGGGTTGCCGCTTACACCCTCAGTCCACGAGGGCTGATCGTAAGCCACCCTACAGGAGGGACTTGCTGGGTCTGGGCCCACTTCCTCACGGGGAGGGCATCCTCGCGGGGAGGGCATCGCCATTAGGGGCGGTAATGAGAAAAAACCTGCAGTGAGATAGTTGAAGAGCAAGATCTATGTATTGCTAACAAAAATGAAGTACAGTGCCTCCCCCTGCGAAGCCGCGAAGGGGGAGGGAAAAGTAAGTACAGTGTCCCTCCTCCCCCTCTGGCGTGATCGCTCCGGGGGAGGGGACAGGCCGTAAGGCTAAACATAGAACTTGCGAAGTAAATGCAAGTTCCACGTGTGCTTCAGCTCCTGCTCTTGAAGGTTGGAGAGCTTATAAGCCCCCGAGCCCAGGACCGTGGAGATCCTGTAGGGGCCCTCCCACTTGGGGGAGAGCTTCCCCTGGGCTTGGGGGTCTGTGACGCGCTTGAGGACAAGGTGCCCAAGGCGGAAGGATCTTTCGCGCACACGCTGGTTGTATGCGCGCGCCATCTCGCGCTCGTAGATGGCGTGGCGGAGGAGCGCTCGGTCGCATTCCTCCTCCACGAGGTCGATCTCCAGGCGCTGGTTGGCCTCGTTGGCCTGGTACGCTGCGGTCGTGGCTCCTTCCAGGAGCTCGACCCGCAGTGACTGGAAGCCAACCTCCGGGGGGAGGACTGCCTCCGCCCCGTAGACCAGGGAGAAGGGAGTACGTCCCGTAGCACGGGACGGGGTCGTGCGCATGGAGCAGAGGATGCTAGGGAGCTCCTCCGCCCATGCACCCCGCTTAGAAGCAGTTTGCTCGAGTCTCCAGCGCAATCCCTGTAGGATCACGCCGTTGACCCTCTCGACGGCCCCATTGCTCCGGGGGTGGGCCACTGAGGCGAAGTGGATGACGAGTCCCAGGCCTTCGCAGAATTCCCGGAAATATGCCGAGTCGAATTGGGTCCCGTTGTCCACGGTGATTTCCCGGGGGACACCAAAATGACATACGACGTTTTTCCAGAAAAACCGCTGGACGGCCCGAGACCTGATGCTGGCCAAGGGTTCCACCACAACCCACTTTGTAAAGTAGTCGACCGCGACCACCGCATACTTGTATCCTCCGGGCGCTGGGGGGAAGGGCCCTAAGAGGTCCATCCCCCAACGCACGAAGGGCCAAGTGATGGGGATAGTCTGCAGCGCTACAGGGGGGAGGTTCGAGCCCTTGGCCATCTTCTGGCATGCTTCGCACGCGGAGACATGGTCTCGCGCGTCGCGCATGACCGTGGGCCAGTAGAAGCCCTACCGGAGAGCCTTGGCCGCGATGGCACGCGGGGCTAGGTGAGAGCCACAACTCCCCGCATGGATGTCTTCGAGAAGTTGAAGTCCTTCCGGCCGGGGGAGGCAGCACAGGAGGGCGGAAGCCCCCCGCTTGTAGAGCTTCCCCTCCAACAGGAGATATGCTCGGGCTTTAGCCCGGAGGCGTTTAGCCTCGGTCTCACTAGGAGGGTCCCCCTCCCCCTTGATGAAGGAGATGAGGGGGTCCATCCATGACGGAGTCCGGGTGATCTCGGCGACCTCCGGGACATGAGGCTCGTCGCCCGTGTCCGGGGAGGCCACCGAGGGCTTCGTGATGATTTCCAAGAAGGCCCCCTTGGGGAGCGATTCCCGGGAGCTTGCTACCCGGGCTAAGGCGTCGGCCCGGTCATTGTCCCTTCGCGGGATATGCCGGGCCTCGAGGCTGTCAAAATGCCTCTCCATCTTTCACACCTCCTGCAAATAAAGACTTAAGTTTGCGTCATGGCAAAGGTAAGACTTGTCCATCTGACAAACTACGAGCTGAGAATCTCCCTTGACTAGGAGGCACCGAATCCCCAGGGAGCACGCAAGGCACATCCCGAGGAGCAAAGCCTCGTATTCGGCGACGTTGTTGGTTGCGGGGAACTCGAGCCGTGCGGCGTACTCGAGTTCCTTCCCCTCGGGGCTCCGGAGGACTACTCCCGCGCCAGCCCCGGCGAGACACAGCGACCCATCGAACATGAGAGTCCAATGATCACTGCGTCGGGGAGGCACAGGGAGGTCTTCGTCCCCGGACCCAGAGGCAGGAGTCCACTCTGCGACGAAGTCGGCGAGGACCTGTGACTTGATGGCGGAGCGGCCGGTCAGGGACAGGGAGAAGGGGGAGAGCTCGGCCCCCCACTTCCCAATCCGGCCGGTGGCTTCTTTGTTCCGCAGTACCTCCCCCAGGGGGAGGGACGACGGGACGGTGATAGGGTGGCCCAGGAAGTAATGACGAAGCTTCCAGGACACCTTCAGAAGGGCGTAGCAGATCTTCTCCATCTCTGTGTACCGAGTTTTGGCCCCTTGGAGGGCCTCACTCACGTAGTACACGGGACGCTGCTGCCCCCCTAGTTCCTTCACCAAGACCGCGCTGACGGCAATGGGGGTCGCGGTGAGGTAGAGGAGCAAGGGCTCTTCTGGAGACGGACTCACGAGCATTGGAGGGCTCGTGAGGTATTTCTTGAGGTCGTCGAACGCCTCCTGGGCCTCGGGGGTCCAACGGAACCCCTCGAGCCTTCGGAGGATCTTGACGAACTGGAGGCCTCGCTCCCCTGACCGAGAGACGAAGCGGCTTAGCGCTGCCAGGCGGCCGGAGAGCCGCTGGACATCTTTGACGGAGCGCGGCGGGGGCATGTCTAGGAATGCCCGGATCTTCTCGGGGTTTTCCTCAATGCCCCGCTGGGACACGAGGAAAACTAGGAGCTTCCCCCCGCGCACCCCGAAGGCGCACTTCTTTGGGTTGAGTTTGAGCCCGAACGCGCGGAGGTTGCGGAAGGTTTCAGCCAGGTCATCGGTGTGGGAGGCTGCGCGGGGACTTTTGACGACCGCGTCGTCTACGTAGACTTCAACGTTGCGGCCTACTTGATCTTTGAAGACCAGCGTCATGAGGCGCTGGAAGGTCGCCCCCGCGTTCTTCAACCCAAAGGGCATATGGACGCAGCAGAAGGTTCCGAGGGGAGTTATGAAACTCATCTTTTCCTCGTCCCCTTCCACCATCCGGACTTGATGGTAGCCCGAGTAGGCATCTAGGAAGCTCATGAGCTCGCACCCCGCGGTGGAGTCGACGAGCTGGTCAATCCGCGGGAGCTGGAAGTTGTCTTTGGGGCAGGCGCGGTTTAGGTCGGTGAAGTCCACGCACATCCGCCACCTGCCCGTTGACTTCTTCACGAGGACAGGGTTCGCGAGCCACTCGGGGTGCAGGACCTCCCGAATGAACCCCACCTCTCGGAGCTGGGCGATCTCCACCTTGATTGGCTCTTGGCGCTCGAGGGAGAGTTTCTGCAGCTTTTGTTTCACGGGGGGGTGACCGGGGGCTACTGCAAGCTTGTGCTCAATAACCTCCCGGGCGACGCCCCGCATGTCCGAAGGCTTCCACGCAAAAACATCGGAGTTTTCGCGCAGAAAAGCGGCAAGTTGCGCTGCATGCTACTCGGGGAGCTCCACCCCTATCCGGACGGTTTTGTCTTCGTCGCCCGGGGACAGCAGGACCTTCCGGAGGCCCCCTTCTGGACGCGGCTTTAGGAGGGGCCTCCCAGGCAGTGGCGCAGCGACGTCTAGTTCCGGGGGAGAAGCCTCCTCCCCGGCGTCTTTATGAGGTTGACGCTTCCGATTGTGGTGGCAGCGCGCTCGTATAGAGCACGGGCCATGTCTTGGTCTCCCCGGACGTTGATCACGCCATGCGTCCCGGGGATCTTCATGCAGAGGTAGTTTTGATGGGTGGCAGCGCCCAGCCGGTTGATTGTGGTCCTCCCCATTATCGCGTTGTAGGAGGAGGGGAGGTCCACTACGTCAAAGCGGGCCAGCTCGGTCCGGTAGTTCTCCGGGGTGCCGAACGTCAAAGGAAGATCTACCTTGCCCACGGGGTGGATCGCCTTCCCCGGGACGAAACCTTGCAGGGGCCCGGCTGCGGGCTGCAGGAGCTTCTCATCCACCTGCATCTCTTTGAAGGCCTTCAGGAATAGGACGTCGACGAAGCTCCCGCCGTCCACGAGGATGCGGGCCAGGTGGCAGTTGTAGATGGTCATGGAGACAATGAGCGCGTCATCGTGGGGGAAGCGAACCCCCCGCGCGTCTTCCGC
Organism: Pharus latifolius; assembly: GCA_019359835.1. NCBI lineage: Eukaryota > Viridiplantae > Streptophyta > Magnoliopsida > Poales > Poaceae > Pharus > Pharus latifolius. The sequence continues at coordinate 24,730,005 of CM033325.1, read as the reverse complement.
CGTGAAGGTGAGGGGGAAGTCCGACCACTTGGGCGGCGGGGACGTGTGTAGCACCCCCACAACCTTGACCTCGCGCGCGTACTCCTTACGCTGGCACTTAGAGTCCCGCCCGGAGGCAGACCCTCCCACGATGACGTTGATGCGGCGCTGAGAACTTCGAAAGGGGAGAGCTTCTGAAGGCTCGCCCTCCTGCGTCTGCTGACCCCCCCGCGGGAGCGGGAAGGGCCGGAACAGCTGGTCGAGGAACGCCGCGAAGTGCTGCAGCAGCTGGCTGCAGTCTCGGGTAACGTGGGTACCGGACCCGTGGAAGCTGCACCACAGTCCTTCCCGCCTTCTTCCCGCAGGGCCCTCCCGGCCGCGCGAGGATTGTCCTCCCCCGTGGCCTTTCGGCTTGGAGAAGGGGCGGTTGCCCCTCGGGGGGCCGCGCGAGCCGCCTCTGCCCTCGAGGACAAAGGTGTCCCGAGGCCGTGGCTCGTTACGCCCCCCTGTCTGGGGCGCTTGAGAGGATCCCTGGCCCCCCGGTCGGCGGGGGCGGGAGCCCCCTGGGTCTTCTTCCAGATGTCATCTTCCTCCGCCCGAGCGTACTTTTCGAGTACATTGAAGAGCTCGTCGGCGGAAGAGGGGCAGCTCCGGGAGAGCCTTCGGTGGAGCTCCCCCGGGAGGATACCGCTTTTGCAGGCTTCGATGATCGTAGAGTCGGGCACGTGGGCCACTTTGGTCTTCACCTGAGCAAAGCGCTTGAAGAAGCTTCTGATGGTTTCCCCAGTCCTCTGCCGGACAGTGTACAGCTGCGAGGAGTCCAGGGGACGCACGTAGTTCCCCTGGAAGTTCGCGCAGAACTCCCGCTTGAGCTGCGTGAAAGACTTGATGGAGCCCGCCTTCAGGTTGTAGAACCAGGAGCGGGCGATGCCGGTGAGGTAGAGGGGGAAGACGTTGCATTGTACCGTGTCATCCCCCCCACCGAGGAGATGGCTGTGGAGTAGACCTGCACAAATTCGTAAGGATTTGCCTCACCATTATAGTGCTCGATGTGCGGGGGGCGGTAGGGCCGCAGCCACCGGATGCTGCGAAGTCTTCGACACAGAGGCTGGTTATCCCCCTGCACTTCCCGGGGAGAGTCCCGGTCACTGTCTTCTTCGACGGGGGACACGCCCTCGTTGTTTGAGTCTGGAAGCGGTCCGAGAGGTCCGCTGAAGTGGTGGTGGCGATGCTTCTCTTCCGGACCGGGGCCGAGTTCCCGGACGTCTGGCTCTCCTCCGGAGAGGCTAGCTCTTCAGCGGGTCTCTTCCCCCGACCGGTGCGAGAGCGAGGATCCCCGCGCCCGCGGCCGGGGGCAAGTTCTTCCCCGCGCTTAGGTGAATGCATTCGCTCGACCTCCCCCCGGGCGAAACGAACCTGTTCCGCCGAGGGAGGGAGCTTATGCACTGTAGCTACTGGCCCGGAGGCTTCCAGGGCCTTCTGGGGGGAGCCCCCTGTGAAGAACCCCGGGACCGGAAAGGGGGAAGCCCCTATATTATCCGGAACCGGGGAGGGGCCGCCCACGGCGACGCTTGGAACCGAAGTGGAGGGAGCCCCCGTGGCAACGACCGGAACCGAAAAGGGGGAAGCCCCTGTAACATCCGGAACCGGCGAGGGGGGAGCCCCCACGGCGACGTCCGGGATCGGGGAGCCAATGCGGGGGGGAGTCCGCTGAGGCACGGGAGCTGCTCTGTCAACCGCCCCCGGTGCGGTAAACGCGACGCGAGGGGCACGACTGGCTCTCGGCGTAGGGAAAACCCCCGGCATGAAATGGGCCCCCGGCCCTGGGAATGGGCCTGGAACGGGGTACCCCCCTGGTGCCACGAAGGGCCCGGGCATGAAGTAGCCTCCCGGCACCAGGACGGGCCTGGGTGCCAGGAAGGGTCCGGACGTATATCCCACAGGGGGAGGGAACCCCCCGGTGGGGTCATACGGGACGGACAGACCCCCAGAGGCCGGAGGGGCCGCCGGGTAACCCATAAACGGGGGGCATAGTCCCCGGGTATGGGTGCGACGCAAATGTGGGGGCCGGATGCTGCGCCAACACACTGAGCAGCTCATCCATAGAGCGCTGGGCGCGGAGCTGGCCCTCCACGAGAGCCTCAAGCAGGGCATCCCGGGGAGCCAGGGGAGCCGTCGTGGGGAGACTGGTCCCAGCCGAGGTCCCCGCGGTCACCGGGAGCGACCTGGAGGTGGAAGCACCTAAGTTAGGAGGAAAGGACGGAGGCGGTACCTGGGCCAGGTCGCCTCCGGGTGGAAGCGCCGGGACAGCAGTGTCCCGGACGGGCGGCGCCGGGTCTTTGAGACCCGCGTCACCGGGAAGGGTGCGAGCCCTTGTTCTTGGGGGAGCCATGGCGTCTTGTCAAGAGTCCCCACGGATGGCGCCAACTGTCGTGGTATTGCGAATACCCCGGCAGGTTTTGAGAACTATCCTAGCGAAGATTACGCAGCGCGGGTTGATCGGATGACCGGTCCTCCCCCGCCGGACAAACACAAGAAATGACACGAGGATTTATACAGGTTCGGGTCCCGGTGGGGGCCCTAGTCCTGTCGGTGCGCTCCCGACTGGAGTCGGCTGGGGAGGCTCTCACCGGGGGAGAGGCTTCCGGAGCACACCTGTGAGTTTAGCTATTCCAATCAATATGAATCACTTGCTTACAAGTGAGGGGTACAAGGGCTATTTATAGCCCCAAAAACAAGCAAAAAGACCTATCTACCCCGGAAGCCACCGTCGGATCGAGGGTTAGCAACGTCCTTCTCCCGGTCAAACGCCTTGGAAGCTTGACAGGTGGTCGCTGATTCCCGAGGCGCTCCTCGCTTGACCTGCACGTGATAAACATCTCGAGACTTTACCTTTAGAAGGGCGATGAGGCCCCGGACATGCGCCGGCGGCCAGGTCCCGGGAGCCAAAAGGCGGCGCCCGGGGAGGCCCTGGAGGCCAGGTCCCCGGGCAAATGGCGGCGCCCGGGACCGGCACCGGAGGCCAGGTCCCGGGGGTCAAAAGGCGGCGCCCGGGACCGGCACCAGAGCCTAGGTCCCAGGAGCCGAAAGGCGGCGCCCGGGGAGGCACCGGAGGCCACGTCCCTAGGCAAATGGCGGCGCCCGGGACCGGCGCCGGAGGCCACGTCCCGGGGGCCGAAAGGCGGCGCCCAAGGTGCCACCGGAGGCCACGTCCCCGGGTAAATGGCGGCGCCCAGGACAGGAGCCGGAGGCCCTGTCCTGGGGGCCAAAAGGCGGCGCCCGGGGAGGCCCCGGAGGCCAAGTCCCCGGGCAAATGGCGGCGCCCAGGACCAGCGCCGGAGGCCCGGTCCCGAGGGCCAAAAGGTGTCGCGCCCCGCACTGGGTACCACGACTACTCCCGTGGAGACCTAGCTCGCTGCAGCTGGCCTCATACATACATACCACTGACTTCCCAGGATAAGTCAAGCACAGGAGTTCATTGCAGCAGAGTAACTTACAAAATATCATTGATAAACAGTATGGCCTGCTGGCCCGATACAACAAGAGTAATACAATGCCTTCACGGCACAAATGGTCTAATTAAAACAAAAGACAACTACTCGGCGGAAGCTAGGCGAAACCCCTCAGTCGTAAGAAGTTGACAGCAGAACAGCACACTTCAGGGTTCTGGCAGAACTGGCTCTCTTCCTTCTGGATCCATGAAATCTTCCAAGCCTTCGTCTTGGTATTGTAGCACTCCATCTATTGTTGATAAGTTGCAAGGGTGAGCACTTACGTACTCAGCAAGTCATAGGTAAGAGTAGAGATACGTATAGTAGAGATGACATGATCCTATGCTATTGAGGGAAAAGAGGTGAGAGGGTTTTTCCATAAATACTTTTCTTCCAAGCTTTTCAAATCTCATGCTCATGGCAGCATTTCATATACTTAGGGCACAATCCACGTGCCTCTTAGTTATCACATGATCACTAAATTATGGTACTACCGCGACACGTCAACACATGACAGCCCACGGCAGCACCCCTTATCATGACAACACATGTCATTTGGGTAATCTTGAACTAACAAATTTTAATTTATAAAGCAATACTTGTGTCACACCCCGTGGATTTAATCCACCGCGGCATACTCCTAAAACTCGGGAGCACGAAGTATTCGAATACATTTTTAACTCTGCAGAGGGGTACCAATTTACCCGCAAGATATATCCACTTTCATGCCCTTCCTATCACAAGGATTGGACCCCTAACTCACTTCATACTGTGAGTGGCAAGGTGGAGATAACAAGAACTTTTGCCATGTTTTACACACAATTCACCCCAGACCCCGTGGTTTTCTTCACGCAAACCACAGTTGTGGCAGGGTTTCACAACCCCCACTAATTGGCGTCTTCCCCTCAGGGTCAGCGTGCATGATCACATCCTGTGATATGTGTTGGAGCGCACCCCATGTTTAATCGTGAGTTTGTCATATAGGGGTTTCATGTGTGATCCACATACTACTTGTTCAGGCCTGTCCCATACCAGGCTTGCGGTCGGCACGTTAATCATGCCACTAGATGCACAACACAAGGTTCTAGGTCCTTATATGCCAGTGACCAGATCATACCACAATCCATGCACCTTCAGTGCCCGCACAACCAGTGCAGCCAAGCACCTCCAGTGCTACCACCATTCCATACCAAAATACTGGTCACGGCTAGGGGTTTTATTTCATGAATATAGATTTATATACATATATTTATCAATTCATGGCTCATTGCTAAACAGTTTATCTTTCCACAGGCAATCAGCCTGATGCTGCCATTTCATCTCTTTTCTCAATTCATGCAATACTATTTTATAATCAAGGTATATTCTAGCATTTCATAAAATATAGGTTCAAGATGTTCAAGAATATGACTTGCCTTCCGCGTCATAAGAAACAGCAGTTGATGTCGGGTCTGCGACGAAGTCTTCGAACTCGGACTCTTGCTCTGAACAAGGATCAAACAAGCAAACAGGCATTACAATCAATCCTACTCTTACTATTCCACTATATGCGATAATGCAAGGTAAAAGTGTCTCGGCGATACAAGATTTGGAAGTGATTAGGGTTAAACTATGGAACTAGGGTTATGATTAGTCATTAAAGGTTTACAAGGTTCCAAATGTTCCAAAATATCAGAGTGGTACTAAGGCTGTGGCTGGTTCGCTCAAAAACAGCGAACGTCTTTAGGTCGACATTCGGTTCAAGGCATGGACATAGGGTCGATGGATGATAGAGGGCTCAACTCAAGTTGTGACAGTAGAATAAAATGTAGATCACAACATCAGGAGTCTAAGGGACAAAGTTATGTTCAGTTTGCATACCCAGAAGGGGTCAAACTGGCCCAATGCCATTGGCTGACATAGGCTGACAAGGGCTGACAATGCCGAAGAATGGCATTGACATGGTTTGAATAGTTCCCAGTGGCCAAAATGAGTTTTGATTCAAGCATATGGTGCACAAGGTAGTGAGGCAACTATTTGACAAGGTAATTTTTGGTTTGCATGACCAGAGGTGGGTGAACAGGGCTAATGCCACTGGCTGGCATAGTTTGACATAGAGTTGACATGGCCAGAAATTAGGGTTTGCCATATCTTTTGATCTAGGGCTCCAAATGATGCACCACTTTGTCTGGTAGTTAGACATTTGTAACAGGAACAAATGTCTCAACAGGATCTAGGGCAGGAGATGGCCGGAAAGTGATGAAAACCGGCAAGGAAGTTGACTGGCCTGGAGCACATGCAACATAAACAGTACAGCCAACTAGGGCATAGCTATATCTCACAATCTAGGCCGAATTAGAGGTCGTGATAGAAGACAAAGTTGCTCAAAATGGTCCAAAACATCTAAATGGCAAAGTGGTTTGAGCTGGAGTGGCTGGATTTGGAAGATACTGGCTGGAGAAAAGATGAACTCAAATCTGTTTTGGGCATTTCTGATTTAAAGTGATTGAACTCAATTCCTTGCTTGAGTATGGTCCTCAGGGTACTAGAAATGCATTGGTGAAGTTAGATTAACAGATTACTCAACAGAGAAGCTAAATCAGTAAGTACAAGTTCATGTTCATGGCTGGAAATTGGGGGTTTTTGTTTTACAACGAATTTGTTCAAACCAATAGCTGAGGGGTCTTAAGTGAGCTATTCTAAGTATCTTTCACTACTGGCTCGAAGATCAATTCATTCTGGAATGAAGTTAATTGCTCGCCGGAGCTACTGGAGTAAAACTAAAATTGCCGGCGACTGAGGGTATTTAAACTAAATTCCAAGCTCGAGAAGCATGAGGGGGACGAGGGAGACTCACTGGGGGTGTTGGATTGAAGAAGGAAGCAGTGGTTGAAGCTAGCACCGAAGCTCCCTCTTTGCTGCTCACCGGAGAAGAAGAAGATACAGTGAACTGCTGGTTTTCTGGTGTTTTGGAGTGTAAGGAGTAAAGCTAAGCTCTGGTGGGTTTATATAGGCGTGGCTGGAGGCTCTCAACGGTTGGAAAATACTCGGGAAGTTGTAGCCGGCAAGATGTGACTGGATGGCGACTTCACGGCGAGCTGGCGTCGAGGGGACTAGTTGAGCGGCCGTGAGAGCTTTTGCAGGTGAAGTGAGGGCAAGTTGATGGCTGGCCGCGGCGAGTTCTCCACGTGGCGCAAAGCTCCTGCGTCGACCGTTGCTGGTGGCGTGCAAACGGGAGGAAATCAGCTGGCTGTGGGTTGCGCCGGGGAAGATCCACAGTGGAAAATGGCGAGCACACACGCGGCGCTGCTCAGTTGGCGAAGATGGCGACCACGTGGCTACTGTAGCAGCTGGCGAGGTGAGGTGATCGAAGCTTGAAACAACGGCGCGTGCTCGAGGTCGAAGCAACAGTCTTGTGCGCTGGATCCTGGTCGTGGTCGAAGTCCCAGGCGCTGGTCGAAGACGGCTTCTGGTCGTGAACAGAGGTGAGGTCGAATCTAGGGGTATAATTGTGATGATTCCGGTTGAAAAGTGGACTGATTTGCAAATCTGGCTTTCAAGAGGTTTAATTTGGAATTTGATTTCATGGATGAGTATAATATTTCTATTAATACTCATTTAGCTCAAATCTGGAGAAAATTTGATAAGGTTTGAGGGATTTCACCTATTTCCGAAATTAGGGTAAAATTAGGGTAAAATAGATCTGGATTTTGTCAATCTCGAATTCTGGTAATTAGGGTGAGATTTTGAAGTTTAAACAGAAGGGAAATCTGTATCAAATAGTATTTGGGAGGTGTTCCCTGAAGAAATTCTGCGGTTGGAGTTGATTCGTGGATTTTAGCCTTTTCAGGCTTCCAGGTAAACAGAAAAGGACTTATTCGCAGTAAAATTTGGGCTAAACTGCGAAAAGTGTTTAGATGAAACAATCTGGTTCCCAACTTTTTGGTGTAAGTTGAGGGTAAACCTAGGAACATATTCCAAAAGATACATGAGTCTGGATAGGGTAAACCATGATAACTCAATTATCTGGAATCTGGGGTACTTAGGGTAAATCTGAATTTCCTGTTTTCGAAAACAGAAAGAGGCTTAGATACTCGGAGTTAGGGTTAGAATTCACTTTGGTTCCTAAAGACTTTTATCTTCAGAATAACTGGTAGGTTAAATCTGGATAGTCAGATCTTGATCTAGATCTAGAGAATAGATTTGGAGATTTTTAGGGTTTGAGAGAGAGATTAGGGTTCAGCTGATCTGGCTACTGCTACAGGGATACATGCATGCAGGATTTTATGCAAAAACTTTTCACCCCCAAAACCAGGGTGTTACAAAAGGCGGCGCCCGGGGAGGCCCCGGAGGCCAAGTCCTCCGGCAAATGGCGGCGCCCGGGAACGGCGCCGGAGGCCAGGTCCCAGGGGCCAAAAGGCGGCGCCCGGGGAGGCCCCAGAGGCCAAGTCCCCGGGCAAATGGCGGCGCCCGGGACCGGCGCCGGAGGCCAGTTCCCGGGAGCCTAATGGCGGCGCCTGGGGCAGGCCCCGGAGGCCACGTCCCCGGGCGCATGCGACGCAACTTACCTGGACTTAGTCTCGCGGAGATTTCCCCCAACAATGCTCAATGGTCGCTGGCTCGAGGGAGGCCACCGGTGCATGGGACAGGCCCGGCGCGGGGTGAGCGCCCGAAATGGCGACGGGGGCAGGTGTGGGGGCGATGTAAGCCCCCGGAGCTGCCACCAGAGTGGGTACCATGGCACTCCGAGTGTTAACCCGGGGAGGCCTCCGGACACGTGGGCGACCACGGATGCGAGGAAGATTTCCAGCTCGGGGGGAACCCCCGGCGCCCGGAAAGCCTCTGCCTTCGGCCCTTGCGCAATCACCCGGGGCTAAGTGCCGGGTAATGGGGATTCTAGACCGGACGCCGAATAGCTTCCCGCGAAGGGGAGGGTCCCAGGCACAGGCCGAGCTCCAAATGTGGGGAACACCCCCGGCACAGGGATGGCCCCGGACGTGGGCAAGCCTCCCGGGACCGGAAACGCTCCCGACACGGGGAAAGCTCCAGATGTTCCCGGCGTGGGGGAGGTGGCCAGAGGCCCCATGAAGAACGGTGGTGGTCCCCACATAAACGAATATGGGGGGTAAGCTGGAGCTGGGGGCCGCGCTAAGACGCGTAACAATTCCTCCAGCGTGTGCTGGGTACAGAGTTGGCCCTCGACCAAAGCCCCAAGCAAGGGGTCTTCGGGGATCTGGACCACTAGTTGGGGGGCGCTAGGCCCCGCAAGCGCGATCGCGTCCAGTGGCCCATTAGTAGAATACTTGCACCGGGGATTTCGAGAGTTGGGGGAAGTACCTCTCTCCGGACATCCCCAGCCGTAGTGTTGTCACAGCGGTGTCTTCTCGCATGGGCGGCGCCGGGTCACTGGCACTAGCACCACCGAGAAGGGAGAGGGCCTTGGCCCTCATTCTTGTGGGAGCCAAGGTGATTCGTCACGAGTCCCCACGGCCGGCGCCAACTATCGTGGTATTGCGAATACCACGACAGGTTTTGAAGAAGATCCTAGCTAACGAACAATGACGCGAGCTGACCGTGTTACCGGTCAACTCTAGTCGGGCAAGCACAGAGAGTGACATGAGGATTTATATAGGTTCAGGTCTCAGTGGTGACCCTAGTCCTGTCGACGTGCTCTCAACTTGAGTCGGCTAGGGGAGTTCTCTCGTGGGGAGAATGCTCCAAAGCATGCCTATTGGTTTTTCGTGTATTGATGCAAATGAATTGTCCTCTTTTACAAAATAGGGGTTCAAGGGAATATATAGGCCCAAAAGAAGCAAAAAGACTAGACTACCCAGGCTACAACTGTTGGATCGGGGGGTACCGACGTCATTCCAACGGCTGAGGGAGGCTTGATGCTTGACAAGTGTCCTCTCCAGTTCTCGAGGCGTTCCTCACATGACCCCCATGTGACCCTGTGCCCGGGGCGGGACCCTTGCCCCCGAGAAAAAGGCGGTGCCCGGGACAGGGTCACCGGCGCCCTTGCCACCGGGCGAAAGTCGGTGCCCGGGACAGGGTCACCGGGGCCCTTTTCCCCGGGCCAAAGGTGGCGCCCAGGACAGGGCCACCGGGGGCCTTTGCCACTGGGCAGATGGCGGCGTCCGGGACATGGCCACCGGGACCAATCGGGCGGAGATTTCCCTCAACAGGTTTCCTTGTTTGTTCGAGAGGCATTGAGGCTAATCCTGAGAAAATTCGGGTCATTGAGCAAATGCGATCCCCTTCGACTACGAAGGAAGTGCAAAGTCTAATTGGTCGAATGGCGGCCTTAAGTCGTTTCATTTCGCAGTTAGGAGAACGTGGTTTACCTTTCTTTACGATCTACGCAAGCACAATGGTTTTCGATGGTCGGATGAAGCCGAAAAAGCATTTCAATGTTAAAGCATACCTCACAAGTGCTCCAGTGTTGTTTTCCCATGTTAAGGGAGAATCTCTACTCATCTATTTGGCTGCCACTCCTCATGCGGTTGATGCAGTTCTGGTCATGGAAAGAGATGGTGTACAACGACCAGTTTATTATGTAAGTGAAGTGTTTAATGGACCAAAGGAGCGTTACCCTGAAGTCCAAAAGCTCCTTTATGCTCCGTTAAAGGCTTCTAGAAAGATTCGACATTACTTTCAAGCACATACGATTTCTATGCCAGTGTCTTTTCCTTTAGGGGACATTCTCCACAACCCAGAAGTCTCTGGTCGAATTGTGAAGTGGGCAGCTGAACTTGGAGCTTTCAATCTCCGTTTCACTACTCAAGTAGCAATCAAATCCCAAGTTCTTGCAGATTTCATGTTCGAATGGTATAATCCCACACCACAAGAATAAGACAAGGTGGATTTGGATAATTTTGGCTGTTGGACGATGTATTTTGATGGTTCTCGCAGTTATTAGCACTCGGGGGCTGGAGTAGTTTTAATAACACCTCAGGTGATAAACTCCAGTATGTCATACAACTACACTTTGCTACTACTAATAAAGCAGCAAAGTATGAAGGTCTTCTTGCTGGGTTTCAAGCAGCCAAATCCCTTGGAGTCCGTCGATTAGTGATGAGGGGTGATTCAAAGCTAGTTATAAACCAGGTAAACAAGGAGTACAACATCTTCGATGAGACAATGGGTCATTACTTGGATGAGGTGAGAAAATTGATAACTTCGAATTCCAATTCATTCCGTGAAGAGACAATATTCTCACAGACCAATTGTCAAAGATTGGGTCCTCACAGACATCCGCTTCGGCAGGAGTGTTCATTGATCACTTAAAATCTCCTTCTATGAAATAACGGTCAGAAGCGATAACTGACGTCGCGACCTTAGAGCAAGAAGCAGATTGGATTCATCCATTGAGAATCTATCTTGCGCATGGGACCTTTCCTAAGGATGAAACTGACAATGATCGGTTAGTTAGAAAAGCACGCATGTATTGACTCATTGAGGGAACTTTATATAGAAAGGGCACTCAAGGAGTACTAATGTGACGTATTTCAATAGAAGATGGCAAATCCCTTCTCAATGAAATACATGGAGGCATATGTGGAACACATGCTTCTTATTGCACTCCAGTCGGATAAGCTTTTCGACAGGGTTATCACTAACCGTTGGCACTTAGTGATGTCATGCAATTGGTCAAGACCTGCCCATAGTGTCAATTTCATGCTCGGTAAGTTCATCAGCTAGCATATGCTTTGCAAGCTATTCCTTCAACTTGGCCATTTACTGTTTGGGGAATAGATATGTAGGGCCAAGGCCTCAAGCTGTCAATGGGTACAAGTTTTTATTTGTAGCCATTGATACATTCACTAAGTGGATTGAAGCTGAGCCAGTTCACAATATAATTGCTGCTGCTGCAAAGAAGTTTTTTCAGAAGAACATAGTGACACAATTTGGAGTCGCAAGTCATCTCATTACCGACAATGGTTCACAATTTATCAGCGGTCTTTTCCTAGACTATTGCGATGATATTCGAACCAAGGTCTGTTTCGCATCTGTAGCTCTTTCGCAGAGCAATGGTGTAGTAGAATGTGCCAACAGACAGATAATACAGGGTGTCAAGAAACCTGTTTTCGACCGCCTTAAGTTACACTTGGGGGCTTGGGAAGATGAGCTCTACTCAGTTTTATGGGCATTACATACCACATCCAGTCGAGCTATGGGTGAAACACCTGTCCAACTGGTTTTTGGTACATAAGCTGTCTTAACAGTTGAAGTTCAACTTGGTTCCGCTCACCTAAGTCACTTGGATATTAATAATCAAAGTGATGCTCGAGAAGATGAACTTTCTCTTCTCGAAGAAAAGAGTGATCGAGCCTTAATTAGGTCTGATGCATATTTACAAGCTTTATGTAAATATCACAGTAAGAAGGTGCAACCACGTAGTCTTCATGTGGGCGACTTGGTTTTAAGAAAAATCCAACACCTGTCCAATCGCAATAAGTTCTCTCCTTAGTGGGAAGGTCCTTATACTGTGGTCTCAATCCCGCGAGCAGGATCGGCTCGGTTAGCTATGGAACATGGAATGATCTTATCCAATTCATGGAATATAGATCAATTGCGCAAATTTTATAAGTTTTCTCCATTTCCATTTTCCTGTTCCATTAGAATGTTTCCTTTAATAATAAAATGTTTCTTTCACTCTATGTTATGATTATGTTCTCATTTCTTGTCCTTTTTATTCAAGCTAAGCTTGGAGTTGATCTTACATAATCATCTCATTACAATGTTCAAAGTAGGATTCACTGACCGATCTCATGGTCGCATCTAGATAAGACATCTCTAAATAAGTCGTTTATTAATGCATACAAGACTTACTAGTATGTTTCTGATTATTTGGGTGGCTGTCAGTTCGTAACAAGCTTTGACATTTAATTTGAGTTTGTTATTCTTGAGATCTCAAAATAAACTCTAGTCGAGGCCTTTCTTTTTTAGCTGTTTCTCAACGCATAAGACACTCACTAGTCATATTTTTTATCCTGAAATTACTACATTATATACTCAGTATTAGTAATTTCAGGAGGGGGCGAGGTGAATATAACTATAAAATAAAGTTTAAAGTTTATCATGTTCTTATGTTTTTAAATTTTTTTAAAGGGATGAGGGGGATTTCATCTTCTTCCTCATCGCTTCCTTCGACGTGTACGATTTGAGGGACAATTTCCAAGTGTACCTAGAGAAAGGTGAAGCTTAAATAATTTAATTGTTTTGGCCGCTAAACTCAGTTTAACGGCCTTGGACGACATTGCCTTTGTGGCCTTTTTAGATTTGCTGGGGGCTGAAGACTTCCCCATCGATGACTGTTCCCTTTGGAAGGAGTTCTTTTCAGTTTGTTAGCTGAAGGACCCCCAGAAGTCCCAGCATCATCAACGGTCCTCTTTGTTCCAGTTGTTTGGCCCAAAAGCAACTATTTACATCGAAATGCATTCCTTCGATTACTATTTGTTGGGAGAAAATCCCAGACGCTTACCGAGAAAAGTCCCGGAGGGCTCCCGTGGGAAATCCCAGAGGGCTACGGGGAAAGTCTCGGACGCCTCCTGTGGGAAATCCCGGAGGGATACTAAGGAAAGTCTCGGACGCCTCCCATGGGAAATCCTGAAGGGATACCGGGGACAGTCCCATAGACCTCCCGTGGGAAATCTCGGAGGGCTACTGGGGAAAGTCCCGGATGCCTCCCGTGGGAAAGCCCGAAGGGCTACCGAGGAAAGCCACGAATGCCTCCCGTGGGAAACCCCTGGACGCCTCCCGTGAAATATCACGGAGTCCTCCCGGGAAAAGCCACGGAGGCCTCCCATAGAAGACCACGGGCATCTCTCTGAGCCCCGGATGCTTCTCATGGGAAACCCCGGACACCTCCCGTGAAATGTCACCGGGGCCTCCTAAGAAAACCCACGGAGGGCTCCCGTGCAAGTGACTCCAAGGACGCCTCGGGAACTAGTGAGGACACTTGTCAGGAATCCAAGCCTTTCGGCCGGTGAAATGGCGCCGGTGCCCTTCAATCCAACGGACGTAATTTGGGCTCTTTAGTCTTTTTTTTCTTTTGGGGTCTATATATACTCCCTTGTATCATCATTTGTAACAGATTCCAATTCATTTTTACACATACAAACAACAGGCATCCTTTGGAGACCTCTCTCCCCGAGAGAGCACCTCCCCAGCGGACTCACATCTGGAGGGTGCCGACAGGACTAGGGCCCCCACCGAGACCCTAACCTGTATAAAAATCACCATGTCAATCTCTTTGTTGCTGGGCAGGAGGTGATGGTCACCCGGTCAGCTCGCGCCATTGTACTCGTGTTACACAAGTCCGGAAATCCTGCCGGTGGTATCTTTTATACTACGACAGTTGGCGCCGTCCGTGGGGATTCGTGATGATTCGCCATGGCTCCCCCAAGAACGAGAGCTCAAGCTCTCTCCCTTTCCGGTGGTGCCAGTCCTAGCGACCCAGCGTTGCCTCCGCAAGATACTATCATGACCCTACCGTCTGGGGACACCCGGACAGAGGTACCACTCACTCTCTTCTCCCATAGTCTCCGGTAGAAGTACTATCACTTCTAGCCCCGCGACTGCGACCGCACTTGCGGGGCCTAGCGCCCCTCAACCGGTAGTCCCAGTCTCCGGACACCTCTTACTTGGGGCTTTGGTCGAGGGTAAACTCCTCGCCCAGCACACCTTGGAGGAGTTGTTGCGCGTCTTGGCACGGACCCCGGCTCCTGTTTACCCGCCTCCATACTCGTTTATGGGGGCACCGCCTCCATTCTTCATGGGGCATCCGGCCGCCTTTCCCGCGCTGGGAATGTTTCCTGTGCCGGGAGGCCGGCCCATGCCCGGAACCCTCCCCGTTCTGGGGTGTTATCCAGCGCCGGGACCGGAACCTCAAGCGGCTACCGTCGCACTGGGGACCCTCCCCGCGCCGGGGGTCCCCGCCGCGCCGGAAGCCTCCCCGGCGCCCATGGCCACCCATGTGTCCGAAGGCCTCCCCGGGTCAACACTCGGGGCCGCTCTTGCGCTAGAGCTGGTGGTTGCTCCAGGCACCCTCCCTGCACCAACTCCTGTCACCACCCCAGATGCTCACCGGGTTCCGGGCTAGTCCCGCACGCCGATGGCATCCTCCGGGCCGGCCACCAACGCGCATCAGCTCCCCCCTCCCCCGAGACGGCCCTTGAGGGGTCCCCCGGTGGATCAGAATCGTTTCACCTAGGAGGAGGTAGAGCGAATGCGTACTGCAAAATCCAGGAAGGCACTCTCCCACCACCGGTCAAAACTCCTCCCGGCTCACAACAGCCGCGGTGAGCCACACTCCGGCCCGACCTAGGGAAGAGACTAGTCGAAGGAGCTACTGCCACATTCGGGGAGTACCCGGAGATTGAAGAGGTTAGCTCGAGTAACCCCGAGGAGAAGAGGTGCTACCATCCCGCCAGCGGACCATTGGGGCCCCCCCCTTACTCCGACAATGAGCGCGCGTCCCCTATCAAATGAGACAGCGACTGGGAATCTCCCCGAGAAGTTGAGGGGGCTAACCAACCACTATGCCGCCACCTCCGGTGCATCCACTGGCCATGCCCCTACCGTCCACCGCACATCGAGCACTATAACGGTGAGGCCGACACTTATGAATTTGTGCAGGTGCACTCCACAGCCATCTCAGTGGCGGGGGGGGGGGGGACGAGATGGTGCAATGCAACGTCATCCCCCTACCTCACCGGAATCGCCCGCTCATGGTTTTACAACCTGAGGGCCGGTTCCATCAAGTCCTTTGCACCACTCAAGCGCGAGTTCTGCATGAACTTCCAGGGGAACTATGTGTATCCCCTGGACTCATTACAGCTCTACACCATCCGGCAGATGACGGGGGAGACCATCCAGAACTACTTCAAGTGCTTCACTCAAGTCAAGAGTGGCTCGCGTCCCTGACTTCACAGTCATCGAGTCGTGCAAGAGCAGGATCCTCCCTGGGAAATACCACCGGAGACTCTCCCGGAGCTGTCCCTCCTCTGCTGATGAGCTCTTCACCGCCCTCGAGAAGTACGCTCGGCGGAAGAAGATGACCTCTGGAAGAAGAACCAGGGGGTACCTGCCCCCGCTGACTTGGAGTCAAGGGACCCCCTCAACAAGCATCCCAAGAGGGGCAACCACAGCGAGCCACGTCCTAGGGACACTTTTGTCCTTGAGGGCAGAGGCGGCTCGCACGAAGGCGCCAATGGAGACTTGCCCTTCCCCAGGCCGAAAGGGTATGGGGGGGACAGTCGTCCCGTGGCCAAGAAGGCCCCAAGATAGGAAACAATGATGGCACAGCCAACCTGTGGTGTGCCTTCCACAAGTCTAATACCCACGGTACTTGGGAATGCCACTAGCTTCTACTACACTTTACGGCATTCCTCGACCAGTGTGGGAAGTGGGGAGGGAGCCTACCTCCTTGCCCCCTTTGTCCGCTCTCCCTGCTCCTTTAGGAAGCAGCAGAGACAGACACAGGAAAGGGGCTCAACAGAAGAGTTGCCCTTCCAAACCTCCCAAAGGCGTGAAAACGTCATCGTGGGAGGATCCGCCTCGGGGTGAGCCTCGAAGCGCCAGTGCAAAGAGTATGCGTGGGACGTAAAGGTTATGTGGGTGCTGAACACGGCCCGGCCACCAAAGTGGTCGGACGTCATCCTCACCTTCACAGTAGAAGACGCATGCGGTGTTCGCTTCCCCCACGACGACGTGCTCATCGTCTTCGCTACCGTCTACAACTGCCAGCTGGCGTGCATCCTCGTCGACGGAGGAAGCGCCGCTAATATCCTGTACCTGAAAGTGTTCAGGGAAATGAAGGTGGACGAAAAGCTGCTGCAACCCGCGGTCGGGCCTTGCAGGGCTTCGTCTCGGGGAAGACTATCTACCCGGTCGGGATGGTCGACCTTTCCATGACCTTCGGTGCCCCGGACAATTACTGGACAGAGATGGTCCAGTTTGACGTAGTGGATCTCCCCTCTTCGTACAATGCGATTATAGGGAGAACCACAATCAACCATTTGGGGGTGGCAATCCACCAGAGCTATCTCTGTGTGAAGATCCCTGGCCCTTGCGGCATGATCACCGCCCGAGGCAACCAGGACGTGGCCCGTGCTCTCTACGAGCATGCTGCTGCAATGATCAGGAGCGTGCTCCGCCCCGGCTCTGGACGCCCTAGTCGTGCCCTCTGGGAAGTTTCTCCCGAAACCATGCCCGGAGGGAGACCTCAAAAAATTCCGGCTATCCCCAGAGGACGGCGAAAGGATCGTTAAGGTCGGGGCAGACCTCCCCAAGAAACACACGGAACAACTCGTTGCCTTACTCCGCAAAAACTCTGACGTATTTGCACAGAAGCCTGCTGACATGCGGTGAGTCGCCTGGGACGTTATCGAACATAAGCTCGTTGTAACGCATGGCCGCCCCTTAGTGAAGCAAAAGTTGAGGAAGCTCTCCCTTGAACGCCAAGAGGCCATTAAGGTCTAAATCACCAGGCTCTGAGAGGGGGGGTTCGTTTGGGAGGTCTTGCACCCCGAATGGCTGGCAAAACCCATCCTCGTGAAGAAATCGAGCGGCAAGTGGAGGATGTGCATGGACTTCACCGACCTAAATAGAGCTTGCCCAAAAGACAACTTCCCACTCCTGCAGATCGATCAGCTGGTGGATTCGACCGCGGGGTGTGAGATCATGAGCTTTATGGATGCGTATTTGGGCTACCACCAAGTCCGAATGGCTAAGGAAGATGCGGAAAAGACGATTTTTATAACTCCCCTCGACACCTTCATCTACATCCACATGCCCTTCGGGCTCAAGAATGCTGGGCCAACTTTCCAGCGCCTCATGTCGCTGGTCCTCAAAGACCAGATCGGCCGCAACATAGAGGTCTATGTTGACAACGCAGTCGTCGGCCGCTCACCTCCACAAGTACGGGTTGAAACTCAACTCGGAAATATGCACCTTCGGCGTGTGCGGGGGGAAGCTACTTGGCTCCCTCGTGTCCCAGCGAGGCATAGAGGCCAACCCTGAGAAAATTCGGGCCCTTTTGGACATGCCCCCACCGCGCTCCATGAAAGATGTACAGCGGCTTACCGACCACTTGATCGCGCTAAGCCACTTAGTCTCGTGGTCGGGGGAACGTGGCCTGCAATTCTGCAAAATCCTCCGGGGCCTCGAGGGGTTCAACTGGACCCCTAAGGCCCAGGCAGCCTTCTACGATTTGAAGAAGTACCTCACAAGCCTTCCAATGCTCGTAAGCCCATCTCCGGAAGAACCCCTACACCTTCACCTCGCGGCCACCGCGTTCGCTGTAAGCATGGTGTTGGTAAAGGAGCAGGACGGGCAACAGCTCCCCGTGTACTACGTGAGGGAAGCCCTCCAAGGGGCTAAAACACGGAACATGGAGGTGGAGAAGATCTGCTATGCCCTCCCAATGGCGTGCCGGAAGCTTTGGCACTACTTCTTGGGACACCCGATCACGGTCCCGTCTTCCCTCCCCCTGCGGGAGGTGCTGCGAAACAAAGAGGCCACCAGCCAGATCGTGAAATGGGGAGCCGAGTTGGCTCCTTTCTCCCTCTCCCTTATGGGTTGTTCCACCATCAAATCACAAGTCCTTACTGACTTTGTGGCGGAATGGACCCAGCCTCCAGGCCGGAGGGGGAGAGCCCCGTCGAGCTGCCCCACACAACGACCACTGGACGCTCATGTTCGATGGCTACTTGTGTCTCACCGGGGCTGGCGCAGGGGTAGTCCTCTGGAGCACCGAGGGAAGGACGCTGGAGTACGCAGTGAGGCTCGAGTTCCCTTCTATGAACAACGTCGCTGTGTACGAGGACCTACTCCTGGGGCTACGTCTCGCGTGCTCCCTGGGGATTCAGCGCCTCCTGGTCAAGGGGGACTCCTAGCTCGTGGTTTTCTAAATGGAAAAGTCATACTTGTGCCATGAAGTGAACTTGAGCCTGTACTTGGGGGTGGTGCGCAAGATCGAGAGGTATTTTGAGGGCTTGGAGGCCCGGCATAGCCCCCAGAGGGACAATGATGAGGACATCATCAACACAGATTCGAACGCCTCTCCATCCACTCCTCCCACTCTGTCACCCGAAGACCAAGGAGAACATCAAGTCGGCACGAACCCACATGTCAAGCCTTTCAAGCCATCTACAATGAAGGTCCAGCATACCACAACACTCCAAGATGAGCCCAAGAAGAAGCCCAAGTTCTCCACGCTCCAAGACAAACCCAACATGAAGCCCAAGCCATCCGCGAGCCCGATTCGGCCATCCAAGAGCACGCCAACTTCAAACGGACGTCCAGGACACGTACGGAGTCCGTTTGGGGTGAATGAGCACTTTACGGAGAAGCCCATGACGCCACCTTTCCAATGGATCTAGCCCCACTACCAAATTCTGTCTGGATCTCCCGTAATTGACAAAACAATTCATGGACAGATTGTGCTGGGTGCTGTGCCACCTCTACTTTGGGCCCAAGGCCCTTGTATCCCTAGGGTTACGTGGGGGTGGGTTCTCTGGCCGGTAGCCTACCTCTAGCTGCCATACTCCTGCTACATATGGCTGCCACCCCCTAGCCTTTTGGGTGGGTTTTGCTTAGATTATACTACTTAGACAGTTTTCGCCGTTCATCGGTTTGTGGACCCCCAACTCGTACTCTTCATTAATAATTGACAATATTTAGATTGCGTCTACCGTGTTCTTTCTTGTGTTCTCGATTCACATGCAGGGATAAGCCTTATTGGCGAGGTCAACCGTGTCTTGGCGTGGTTGATAACCAACGGAGCCGTGGTGTAGCGATTGCAGGGGTTCGAATCAGTTCTGATTGGAAGCCGGATCGTCAACGTCGAGTTCTCCATCAATTGACTTACCTCTACCTATAGGAAGATCGGGACACCATTCACATCAGTTGGAATCAGAGCGAAGGTTGCTCGATAGGTAACACTGTATCCCCTCTTTGTTTAAATTAATTATGTTCTTCGTCCTAGAGTCCAGAAAATTTGACCTACAAAAAACATTGTTTACCTTCTCCAAACCCTACCCATTAGCCTTGCATCGTTCTTGTCAGTTTGCATCTTTGAATTTTCGTCCATCATTGTTGAGTGCTGGTTCTTAGTTTTAGTCTTGGTCTAGTTTTAGTCTTGCATCTCGTCGTGGAGTCGAATTCCACATCGATCTCCTCGTCGTCGCGTTCAATTCGAATCTGCAACTGTCCAGTTCGTTGTTTTCATCATATCTTCTTCATACGAACTCGGATTTTTACATTCTTGTACTTTATGGAAACATTCGATCGTGCTCTACAAGTTTTCTGTTGAGGTCGAAGTCAGATTTGACGAGGATTGTCACCCGGGTCACTTCTAATAAACTTTTGGTTCAAGACAGGTTCAAACCAGACATGTATCTGGCGATGCGAACTCAAGCCATTCTGAGGGGCATCACCATGAGGTCGCAAGCTTTACGCGATCAGGTCGCGGGTTCCGTGCGATCAGGCCAACAGCCTTGTGTGGTCAGAAGTTCGTATACTATACGCGGACTGGATATCCGGGATGTTGCACGGTCAGCCCACATTCCGCGGTCAGAACATTCTCGACCAGGGTGCTTGGAATTTATTCAGTTATCCTTATATCAGGATATTCCAAGCATCCCGAAGATTCCTCCACGTTGAAGACCAACCGTCAGAGGTTAATATATGCAGTTATTCATGATTAACACATGTTAATAACCTTCGTGGAAGTTAACAGCGGTTCTCCAGAAACCGCATCCAACCGTTTGATGCAGTTTTCTTCATATGGCACCTTTTCGACCAGTATAAAAGGGTGGCAAAGTACATCAAAAGGAGGATCCAAGACATTTTGGAAGAACAAGACCCCTGATACAAGTGAGATACAACGTATCTCAACCACTCAAACAGCCAAGTCTACGGCTTAGATTAGACAATATTCACAAGTCTCCTAGAGCTTCTTTTTTGTACACTTATATAGGAAAAACTTTCGCCTGTGAAGGTTTCTTCCCGCTAGTTTGTAAACCTTTATCACATATAGTGAAATTCTAACAGGACGTAGGGCTTTTACTCCCACCATCGAGGGCCCGAACCTGTATAAATCTCTCTGTGCTCCTGTTCACCATTGTTCTACATACCTTCCCGGAGGGTCATCTTGAAAGGTCTCACAATTACAAATTTTGCATAAGTTCGGCTGAGGACCCCGAGTCCGAATCGTCGACAGCTGGCGCCCACCGTGGGGCCTTTCTCAAGGCGTCCTAATTGAAATTCGGAGGTTCGCTGAAACATGGCTGGAGCATATGATTCCGAGAACGATTTCGATCTCGAGGATTATGCCCATATACCAATGCCTTCCCCTAGCGATCCTGTTCCAACGGAGGAGGTCGAAGGTCAGAATGTTCCACAGGTTGAATCATCTCTCCAGGTCATGTCAATCGACCAGGGAGCAACTGGCGCAAGATCAGAACCCACGGAGGTTCTTAATGAGCTAGGCGATGAATCCGACACGTCATACGACCCTGCTGAGGGAAAATATGATGATGACCTAGAAATTAGCCCAGGAAGGTTCGACCCTGATAACCTTCACCGTCTCTTTGATTTTGAGTCCGACTCAGAACAAACCGGGATGTTTTCCCCATCGGCAACTTCTCTCCCTATGCAGTTCGCTGCCCTGTCGGAAGAAACTCCCGATCAGCAGGCTGCCAAGGAAGAACAAGATCGCAAACAGAAGGAGGATCAAGATCTCGAGCAACAAAACAACGAATTGCGCAGAACTGCCCTAGAGGCTCTCCAAGATGCGCAGGTTCGTTACGATGCTGCTCCGAGTTCTTCTCGACGGTCGCGTGGTCGAAAATGTGACCAGACCCCTTCTTTGCCACCGGAGCATTTCCCAGTGGACGAAGAAACAATAACACCTGGTGCACCTAGGAGAAGTACCCATGGTCGACTACATTCTATCGCGGAAGTCATGCGTAATTTTCCTCCTACGGTCACGGATGCGCAGAAACAGGCCTTTTTTAGGATCTTGGCGGAGAGACTGGATGAGGTCGCGTCCGAGGCGACCCCAACGGCCTCCTCCCACTCGGTAACGCATTCCCGTGAGCGGGATGGTCCTCATTCTGGCTCCGGCCGGCGGAGTTACCCGCCGCCCGTACCGTCCCGACAGGACAAATACCGGCGAATGCAGGATTATCGTAGTAGGGATCGAGTTCCTGTTCACTCTCGTTTGGGACCACGAGTAACCTCACCATTGCGTGAGGTCGCTCGAGACCCAACCGAGAGTCACAGGGCGATTCACGGTCCTTACGTTGGTTGCAAAGCTTTTTCGCCTGGCCTACGAGCAGTCGTTTGGCCCGATAAGTTTCGACCAGGGGCCATTGAGAGGTTTGATGGAACTCAGAACCCATCCGAGTTCCTTCAGATTTATATTACTGCCATCCAAGCAGCGGGAGGCGATGACAAGGTCATGGCCAACTACCTGCCTACAGTCCTCGCAGGACCGGCTAGAACCTGGTTGTTTAATCAACCCGAGGGTTCCATCTACAATTGGGAAATGCTGTGCGATGCCATCCTCAGCAATTTCTAAAATTGTTACCAAAAGCCGGGTAAGGAGGATGACCTGCATAGGCTGCGACAAACTTCGACCGAAACACTTCGGCAGTTTGTCAAGAGGTTTGTCGGGGTGAGGAATACCATCTCGAGCATATCTGATGGCTCCGTAATCAGGGCATTCAAGCATGCCGTTCGATACCGGAGATTCACTGAAGATTTGCTTATCCACCCTCCTCGATCAGTGGCCGATCTGTTCGACATGGCTGATCGATATTCCGATGCAGCCGAAGCGGTCGAATGGAACCGAATGGTCGACAAGGGGGACCTACCACCCCAACCAGGCTTCAAGGACGCCAGGAAAGAAGATTCAAGCAAAAAGCCGGAGTCTTCACCAGGTGGGAAGTCAAAGAAGTCGAAGAGGAACCGCTCTGGACAGTACCGCGAGGCGCAGTCGCAGAGAAGCCACCTTCGACCAAAGGTAATAAGTCTTCATTTAAAAGTAAAACTGCCTCTGGTGGTCAGGATTCCAACCAGCCAGAAAAATCAACTAATCCGCAGGAGGGCAAGAAGTGGTGTCCACTCCACAACTCCGCAGGCCACGACCTCAAAAACTGCAGGAGTTGGTTGAAACAACTGGACGATTTCTACCAAGGAGTTGGGCCAATGCCAACCTTACCGCCTAAAGAGCAGGCGTGTGGGATTAGAGACATCGACGGAGACGAAGAAATGGCTTACCAGGTACCTCAAAATTATGTTAATGTCATTTTCGGGGGTTCTTCCTCTTTCGTTTCCAAAAGGCAGTTTAAAACCTTCTGCCGAGAGGTTAACCAAACGGAGACATCCCTTGGTGAACCTCAATACCCCCGTTGGTCGGATATGCCTTTGACGTTCGATCGTGATGATTGTCCTGTGGGGCTAACCCGACCATTGAGGCTACCTCTGGTCATTACCCCAATCATCAGTAACGCGAGAGTCGAAAGGGTCCTGATTGACGGGGGAATTTCCCTTCATCTTTTATTGGTCAAGGCACTCGACGAGATGCAAATTCCTCGTTCGAAGATCAAGCCCATAATCCATCCGTTTTATGGGATAATCCCAGGCCCCTCCATGATGCCATTGGGACAAGTGGTCCTCCCGATCACTCTGGGAGAACCAGACAACTTCCGGACAGAATTGGTTACTTTTGATGTAATCGATTGTGACTCAGCTTATAATGCAATCTTTGGCAGGCCGACTCTTGCTAAGTTCATGATGGCAATGCACTATGCTTATCAGTGCGGGAAATTGCATGGCCCCAAAGGTGTCATCTCGGTCCGAGGCAGTCGCAACGTGGCACTCACGTGCGACCGGCTATCTTTGGAGATGGTCGATCAACTTCCCCTCCGGGACGCTCAGGTTGCCACCGTCGCCGCCGATGCGATCAAGGCTGCTCCTCGACCAGATGAAAAACTCAAACAAGTTCCTCTGTACCCAGATGACCCATCCAAGACAATTCGGGTTGGATCAGCCCTGGATGACAAATAGGAACTCGACCTCGTTGCTTTCCTCCGGGCTAACGCAGACGTGTTTGCGTGGAAACCGTCCGACATGCCCGGTGTCCCAAGGGAAGTAATTGAGCACAGGTTAGCAATTCGACCTGGACAACGACCAATAAAGCAAAAGCTCAGGCGTTTTGCCGCTGACCGACAGGAAGCCATCCGAGAGGAGTTGGACAAACTCCTATAGGCCGGGTTTATCCGCGAAGTGGATCACCAGGAATGGCTCGCCAATCCGGTCATGGTTCGCAAGTCAAATGGCAAGTGGCGCATATGCGTCGACTATACTAGCCTCAACGCTACCTGTCCAAAGGATGACTTTCCCCTTCCCCGCATCGACCAGCTGGTCGACTCGACTGCGGGTTGCGAACTGATGAGTTTTCGGGACGCTTACTCAGGATATCATCAAATTAGCATGGCAGAAGACGATGAAGAGAAGACTGCCTTCATCACCCCGTTCGGCACATACTGCTACGTCAGAATGCCGTTTGGTCTCAAGAACGCAGGTTCCACGTACCAGCGCTTGATGCAAAAGACCTTTCTTTCCCAGATAGGGCGTAATCTCGAAGCATATGTAGACGATTTGGTTGTAAAATGTACCAAGAGATTGTCTCATTTGGACGATCTCGCTGAAACCTTCTGTAATTTGAATCGCTTTGGAATAAAATTAAACCCGGAGAAATGCTCTTTCGGGGTTTCTTCAGGAAAACTCCTTGATTTCCTTGTGTGTTCCAGGGGCATTGAAGTTAATCCTGAGAAAATCAGGGCCATTGAACAAATGAGGTCGCCCTCGACCATGAAGAATGTTCAACGCCTGGCTGGTCGCATGGCGGCTTTAAGTCGCTTCATATCGCGATTAGGCGAAAGGGGATTGCCTTTCTTCAAAGCCTTGCGGGAGCATCATAACTTTACATGGTCGGATGAGGCCGAAAAAGCGTTTTAGGAGGTAAAGACATATCTATCCAGTCCGCCAGTATTGGTGTCTCCCAACAAAGGAGAACCGTTGCTTCTTTACCTGGCGGCCACACCGCATGCGGTCAGCGCCGTTCTGATCGCGGATAGGGAAGGAATACATAGACCCGTCTACTATGTGAGCGAGGTACTTCATGGTCCTATGGAGCGTTACCCTGAGGTCTAGAAGATACTTTACGCGCTACTGATGGCTTCCCGTAAGCTACGACATTACTTTCAAGCGCACAAGATCACAGTACCCTCCTCTTTTCCTTTGGGGGATATTGTCCGAAACCCAGAGAAATCTGGTCGAATCGCCAAATGGGCGGTCGAACTCGGCGCCTTCGAGATCCATTTCACACCCCGTACGGCGGTTAAGTCTCAGGTTTTGGCCGACTTTGTGGTCGAATGGACCAACCCTGAGCCACCCGTGCAGTTGGCAGAGGAACTGGAGTGCCCCGATTACTGGACAATGTACTTTGACGGCTCCCATAGTTTTCAACACTCGGGGGCTGGAGTGGTCTTAGTTACGCCCCAGGGCGAACAGCTTAAGTATGTCATTCAACTACACTTTGTTGCGACCAACAATGCAGCAGAGTATGAAGGTCTTCTTGCAGGGCTCCGGGCAGCAAAATTCCTCGGAGTCCGTCGATTAGTGGTGAGGGGAGACTCACAGCTGGTCGTAAACCAGGTAAACAAGGAGTACAGCACCTCTGATGAGACAATGGCTCATTACCTGGGGGAAGTGAGGAGATTGGAAAAACACTTCATTCATTTCGAAGTCCAATACATCCCGCGAAAGGACAATATTCTCGCAGACCAATTATCCAAAATTGGGTCCTCACGCTCATCCGCTCCGGCAGGAGTGTTCATTGAACACTTGGACCATCCTTCGATCATGACTTCGGTCGAGGATGATCCGGTAATAGCCTTCGTTACCAACCTCGGTCCGGAACAAGATTGGACTCATCCATTGAGGGTCTATCTTGAACATGGGACCCTACCCGAGGACGAAACCAAAAGTGATCGGTTAATTCGAAAAGTGCGTCTGTACAAACTCATAGATGGGATTTTGTATAGAAAGGGTACTCAAGGAGTATTCATGCGTTGTATATCTTAGGAGGAAGGAAAATCCCTCTTGAAAGAAATACATGACGGTGTATGCGGTGCGCACGCGTCATATCGGACTTTGGTCAGAAAGGCTTTTCGACAAGGATTCTACTGGCCTTCGGCACTTGATGATGCCAAACATATGGTCAAGACGTGTCCCCAGTGTCAGTTCCACGCAAGACAAGTTCATCAACCTGCCTATGCATTGCAAACCATTCCTCTCGCATGGCCATTCGCGGTCTGGGGGATGGATATCGTCGGTCCTATGCCACAAGCGGTCAATGGGTACAAGTTTCTGTTCGTAGCCATTGACACATTTACAAAGTGGATTGAGGCCGAACCAGTACGAAATATTACCGCATCAGCCGCACAAAAGTTCTTCCATAAGAACATTGTGGCACGATTTGGTGTTCCAAACCGTCTCATCACAGACAATGGTTCTCAGTTCGCCAGCGGTCTTTTCCTGGACTACTGCGATCAGGTTGGGACCAAGGTGTGCTTTGCTTCTGTGGCACATCCACAAAGCAATAGTGCCGTAGAACGGGCAATGGGCAAATACTGCAAGGCATTAAAAAGCGCGTCTTTGATCGCCTTAAGACCCGCTCGGGGGCTTGGGCAGACGAGCTCTATACCGTTCTATGGGCATTATGGACTACTTCTAGTCGAGCCACCGGCGAGACGCCCTTCCATTTGGTCTGTGGGGCCGAGGCCGTATTGCCTATAGAAGCAAGTATTGGTTCTGTCCGGACAGATCAGTTCGAACAGATTAATTAGTCCGAACAACGGGTGCAAGATCTCATCCTCTTAGAAGAACGGCGTGATCGCACCCTGGTAAAATCCGCGGCATACTTGCAAGCTTTACGCTGGTATCACAGTAAAAAGGTGCGACCACGTGATCTCAACGTGGGCGACTTGGTTTTACGAAAAATTCAAGACCAGTCTAATCGCAACAAATTCTCCTCAAAATGGGAAGGTCCTTATACTGTTGTCTCAGTGCCGCAAACAGGATCTGCGCGGTTAGCTATGGAGGATGGTCGGATTTGGTCCAATACTTGGAACATCGATCAACTTCGCAAGTTTTACGTGTAAGTATTCCAATCACTTTTTTCTTGTTCAATTAGCATCTTTTCATAACATAAAATATGTTTTGCTTTCATACAATGAGTTTTTCTCTTTAAGCCCGTATCATAAGCATTCGACCTGGGGGCTGACCGCCGGCGATCAGATCATTACAATGATCTAATCGGATACGCTGGTCGATCTCATGACCACTTCCAGATAAGTCACTCCTAAATAAGCCGTTTCTCAGCGCATACGGGGCTATCTGGCAAGTCCTTGTTCATCTGAGTGGCTACCAGTTCGCAATAAGATTAGACGTTACATTGATCCTGATCGTCGGTTTAAAACGCACACCCCTGGTCGTTACGGTTATGTTTTTTCCTCTGCTTATAACACTAAGGCTTCAGTATTCATAAGCAGAGGCGGGGGCTAGGGGGCATGTGCTTATAGTATGGAACTCAAAATATAAAAATGCAAAATATGTACTTCCTGTCAAAAATGATTTTTTACAAACATTGCATTATACACAATTGTCTAGATACAAAAATAAGGATCATTCGATCCCCAGCTCAGTCAGGAGCCTATCTACTAAGGGCTTGACCTCCTCCATGACTGCATCAGCAGCTCTTCACTCTCGACCTCAACCGGACCCACCAGTGCGCTCAGATCTGCATCTGGGCCATGGTGAAGTCGAACCCGGCTGAGTACGACTACTGCGGCTGATCGAACCCTGGTTCTGATCACCTCTTCGCGTCGCCGTGTATCTCCAGGGAGATACTCAAGCAGTGATTCTGCCTGGGCAGTGAGCAGCGATGTCTAGTCACTTACGCTGAGGTTGTCTTTCTTCGGTTCTACCACATCGGTCTTCAAAAGATCAGCCACAGCCTTCAGTTTTTCGAAGATCAGGAGGCTCAGCTCTTTGATCGCCCGATCGGTGTGGCGAATCGAGGATTCAAGAATCCCCTTGTCCCGACTAAGCTGTGTAATTCGACCTGCTTGCGCTGTACAGAGAGAGGAGATTATTTACATATTATGGATTCAAGTCTTCTTAATCAGGAATCGGCTTACCAGCATTTTCTGATCGAAGTTTGTTGATTTCGGTCTCTTGTTTCTTAAACATCGAGACTGAACTGAGCCTCATTTTGGCCACCTCTTTCTTCAAAAATGTAACCTCTCTGCAGCGAAATCAAAGCAGTCACAACCAAAATGCACCCATACTAACCAAAGGGTAATGATCCTCACCTGCGCAAGCTGTCGCGTTCTTTCTGAATGGCTTCTGTACTGGCCATTACAACATGCGACTGGCTTGTTAGCCAGGATAACCCCTGTGATGCAAAGGAAGAGGATCAAAGGCGTCCTAAGTACAATTCAGGCACGAGAGCAGAGGTTTATTATACCTTCATAAACTTTTGTAAAACAGCATCATCCAATCCAGCGGGGATCCTTGCCAGAGCCCCGGATGTGCTTACTACAGGGACAGTTGGTGGGAGTGCCGGCTGGGCGCTACCCCCAGTAGTCATCGGTTGTGACTGGGTCCCTGCATTTATTCCTTCCCCTGCGGTCTGGACGACTTCCTGCACCACAGGAGTGGAGCGTTCTTCGTTGGAAGCTCCTGTACCAGCTGCGGCTTCAACCCCTCCGGAGGCGGTTGAAGAGCTGGGCGCCGTCTTTCTTTGCCTGAAAAGAAAGACAATTTGAGCAGTTTTTATTTAAGATTATTGCCAGTTTAAGGTTCTTACCTTATTTGAAATCCCATTCGCTCCTGAGATTTCTGGGAAGGTTCCCCTTGGGAAGGAGAACCATCATCGGTTCTTGCCTTCCTCATGGCAAACAAGGCAGCTCCCCCCTGGATGTGTTCAGCTATGAGCATATTTCTAAGAAAAAGATAGAGACAAAAAGCAAGGTCTTTACCTGGGCTGCCGTATTGGCTGGTGGGGCTACATCCGAAGGCCTTGACAACTCCTGGGTCGCTGGAGCCGCCGCAACCTGCCTTTGCTCAACTACCTCCCCCACTGTCCGCGGAGGAGGAGGATTTTCCTCCCTAGGACTCGCGGTAGTCGCAGGGAGAAGCTCTTCTCCCTGTATAAACATTGACTCGTCAAAATATACAGAAGGAATTGAAGAAAGTATGACTGTAAGAAATCCTTACCGAGGTCGTCCTTTCGACCAGGGAAGCAGAGACAATTAACCCTGAAGCCTCGGGGGCTTCAGGAACTTAGAGGTCATCCGCGATCCCAAGATTTTCCGCGGTGGCAGGATCTGCCACGACCACCTCTTCGGCAACAGTGGTCTCTGCGGGGCAGCTTGGGGCATCACCGGATGGGAGATCCACGATCTTCCTCCTCCGAAGGACCAGAGGAACGTCATCATCTTCCTCCTCGCTCCCCTCTCCCTGTACGACGAAGAAGTGATTCCAATCTGCGCCTGGTAAAACAGAAGGGATGTGATATCTTACCGCTGTCTTTCTCGCGGTAGGAGGAACGCTCCGTGAAGACCCCTCCCAGGGATTTGGCCTGGCCTTCTTGGGGGCAGGACTCTTTGTCCTGGGTCTTTGGGAGACCTTCTTCACGTTCTTTACCGTTGGCTTCCCAAGAGAGCCGACGTTCTCACTCGGGAAAGTCGTCTCGGCAAACCTTCCTAGGAGCTGATTCACATTTTCGATGGAAATGTTTAACGCTGGACATGCATAAGACCTGAAAAACGGAGGCCAGATAGAGAATGTACCTTTCGGCGCTCCTGTTTAAGGTTGTCGCTGGCGTGAATCAGACTCTGTGGACGAGGCGATCCCTTAGGGCCCTCTACATCGGCGTTGCAGGCCCTAAGGAGGGAGTTGGTCCGCCTTTCAATTTCAGATGAAGGCAGGACTGTTCCCAAATTCGAGCCAAAATTCGCACAATTCAAGAATGGGAAAGCTCAGCGCCAAAGAAATAAATACCTTTACTGTAGTCCAGGGTGCTATCCGCCATGGACATAATCTCCCATACCGGATGAGCCCTTTCACGCAGAGGACTCACCCGGTTCTTCACGAAGTCTCGAATAATGTCTCGAGCCGTCAATCCTTGATTGACCAAGTGAAGGATCACCTCGGCATGCTTCGAAAGCTCCAAGTTCATCGCCGGGGGAACATCTAACTCGCTCGACTTCTCTGGTCGCGATTTTTCAAACCATAGACTGCTTTTAGATGGTGGAGAGCAGTAAAACCACCTTTGGTGCCACCCGTGCACAGAGTCTCACAGGGGTGGGGAGGGATACTCCTTTTGTCCCTCAGCAGGAAGTAGATGCATCCGCCGGCGTTGGTGCTATTCGACCACGCCGAAAAGTAGAATCGCCGGAAAAGATCCACGCTGGGATATATTCCGACGAACGCTTCACAGAGATGATGGAATACCGCAAGAATCAGCATCGCGTTGGGGTGGAGGTTAATCAGTTCCCACCCATAGTGCTCAAGGACATCCTTGAGGAACCGACTCTCAGGGAATCGGAACCCGCAGCGCAGGTACTCCTCAAAAACCACCAACTCGCCCTCTTGGACGGTTGGGGTTTCTTGGTCCTTCTCCGCGGGCCGCCAGTTGATGAGCAACCGCGGAGGAAGGATCTCCTCCTTCTCTAACGCCACTAGGCTCTCCTCAGAATGGTGAATGGATCGGCTCCAGGAGGCCATCTTTGGTGGAGAATCAAAGGAAAAGTTGGCGATTTTGGGAAGACGAAGGCTGAAGAAACTGAGGGTTTTGTGCGGCGGGAATGATGAGGGTTTTTGGCTGTGTGGCTTCTTTGAGAAGACATCTGCTCTTTTTATAGACCCAAGGCGGCGCATTAATGTGAGTAAACGGTTCATTTCAAACGTTCCATTGAATGCTTTATTCATTTCCCATAATGGATACTGTCTCTGACGGACCCGATAAAGTGTTCAGGCGTCGGATCTGAAACAAAAAGACTTCTTTGTTTTGGAAACTGAAAGTGCAAAAGGACTGAAAAATTTTCAGTACTTTTCAGAAGACGTTTTTCCTTTGTATGCTTTGAACATTTTTTACGAAAAAATCATGCAACTCAATTTTTGACGTACTGGAATGTTTCTAATTGGGTTATGGTTTGATCGAAACCGTGTTTTAGACTAAACTTCGATTCTAATCGGAGTGACAGTCTGACCGAGTTCCAACTCTGGTCGCAATTCAGTTCTAACCGCAGCCCTGAAACTGATCGCGGTATCAGGGCAGGTCGCAATGCTTTTGGAAGCATGATTCTGATCGCAGAATTAAAGTTTCCTATGTATGAGTGGTCGCGAACATAAAGTTTAAGGCCATATTTTCGCACAGAAGATGTGAAGAATATTCATGAGAAATAAGAAACTTTTATTTCTTACATTCTTTACATATAAAAGGGATACAGTCGATCAAAACGTCTACTTGCTCCAAACGAAGCTTACAAAGTTCCCCAAGGGACATGTTGTTGTCAGTAGGATCTACACTGGCAACTCCCAGGGAACTAGCAACTATCCTAAGTCTATCTACATCGTCCCTAACAACAGACGCACTATTGTTCCTAATCAAGTCAGAGAGCTCTCGCTGTTGCTGAGCATAGTCCCTCTCTCGACGGAAATGATGCGCCTCTTCCCGGGATCGATCAAGACATTCTGCTAGACGTAGAATCTTCGAGGCCATCGGCCATCTCCTCGGTCTTCTTCTCCAGGGCATTCTTCTCTTCCAAAAGAGTCTGTCCGGAAGGAAGAGATGGAGCAGCAGAAGGCTGATCGCTGGAGCCTCCAACCTCCTGCATTTTGCAAAAGTTAGTCGCACTAACTATAATTATCAGCAAAAGGGGAGAAGAATTGTTACCTGTCCCGATGCATGACCCGTTAATATACCCATCTTGGGAGGAGGATCATCAGATGGTGGAAGTGCAACCTTTCCATCAGAAGATTGCTTCGCCAACCCAATATGGCGATCATCTGATCGAGGGATGGTCACCGCTTGCCGACCAGAATGTTGATCACCCAAAAGGATGGGAGAATTGGATGTGATGGGATCTTTCTCCAAGGACAAAGGCCTAACTTGCCGAGAGGCATGAACGGGGAGGGTCAAAGGAACTGAAGGAAGAAAGAAACTTGCTACATTCTTCACCTTTGTTCCACTGGAAGATCCTTCGTCAACCTTGGGTTTCTTCCTTAAGGGAGACAGGACTTCAATCGTTTGAGGCCCTTGTTCGACAACTTCCTCTTCATCACTCTCAATCTCGATGATATCGTGATCTGCCATTGGGAGGAGTATGTGAAAAGGAAGAAGGCAGGATAACAAGAAAAGGACTTAGGCGTGGAGGGAAATTGTGGAGTTTTACAAATCCAGGAGCCTGGTATTTATAGCCGCCTGGGTGACGGTTTGCATTCCAGACACCTCAGGTTTCGTCAAAGCATTTACAATTTTACCTCGAGATAAAAACAGTTCTACGACGCTATCATTTCCTGTCACATAATGTCAGAACCCGTGTTGGGAAACCAACCGTTTTCACTTAGTGCGCCACTAAGTGGAAAAATTGAAGAGTCGGGTTAAAAATCTAATGCATGGTTTTAAAATTCGAAATAAACACGTCTCTTCGTTTTCTTCGAATTTGGGGGCTAGCTGACGAGGATTGTCACCCGGGTCACTTCTAATAAACTTTTGGTTCAAGACAGGTTCAAACCAGACATGTATCTGGCGATGCGAACTCAAGCTATTCTGAGGGGCATCACCATGAGGTCGCAAGCTTTACGCGATCAGGTCGCGGGTTCCGTGCGATCAGGCCGACAGCCTTGTGCGGTCAGAAGTTCGTATGCTATACGCGATTGGATATCCGGGATGTTGCGCGGTCAGCCCACATTCCGCGGTCAGAACATTCTCGACCAGGGTGCTTGGAGTTTATTCGGTTATCCTTA
Organism: Pharus latifolius; assembly: GCA_019359835.1. Taxonomy (NCBI): domain Eukaryota; kingdom Viridiplantae; phylum Streptophyta; class Magnoliopsida; order Poales; family Poaceae; genus Pharus; species Pharus latifolius. The sequence goes on along the minus strand of CM033325.1, from coordinate 24,697,441 downwards.
TATCAGGATATTCCAAGCATCCCGAAGATTCCTCCACGTTGAAGACCAACCGTCAGAGGTTAATATATGCGGTTATTCATGATTAACACGTGTTAATAACCTCTGTGGAAGTTAACAGCGGTTCTCCAGAAACCGCATCCAACCGTTTGATGCAGTTTTCTTCATATGGCACCTTTTCGACCAGTATAAAAGGGTGGAAAAGTACATCAAAAGGAGGATCCAAGACATTTTGGAAGAACAAGACCCCTGATACAAGTGAGATACAACGTATCTCAACCACTCAAACAGCCAAATCTACGGCTTAGATTAGACAATATTCACAAGTCTCCTAGAGCTTCTTTTTTGTACACTTATATTGGAAAAACTTTCGCCTGTGAAGGTTTCTTCCCGTTAGTTTGTAAACCTTTATCACATATAGTGAAATTCTAACAGCACGTAGGGCTTTTACTCCCACCATCGAGGGCCCGAACCTATATAAATCTCTCTGTGCTCCTGTTCACCATTGTTCTACATACCTTCCCGGAGGGTCATCTTGAAAGGTCTCACAATTACAAATTTTGCATAAGTTCGGCTGAGGACCCCGAGTCCGAATCGTCGACAAGATTCTCCTCCCATCTCGAGATATTGGGTCATTAATGTCGATGGTGTAGAGTTTGAATCTAATATGTCTGTTTTGGTATTTTCATTATAATTCTTTCATCCGAGCTCGGATTGGGATAAACTTATACTTTCTAGAATCACTGTGAGAAATCCCACAAAAAGTTAGTTGGGGTAATCTTCAAATTCGGCTATTTTCATCACGCTAAAATTTGGGCAAAGTTAGTTGTGTAATCTTCAAACTCTAGTCCAATTCGGATTCAAATTGCTCAATCTGAGATAGTTTCGGTAAAATTACAATATATTTTGATTTACAACACCTTTTTTGACGTTTTTATACTTGTTGGAAAAATAAAACGATCCTCTACAACTTTCATGTTGACTAGATCCTCTAATTCAGAGTTCTTGTGGCCTGAAATTGCTAAACAACGTTTCTGTCCTCGTTGTACAGTTGCAAAAGAAAGTGGCAAGTGAAAAGAAAAACAAAAGCCACACTGTTTATTAAATAAAAGGAAATAAAAAATCAAGTGCAAAAAAAATTCATAGAAGAAAAATATGTGTAGCAAAGAGGAGAATTTTCAGTGGCACATCTTGGGTTCTAGTTATTTGTGATTCTAGTTGCTTGCTTGAGCTAGATCTGAGTCTAGGCTAGTTCCAGCACTTTGACTATTACTTTGGACTGATTTTCAACTTTGCATTACTGATATTGAATTGTTGCTACACATATATTAACCTTCCGAGCTCCACTTTCTTCCAACTCAGTTACAGGTTTACCTTGCAATCGCCTCACTCACGCTCGTCACGGTATCACGAACCAGCCACCAATTGCACCCCTACTGCCTTGGTAAGAACACTTGTATGAGCGTGGTAAGACGCTTGAGAGTGCGTGATTTTCCCCTCTAGAACCTAGTAGTTGATAGTGATAATACTCTGGTGTTGTCTTCTATTTTCTACTAACCATGACAGGTGATACATCTGATGGAGATGAGTGTATTACAAAAGGAGAGCTCATGAAACTCCTGGGTGAACAACACAATGCCATTAATGAGCACCTTAATAGCAAGCTTGAAGATACTACAGCTATCATGTACAACTTGAGACGAGACATGGCGACACTCACCAATAGCCTGGCCACGCTCACTACACGCATTGAAAGAATGGCAAAAAATCAGCCACCTAACAACGGTGCCAGACGGGGGGAAGTGCGCGATGCAGCACAAGATAATGAGGCGGTCATTGCAGGAGATGATGATGATGCTCGGCGAGACCGCGATGCCGATGCTGCACTCACCGCTGCCCAACATGCACGTCAACAACGCTACTTGAATTACAACCGTCAAGGTATGGGAGGTAATAATTTTAATCACCGCAATGGTCGTGTTCATGATGATCCTTTTGATAAAGTTAAATTTACCATACCATCTTTCTCGGGTGTATATGATGCTGAAGTTTATCTAGATTGGGAAATGATAGTTGAACAAAAGTTTAACTCCCATTTAGTCCCCGAGGTACATAGAGTTAAACAAGCTACTAGTGAGTTCAAAGATTTTGCTATCATTTGGTGGAACGAATTAGTTAATTCTGGCTTAGAACCTGATACGTGGGATAGGTTAAAGCGAGCTATGCGTGGTAGATTTATTCCTCCTTCCTATAAACGTGATTTGTGTAAGAAATTGCAGCATTTGAATCAAGGTAATAAGTCTGTAGAGGAGTACTATCAAGAGCTACAAATAGGCATGTTGCGTTGTGGAGTAGTTGAGGATGATGAGGATAAGATGGCTCATTTTTATGGGGGTTTACGGCATGAAATCCAGGACCTAATTGATTACAAAGAATATGATACCATCAATAGATTGTTCCATCTTGCTATGTTGGCAGAAAAAGAATTGCAGGGAAGGCCACAAAGGACAAGGAGCAACTTTGGTAGTACATCTACACCGAGCTCGATGCCGGGGCAAGTCAAATTAGCTTCGCCTCTTATTGTTTGGTCTGTTGCCCCCTCCACGAGTAGGGAGCATTCAGCAACACCGCCACCACCGTCACGTATGCCTGAGGTAAGTAAATCTGCTAGTGTGTAGGTACCAGCGAAGAGTTCATCACCGGTCGCTTCCACGGGTCGAATGAAAGGGATCGTGTGCCACTGTTGCAAGGGACTGGGCCATGTTATGAAGGATTTCCCAACTCAGCGAGCATGCATCGCAACGGCAGATGGTGGGTACATTAGTGCTAGTGATGTTGAGGATGAATATGCTCTTGCAGCTAACCTTGTAGGTAATGCTGATGATCATGAGATGGGCAGTGATGGTGAGGAGATTTTAGGTATCGCTGCCACGGAGAGTTACAGGGCCCTCATTGTGCAGCGAGTATTGAGCACTCAAATGGAGCAAGCGGAGAAGCTGCAATGTCATAATTTGTTTCAGATGTTACTCATCGTCAAGGATCGATGTGTTCGTGTCATAATTGATGGTGGAAGCTACAACAACTTTGTGAGTTCAGATATGGTCAAGAAGCTTGGCTTGACCACACGTGCGCATCCTCATCCATACCATATCCGATGGTTCAACAGTGGTAAGGAGAAGGTAACACAAACTGCGAGGGTGCATTTTTCCATTGGAACATACCATGATTTTGCTGATTTTGACGTAGTGCCTATGCAAGCATGTTCACTTTTATTAGGCCGTCCATGGAAATTTGATGCTGATGCAACTCATCATGGTAGAAGTAATAAATACACTCTTATGCACAAAGGCAAGAAAATCACATTGCTTCCTATGACACCTGCTGAAATTGTGCAATGTGCTAAAAAAGTGCTAACAGAGATAAAACTGTATGTGATAAAAGTGAGAATCAAATTGTAGCTAAAGAACTGAACCCACTTAACAAGACAAAACCTAGCTCTACGAATTCGGAAATTAAATTGAAGGGTGCTGTTTTACTAGCTACTACGTCTGTTTTGCATGATATGTCTCCTGTTCTGCCGCCTGTTGCTCCTAATCTTTTGCAGGAGAGTGTACTTGAGTCGAGGACGACTCCACTTCAAGACGGGGAGGATGATGAGGACATCACCAACACAGATACGAACGCCGCTCCGTCAACTCCTCCCACTCCGTCACCCGAAGACCATGGAGAACATCAAGTCAGCATGAACGCACATGTCAAGCCTTTCAAGCCATCTACACTGAAGGTCCAGCATACCACGACGCTCCAAGATGAGCCCAAGAAGAAGCCCGATGATGTATTTTGATGGCTCTCACAGTTTTCAATACTCGGGAGCTAGAGTGATCTTAATCACGCCTCAGGGCGACCAACTCAAGTATGTCATTCAACTACATTTTGTTACGACTAACAACGCAACAGAAGATGAGGGTCTTATTGCAGGGCTCCGGGCAGCAAAATTCCTCGGAGTCCGTCGATTAGTGGTGAGAGGAGACTCACAGCTGGTTGTAAACCAGGTAAACAAGGAGTACAACACCTCCGATGAGACAATGGTTCATTACCAAGGGGAAGTGAGGAGATTGCAAAAACACTTCAGTCATTTCAATGTCCAATACATCCCGCGAAAGGACAATATTCTCGCAGACCAATTATCTAAAATTGGATCCTCACGTACATCTGCTCCGGCAGGAGTGTTCGTGGAACACTTAGAACATCCTTCAATCATGACTACAGTCGAAGATGACCCGGTAACAGTCTGCATTACCAACCTTGGACATGAAGAAGATTGGACCCATCCATTGAGGGTCTATCTCGAACATGGGACCTTGCCCAAGGATGAAACCAAAAGTGATCGGTTGATTTCGAAAAGCACGCCTATATAAACCTATAGAAGGGGTTTTGTATAGGAAGGGTACTCAAGGAGTATTCATGCGTTGCATTTCTCAATAGGAAGGTAAATCTCTCTTGAAAGAAATCCATGACTCCGATGTTTTCGTGTGGAAGCCCTCCGACATGCGGGGTGTCTCCCGGGATGTCATCGAGCACAAGCTCGCGGTGACCCCCAGTCACCCCCCAATCAAGCAGAAGCCGAGGAAACTCTCCCTTGAGCGCCAAGAGGAGATCAAGGTGGAGATCTCCCGACTCCGAGAGGCGGGGTTCATTCAGGAGGCCTTGCACCCCCAATGGCTCGCGAACCCCGTTCTCGTGAAGAAGTCTAACGACAAGTGGCGGATGTGCTGGACTTCACCGACCTCAACCACGCCTGCCCCAAGGACAACTTCCCACTCCCGCGGATTGACCAACTGGTCGACTCCACCGCGGGGCGCGAGTTGATGAGCTTCCTAGACGCATACTCGGGCTATCATCAAGTCTGGATGGCGGAAGGGGACGAGGAAAAGACGAGTTCCATAACTCCCCTCGGAACCTTCTGCTACGTCCACATGCCCTTCGGGCTGAAGAACGCGGGAGCGATCTTCCAGTGCCTCATGACACTGGTCTTCAACGACCAAATCGGTCGCAAGGTCAAAGTCTACGTGGACGATGCGCTCGTCAAAAGTCCCCACGCAACTGCCCACGTCGACGACTTAGTGGAAACCTTCCACAGCCTCCGCGCGTACGGGTTGAAGCTCAACCCGGAGAAGTGCGCCTTCGGCATGCGCGGGGGGAAGCTCCTGGGTTTCCTTGTGTCCCAACGGGGCATAGAGGCAAACTCTGAAAAGATCCGGGCGTTCCTGGACATGCCCCCGCTGCGCTCCGTCAAGAACGTTCAGCGTCTCGCCGGCCGCTGAGCCGCGCTGAGCCGCTTCGTCTCGCGGTCGGGGGAACGCGGCCTTCAATTCTTCAAGATCCTCCGGGGGCTCGAGGGGTTCCGGCGGACCCCCGAGGCCCAGGAGGCCTTCGACGACCTAAAGAAGTACCTCACGAGGCCCCCAATGCTCATGAGTCTATCTCTAGAAGAGCCCTTGCTCCTCTACCTTGCCGCAACCCCGATCGCTGTAAGTGTGGTATTGGTAAAGGAGCAAGGGAGGCAGTAGCGTCCCGTGTACTACATGAGTGAAGCCCTCCAAGGGGCCAAAACTTGGTACACGGAGATGGAGAAGATCTGTTATGCCCTACTGATGGCGTCCCGGAAGCTTCGTCACTACTTCCTGGGACACCCCATCACCGTCCCGTCGTCCCTCCCCCTGGGGGAGGTGCTGCGGAACAAAGAGGCCACCGGCCGGATCGGGAAGTGGGGAGCTGAGCTCGCCCCCTTCTCCCTTTCCCTCACAGGCCGCTCCGCCATCAAGTGACAGGTCCTCGCCGACTTTGTGACGGAGTAGGCCCCTGTCTCCGGGCCCGGGGACGAAGACCTCCCAGCGCCGCCCTGACGCAACGACCATCAGACACTTATGTTCGATGGGTCCCTATGTCTTGCCGGGGCCGGTGCGGGAGTAGTTCTCCGGAGCCCCGAGGGGAAGGAACTCGAGTACGCGGCGCAGCTCGAGTTCCCCACAACCAACAACGTCGCCGAATACGAGGCTCTGCTCCTCGGGTTGCGTCTTGCGCGCTCCCTGGGGATTCGACGCCTCCTAGTAAAGGGAGACTCCCAGCTCGTGGTTTGCCAAATGGACAAGTCCTACTTGTGCCATGACGCGAACCTGGGCCTTTATTTGCAAGAGGTTCGCAAGATGGAGAGGCACTTTGACGGCCTCGAGGCCCAGCATATCCCACGAAGGGACAATGACCGGGCCGATGCCCTAGCCCGGGCGGCCAGCGCCCGGGAACCGCTCACCAAAGAGGCATTCCTGGAGATCATCACGAAGCCCTCGGTGGCCTCCCCAGACACAAGCGGCGAGCTTTGTGTCCCGGAGGTCGCCGAGATCACCCGAACTCCATCATGGATGGGCCCCCTTGTCTCCTTCATCAAGGGGGAGGGGGACCCTCCCAACGAGACTGAGGCTAAGCGGCTCCGGGCCAAAGCCCAGGCATACCTCCTATTGGAGGGGAAGCTCTACAAGCAGGGGGCCTCCGCCCTCCTCCAGAGCCTCCCATGGCCGGAGGGACTACAGCTTCTCGAAGACATCCACGCGGGGAGCTGCGGCTCTCACCTAGCCCCGCGCGCCATGGCGGCCAAGGCCCTTCGCCAGGGCTTTTACTGGCCCATGGTGATGCGCGACGCGCGAGACCTTCTCTCCGCGTGCGAGGCTTGCCAGAACATGGCCAAGGGTTCGAACCTCCCCCCCGTAGTGCTGCAGACTATCCCCATCACTTGGCCCTTCGCGCGCTAGGGGATGGACCTCCTAGGGCCCTTCCCCCTAGCGCCCGGGGGATACAACTATGCGGTGGTCGCGGTCGACTACTTTACCAAGTGGGTAGAGGAGGAACCCTTGGCCAGCATCACGTCCCGGGCTGTATAGCGGTTTTTTGGAAAAACGTCGTTTGTCGTTTTGGTGTCCCCCGGGAAATCACTATTGATAACGGGACCCAATTCGACTCGACATATTTTCGGGAATTCTGTGAAGGCCTGGGGCTCACCATCCACTTCGCTTCAGTGGCCCATCCCCAGAGCAATGAGGCCGTTGAGAGGGTCAACGGCATGATCCTACAAGAGTTACACCGACGACTCGAGCAGGCTGCTTCTAAGCGGGGTGCATGGGTGGAGGAGCTCCCTAACATCCTTTGTCTACGGGGCTGAGGCCGTCCTCCCCCCGGAGGTTGGCTTTCGGTCGCTGCGAGCTGAGCTCCTAGGCGGAACCACGACCGCAGCGTACCAATCCAACGAGGCTAATCAGCGGCTGGAGGTTGACCTCGTGGAGGAGGAACGCGACCGAGCGCTCCTCCGCCACGCCATCTACGAGCCGAGATGGCGCACGCATAAAACCAGCGCGTGCGCGAGAGGGCTTTCTGCCATGGGGACCTTGTCCTCAAGCGCGTCACTGACCCCCAAGCCCAGGGCAAGCTCTCCCCCAAATGGGAAGGCCCCTACATGATCTCGGCAGTCCTGGGCTCGGGGGCTTACTAGCTCTCCAACCTTCAAGAGCAGGAGCTGAAGCACACGTGGAACTTGCGTTTACTTCGCAAGTTTTACGTCTAGCCTACACAGGCCCGTCCCCTCCCCCGGAGCGATTACCCCGGAGGGGGAAGAGGGACCTTGTACGGGCTCGTCCCCTCCCCCAGAGCGATTACGCTGGAGGGGGAGGGGGGACATTGTAATCACCGTTCCCTCCCCTTTCGTGATTTTGCGGGGGGAGGCGTTGTATTTTGGTTCATTGTTAATACAATTGAATTTTTCTTCAACTGTCTCAATGCAGGTTTTTTGCATTACCACCCCTCACGGTGATGCCCTCCCCGTGAGCATGCCCTCCCCGCGAGGACGCCCTCTCAACGAGGATGCCCTCCCCATGGGGAAGTGGGCTCTCATGACCCAAGAAGTCCCTCCCGTAGGGCGGCTTACGATCACCCCTCGTGGACTGGGGGTGTAAGCGGCATCCCGGTCCTCAGGGACCGTGGTAACGAGTCACTTTGGGAGACTAGTCCCCTACCCAAATAATCAGACCCGTCATTGGGCACATCCTCCTCCGGGAGTCGATAGTCTCCCCAGCGGGACGGATTTCTTGGATTTTTCTTTTGGCAGACCTTTTTCCTGGCTCCTCGTTTTCACGGCAACCGGACAATTGTCTCCCAGAAAAGATAGCTCCGGAAATTTTGTCGGGTTTTCTTGGATATTTTTTCCGCAGACCTTATTCCCGGTTCCCCGTTCTCACGGCGACCGGACGATTGTCTCCCGGAAAAACCACCCCCGGAAATTTCACCTCGGGCTTTCTTGGATGTTTTTTCCCCGAAGACCTTATTCCCGGCTCCCCGTTTTTAAAGGCGACCGGATGATTTTCTCCCGGAAAAACTCCCCCGGAAACCTCGTCTTGGAATTTTTTAACTTGGAAAAATTCTTAAGTCATAGGCCTTCATCCCGCGAGCTTTGTCACCCCCACAGCACTCGGAGCTACCCTCCGGCCCACTGTGGAGGGGGGGATAAGGAGTCCCCCAGGAGTCGTCCGGACCATCCAAGAAAAACGAGCAAACTTTTCTCTATTTTATCAAAAGAAAATTCTCAAAGCAACAAGCAAACACAGCTTTATTGTTAATTCAATCAGAGGACATCTTCCCCCTCCGGTGGGCATAGGAAACGGTACAACCCGGGCCATAACCCATAAATTCCCTATGCCCTAAGGCTCCTACGCCTAATAGTCCCGGAGGCCCTCCTATAGCTCCCGGGTCAGGTCCCGGTACAACCCGCTTATGCGGCGCTGAGCTTCCCAGAGCAGGTCGTCGGGCCAATACTCATAGCCAGTCAGTGGAAGTATTCGAAGAGGGGGAACCATCCGGGACCCCGGCTGCAGAGGGGGTAACTCGGCACGATGATTATCGAAGTTGTCCAGGTGCCACTCCAGATGCCATCACAACAGGATTGCCTCCCGGACGACGCCCTTGCTGCGCTCCCCGGAGAAGAGGCTTAACAAAATCAAGGCGGCCTGGGCATCCCCCTGGTGACACCTACCGGGGCTCAAAGGCCTCGCCCCCGGGGAACTTCTTCTGGACCTTCGCCCGGGAGTAACCTCCTGGGAAACCTGGTAAAAGTGCATGCATATAAACTTAGAAAAATTTCAACTTCTATTGCATTTCAAAATGTCTTTTTACAAGTGTCCGGGGCTTCTTCTAAGAAGCTACAGGGAACAAAATTCTAAGAAAGCAAAAAGGGTCATATCTAAGACCCGGGGGGAGGCTCATACTTGGTCATTGGTGTCCTCCCCCCGGGGGGCTTCCGTAGGAGCCGGTGCATCCACTCCCGGAGGCGCCGCTGCCGGGAACCTTGCCTGGATGATCCGGTCGTAGAAGCCCCCGGCCAGCTGCTCCACCTCCCGGCGCATGGGCTCAAAAAATTCCGGGAAGCTCCGGGGGATGCGGCCCCCGATTGCCCAGGCGCCCAGCCCCCGGTGCTCAACGAGCCCGGCCGCGGCCGCCACCACAGGGATTGCCCGGCCTCGTGCCCGGGCATCCGCGGCCTCCAGGATCACGGAGACTTGTGCGTTGAGAAAACGCACAGCCTCCGTGAAAGTTGCCGGGGCAGCCTCGGCGCTGCTGCTGGAGCCCAGGCTTACGCCAAGGCCCTCGAGGGCCAAGCGGACGGAACAGCCCGCGTCCGTAACCACCCGGACGCTCGAGCCCTTGAGCTCCCGGAGGGCGTCCTCCTTCGCCTTGGCCTCCTGCCGGAGACGATCGTTGGCGGTCTCGGAGGCGTGGATTTGGGCACGAACCCGGGCCAGCTCCAGGAGGGCATCATCCCGCTGCTCTTGGAAAGCAGCGGCCCTCTCCTCCACCTCCTTCAGCGCCCGGCCGAAGCACTGCTCAAGCCCCCAGGTAATGGTGGCCCCCTACAAGTCCAAGAGTTGTGTATCATGTATTGCTAATTGGGACATGAACTTGAATGTGTAGGGAGTATTTGTGTATTTAATTGTATTGGTAGGTAGGTGTGTATTTGTACTGCTGTTTCAGACATGTACCTGAATTTGTATTGGTGAACTAGCATGTGTATGTTTGTACCTGAATTTGTGAACTGGCATGTGTAATTTCTTTGGCAAGATGAAGTCCCAAGTACCTAAGAAAAGTATTTTTGTGTCTCCTAGTTAATCCACAAATTAGCATTTCTTGAAATATTGCTTTATCTTCTAGTTAAGATCTGTTTGATGTAAGATCTATTTGATGTTACATTGATATGATTCCTTGGATGTGAGAACTGGTGTCATGTGTGTTTGCTACAAGTACCTCCTCTAACGGTAAATACACATATTTACCGATAGAAAACACATATATTTGCTCAATCATGCATCATCTAACGGTAAATACACATATCTACCGATAGAAAAACTCATGTTCATGTGTCATGCATCATCTAACGGTTAATACACATATTTACCGATAGAAAAACTCATGTACGTGCTGTGTCATGCATCATCTATCGGTCAATGCACATATTTACCGATAGAAAACACATATATTTGCTCAGTCATGCATCATCTAACGGTAAATACACATATTTACCGATAGAACAAGGTCTTTACTTGCTCAGTAATGTACATTCTCTAACGGTATATGTGTGTTTTTACTGATAGAATATGTGAGAGGCAAATTACCTTAGTTAGTCTCACGATTATTTCATGTATTTACCGTTAGAAAAAGCTCCATTATAAGGAAAACCCCACTCGACCATTGCTGAGCTGCTCTTTAATTTGTTCTGTTGCACTCTGTGTCCCTCTATTTGTGATGAAAGTCCCACGCTCGCAGATACACTGCTAGGGTGATCAGCGCAAGCTGGAGGGAAGTTGATTGTGCCCCTCTCTTAAAGGTATGCTTAATTGTCGACTGTTATCTCTCTCCCTCTAGATCTCCCTCCCTCTCTACTTGCAAGCTAGCTGTATTGTGTAGTTCCAAGTTTGTAGCTCTAAGCTTGGGAGCTAGGTAGCTGAAAATGCGTCATGTTTTAGGAGCTAACTAGTTTGTATTGTGTAGTTAGCTAGGTTAATTAGTGTTAATTTCGTCAGGCTAGTGTTCAACACATCTGTTGTAAGAGGCTGTACATGTACATAAACATAACTTAATCGGGCAGGTTTCATGCATGGCTGACTCGTTAAATTTTGTTAATTGTAGATGGACAGGAAATATTGGATGTATGGAATAAAACGTACTACTCTTGAATATTTGGATGGTGTGAATGAGTTTATTAAATTTGCTGAGCAACAAAAGGAGAGGAAGGGAGAGAAAAATATGCTCTGTCCTTGTACAGATTGTATGAACTTGAAGAGGTTTAGCAACTCTGATCAAATTAAGAGTCATTTGATTCGTCGTGGTTTTAACGCGCGATACACCCGTTGGATATGGCATGGCGAAGATCTTGAGGAAACAAGCACCACCACTACCAATCAGCAGGACTCGGATGTGGATTGCAATAATATCGATGATCATACGAATTGTGATAATGTTCATTCCGATGTGCACGTAGATGATGATGATGATGACAATCTAAATGAGATGTTACGTGATGTAGAGGAAGATTACAACGAAAACGACTTCTGTCAATTTGAGAAACTGATTGCTGACTCTGAGAAGCCTCTGTTCCCTGGATGTGCAACATTTACAAAACTGTCTTCTGTGCTGAGATTACATAACTTGAAGGCAGGCAACGTTTGGAGTGATAAGAGTTTCACGGCACTATTAGATCTTCTAGCGGACATGCTTCCAGAGGGAAATGAGTTGCCAAGATCTACTTACCAAGCCAAAAAACTGTTGTGTCCGTTGGGAATGGAAATCAAAAGAATACACGCATGCCCAAATGATTGTGTGTTGTATCGTAATGAGTACGCCAGTTTGCATGTTTGTCCAAGATGCGGCCCATCAAGGTATACGCGTAGGGACCGGATTGACAGTGAATGTCACGAGGTAAAGAAAGGACCTCCGGCAAAAACTGTGTGGTACTTGCCTGTGATACCTAGATTGAAGCGGCTGTTTGCAAATCCGAAAGTCGCGAGGCACTTGCGTTGGCATGCTGAAGCCCGGAAACAAGACGGAAAACTGAGACACCTAGCTGATTCTATTCAATGGAGTGTCGTGGTATTAAGAATACCCCGGCAGGTTTTGAAGACGATCCTAGCGGAAATCACGCAGCGCGGGTTGACCGGGTGACCGGTCCTCCCCCGCCGGACAAACACAAGAATTGACACGTGGATTTATACAGGTTCGGGTCCCGGTGGGGGCCCTAGTCCTGTCGACGCGCTCCCGACCGGAGTCAGCTGGGGAGGCTCTCTCCGGGGGAGGGGCTTCCGGAGCACGTCTGTGAGATTAGCTATTCCAAATAGTAATGAACTGATCCTTTACAACAGAGGGGTACAAGGGCTATTTATAGCCCCAAAAAGAAGCAAAAAACCTAAACTACCCCGGAAGCCACCGTCGGATTGAAGGGTAGGACCGTCCTTCTCCCGGTCAAACATCTTGGATGCTTGACAGGTGGTCGCTGATTCCCGAGGCGTCCCTCGCGTGACCTGCACGTGATAAACAAACAGGGATTTTACCTTTTAGGAGGGCGGTGACGTCCGGGACCTCTTCCGGAGAGCAGGGTCCCGGGAGCCCAAAAGGCGGCGCCCGGGGCAGGCACCGGAGGCCACTGTCCCCGGGCACATGGCGGCGCCCGGGGCATGCCCGGGGGGCACGGTCCCGGGGGCCAAATGGCGGCGCCCGGGGCATGCCCGGGGGGCACGGTCCCGGGGGCCAAATGGCGGCGCCCAGGGCAGGCACCGGGGGCCACTGTCCCCGGACGCATGGCGGCGCCCGGGACAGGCCCGGGGGGCACGGTCCCGGGGGCCAAATGGCGGCGCCCGGGACATGCCCCGGAGGCACGGTCCCGGGAGCCTAAAAGGCGGCGCCCGGGGCAGGCACCGGCGGCCACTGTCCCCGGGCACATGGCGGCGCCCGGGACAGGCCCGGGGGGCACGGTCCCGGGGGCCAAATGGCGGCGCCCGGGACATGCCCCGGAGGCACGGTCCCGGGAGCCTAAAAGGCGGCGCCCGGGGCAGGCACCGGCGGCCACTGTCCCCGGGCAGATGGCGGCGCCCGGGACGTGCCCGGGGGGCACGGTCCCGGGGGCCAAATGGCGGCGCCCGGGGCAGGCACCGGGGGCCACTGTCCCCGGGCACATGGCGGCGCCCGGGACAGGCCCGGGGGGCACGGTCCCGGGGGCCAAATGACGGCGCCCGGGGCAGGCACCGGGGGCCACTGTCCCCGGGCACATGGCGGCGACCGGGACAGGCCCGGAGGGCACGGTCCCGGGGGCCAAATGGCGGCGCCCGGGACATGCCCCGGAGGCACGGTCCCGGGGGCCTAAAAGGCGGCGCCCGGGGCAGGCACCGGAGGCCACTGTCCCCGGGCAGATGGCGGCGCCCGGGACATGCCCGGGGGGCACGGTCCCGGGGGCCAAATGGCGGCGCCCGGGACATGCCCCGGAGGCACGGTCCCAGGGGCCAAATGGCGGCGCCCAGGACATGCCCCGGAGGCACGGTCCCGGGAGCCTGAAAGGCGGCGCCCGGGGCAGGCACCGGAGGCCACTGTCCCCGGGCAATCATGAACTTACCTGGACTTGACCGCGTGGAGATTTCCCCCAACAGCAGCCCCCCATGCCCTCCGGGGACGAAGCTTGAGCCCCCGGAGGGAATGGTCACGCTACCGGGAAAATCTCCGGACGAAAACTCCGGACGAAAATCACCGGAGCCCCGGCGACGCTTCGGTTTCTGTGCCGGGCGCTTTATGGCCGCGCCGTTCTCGCAATAAATGCACGCGGGGTTCGAAACGGCGTCTCGATTTACGCGCCTGTTCCTTCGTTTCCCGCGCACGGTTTGAATCAGTGGTCCAGATTGCTCCGAGGGGGCCACGTGGCGCGCATCTAGATCATGGCCAGCCTCTATAAATAGGGCCTTAGGGGGCCCCGGTAGCTCATTCCAAATTTTCCAACTCCAGCTTCAGCTCTCCCGGTAGCGCTCTCCCGGTAGCATTTCCGGTAACCTTCTCCGGTAGCGAGCGTCCGGGAGTTGTAGCCGTAGCCACCTGAAAACTTAGCCACCGAAAAACAAAGAACTCACCTGATGGCACCCAAAGGTCGATCGAAGACCACGGAGGTGCCCCCGGAGGAAATCCCCGCGGATTTCCTCTGGGCCTCCGAGTTCTCGGCCTCGGACGCGGAGTCCCTAGTCAAGAAGGGCATCGTCGAAGAGGGGGACATCCGGGTCCCCCTAAAGAAGGACGAAGCCCCCCGCCCCAGGCCCGGAGAGGTCGTGGCCTTCGAGGCCTTCCTCGAGGCGGGGCTCCGGCTCCCGGTGCATCCGATGCTCCGGGAGTTTCTCAAAGAGTACGGGGTGGCTCTCAACCACCTCACCCCGAACGCGCTCGTCCGTATGGGCCTTTTTATATGGCTCTACGAGACAGCGACCGGGCGGGAGCCCACCCTCCGCGCCTTCCGGTACTTCTATGAACCGGCGGCGCGGAGCTCCCACCTGGTGAAGGGAGGACCGAAGTCCCCCTTCGGCTCGGTGATGGTCCAAATGCTGCCCTCCCGGGTGGCGGACTTCCCGGCGGCGGCCTCCCGGGACCACTGGGGGGACTGGCTCCGGAGGTGGTTCTACCTCCGGGTCCGGGACGAGGCGGTGGTCTACGCCCCGGAGCCTCCCACCTACAGCCGATCATCCGCACCGAAGCCGCCGGTGTGGACGGACGAGGAGTTCAAGCTCCTCGGGAAGGTGGTGTTGGTGAAGAAGGCCCGCTCAATGCGGGACGCCGCGGAGGAGCTGGCGCTCCTGCGGCTTTCCCCCTTTTCACGCGGGGGAAGGGGGATCGGCATGGGCCCGGAGCAGCGGCCTCCGGTCAAGCCGGTGACGCGGCGTAAGTCCCCTGCATTTTTGTACTTGCAGTTTTTTATGAGAAATTGACTAACTTTTTACCTCTTGCAGTGCGCCCGTACCCGGCGGCGAGGGACAAGGCGGAGCACCTCCTGGGGAGGTACTTCGCCGACGAACACGAGCGCATCGTGCGCCTCGTGGGGGAGGGGCCTCCCCGGAACTTGGTGGCCGAGGCCTACGGGCTCAGGCTTTCGGAGAGGAAGCCCCTTCCCACCCCCGGGTCTCATAAACGGGGGAAGGACGCGGCCGGGTGCTCGGAGCCCAAAAAGCCCCGGGTCCAGAAGACCCCAGCTCCGGCGACGGCGCCGGCGACGACGCCGGTGAGGGCCCGGGACGCTGCTCCCGAAGCCGAACATGCCCGGGCGGCGCCCCGGGCAGAGGCGACGCCTCCGCCCCCGGAGGCCCCCGTCGAGGCCCGGGGGAAGGAGGTTGTTGTCGATGGGGCGGGGTCCGATTCGGCGGACTACGCCCCGTCGCCAGTTCGCGTGACGCTCCTCTCGCCTCTCCCGGCGGCATTGGCGCCGGAGAGGCTAGAAGTGAGGTTTTCGGGGGCGGCGCCCCCGCGCCTCTGGCCGGTGGATGAGGAGGGGGGGAGCCCCTCAGTCTTCGAGGTCCCCCCGGAGCAGGAGGCTCCGAGGGCCCTCCGGCCTGGGGCGGGGAAAGGCCCAATGATCCCCCCCCGGGCGGAGATCCCCGCCCAACCTTCGTCTTCGTCTTCGGAGGAAACTTCGTCGACGGAGACGCCGGCGACGCCGGCCGTGCTCCCGGATTCGGAGGTCCGGGGGCCCTCTCCCGGCCGCGACAGGAGGGCCGGGCAAGACACCTCCCTATTTCCCGCGGGGGAGGTGGCCCGCTACGCGGAGGGCCTGCACAACCGGAAGGTGCAGGCCTTCGTAGCAGGAGGGACGCTCCACGAGCGTTTTGAGGGGCTCGAGTCCCTCGGAGCCCAGGTAACTCGAGCTCTCCACACTTCGGCTTTTTTCCTGCACTTAAGATTTGACTAACTCTTTATGCATTTTGTAGGTAGCGGCTGTTACCTGGGGCCTTGAGCAGCGGGTCACCCGGCTGCTCAAGGAGGCGGAGAGCCGGGCCGCGGCCTACGTCGAGCAGCGGGAGGCGGCCCTCCGGGAGCGGGACGAAGCTCTTGATGAGCTGTCCCGGGCCCGGGCGCAGGTGCACCTTTCGGAGGGCGCCTACATCCGCCTCCGAGAGGAGGCCAAGGTGCGGGAGAAGGCGCTCCGGGAGCTCGAGAGCTCCAGCGTCCGGGCGCTGTCGGACGCGGGCCGCTCCGTCCGCTCGGCCTTGGAAAGCCTTGGCGTTAGCCTGGGCTCCGGGAGCGGCCCGGAGGTGCCCCCGGCGACCCTCGCGGAGGCTGTGCGTTTTCTTAACGCACAAGTCTCCGAAATCCCGGAGGCTGCGGACGTCCGGGTGCGTGGCCGGGCGATCCCCGTCATCGCGGCCACCGCGGGGCTCGTTGACTACCGTGGGGTCGGCGCCCGGGCGATCGGGGGGCGCATCCCCCGGGGCTTCCCGGAGGCCTTCGAGCCAACGCGCCGGGAGGTGGAGCTGCTGGCGGAGGGGTTCTACGACCGGATCATCCGGACGTGGTTCCCGACACCGGCGCCTCCGGCCGCGGATGTCCCTGCCCCGGCCACGGAGGAAGCTTCCCGGGGGGAGGACCCCAATGCCAAAGTATGAGTCTCCCCCGGGTCTTTAGCTAGGACCCCCTTTTTATTTTGTTAGGCATTTTGATTCCGGTAGCTTCTTAGGAGAAGCCCCGGGCACTTGTACACAAACATTTTGCAATGAAATATATTAGAAATTTTTCTAAGTCTTTCATAAAATGTTACCAGGGTTCCCGGGGGGTTGCTCCCGAGCAACGGTCCGGGAGAGACTCTCCGGGGGACGCCCAAGCGGCTTTGATTTTGCTGAGCCTTGTCTCCTGGAGGCGCGACGGCGGGACTGCCCGGGAGCCCGTCCGGTTGAGGTGGCGCCCGGAATGGCACTTGGATAATTTTGACAACAGCCGTGCTGAATTAACTCCCCCGCGCCCGAGGGCCCAGATGATACCTCCTCTCCGGATACTTCCGCCGGCTGGGTACGAGTTTTGGCCCGAAGACGTACTTCGGGATTCTCAGCGTCGCGTCCGGGCGCTGTACCGGGACCTGGCCCGGGAGCTAAGGGAGCGCCTCCGGGAGCTTTAGGCGTAGGGGCCTTAGGCTCGTAGAAAATCCCCCGGGTTAGGACCCGGGTTGTATCATTTCCGAAACCCACCGGAGGGGGAAGATGTCCTCCGGGTTTGTCGATCAATAAAGCGCATTGTCAAACTTTTTATTGCCTCTTTATTTTCTTCTTCTTGGATGGTCTGGACGACTCATCTTAACAAGGATGAGCTAAGTTTCTTCGTGGGTGACCCAGGGGCCCCCTGTCCCCCCCCCCCGCCCACAGCGGGCGGGGGGAGGCCTCCGCGTGCTGTGGGGGAAACAGGGTCCCCAGGGGGGGAGCATAACCTGTAGAAATATTTTCTGTTAGAAAATTGTAAAAACAGGATTTCCGAGGGAGGGACCTTTCGGGGTGCCCGGGCGCCGGGAGAGGTTCATCCGGCCGCCGGGAGAGCGGGGAACCGGGAACAAGGCGCGGAAGGGGCTCGTGAAAAGTCAATAAGACCTCCGGAGGGGAGCTTCCCGGGAGACTTCGTCCGGTCGCCGTGAGAACGGGGAACCGGGAATAATGTTTCCGGGGGAAAATATATCTGAGAAACCCAATCTTCGTAAAGCAATTGTCCGGTCGCCGCGAGAACGGGGAGCCGGGAATAAGGTCTTCGAGAGATAATCATCCGGTCGCCGTGAGAACGGGGAGCCGGGAATAACGTCGACTCCCGGAGGAGGAAGATGGATCCAGTCAGGCCGCAAGGGGCTGATCTTCCGGTCGCCGTGAGAACGGGGAGCCGGGAATAACGTCGACTCCCGGGGGAGGAAGATAGATCCAATCAAGCCGCAAGGGGCTGATCTTCCGGTCGCCGTGAGAACGAGGAGCCGGGAATAACGTCGACTCCTGGGGGAGGAAGATAGATCCAATCAAGCCGCAAGGGGCTGATCTTCCGGTCGCCGTGAGAACGGGGAGCCGGGAATAACGTCGACTCCCGGGGGAGGAAGATAATCCAGAAAGCCATTAGACGTCCCGCTGAGGAGAGCGTCTACTCCCGGAGGAGGAAGTGCCCAGAGACGGGTCTTGAGTGTTTGGGTAGGGGACTAATCTCCCAAAGTGACTCGTTACCGTGGCTGCTGGGGACCGGGTTGCCGCTTACACCCTCAGTCCACGAGGGCTGTTCGTAAGCCGCCCTTCAGGAGGGACTTGCTGGGGCAGGGCCCACTTCCTCACGGGGAGGGCATCCTCGCAGGGAGGGCATCTTCACGGGGAAGGCATCTTCACGGGGAAGGCATCCTCGCGGGGAGGGCATCACCACTAGGGGCGGTAAACAACAACAACCTGCAGTGAGACAGTTGAAGAACAAAGGCTATGCATTTACTAACAAAATATACAAAGCCCCCCTGCGAAGCCGCGAAGGGGGAAAAAGGGAAGCTACAGTGTCCCCCCTCCCCCTCCGGCGTGACCGCCCCGGGGGAGGGGACAGGCCCGTTAGGCTAGACGTAGAACTTGCGAAGTAAACGCAAGTTCCAGGTGTGCTTCAGCTCCTGCTCTTGATGGTTGGAGAGCTTGTAGGCCCCCGAGCCTAGGACAGCGGAGATCCTGTAGGGGCCCTCCCACTTGGGGGAGAGCTTACCCTAGGCTTGGGGGTCTGTGACGCGCTTGAGGACAAGGTCCCCAAGGCGGAAAGCTCTCTCGCGCACGCGCTGGTTGTATGCGCGCGACATCTCACGCTCGTAGATGGCGTGGCGGAGGAGCGCTCGATCGCGTTCCTCCTCCACGAGGTCGATTTCCAGCCGCCGGTTGTCTTCGTTGGCCCGGTAGGCTGCGGTCGTGGCTCCGTTCAGGAGCTCGACCAGCAGCGACCGGAAGCCGATCTCCGGGGGGAGGACTGCCTCCGCCCCGTAGACTAGGGAGAAGGGAGCACGCCCTGTGGCCCGGGACGGGGTCGTGCGCATGGAGCAGAGGATGCTAGGGAGCTCCTCTGCCCACGCGCCCCGCTTGGAAGCGGTTTGTTCGAGTCTCCGGCGTAACCCCTGCAGGATTACGCCATTGACCCTCTCGACGGCCCCGTTGCTTTGGGGATGGGCCACTGAGGCGAAGTGGATGACGACCCCCAGGCCTTCGCAGAATTCCCGGAAATAAGCCGAGTCGAATTGGGTCCCGTTGTCCACGGTAATTTCCCGGGGGACACCAAAACGACAAACGACGTTTTTCCAGAAAAACCGCTGAACGGCCCGGGAGGTGATGCTAGCCAAGGGCTCCGCCTCAACCCACTTTGTAAAGTAGTCGACCGCGACCACCGCATACTTTTATCCTCCGGGCGCTGGGGGGAAAGGCCCTAAGAGGTCCATCCCCCAGCGCACGAAGGGCCAAGTGATGGGGATAGTCCGCAGTGCTACAGGGGGGAGATTCGAGCCCTTGGCCATCTTCTGGCATGCCTCGCACGCGGAGACAAGGTCTCGCGCGTTGCGCATGACTGTAGGCCAGTAAAAGCCCTGCCGAAGGGCCTTGGCGGCGATGGCACGCGGGGCTAGGTGAGAACCACAGCTCCCCGCGTGAATGTCTTCCAGGAGTTGAAGTCCCTCCGACCGGGGGAGGCAGCGCAGGAGGGCTGAAGCCCCCCGCTTGTAGAGCCTTCCCTCGAGTAGGAGATATGCCCGGGCTTTGGCCCGGAGGCGCTTAACCTCGGTCTCGCTGGGAGGGTCCCCCTCCCCCTTGATGAAGGAGATGAGGGGATCCATCCATGACGACGGCCGGACGATCTCGGCGACCTCCGGGACCGGAGGCTCGGGGCCTGCGTCCGGGGAGGCCACCGAGGGCTTCGTGATTGTTTCCAAGAAGGCCCCCTTGGGGAGCGTTTCCCGGGCGCTTGCCGCCCGGGCCAAAGCATCAGCCCGGTCATTCTCCCTTCGCGGGATATGCCGGGCCTCAAGGCCGTCGAAGTGTTTCTCCATTTTTCGTACTTCCTGCAAGTAAAGACTTAAATTTGCGTCATGGCACAGGTAAGATTTGTCCATTTGGCAGACAACGAGCTGAGAGTCTCCCTTCACTAGTAGGCGCCGGATCCCCAGGGAGCGCGCAAGGCGCATCCCGAGGAGTAGAGCCTCGTATTCGGCGACGTTGTTGGTTGCGGGGAACTCGAGTCGCGCGGTGTACTCGAGCTCCTTCCCCTCGGGGCTCCGGAGGACTACCCCCGCGCCAGCCCCGGTGAGACACAGCTACCCATCAAACAGCAGGGTCCAATGGTCACTGCGTCGGGGCGGCACAGGGAGATCTTCGTCCCCGGACGCAGAGGCGGGAGTCCATTCTGCGATGAAGTCGGCGAGGACCTGCGACTTGATTGCGGAGCGGCCGGTAAGGGACAGGGAGAAAGGGGCAAGCTCGGCCCCCCACTTCCCAATCCGGCCGGTGGCTTCTTTATTCCGCAGTACCTCCCCCAGGGGGAGGGACGACGGTACGGTGATGGGGTGCCCCAGGAAGTAATGCCGGAGCTTCCGGGATGCCATGAGGAGAGCGTAGCAAATCTTCTCCATCTCCGTGTACCGAGTCTTGGCCCCTTGGAGGGCTTCACTGACGTAGTACACGGGACGTTGCTGCCCCCCTTGCTCCTTCACCAAAACCGCGCTGACGGCGACGGGGGTCGCGGCGAGGTAGAGGAGCAAGGGCTCTTCCGGAGACGGACTCACGAGCATTGGAGGGCTGGAGAGGTACGTCTTGAGGTCGTTGAAGGCTTCCTGGGCCTCGGGGGTCCAGCGGAACCCCTCAAGCCCTCGGAGGATCTTGAAGAACTGGAGGCCCCGCTCCCCCGAACGGGAGACGAAGCGGCTGAGCGCGGCCAGGCGGCCGGAGAGCCGCTGGACATCTTTGACGGAGCGCGGCGGGGGCATCTCTAGGAAGGCCCGGATCTTCTCGGGGTTTGCCTGAATGCCCCGCTGGGACACGAGGAAACCCAGGAGCTTCCCCCCGCGCACCCCGAAGGCGCACTTCTCCGGGTTGAGCTTGAGCCCGAACGCGCGGAGGTTGCGGAAGGTCTCTGCGAGGTCGTCGATGTGGGAGGCTGCACGGGGGCTTTTGACGACCGCGTCGTCTACGTAGACTTCGACGTTGCGGCCGACTTGATCTTTGAAGACCAGCGTCATAAGGCGCTGGAAGGTGGCTCCCGCATTCTTGAGCCCGAAAGGCATATGGCGGTAGCAGAAGGTTCCGAGGGGAGTTATAAAACTCGTCTTTTCCTCATCCCCCTCCGCCATCCGGACTTGATGGTATCCCGAGTAGGTGTCTAGGAAGCTCATCAGCTCGCACCCCGCGGTGGAGTCAACGAGCTGGTCGATCCGCGGGAGCGGGAAGTTGTCTTTGGGGCAAGCGCGGTTAAGGTCGGTGAAGTCCACGCACATGCGCCACTTGCCACTTGACTTCTTGACGAGGACGGGGTTTGCGAACCACTCGGGGTGCAACACTTCCCGGATGAACCCCGCCTCTCGGAGCCGGGCTATCTCCGTCTTGATGGCTTCTTGACGTTCGAGGGAGAGCTTCCTCAACTTCTGCTTGATAGGGGGGTGACCGGGGGTTACCGCGAGCTTGTGCTCAATAACCTCCCGGGCGACGCCCCGCATGTCCGAAGGCTTCCACGCAAAAACATCGGAGTTTTCGCGCAGAAAGGCTGCGAGTTGCGCTGCATGGTCTTGGGGGAGCTCTGCCCCGATTTGGACAGTTTGGTCCCTGCTGTGCAGGGACAGCGGGACCTTCCGGAGGCCCCCTTCCGGACACGGCTTGAGGAGGGGCCTCCCAGGGGATGGCGCAGCGACGTCTACGTCCGGGGGGGGAGCCTCCCCCCCGGGTGTCTTGATCAGGTTGACGCTTCCTATTGTGGCAGCAGCTCGCTCGTATAGAGCATGGGCCATGTCTTGATCCCCCCGGACGTCGATCACGCCATGCGGCCCGGGGATCTTCATGCACAAGTAGTTTTGGTGGGTGGCAGCCCCCAGCCGATTGATCGTAGTCCTCCCCATAATCACATTGTAGGAGGAGGGGAGGTCCACTACGTCGAAGCGGACTAGCTCAGTCCAGTAGTTCTCCGGGGTGCCGAAGGTGATCGGGAGATCTACCTTGCCCACGGGGTGGATCGCCTTCCCGGGGACAAACCCTTGCAGAGGCCCTGCTGCTGGTTGCAGGAGCTTCTCATCCACCTGCATTTCCTTGAAGGTTTTGAGGAACAGGACGTCGGCGGAGCTTCCGCCGTCCACAAGGATGCGGGCCAAGTGGCAGTTGTAGATTGTCACGGAGACAATGAGCGTGTCGTCGTGGGGGAAGCGAACCCCTCGCGCGTCTTCCGCCGTAAAGGTGAGGGGGACGTCCGACCACTTGGGCGGCACGGACGCGTGCAGCACCCCCACTACCTTAACTTCTCGCGCGTACTCCTTGCGCTGGCGCTTGGAATCCCGCCCGGAGGCGGACCCCCCTACGATGACGTTGATGCGGCGCTGAGAAGTTTGAAAGGGGAGAGCGTCTGAAGGCTCCCCCTCCTGCACCTGCTGCCCCCCCGCGGGAGCGGGAAGGGCCGGAACAGCTGGCCGAGGGGGCAAGGAGGCCGGAGTCCCCCCCCCCCCTGCCCGCGCTGGTCGAGGAATGCTGCGAAGTGCTGCAGCAGCTGGTGGCAATCTCGGGTGGCGTGGGTACTGGACCCGTGGAAGCTGCACCACGGTCCTTCCCGGCTTCTCCCCGCGGGGCCTTCGCGGCCGCGCGAAGATTGTCCTCCCCCATGGCCTCTCGGCTTGGGAAAGGGGCGGTTGCCCTTCGGGGGGTCGCGCGAGCCGCCTCCGCCCTCGAGGACAAAAGTGTCCCGAGGCCGTGGTTCGCTACGGCCCCCCTGCCTGGGGCGCCTGGGGGATCCCGGGCCCCCCGCTCGGCGGGGGCAGGAGCCCCCTGGGTCTTCTTCCAGATGTCGTCTTCCTCCGCCCGAGCGTACTTTTCGAGCACGTTGAAGAGCTCATCGGCGGAAGAGGGGCAGCTCCGGGAGAGCCTTCGGTGGAGCTCCCCCGGGAGGATGCCGCTTTTGCAGGCTTGGATGACCGTAGAGTCGGGGACGTGGGCCACTTTGCTCTTCACCTGGGCAAAGCGCTTGAAGAAGCTTCTGATGGTCTCCCCAGTTCTCTGCCGGACAGTATACAGCTGCGAGGAGTCCAGGGGACGCACGTAGTTCCCCTGGAAGTTGGCACAGAACTCCCGCTTGAGCTGCGAGAAAGACTTGATGGAGCCCGCCTTCAGATTGTAAAACCAGGAGCGGGCAATGCCGGTGAGGTAGAGGGGGAAGACGTTGCATTGGACGCTCTCGTCCCCCCCCGCCGCGGAGATGGCGGTGGAGTAGATCTGCACGAACTCGTAAGGGTCCGCCTCGCCATTATAATGCTCGATGTGCGGGGGACGGTAGGGCCGCGGCCATCGGATGCTGCGGAGTCTTCGACACAGGGGCTGGTTCGCCCCCTGCACTTCCCGGGGGGAGCCCCAGTCACTGTCTTCTTTAACGGGGGACGCCCCCTCGTTATCCGAGTCAGGTAGCGGCCCAAGAGGGCCACCGGAGTGGTGGTGATGATGCTTCTCTTCCGGACCGGGACTGATTTCCCGGACGTCCGGGCTTCTCTCCGGGGAGGATGGTTCCTCGGCCGGTCTCTTCCCCCGACCGGTGCGAGAGCGAGGCTCCCTGCGACAACGACCGGGGGGGAGCTCTTCCCCGCGGCTGGGAGAATGCATAAGCTCGACCTCCCCCCGGGAGAAGCGGATCTGCTTCGCTGGGGGAGGGAGCTCCTGCACTGTGGCAGCCGGCCCGGGAGCTACCGGGACCTGCTGGGGGGAGCCCCCTGCGACGGCCCCTGGGACCGGAAAGGGGGAGACCCTGCACCATTCGGAACCGGGGAGGGGGCGCCCGGGGCGGCGTTTGGATCCGAAGAGGGGGCCCCCGTGGCAACGACCGGGACCGGAAAGGGGGAAGCCCCTGTGACATCCGGAACCAGTGGGGGGTGAGCCCCCTCGGCGACGTCCTGGGTTGGGGAGCCAATGCGGGGGGAAATTCGCTGAGGCACGGGAGCTGCTCTGTCGACCGGCCCCGGTGTGGTAAACGCAACGCGGGGGGCGGGACTGGCTCCCGGCGTAGGAATAGCCCCCGGCATGAAATGACCCCCCAGCCCCGGAAGCGAGCCGGGGACGGGGTACCCCCCTGGTGCCACGAAGGGCCCGGGCATGAAATAGCCTCCCGGCACCGGGACAGGCCCGGGTGCCGAGAAGTGTCCGGAAGTATATCCCGCGGGGGGAGGGAACCCCCCAGCGGGATTATACGGGGTAGACAGCCCCCCTGACGCCGGAGGGGCCGCTGGGTATCCCATAAACGGGGGCATGATCCCCGGATACGGGTGCGACGAAAATGTGGGGGCCGAGGGCCGCGCCAACACACTAAGGAGCTCGTCCATAGAGCGCTGGGCGCGGAGCTGGCCCTCCACAAGAGCCTCCAGCAGGGCATCCCGGGGAGCCGGGGGAGCCGTCGGGGGGAAACTCGTCCCAGCCGAGGTCCCCGCGGCCGCCGGGAGCAACCCGGAGGTGGAGGCGCCTAGATTGAGAGGAAAGGTGGGAGGCGGTACCTGGGAATGGTCGCCTCCGGACGGAGGCGCCGGAACAGCAGCGTCCCGGGCGGGTGGCGCCACGTCACCGGGACCGGCATCACCGGGAAGGGCGCGGGCCCTTGTTCTCGGAGGAGCCATGGCGATTCGTCACGGGTCCCCACGGTCGGCGCCAACTGTCGTGGTATTAAGAATACCCCGGCAGGTTTTGAAGACGATCCTAGCGGAAATCACGCAGCGCGGGTTGACCGGGTGACCGGTCCTCCCCCACCGGACAAACACAAGAATTGACACGTGGATTTATACAGGTTCGGGTCCCGGTGGGGGCCCTAGTCCTGTCGACGCGCTCCCGACCGGAGTCGGCTGGGGAGGCTCTCTCCGGGGGAGGGGCTTCCGGAGCACGTCTGTGAGATTAGCTATTCCAAATAGTAATGAACTGATCCTTTACAACAGAGGGGTACAAGGGCTATTTATAGCCCCAAAAAGAAGCAAAAAACCTAAACTACCCCGGAAGCCACCGTCGGATTGAAGGGTAGGACCGTCCTTCTCCCGGTCAAACGTCTTGGATGCTTGACAGGTGGTCGCTGATTCCCGAGGCGTCCCTCGCGTGACCTGCACGTGATAAACAAACAGGGATTTTACCTTTTAGGAGGGCGGTGACGTCCGGGACCTCTTCCGGAGAGCAGGGTCCCGGGAGCCCAAAAGGCGGCGCCCGGGGCAGGCACCGGAGGCCACTGTCCCCGGGCACATGGCGGCGCCCGGGGCATGCCTGGGGGGCACGGTCCCGGGGGCCAAATGGCGGCGCCCGGGGCATGCCCGGGGGGCACGGTCCCGGGGGCCAAATGGCGGCGCCCAGGGCAGGCACCGGGGGCCACTGTCCCCGGACGCATGGCGGCGCCCGGGACAGGCCCGGGGGGCACGGTCCCGGGGGCCAAATGGCGGCGCCCGGGACATGCCCCGGAGGCACGGTCCCGGGAGCCTAAAAGGCGGCGCCCGCGGCAGGCACCGGCGGCCACTGTCCCCGGGCACATGGCGGCGCCCGGGACAGGCCCGGGGGGCACGGTCCCGGGGGCCAAATGGCGGCGCCCGGGACATGCCCCGGAGGCACGGTCCTGGGAGCCTAAAAGGCGGCGCCCGGGGCAGGCACTGGCGGCCACTGTCCCCGGGCAGACGGCGGCGCCCGGGACGTGCCCGGGGGGCACGGTCCCGGGGGCCAAATGGCGGCGCCCGGGGCAGGCACCGGGGGCCACTGTCCCCGGGCACATGGCGGCGCCCGGGACAGGCCCGGGGGGCACGGTGCCGGGGGCCAAATGACGGCGCCCGGGGCAGGCACCGGGGGCCACTGTCCCCGGGCACATGGCGGCGACCGGGACAGGCCCGGGGGGCACGGTCCCGGGGGCCAAATGGTGGCGCCCGGGACATGCCCCGGAGGCACGGTCCCGGGGGCCTAAAAGGCGGCGCCCGGGGCAGGCACCGGAGGCCACTGTCCCCGGGCAGATGGCGGCGCCCGGGACATGCCCGGGGGGCACGGTCCCGGGGGCCAAATGGCGGCGCCCGGGACATGCCCCGGAGGCACGGTCCCAGGGGCCAAATGGAGGCGCCCGGGACATGCCCCGGAGGCACGGTCCCGGGAGCCTGAAAGGCGGCGCCCGGGGCAGGCACCGGAGGCCACTATCCCCGGGCAATCATGAACTTACCTGGACTTGACCGCGTGGAGATTTCCCCCAACATGGAGAAACATCAACAGAACATTTGCTGAGTTTGGTGGCGAACTTAGGAATATAAGGTTCGGGCTGAGTACAGATGGTATGAACCCACATGGTAATATGAGCAGTCGGCACAGCACTTGGCCGGTTCTTTTGTGCATCTACAATCTTCCTCCTTGGTTATGCATGAAGCGCAAGTACATCATGATGGCGTTACTAATCTCAGGACTCAGACAACCCAGAAATGATATTGACGTGTTTCTAGCGCCTTTAATCGAGGACTTACAGAAATTGTGGAGCGAGGGGGTGCAGGTGTGGGATGCATACAAGAAAGAGAATTTCATCTTGCGGGCCCTGATATTTTGCACCATAAATGATTTTCTGGCCTACGGCAATTTGTCGGGGTATAGTACGAAAGGAGCCAAGGCTTGCCCTATTTGCCTAGATGAAACTGAGAGCATGTGGATGCGAAACTGCCGCAAAACAGTGTACATGGGTCACCGTAGGTTTCTTCCGGTGCATCACACGTACCGTAAGAAGAGGAAATCATTTAACGGGAAGCCTGAGAAGGGATCAGCTCCAGTGTTTCTGACCGGTAAGGAGATTTACTTGCGCGTGAAGGACATCAAAGCTGAGTTCGGTAAGCATTCTAAACCTCGAGAAAAAATGTTTGGAAGAAGAGATCGATTCTCTGGGATCTACCGTACTGGGAGCACTTACAAGTTCGACATTGCATTGACGTCATGCATGTAGAGAAAAATGTCTGTGACAGTTTGATTGGCTTGTTGTTGAACATTTCGGGAAAGACAAAGGATGGTGTGAAAGCTCGTCGTGACATGGTGGAAATGGGGATAAGGACTGAGCTTCCACCTTTAGAGAATGGAAAGCGTACATACCTCCCCCCGACCTGCTATACGTTGTCCAAGAGCGAAAAAATAGAACTCTGTCGATGCCTGCTCGGTGTTGAAGTTCCATGTGGGTACTCCGCGAACTTGAAAAAACTTGTGTCCATGAAGGACCTAAGACTGGTTGGCACGAAGTCCCACGACTGTCATGTCTTGATGTCACAAATACTTCCCATTGCTATCAGAGGCATTCTCCCAGTTAAAGTCAGAGAGACAATCACAAACCTATGTTATTTCTTCAACGCAATATCTTGCAAGGTAAGTACGTGCACTCGTACTATAAGTTCATTACCTCCATTTGTGGAGCTTAATTAGAAGATTTTTCTGATATGAATATTTGCCGCAACTGTGTCCTCGTAGGTAATTGATCCGGATGGACTGGACGCTTTGCAACGCGACGTGGTTACAACTCTTTGTCAGCTCGAGATGTATTTCCCTCCATCCTTTTTTGATGTTATGGTCCATCTGATTATTCACCTTATCAGAGAAATTAAGTTTTGTGGACCCGTGTGCCTGCGCTACATCTATCCATTTGAGAGATTTATGGGTGTATTGAAGGGATACATAAGGACTCGTCGTCGACCCGAGGGGAGTATCATGGAAGGTTATGCCGCCGAGGAGGTGATTGAATTTTGCACAGATTATATGGCCGGGGTTGACCCAATTGGCATTCCTAGGTCCCGACACGAGGGTAGGCTTCAGGGCATCGAAACGATTGGATTCAAAGCTATCATCCCCGCTCGTGATGTGTACGCAAAATCACATTTTTGGGTCTTACAACACATGACGGAGGTCAAGCCATACATACATGAGCACAAGGTAATGTTATGGTCACAGAATCCTTCGAAGTCAGACGTTTGGGTCACCAGAGAACATAACAGGAAATTTGCTGGGTGGATCCAAGAAAGAGTCACGCGAGCTGCCGAGGGCTCCATAAGTGAAACTATGACATGGTTGGCTAGAGGCCCAAGATTCACTGTAGGGACTTAGCAGGGGTACGACATCAATGGGTATTCATAGCTCAAGATGCCAAGAGTAGCACGCAATGTAGCGGAGTGACACTGTTTGCTATTTCCGAGGATGCCAGGTCAGTAAGGGCACTGAACTCATATTACAGTGCTATTGACGAAATATGGGAGCTCGATTACGGATTACTTAAGATTCCCCTGTTTCGATGCCAATGGGTCGAAATCTCTCAAGGTGTTCAAGTTGACAGTTACGGGTTTACTCTCGTCGATCTTGGTAGAATCGGACACCAAGGCAATCCATTCATACTTGCAAAGCAAGCCACACAGGTATTCTACATCACTGACCCGGCCAATCCAAACTTGCATGTTGTCCTCCACAGCAAGAGACGTATTGTTGGGGTCGAAGACGTTGTCGACGAAGAGGAGTATAACCAATTCGATGAAATACCTCCATTTTTAGAGGACATCGACGAAACAACGTATCTGCGAGATGATCACGAAGAAGGATTATGGGTTGAGAACCATTGATGATTAATTTCTATTTCAGCGATAAATGCCAAGCAAATAGCCCACAAGTTCTACAGCAAGCTGAGGAACTTATCATTAATACATCAGGCAGTACATTTTTCTTTAGAACTTAATGATAAGCTAGTTCACAGCATTAATATATCTCAATTTTACTCCACAGCATGAGTGCTAACATGTACAGTACCTTTATCCTGTAAGTACTTAATTCTTCCCTTCAAATAGCACTTGCAAAAATCTCATTGCAGCCTCTTGCTTCTTCAAATTAAGCTCTTCAAAAATCAATTTTGCTGACGGTATTTTGTTATTTCTACCGATAGAAAAGGACATCCACTACTTTAATGTGTCTCAGGCACTTCAAAAGTTTCGCTGCGAAACTTTTACTTATTCTATCGGTATTGTTATATTTTACCGTTAGAATAAATTCGTTAGTTCACGGTATTTTGTTGTCTGACGGTTTTTTGTTGTTTGTACCGATAGAAAAATATTCTTGCGCTTTGAATTCTCAACTGTGTCACCATGCGTCGCCTTGGAAATTCTATAAGTACCTCGCCATGCGTCGCGGTATTTTGTTGTTTTTCTAATTCTCGAACGCTTCGACTCCTCATCTTCTCTTTCACAATGGCAACCTCCATGGGATCGTCAGCCACGTCCTCCCCGGTAAGAACTCTAAATCTCCTGGGTTTACCCCTGTATTCTTAATCCATGTTCAGTACATTCTTGACCTGTTGATTTGCACAGGGAATGGGAGCCGTGGAAGACACTGGCAAAGTGAAGGCCAACCTGAGGGCCCTCCAGGAGGAGCACAAGCTCCTTACGGACAAGCACACTCAGCTACGGCTTGAACTGGACGATCTCCTCCGGTGCATTCAGTGCATGAAGACGGCTGGTAACAATTCCAGGGCGATGACGAGGCGTCTTCGCGAGGAGAAGCAAGCCGCAGATATTACCATCGCTGGCTGCGGTTTGACTATGAAGGATACCATAGCGAAGCTGAGGGAGGTCGCAGGCCTTCTCGACGCGGTAGTAGTTGATCCTAGGGACAACTTGTCGCTAGAGGAGTCCTGCGTCCTGGCTGCAAGTCAAACAGACTTTATTCTACATGCAGCCAGGGCTAAGACCACCCCTTGACCTAGCATTTTGGGTTTTATTTTTTTTTATAAGTGATAAAACAACAATGAATGAACAATTTCTTTTTATGTCAATTTTCCAATTTTCCGGCTATCTTCCCTCTTTCTTTATCATTCTGCAGCTTTCAAGCACAGTCTGTTTGATGTTAAATTTTGTGTACCTTTTCATTTTCTGACGGTATTTTGTTATTCTTACCGATAGAAAAATGGCACCCAATACTATAATCTCAGGCACTTAATTAAAAAAATTTTCTGGGGAAAATTGGTCTCACGGGATTTTATTGTTTATACCGATAGAAAAAGGCATCCACTACTTCAAATATTTTTCCGGGAAATTTACTTTTTCTATCGGTATTATTTTGTTGTACCGATAGAACGGACATAATTCTATCGGTATTATTTTGTTTTACCGATAGAAAAGGTCATCCTCTACTTTCTTACTCGTACACGGCCCTTGAGTTTCCCTCCAGTCGAACAGTTCCAACTTAGAGCACTGCGTCTCTTCGAGAGCGAAGAAAACCACAACCTCCGCCGTGACCACTCACTTCCTCTCTCCTACACGACGATCACCGGTTGGACACTGGTTCGCCACTGCCACCGGTTCTTATTTTCATCCTTCGCCGGCCGCCGCTGCGTTCTACACCGCCTCTCCATCACCACATCTGATCGCCGTAAATACCCAAATTCATCGTTCTATTTCCAGCATCTTCCTTATTTGATCCTAGTGTTTTGTACGTACTAATTCTTCGAGTTTTGCAATTACACTAGGGTTCCCTATTGTGTTGGATTATGTACATTCCGCAGGCAATGTTGATTTAAATTAGGGTTGACATAATATGTTCCAGTGCTGTAATGAACCTATTTTGAGATTTTAACTTATCTATACTGGTGTATGTGTGATCAATTGTATCCAACTGCCATGTAATGCACATTATATGTTGGAGGTGTTCGTACACATATTCTATCGGTATCTCCTATATTTGCCGATAGAAACAATTTGTCTGCTCTATCGGCACCTCATGTGTTTACCGATAGAAAATATTTATGAACAAGTATTAAAACCTTGGATCTGGAAGGACATGAGCCATGCAATGTACTAGTTTGGTTGGGAATTTTTACTCACTTGGTATAAATATATGGCAATGTGGATGAGTCTTCGATGTATATGTTTCAAATGCATATACATGACTTTTCCCAAACTAATAGATGTGATGAAGTCCTGATGACTTGCATACAAGTAATGCTAAAGATAACCAAGAGAGGGTGCTATAAACCATATTATTCCTTTTTTGGTTGTGACCTACTTTCTGTGCTACTTCAATATCTTTATATTCCATTAGCATTAGGTTTATCATATTATGCACAGTGGCACTTAGATGCTTGTGTGTATATTTACGTGTGAAATAATAATGCTGGTCCATGAATATTAGTATAGCAAATCATGGAGAATGTTATGT
The DNA here is from genome assembly GCA_019359835.1 of Pharus latifolius. NCBI lineage: Eukaryota > Viridiplantae > Streptophyta > Magnoliopsida > Poales > Poaceae > Pharus > Pharus latifolius. The sequence continues at coordinate 24,665,984 of CM033325.1, read as the reverse complement.
GATGACAGTGAATGGTGGCTTATCAACAAAATTCCGTATATAGAGAATATTGTTATGTTCCATCGGTATCTCACGTGTTTGCCGATAGAAAAATTGTTATGTTCTATAGGCAGCTCATGTGTTTACCGATAGAAAACATTGTTGATGGTTTGTTGATGGTTTTGTAGGGAAGACATGTCGCCGTCTTCATCGGATGGTACTAGTGGTTCGACTAGGGCCAACCCCAACGTAACTGAAGATGCAGCTGTTACATCCCAGTGCAAGAGGGTGGGGCGAGGCGCGACGACGTTGGGCCGTTTGGCCAAACGCACGGATCTTTCTTGTGAGTTCAACCAATTTGGGAGGCCGATTGGAAAGAATGCTGGGAAGTACGCGGCCTACGTTGGGCTGTTGGCGAAAGAAAGGGTGAAGATCACCGTTCAGAGCTGGAAGGACGTGACGGCGGACGAGAGGGATAGGTTGTGGGCGGAAGTGAAGGTTAAATTAACTGAAATCGCTGAACTCTTTGTAATCACGTTCTCTTGGCTTATACTAAAGTTTAACTAACTCGTGATTAATTGTATGCATTTTTTGAAAACAGGCTAAGTGGAACATCCCCGACGATACACCTAGGACTGCCTGCTTGAAGGACATGAACGGAACGTGGAAAACCTTTAAGAGCTGGCTCGTTAGTAACTTCCTCGCTGCGGGGAAATCTCCTTGCGAGAAGTACCCCTTCATATCGAAGGAGGTATGGGAGGAATTCACCAAGCAGAAGGGGACTGAGGAGTTCAAGGCCCTTAGCGAGAAGAATAGGGCGATCCAGAAGAGGAACGACCACCCACATCTCTTCCTCCCTCTTGTAAACACTTTTTCTTATATAGTGAAATCATAACAAGACGTAGGACCATTACTCCTACCATCAAGGGCCCGAACCTATATAAATTATCTCATGTCCATACAGATATTACTCATCCTACCTTCCCGGAGGAGCGCCCTGAAAGGCCTCGCGACTTACAAATTTGCATAAGATCGACTAAGGACCCCGAGTCCAAATCGTCGACACTTCTAACTAGAGATCGAATCCATTACATACTCGACTTTGCACCCCAGGCCGTGACCTCACAACTGCGACCTCGAATGGCAACATCGGGTAGCACTGCGACCATGGCGGCGTTCAGGCCAAAGAAACTACCGGATCATACACCAAGCCCTAGATCTCCAAATCCAACCAACCAAACTTCGATCTGATCATGGATTCTGGCTCCTCGCACCACGACACCCCCAGATCTAAAGTTTCTATGGCAATGTCGATGCCCCGACACCATCAAGAAGGTCACAAAGCACAAACGATGTATGTCTCTACAAACCTTTTCTGATCCTGATTTTCCGAGCGTATAGTTCACAAATCCTGATCATCTTGCTCGTTTTATGCTCTTAAAGAAGAGACCCTTATGGCCCACTCGATTTTTGGATGTTCATGCCATTAGGTCATTAGGAATAGCAGATGATGTTTTATGCCTATTGCATAATGTGGGTTAGGACACACTTGTAGGGGTTCCGGTTCCGACTTTCGCAAAGTCGTTTAGGAGATTCTAGCCTCCATTGAACAAAACACAATACGTGTTCCTCCCTGTCAAATTGAAGGTGTAACATTTAGGTTTGCAAATGTGGATTATGAATTTTTAATTGACGAATTTGCAAATTTGTTAGGGTTAAAACTCAGGGGAAGTTTTCATGCTTCTATTAATTGCACCCTCGGTAAAATTTGGAGTGATATAGACAAGGAAGGGCAACATCTGTTTCGACCCAATAAATCAAAGGCCACTAAAATTTGCAATCCTGTATTTTGCTATTTACAGCGTCTCATGGTTGGGACAATTTTGGGTCGTGACAGTAATCAAGATAAAGTTTTAGAAACCGAGGTCGAATTTATGTGGGCTATGTGAGGCAAAGTTCATCTTTCATCGACTACCTATTTTGCCCATCGCCTTGAACATATTGACAAGGATTTACGCAAAACTTCACCAATAGTCTTAGGTGGCTTAATCACTCACATAGCATCCTCCCTAGGGTTTAATGCTACTGATTATCAAGAATCTGTGCCCGCAACCACCCTAGATTTGCATGCATTGTTTTTAATGGGGTTTTGTAGGAGGGAAGAGAATTTATTCCGTTGGATTATTAATGGAATTCCCTCCATCCTTTTGCCTAATGTTTCTCGGAGTTGCTTATCTTATGTGCAAAATTGGATAATACTCCCATCTAGCTCATCTGATCCTAATTCCTCACTCGTCGCTGAGCCTAACCAACCGACAGCACATAATGTTGCTACCCTTCTTGCTTCAATAGAGTCCTTGTGCACTAGTCTCTCCGACTTTAGGTCAGAATTTGCAGATTACAGGACTACGATGGATTCCAAGATGGATGACCTCACCGGCCATATAGATCGCGTCTATGACAATCTTGTACACGCAGGCCACATGCTCCCGAACGGCACATATCCAAGCGCGTGCTCACCACGATGACCATCTTCAAACCCACTACATTCCTCCACAACCCTATCCTCCTCCGCCATTTTTGTACCATTCGCCTCCACTGGCCTTCGACGAGTGATATTCAAGGTACGCATTTGTTATTTTTATTTTCCTTTTCTTTTTTGTTTCTTTTTGTTTGTCTTTTTAGGTTTTCATTTGCGACGTCTTGGACCAACTCATTGGAATTGCGTGGACCACAATATCTTCTTTCACCGCGGCATCTTCCACAATATCTACCTCCAGGAACCAGAACCGCAAACGGTAATCTGTATCTCTCTCCATACATTGAGGACAATGTCTGATTTAGCTTGGGGGTGTTCACTTAACCGTTTGCTTAGTCTTCATCAAATCATCATTCCACCACATTCCATTATAAACTGAAAAATTAAAAAAGATATATCACTTGGAAATCCTGGTTTTGAAGATGATCTTTAATCAAATAGATGACTATTCCATCATATCTTTGCATATGATCCATTGAACTTAGCTCTCTTAAAAACTTCAATTACCTATGTTAAGTTTTTATCTTAAATTGACCATTAAAGTTTGAACTTGTCTTTTACATTGTTATTGACTTTTTCCAAATTGAAGGTTTCCAATAAACTATTATCTAAAATTAAGTCACTTATGTCACTTTTTATGCTTAGATTGCTAACTGCCCTTTTCTTTAAAATAAAAAAAGTGTAAGAGTGAAGTATAATCGACCCAGTGGGGGGAGGCGGTAGTGGAACATCGACCAGCTAGGGAAGGGAAGATTTACTAAACTTGTGCACACAAAAAATATTTTTAATAAAGCAGTTGCTTAAGATGCGGCTTTGTCTAGTCTCGTGCAACATATATGTGACCCACTGAGGGGAGGTAGTGGTGAATCGTCAACCAACTGGTGAAGGGAAGGTATACGGAGCATTGAGATTGCTTACAGGTGCTCGGGAAACCGACAAAGCTGCCTTTCTGTAAGTGCACTTAAGTAAGTGTCTTCAATTGTGTCTCCTCTAGCCGTGATAGAATGATCCAGTTCAAAATATTCTGGCCAAGAGCACGAAAAAGTTAAAGAAAAAATAAAAAATGAATGAATAAAAAAATAGAAATAAAAGTGTTTTAATTTCTCTCTAAATAAGGGCAATCTGGCAAATTTTGTATAAATTGTAACATAATGAGTGTTTCCTTTAGCTATGATTTGTTCTAATTCCTATATGAAAGAAGTTGTCAAGATGATTTAATTGAGTAAGCTCTCTCTTTCCTAAGGTCAAAATTTGATAATCTGAATATTTGCATTTGGAGGTTTAAATTGCTTGGATCAATTGTCTCATATGCATAGATGTGATGTGAATTGTCAGAAGTTGTTTATTGAAAATCAGATTAACCAAGGCATACCAATTTTTGAAAAGATCATTCACATTCTTTGCTTGAGGACAACCAAAATACTAGCTTGGGGGAATTTGATAAGTGTTAAATTGGTAACATTTTTACCATAAGTTTGCTATTAAAAATATGCAAAATCATGGTAAAACTCATTTGATGTGACATTTTGTGCATAATTTTATATTATTTTTACATATTGATTTCACCGCTGTGTTTGCCAGGTTTTAGGCACCAAACATACCAAATTTAGAAGATTTCTACTTCGTTTGGGTGAAATTCAACTAAGAAACGAAAACTGGACAGCGAAGAGGTCCTAGTCAAATATTCTTCAGACAAAAGAACTGGTCGAACACAACTACACGAGAAAGAGTTTTAATGAAACACGGCTGGATGAGAAAAAGAGACCTGATCAAACACAACTACACGAGAAAGAGTTTTAATCAAACACGGCTGGACGAGAAAAAGAGACCTGATCGAACACGAGCATGTGGTCAAAAGGAGTCTCGATCGAATACGAACACCTGGTCGAAAATGTGTCCAGATCGAATTCGATCATGACACGTGTTTGGCCAGAAACATGCCACATGTCCTAGTCGTGTTCGACTCGGTTTTGGTAGCTCTTACTGGTCCAATTTGGTCAGTTTTAATCGGTTTTGATCAAGTTTGACCAGGAATGGTCATATTTGGTCGGTTTTGGTTGGATTTGATCCGAACTGGTCGAATCTGGTTAGTTTTGACTCAGATTTATCCGATCTCACTGTTGTATCTGGGCCCTTAATCTTGATTTTGATGATAAATGATAGCAAGTGTCTTGGACTAATCTATTTCCTTTGAGTATAATCAATAAGATCAGGTGAAAAGAAGAAACGTCAAATAGGAGTCGCAAGACGGAAGCCGCAAAGGCCTAAGGTAAGTGCTTGTTTATTTTACAAATCTCGGCTTTTGGAGTTTGACTGGTTTTATAGAAATTCTTTTTAGTTTAACCGTACTATGAAGAGAGGTTTCGAAATCTCTTTTAGTTCTGGCAAAAACTGAGAAACTCTTAGGTCATATTGTTGCATTCATATTCATGGTCAAGTCTGAGAAAAATAAAGATTTCAAAAAAGAACTGAAACTGGACTTAAGAAACTAATTTTTGAAATTGACAATTGATGCTAACAATCAGCCTCTCATGATGCCATTCAACCAGAGGTCATTTGAGAACTATTCATTTCGACCACTAGGCAAATTGAGTAGCAAGTTTTCGAGCACTGGTCTTTTGATCTTTAGTCTTTTCGACCACTTATCTTTCGACCAGCATGCATTCGACCAAATATCTTTTTGACCAGTTTTGTTTATTCTTCTTTCTTGTTCAGTTGACCAACTGGTCGTGGTCGATGCTGATAGTCAAAATTGAATGTCAGTTTCAATGCTGACATTTGTCCAGAGAGGTATGTTTTTGAGACCTACAATTTTTGTTCTATACGGACAGTCAGCATGAATGTAAGCTTCAATGCTGCCATTTGTCTAGAGAGGGTTGTTTTTGAGCCACTTTATTTTTGACCTATGCTAACTGTCAGTGTGAGAATGCTGACTGTCAGCACTTGTGTTCACCTAATTTGCAACAGCTAGTCGACCTTTCTATCTGTGTCTTGTCAGCACTTGTGTTCACCTAATTTGCAACAACTAGTCGACCTTTCTATCTGTGTCTTATCTAGCCATTAGTGGTTGATGCTGACTGTCAATTTTTGATGCTGACTATCATCAGGAGCTGTTTTACTTCCTTATATGACCACAACGGCTAGTCGAACTTTCTATCTAGCCTTGTCGCATAAATCTTTTGGTACCCAAATGGCTCTATATTTAGGTATTTGAAAATGGAAATTAATTGGTTTTGCAATTAAACCCCTTCTAGGGCAAGAAATCAAATAAGAGTCAAAAGAACCAACTTTAAAAGCATTAGATATATACTCATGTGAATGTTTCCCTATTAAGTGACATGAGGAATATGGAGTTCGAGGGGGCTTTTTGAACGAAATGGTATGAGTGTGATGAAATATGTGATTCCTCTTACTAGATGAGTATGAGTGATTTAATTTTCTTTTGTAAATGAATATCTATGATCAAAGGGGGGTTTAATAAGCATAGCACTACTTACATGACATCTAGCAAGGTCATTGCTCAATCTATTTATTTTAGTCTTAAGTTCATCATTTTCAATCTTAGGTGCTTGATATGATTCCGAGTCAACACATGAAATACGCTGAGAACCTGACGGCATATCATTACAAGTAGATGAACTACAAGGCATAGCACTACAATCACTAGATGAGCTAGATATATCATATGAGGAGCAACTAGTACTAACACTATAGCATAAAGATGAGTCACTAAATAAATCATGGTATGAGTTACTAGTATCAACCATACAAGCATGTGTGTCAATAAATGAATCACTTGACAAATTATCTCATGAAGTACTAATGTCCACAAGGCTAGCATTTGAATCTAACCATGAATTAACAATTGAGTTACTACAAGAGGTGCTAGCATGTGAAGTGGAAGTGGGTGACTCTAAAGATGGATCGATAAGCGAGTCACAAGCAACTCCAACATCTAATATACTTGTGGTAGCATCCTTAGCAAGCAAAGAATCATAAGAGCTTTTCAACTCTTGATATTGCACTTTTAAGGATGAGTGGTTATTCTTTAAAGTGCAAAAGCTTTTAGTGATATTTCCAATTAAGTCTTTTAACTCTACAATCATATCCATAAGCTCATTATTAGAGAGGTTAGTATTTGATACCGTCGAGTCGCATGCCATAGGGCGTACAAATTTTTCTTGGGATGAAGACTTTGAAATTGACGCTTTCTTTCTAGCTTTCCTTGAGCTCTTCTTGCAAGATTTCGCCTTTGTCTTGCTAAGGCGAACCAAGTCGTTGACGTCTTTTAGTTTGCTAGAAAGCCCCGATCCTCTGCAATGAAATCATCATTCTTGATATGCTCGAAGGTGGAACTTATGTCCTTTTCCTTGTACATAGCCTCATTTGACATAAGCATGTCAATGAACTCACTCAGTGAAGTGTCGGAAAGGTCATTGTTTGCAAGAGTGGTTATGAAGTCTCCATAGCGACCTTCCGGCAATACTTGAAGTAATTTCCTACAAATGTCTAGATTGGACATATTAGCGCCATAGGCCTTGAGCTCATTTGTGGTGTTGATCAAACGGTCATACATTGTGGAGAGTTTATCATGCTCCAACATCAGAAATGCCTCATAGTGCCGCATTAATAAACACGTCTTAGCATGCTCAAAACTGGATATGCCCTCAAAGATAGACTCAAGGGTGGTCCAAACATCGTGAGCGATCGAGCGATCACTCACTAGTTCGAGCACATCATGGCTAAGGGATCTAAAAAGCACATCTTTAGCCTTTGTATTTAAGAGGAGAATGTCCTTATCCGAAGACAACAAATAAGTCATACCCTTTTTCACTAACCTCCATAAATTCAAATTTAATGCTTCAAAATAAGTACTCATGATAATCTTTCAATGAAAATAATTTGAGCCATCAAAGTGAGGAGCAATCAAATCAAAATCCTCTATCGAGTTCATCCTTTCTCTTTAGGCGGTAAAGCCAATAAATGAGAGACCTCATTCTGATACCACATGTAGGATTGAGGATGCCGACTAGAGGGGGGTGAATAGGAGACTTTAAAAATTCTTTTTCGACTAAACAATTGTTGCAAGATATTTAGGAAAACTTTGTTTTCGCAAAGAGTTTAAGACCATCTAATTGCATTCAACAATATAGAATATGCAATACAACATGCAACAAGATTAATTTGAAACAATTGTGTCAAAATAAGAGATAAACAATTGACACAACAATTTTTACCGAGGTCTTGGAGATTCGCCCGGTCTCTCCTACTCCTCGTTGAAGCACTGACGCGTGAGCGTCGCTTCTATATCCACTTAGGATATCTCCACTCTGGTTACTCCTTCTCTACTCTAGATTGGGGACCACCAATACCTTTCCCATGTTGTTTGTCGGCCTCTCCAACAAACTTCAATGGAGAGATCGTGACTCTCCTCCACCGACCGTCTAGGCGATGGCGATCGCCAACAGTAACAAATCGGACGCTTTCACTTGAATTAATCAAGTGCTAGAAGTTCAAATGATACAAATGAATGCCCACACTCTAGCACTACCTAGGAAATGATGGATGAAGTGCACTAAGCACTCTTAGGCTAGCTTATGCACAGGAATTTAGAGTTCTTGAGCACCCTCAAAAAAGGCCAAGATGAGGTATATATAGCCCTCCCAAGAAACTAGCCATTTGCAAGCAGCTGAGGAAATTTTGTACAGACCGGACACTGTCCGGCCAGTGCAAGTCAATATGATTGTTGCAAACGTGTCAGATACCGTTGGGCTATTTTCTAAAGGCCGGACAAAAGCCTTTTTGTCCGGACAAAAAGCTCAGAGAGATGAAAACGTCTCTGGTTCCCTCTTTGTTTTAGCCACAAACAATTTGTATAGGCTGGACAATATCTCAAGTTTTATACTCTCAAGTTTTATAGTGGTGTTGGGGGAAATCTCCGCGAGACTAAGTCCAGGTAAGTTGTGGCACATGCGCCCCGGGACGTGGCCTCCGGTGCCTGCCCCGGGCGCCGCCTTTTGGCTCCCGGGACCTGGCCTCCAGCGCGGGTCCCGGGCGCCACCATTCGCCCGGGGACGTGGCCTCCGATGCCTGCCCCGGGCGCCGCCATTTGCCCGGGGACGTGGCCTCCGGTGCCGGTCCCGGGCACCGCCTTTTGGCCCCCGGGACCTGGCCTCCGGCGTCGGTCCCGGGCGCCGCCATTTGCCCAGGGACGTGGCCTCCGGTGCTGGTCTCGGGTGCCGCCATTTGCCCGGGGATGTCGCCTGCCGTGCCTGCCCCGGGCGCCGCCATTTGCCCAGGGACGTGGCCTCCGGTGCCGGTCCTGGGTGCCGCCATTTGCCCGGGGACGTGGCCTGCAGTGCCTGCCCCGGGTGCCGCCATTTGCCCAGGGACGTGGCCTCCGGTGCCGGTGCCGGTCCCGGGTGCCGCCATTTGCCCGGGGACGTGGCCTGCGGTGCTTGCCTCGGACGCCGCCTTTTGGCTCCCGGGACCCGGCCTCCGGCGCCGGTCCCGGGCGCCGCCATTTGCCCAGGGACGTGGCCTCCGGTGCCTGCCCCGGGCGCCGCCTTTTGGCTCCTGGGACCTGGCCTCCGGCGCCAATCCCGGGAGCCGCCATATGCCCGGGGACGTGGCCTCCGGTGCCTACCCCGGGCGCCGCCTTTTGGCTCCCGGGACCAGGCCTCCGGCGCCGGTCCCGGGCACCACCATTTGCCCGGGGACGTGGCCTCCGGTGCCGGTCCCGGGCGCCGCCTTTTGGCTCCCGGGACCTGGCCTCCGGCGCCGGTCCCGGGCGCTGCCATTTGCCCAGGGACGTGGCCTCCGGTGCCTGCCCCGGGCGCCGCCTTTTGGCTCCCGGGACCTGGCCTCCGACGGCGGTCCCGGGCGCCGCCATTTGCCCGGGGACGTGGCCTCCATTGCCTGCCCTGGGCGCCGCCTTTTGGCTCCCGGGACCTGGCCTCCGGCGCCGCCATTTGCCCGGGGACGTGGCCTCCGGTGCCGATCCTGGGCGCCGCCTTTTGGATCCCGGGACCTGGCCTCCAGCGTCGGTCCCGGGTGCCGCCATTTGCCCGGGGACGTGGCCTCCGGTGCCTGCCCCGGGCGCCGCCTTTTGGCTCCCGGGACCCGGCCTCCGGTGCAAGTCAATATGATCGTTGCAAACGTGTCAGATACCATTGGGCTATTTTCTGAAGGCCGGACAAAAGCCTTTTTGTCCGGACAAAAAGCTCAGAGAGATGAAAACGTCTCTGGTTCCCTCTTTGTTTTAGCCACAAAACAATTTGTATAGGCTGGACAATGTCTCAAGTTTTATACTCTCAAGTTTTATACTGGTGTTGGGGGAAATCTCCGCGAGACTAAGTCCAGGTAAGTTGTGGCACATGCGCCCGGGGACGTGGCCTCCGGTGCCTGCCCCGGGCGCCGCCTTTTGGATCTCGGGACCTGGCCTCCAGCGCGGGTCCCGGGCTCCACCATTCGCCCGGGGACGTGGCCTCCGGTGCCTGCCCCGGGTGCCGCCATTTGCCCGGGGACGTGGCCTCCGGTGCCGGTCCCGGGCGCCACCTTTTTGCTCTCGGGACCTGGCCTCCGGCGCCGGTCCCGGGCGCCGCCATTTGCCCAGGGACGTGGCCTCCGGTGCCGGTCCCGGGTGCCGCCATTTGCTCGGGGACGTGGCCTGCGGTGCCTGCCCCGGGCGCCGCCTTTTGGCTCCCGGGACCTGGCCTCCGGTGCCGGTCCCGGGTGCCGCCATTTGCCCGGGGACGTGGCCTGCGGTGCCTGCCCCGGACGCCGCCTTTTGGCTCCCGGGACCCGGCCTCCGGCGCTGGTCCCGGGCGCCGCCATTTGCCCGGGGACGTGGCCTCTAATGCCTGCCCCGGGCGCCGCCTTTTGGCTCCTAGGACCTGGCCTCCGGCGCCGATCCCGGGAGCCGCCATTTGCCCGGGGACGTGGCCTCCGGTGCCTACCCCGGGCGCCGCCTTTTGGCTCCCGGGACCTGGCCTCCGGCGTCGGTCCCGGGCATCACCATTTGCCCGGGGACGTGGCCTCCGGTGCGTGCCCCGGGCGTCGCCTTTTGGTTCCCGGGACCTGGCCTCCGGCGCCAGTCCCGGGCACCGCCATTTGCCCAGGGACGTGGCCTCCGGTGCGTGCCCCGGGCGCCGCCTTTTGGCTCCCGGGACCTGGCCTCCGACGTCGGTCCCGGTCGCCGCCATTTGCCCGGGGACGTGGCCTCCGGTGCCTGCCCCGGGCACCTCCTTTTGGCTCTCGGGACCTGGCCTCCGGTGCCGGTCCCGGGCGCCGCCATTTGCCCGGGGACGTGGCCTCCGGTGCCTGCCCCGGGCGCCGCCTTTTGGCTCCTGGGACCTGGCCTCCGGCGCCGATCCCGAGAGCCGCCATTTGCCCGGGGACGTGGCCTCCGGTGCCTACCCCGGGTGCCGCCGTTTGGCTCCCGGGACCTGGCCTCCGGCGCCGGTCCCGGGCACCGCCATTTGCCCAGGGACGTGGCCTCCGTTGCCGGTCCCAGGCGCCGCCTTTTGGCTCCCGGGACCTGGCCTCCAGCGCCAGTCCAGGGCGTTGCCATTTGCCCAGGGACGTGGCCTCCGGTGCCTGCCCCGGGCCCCGCCTTTTGGCTCCTGGGACCTGGCCTCCGACGTCGGTCCCGGGCGCCGCCATTTGCCTGGGGACGTGGCCTCCGGTGCCTGCCCCGGGCGCCGCCTTTTGGCTCTCGGGACCTGGCCTCTGGCGCCGGTCCCGGGCGCCGCCATTTGCCCGGGGACGTGGCCTCCGGTGTCGATCCCGGGCGCCGCCTTTTGGCTCCCGGGACCTGGCCTCCGGCGTCGGTCCCGGGTGCCACCATTTGCCCTGGGAAGTGGCCTCCAGTGCCTGCCCCAGGCGCCGCCTTTTGGCTCCCGAGACCCGGCCTCCGGTGCCGGTCCCGGAAGCCGCCTTTGGCCCAGGGACCTGGCCTCCGATGCATGTCCCGGGCCTCATCACCCTTCTAAAGGTAAAGTCTCTGGTTGTTGATCACGTGCAAGTCACGCGAGGAGCGCCTCGGGAATCAGCGACCACCTGTCAAGTATCCAAGGCACCTGACCGGTAGTGGACGTCGTTACCCCGCAATCCGACGGTGGCTTCCGGGGTAGTTTAGTATTTTTGCTTCTTTTTGGGGCTATAAATAGCCCTTGTACCCCGCTGTTGTAAGACAAGTGATTCATTATTGGAATAACCAAAACTCACAGGTGTGCTCCGAAAGCCTCTCCCCCGAGAGAGCCTCCCCAGCCGACTCCGATCGGGAGCACGCCGACAGGACTAGGGCCCCCACCGGGACCCGAACCTGTATAAATCCTCGTGTCAATTCTTGTGTTTGTCTGGCGGGGGAGGACCGGTCGCCCGGTCAGCCCGCGTCGCATTTTCTTCGCTAGGATCGTTCACAAAACCTGTCGGGGTATTCGCAATACCACGACAACTGGCCAGATATTGTCCGGCCATCACCGACAATATCCGGCCTGTTCCGGACAAAAGCCCCAGACTAAACTATTTGTCTCTAGTTTTGTTTTGTAACTGATAAAAGAGTTTTGTACTGGCCGTACAATATCTGGTCATCATACACAATGTCCGGCCTGTGCAAAATGAAAACAGGACTTTACCATTTTTACTCTAACTCAACATTTGGGGTATATGCACATGCAATTAGTCTGTTTTCTTGCGGATATGTTTGCTGACACTTAGCATAGACCACGACCAATTTTGATTGAAGAACTTTACGCCATTGGTTGAATATCCGGTCGAAAGCAGGTGATCGAATGGGTATGGTTGAGACTCCATGTTCGAGTTGAACTGGTACGACTAGTTTGAACTCCTACGACCATGACCAGTCTCCCAATAGTGATACAGCCTAAATGTGCAAATACAACCACGACTAGTTCTAGTACTGAAACAGATTGATTTAGCTGGCGACCACGACTAAGTGTAGTTTTCAAGCATTATGTCTAATTCAACCAAACTACACTTGATTTTCTAGCAATGCAAGAGGTGATTAATTATTAGTGCAATAAGATATGAATGCATTTGAACTTCCACACTAGATTGACTCAAGCTACTAGTTTCTGACCCCTCTTAATAGTACGGTCAAACTAGTAAAAAGAAGTCCTATCAAACCGGTCTATCTCCAAAACATCGAGACCGATAAAATACTAAGAAAATGATCCTTAATTTTGGATCTTACCTTCGGTGAAGCTTGACCTCGTGAAGCTAGACCTCACTCAAGATGACTCATATCGACATCAACCTCCATACGCCCTTGCTTTCTTTCATCTCGCAACACACCTTGAGAATACAACACATGCGCGCATTAAACAACATTAGTCTCATAGTTGGATTGTCACTAATCACTAAAGAAATTTCTCCCCAAAGGAGTTAACTCAACAATTTATCCTTTCGGTGTTTAATGACAGAACCATTTTCGATAAACCACAAAAGAATCAGAGATAAAATAGACAATCATATAGATCCATACATGATAAGAAATAAGCACACGATCCATCCTCAAACCCTAACTCTGAACTGTTGCCTCCTTCTGAAACTTTGAATTTTGATGCTAAGAAGCGTGCTGAATTGAGTCTGCAAATGCATGAGCTAGTTAAAGCAAATATTGAAAGGATGAATTCCAAGTATAAAGTATATGGTAGCTAGGGTAGAAAATATTTAACCTTTGAACCTGGTGATCTTGTTTGGTTGCATTTACGTAAAGATAGGTTTCCCGAATTGCGAAAGTCTAAATTAATGCCTCGAGCTGATGGTCCTTTTCAAGTACTTTCAAAGATTAATGATAATGCATATAAGCATGATTTGCGTGCAGATTTCGGGGTTAGTCCCACACTTAATGTTTCAGACTTAAAACCATACATGGGCGAACCAGATGAGCTTGAGTCGCGGACGACTCCAATTTTAGAGGGGGAGAATGATGAGGACATCACTCCTATGGATATGGATACCGCTGTAACTCATGGCCCAATAACACGAGCACGTGCAAAATGACTCAATTACAAGGTGAGCTCATTTCTAAGTGCTAATACTTGTTCTAATGAGAATGTGCTGCTGCATAACCTTCCTTGTGATATGTTGTTACTTAGGAGTACGGGAGAGGAGATGCCAAGTCAAGAGGACCCCATCCACATTCCACAGTTCAACACCTACGAGCCACGTTCAAGTCAAGTCCAAACCCAATTGATGCCATCCATATACTTCAATTCGGGCTACAATTCGACTCGGAGTCAGCCTGACAGCACTGGACTAAAAAGGCCATAACTCCCTCATACGGAGTCCGTTTGGGCTGATCCACCACTCGTTGGAAAGATTATTTCAAGATTTCCAATGGGCGGAAGCCCACTGCATAATTAGTTCGGGAAGGCATACAAATCGACACGAAAAGTTGCTGCTGTTGCAGACTCTGCATCTGAACCGTTGATTAGTCGTCCTTGTCGTTTGTTCTTTATATATACTTTGAAGCCGCCACTTCTAGGGTTAGGTTATTTTGCTACATTGTTCCTCCCGTGTGTGAGACAATTGTTCATCAGAGTAGTGTCCCAAGACCTGGTTTGATGAGAGATAACCTCAACTCTGTTCGTTATAAGATTCAGATTATTTCTTTCTCGTTCTTGCTCGTCTCTTCTACTGCGTGCAGGAATCAACCCTCGTGGTAAGGTCTTCCGGGCGTGAGCACGGTTGATAAAGACAGGTGCGTGGGTGTAGCGATTGCAAGGATTCAATCTCGCTGGTTGGAAGCCTTGGAACGTGAATGTCTCCGTTCCGCAAAAGTAGAACCTATCAAAAGATCGGGCCGTTGATTGCATCACGGTCCCTGGCATCGGCGCTGGCATGGACCGTGCCCTAGGTCATGTTGGGCTCGGATAGGGGTCCCCTCGGCCCTTTTTCATCCAGTTTTCATGTTTTTCATCAAAGCTGGTCTAAACGAATTCAAAACGCTCCCAAATTTTGTAAGCATGATCCTTGGAACATAACAAACACAACCATGAATGCGGATTATAAAAATGATACAAAAAGTTACATAAAATGTTTCATTAAAAGAGTTTTCAACACATTTTCACTAACAAATCTTGTGTAAAAATGTTATCAATTAAACAATTATAATACTACATCTATAAAACTAGGACAATGACAGATTAAAAAATGGAATAATTAGCACTGTACCACTCAACGAAAACCACTTAGGAAAAATACCATTCAAACATTTTGTGTCAGTAAAATAACACTTAATCATTTGCACCATTTATGTTTTTACCACATTTAGGTTACGAAATTAGTTTGGACAATTTTACCCCTCTTCTTCTACTTCATTCCAATAACCAATTCCCAGAGCCACCGCCCGTTCTGCGAGACCGGCATCGCCAAGGTGGCCTTGCCATAGTTGAAGCGATGTCGACCAAGAACACAACCATGGACCTCACACGCACAGTCAGGCTGTTGAGGCAAACTGTCGCCGCCAATGTATGTCAGCCTTGTGGTCCTCCAGCCAGTCCACTAGCTTCAGGTGGCCAGAAGCTACAAAGCTACTGGTTCTGGATTGCTCGAAGCAGGTGCCTTCAATGGCCAAGGCGCTGTTGGAGGAGATGGTAAAGTTTAGCGATGGAGCCGGCTCACAGAGTTGATGGCATCAAATTGGGTGGTTGGATGTACTACTTCTATTTTTACAGAGATGGAGTATTTTATTAGATCGAATATTGGCCACATGGCCGACGCCACTATCGACTGGCCATTCATTGGAAAAGCCTTCACCGAGTGCTCGTCGGCAGTGTTTGCGGATATCGGGTGGAGATGGCAAGGTTCGGCAATAGAGCTGGTGCATGATGACGACGGCGTTGAAGCCATTGGTAGGACAAAGTAGGAGAAAGAAGACAAGGGTGAAAATTGGAATTTTAAAAATTATAATTGAAAACCCTAAAAGAAGTTGACGGAAATAGTGAAATCACTAATGGTGTAATATTTTGATTGGTATTTTACTGATATGAAACGATTTAGTGGTGTTTTGATAAAAAGTCTTTTTTAAGTGGTACAGAGCTAATTACCCCTAAAAACATTATATTCTTATTTCACCTTAAATTGTACAATAACACTTCTTTTCTAAACAATTTTTGTTTTGCTAAAATATCAGTTTATGCGATCCGATTGAGATATAGACGGGTTTCGACTATACTCGACCAAATGCTAAATATGCGAAATATGGGATCTTACTCGGAATTACCGAAACACAAGTGATCAAAAACAAAATTCAAAGGATAGCACAACTCTTTATTGAAAAGAAGAACTTGTACACGTTGAACATTGATCGCACTCGATCTAATGTCAATGCCTCTAAGAACTATATGTTGGATATATGATTCAATGATCTAAGCTAAAACTATTACAAAGTATTTATAGTCTAATCGATTTAGATTGTATCAAACACAGACTCGACTAAACCTAATCATATAGGACTTAGTTTTATATATATATATATATATATATATATTGATGAGACAATAATTCTGACCAAATAGAGATTGAATTCGTTACGCGTTCGACCTGATGTATTCGACCCGAGATCCTCCCGGGTCATGACTCCCCTGTTGAAAAGGAGCCAACTCCGGTTGGTGACCGCTGGATCAAAACTAGAGATGTGGAAAGTAAGACTAACCATCCTCGCGGGTATACCACTTGGCTTCTCGTGCACGTTGACCTTTTCATCCCACCCGAAAAGACTCTCGTGTACTGCTTCTGGTGGTCGTCACCTTCTCCAAGATCACATCTTCAGGTAGAGGTGCCTCTCATTGATAGACAAAGTCTTCAACAGATGGTACTATGGTATGGGGTTCGTCATCCAGCATCGAAGGCTCGAAGAGTTTAAGATGCTCAACATTGACAATCGAGTAAATATCCATGTATAGAGGTAACTCGAGCTAACAAGCATTAGTACCAACTTTTCACAAAATCCGAAAAGGGCCATAACAAATTGGTTTAAGCTTTTTACCTTCACGTTTTAACCTGTCCATACTCAAATATGGCCATACCATATCACCTTCTTGGAATTGAGCTTCAACTCAGTGTCGAGCATGTCATGCCTTATACTTGAGTTGAGCTTTAAGCAAGTTCTATTCAACCTCACCATGGAGTCGTTGAATACCTTCCAAGAACTTTCATGCTCGATCTTGATTAGACTCTTCCTTGTTGTTCTGCACTTAGGTAGAGATCACAAACTCCATATTGGATGGACTCTGTGGTAGAAATCCCAAACAGACCTCAAACGGAGACTTCCTAGTCGAACCATACATTGCTCGAGTAAAAGCAAACTACAGGTACGGTATACTTTCATACCAAGTCTTCGGATGCCTAGAGTTATAACCCCTCAAGAGATGAACGACTGTTCGATTTACCACTCAGTTCGACCGTTAGTTTGAGGATGAAACGTAGTACTCCTCTTCAGCTTCATATCCATCATGAACTAAAGTGATCGCCAAAAGTGACTAAGGAACCGGGTATCACGATCAGACACAATAGAATTTGGCAGTCCGAAATGTGTGCAAACGTGCTGAAAGAATACCCGAGCTGCTTCTTCTCCCGCAATAGTCTTCTTACAATGTATGAGGACTATCATCTTGGAGAACCAATCAATGACCACAAAGAGGTAGTCATTGCCACGTCGAGTCTTAGGCAATCCTCCCAAAAAAGCCATAGATATGCTTTCCTATGGTCATGACGGAACTCGCAAAGGAGTGTACAAACCCAATTTTTGGTTTGCCAGTTTCGAGATGCTGTAGAGACCACAGCCTCAAACAAAACTAGCCACACCCTGCTGTATTCACGGCTAGAACACATGTCACTGAAGATTTTGCAAGGTCTTCGTTACCCCGAAGTGACTAGCAACTTTTGATGTATGCTCCTCTCTAACCACTATACTCGAGGTGCTCCACGAGGTATACAAAGTAAATTGCCCTTGTACAAGAGTTCTTCTCGACGAACAAACTCTATGGGTTTTCTTGTTTCGTGCTCTGCCAGTGTTGATCAAAAATTATAATCTTCACTGTACATGACAGCATATTCCTCGTGACAAGAGGGCTCGATTTGCATGA
This sequence comes from Pharus latifolius, assembly GCA_019359835.1. Classification (NCBI taxonomy): domain Eukaryota; kingdom Viridiplantae; phylum Streptophyta; class Magnoliopsida; order Poales; family Poaceae; genus Pharus; species Pharus latifolius. Next base: position 24,648,350 of record CM033325.1, on the reverse strand, counting down.
ATGTTGATAAGCACAGGATTGTAACTGGTGGTCGTGACAACATGTCAGCCAGTTTGTTATGTACGCCCTTCTTATACTTAATCACCAGATTGAACTGCTGTAAATACAGCATCCACTTCATGTGTCGGGCTTGCTGTAGCTTGGATTGAGTTTGCAAATATTGCAAAAATAACACTGCCAATGTTTTACGGCCTGATGTAGTGCACACAACTCCTTGTCATAGGTCAAATAGTTCTTCTGAACTCCCTGAAATTACTCGGCGTGACATGCCACTGGTTGACCTTCTTGCATGAGCACTGCGCCCATTGCATAACCTAAGGCATCGATTTCTAGCTCGTATGGCTTTTGTAGATTCGGTAAAGCTAGGGTAGGTGCTTCACTGATCTCCTTCTTTAACAGGAGGAATGTATCCTCATGCTTTCCACTCCACTTAAACTTCTGGTCAATCCTAGTTAATGCATGCAACGGAGAAGCCACTATCAAGAAGTGTCATATGAACTTCTGAAGGTACTGGCATACTCCCACAAAACTACACACTTTCGTTACTATTCACGGTCGAGGCCACTCATGGATCAATTTTACCTTGTCGGGGTTGATTTGCAATATACCCTTGCCGACCATGAATCCCAGGTAAAGTAGAGTTTGCTGGCCGAACTCGCACTTCTTACGGTTGAGGCTAAGTTGATGTTGTCGCAACTTCTCGAACACCTTTTCCACATGAACTAGGTGCTCGTCCCACATACGACTATAGACCAGTATGTCGATGAATTGTCGCAACACGTCATTCATAAGACACATGAAAGTAGTCAAGGCGTTGTAGAGCCCAAATGGCATGACTAGCCATTCGAATAGACCTTGTCGCGTTTTAAACGCAGTCTTCCAAGTATCCTCCTCTCGGATGCTGACTTGATGATACTTTAATTTTAGATCCAATTTCGAGAAGACAGCAGCATACTTCAGTTGGTCTAATAGGTCATTGATACAAGGAAGAGGGTATCTGTTCTTGATGGTGATCTTGTTCAGTGCTCGATAGTCGATGCACATCCGTCATGTCCCATCTTTCTTCGGTACTAGTACCACAGGAGATCCACAAGGTGAATTACTTGGTTGAATGACACAATCATTCAGTAATTCTCTAAGTTGTCTTTTGATCTCTTCATTCTTCAATACAAAGTTGCGATACATACTCAAATTGGGAAGTGTCGCATCTGAAACGAGTTGAATATCGTGCTTGATTGGACACTTCGCTGGACGACCCTGAATATTTTTGAACAGATCACTGTATTTATCCAATAGTCTGGGTAAATGATCAGAATCCTCTCGGCATGCCAACAACAGCATTGCTCGAGTACTATCACTTGGACCAACTGGTCGAATCATAACAAGCACATATTTGTGACATGCATTGACGATTCGTTTGGCCTGATTTGCGGTAATCAAGTTCGAAGTATTGACGTGAACGTCTCTACCAATAACAAACTTAACTCTGTCTTTAGTGAGCTCGTACTCTTGCGCTCTTCGATGGAAATGAGCGTCTCTATCATACAAGAATAGACTCGTAAAGATCACCTGACAAATATCGATAGGAACAATGTCACATTGAACCTCATCGATATAACGAGCAGAGATCACAAATTTCAACACACATTGACTAGTAATCTGTTGGTTCATCTCAAATGTAAACCAATAATAGGATACAGTCGTGGGTGTGTGGTTTTCTACAACCCAAGTCACTAACCAGTCCAACGGAAACCAAATTCTTCTGACTTCCGGGATCGAATATTGTTGCAACCACTTCGTGCTTCACCTGGATGTTGATAGTGAACAAGTCCTGCATTGAGTGATGGTCGCCAGGTGAATCCGTACCTTTCTCCTTCGGCATTGCCATCAGAGACAAGGTCGTATCCGCCTCATCGACTGAATTCACTCGGACAACTCCTTCGGGTGGAGCCGTGGTAGCGGTAGTTGTCCTTTTCCCTGGTCCGTTTCTTTTTGGTTGAAACTCAGGATGGAGTTTATAGCACTTATCCTTTGTGTGCCCAGCAACGTGACAATGTTCACACGAGATGCTTGTACCAGATTTCAGAATACTTTTCTTCTGACTCAACTTTCCTTTTGACGAGGTCGAATTCTCCTTCGTGTTCTTGTCGTTGTTGGATTTGTTCTTTTTCTCGATCACCATAGCAGTCATGCTCGCAGTCGTGATGTCTTGGACACCGAATAGGCTTAGCTCAGCACTGATAGATTTCTGAAGCCCAGATATATATTTTCAAAACACTTGAGGATCAAAGAGCAAAATACCAATGACCATTGCTTGTCTCCAAAACTCTGTCGTATAATCATGCACAGATTGATCGTGCTGTTGGTACAATCTATGCCAACGATCCCATATCTCCTCGAGGTAACCCATCAGATAGAACTCTTGTCGCAAGAGTTTCTTGAGCTGTCCCCAAGTGAGGTTGTCTGCTCCCACTGGCGATAAGGGCCTTCCACCAAGTCTTGGCGTTGTCCTTCATTTTCAAAGGTGCAAACTTCACCTTTTGAACACTACTGAAACCTCGTAGGTCAACGTAGGTCACAAGTTGATCAATCCAAGAATCGAATTTCTCAGCGTTGATCGCCGCATCATATATAGGTATGTCAACCTTAGCCTCAACCTTGAAAGATCCAACAGCCAAGGATGTATTGGCATGGTCATCGGCCTTATGGTCACCTTCGTCTTCATTGTCATCTGGCCTACGCAAGCTTTCCCAAATCTTCACACCCGTAACCTTTCCTTTTGAAGCACCAACTTCAGAATGTACAGCCATGGCCTGCTGCTTAATCCAAGTAAGCACGGTATCCATGTTGGCAGAGAATTTAGTCACTTGTTCGGCTAGGTTAGCTTGAACGGATGTTTCTTCAGACATTGTTGGAGACGCGACTGTCGATACCGCTGAATGTTCGCCTTCAGTTGTAAAAGGTTCTTGTGGAATTCTGTCGGAGGTTTTGTAACCCTGACGAGTCTTCACCATCCATAGAATAGGATAGTTACTTTGATACCAACTTGATCCAATTGAGATATAGACGGGTTTCGACTATACTCAACCAGATGCTAAATATGCGGAATACAGGATCTTATTTGGAATTACTGAAACCCAAGTGATCGAAAACACAGCTTAAAGGATAGCACAACTCTTTATTGAAAAGAAGAACTTGTATACATCAAATGTTGATCGTGCTCGATCTAACATCGATGACTCTAAGAACTATATGTTGGATATATGATTCGATGATCTAAGTTAGAACTATTACAAAGTATTTATAGCTCAATCGATTGAGACTGTATCAGACTCAGACTAGACTAAATCTAATTGTATAGGACTTAGTTATATTTTGATCGGACTATAATTCCGACCAGACAAAGATCAAATCCTTTACACGTTTGACCTGACGTATTCGACCCGAGATCCTCTCGGATCATTGTGTAATAGAAATAGTAGTAAAAATTGGTTGATGTTTTTAAATAAAATACAATCACATTTTTTGGTGATTTTCTAAAAATAATAAAACTACACTGTGTTCAATGTCAACTGCAATCAATTCATAGCTGCTAAAACATTGAGTACATTAGCTGCATCCTATTGATGGTAGTCCACCCGATACGTCACCCTGATTGTTTCTGATAAACTGGGTTTAAGAATTTTCTAAAAGAGATGGCTCTCGTTGTCTAGCTCAAATTCTATAAAAAAAGTTATGTTACATAGGTTATTATTTGTGGATTATTTCAAAATTCTTGTGATATCTCTGTTGTCTTTCTATCTAGTCTTCATATAATGGACTATAAACCAAACAAATCTTTCTGATTTCCGAAAAAATTACATTAAATGCATAGCCCCAGTAAATAGTACAGAAAATTCATCAACTCCCAAGAAAGGGATACAAAATAAATCCATATCAGAAGAATAGCAAGCAAAATATCTGATCAAATTGTTGGACAGCTTGCAGCCACTAATTGGTGGCCTGATGATTGAAAAAAAAAAAAGAAAAAAAAGAAAAGATGACTCGTTGGAAGGGTTAGAGTGCAACTGGCAATTGACAGGTAGATAGCAGTGGAGATTAATTACTCGTTGCCCAAGGCATTAATTAATCCTAAATCAAGGTACTCCCTCTGTTCTTGTTTTCTTTGGTTTTTGAAGTCTTCAAAATAATCACTAATTTTTATAACTACATCTATTTCAAAATATAAAATATATTTTGACTACACAAAAATTTAAAAAGTCATAAGTACAAGAGAATTTTCGAGGAAAATAATTATATACTCTTAGTTCATAAATACCTTGAAAAAAGAAAAAAAATATTTGTATGAAAGATTGGTCATAGGCCTTAGTGTGTGCACAAATAAAAATAAAAAGTAGGACACATAGGAAAGTATCAGCAAGTTTACATACAATTCTTATATCATGCAACAAGATTAAAGAATTAATTGACTATATTTTCAACGAGGGAACAGCAACAACCACCACGATGCAATTTTAATAAGAAATCTAATAATATAATTTTTATGTTACGAATTTTTATACTTTCTTCAGCTAATATTGACAGGTATATAGCAGAGCAGATTAATTACTGGTAGCACAAGTTATGTGTTGCATTTAGGCACAAATCCTTGATTTTTATTATTCATGAGAACAAGAGATTTAGACTAATTTGTTTGGTAAGTTTGTTTGAGATCTAAAGTCTGAAAGGGATATCAAGATAACATTCATCGATGATTTGGCTAAGTTGATGGAACACTCAAAGTCGACCAACAAGACCTAATCTAAAATTGAAAGTTAATGCTATATTTTTTAGATTTTACTAATCTTGAAGCGCCGAGCCAACTGAATTACTAGAAATTTATTTTTTAAACTTAATTTTACTATAAAGGGGATCAAAAATCAGTAATTTGATATATTTTAGTGCAAAAACTCAAATACATACACATTCATTTAGAGCACAACCAGCAAAAACTATTTTCAACTCAATCTTGTTGGCTGTGCAAAAAATTCTATCGGATGTTCGGTCGTCCAGGATCGGACATCTGCTACCCAATTTCGAAAACTAACAAAAAGAGTACGTTCGATTACTCCTTTTTGCAAAAACTTTACTTGACTCGACATCTGGTCGTTTTTGGTCGTACGTCCGATGCTTACTAGAAAATTCAGAATTCTATTGTTTCGGTTCCATCTTCTAGCCCAACTCTCTTTTAGCTGATCGGATGTCCACTGGATCAAGGCGGGATGGAGCACGCCAAGGTGACGCCTTTGCATAATCTTTAATGCATTCTTTCTGATTTTTATATTGTGAATCTGTCGTATATTAGATTAGATATGATGATGGATGCTATGTGGTGTGGTTGCTTCTGTGGTGTATAGCAGCCAAATGTAAGTTAATACTGGGAGCATTTGATGCATTATTCTTCGAATTGCCTAGTGAGCTTGTAATTTATAATTTCACCGCTACTCATACAGCTTTGAAGGTACAAAAAATCTAAGCGTGTAACGACTGTTGGCGGTGATTGTTGCAATTCCACCTGACTTCTGGTTCTTCTGTTATGGCCGTTGGGTTAATTGTGTCAGTTTTTTGTTACAGTTTTCGAACAGTTATTTTTTCCTGTTTGGGCTATAAATATGTCTTGAATTGTTTGCATTCATATATTTTGTGTTATGAATCCGTATTTTTAACTGGAGTTGATAAGCTGTGATGCTAAGTTATTTAACAAGAGTTATGGTTTGAGAACCAAAAAGAGAGAAAAGAGGAAAATATTATTATTATTGTTTGATTTCAAAAAGATACAATTGTTCCTCTTTTATAATCCCTAACAAAAGATAAAATATAAATCCTAAATTAGAATCATAATATGCTACTAAATATTGGTCTCCTTTGACACCCCTAAAGATTTCTTTTACACACATTAGTCTTTTCAATAAAGGCATCGATTATATCATTTTGACACCCAAGTCACATCTTCTAAGGATCAAATAACCTCCAAAACTTTAATTGAACATTTGAGCATCTAGTGAAGTGTTCTAATTAGTTATTGCATTTACTCTTGTATTTGAGAGGAAATCCATTTGTTTTCTCTTCAAGAATTTGAGTATAATAGCATTTGAAGATTTCAAGTAAAGAGTTTCTGACTTATTATTTTTGGTGGTCACCACTACCTAATGGTCGTCAGGGGGCTATTATTTCTCCACTAACGAAACTTTTTAGAGAAGTCCAGCGTGATTGTAAAGATTTGATGTTTGTTTATCCGAATAGGAGAAAGAATAATCTGAAGGAAAACCAAAACAAGATTCAATTGACGAGCTCTTCAACGACAAGCAATGGAGACAGACAAGTCTTTAAGACTGTGAGATACATTGATTGTATCCATTTAATTTTCTCTCGACTACTTTGGTCTTGTCATTACTTAGAGTAGCATCTTATACTCGCCAGTTATTTTAGGTTGTTAAATTTGATTGTGCACTCGGTCATTTTAATCCTTGTGTGATATTAGGTTGTGTTTGTGAAACTTAATTTTCTTTTATATTTGCAAAAATCATTTTTGCCAAAATAATTTTAAAATCTTCCTATTCACTCTAATAATCCACGTCCTCGATCCACATCATGAATTGATTGTGTACGAATCTCCAGCACCGTATTACTAGGGAAATCATCACTGTGCGGTGGATACATGAGCACCGATGCACAGGAAAGGTTGTGTTTATTACCCAACGTCCAAGGGAAAAGGTTTTATAGCATAAGGAGGTGGACGTGAGTATTCGGTTGTTTGTCGATTTTGCATATGTTTTAATCAAACAAAAAGTTTCAATTTTGCAAGTTTGGCCACCGAACTAACATAAATAAAAATCAAAGTCGAAACTAATTAATCAAATAAAATTTGGTTGGTCCAGATAGTTTCTTCGCTATTCTAATTAAAATAATTTGTTCAAAAATAGTAGAATAAAATATATAAACTTGTAATATTTACTTAAAATTATAGTAATAATATAAAACAACAAGATTCATTCTGAACAACTTAAACACATAGACGATAGATTATCACTAATCATAAAACAAAATAAGAAAATAATAAGGGGTAAAGTAAGGGAAGAATGAAACATAAGTATTAGTCGGCTTAGTTCGATTTACTTGATCGGTTCGATTTGTAGAGTAAAACAACAAAATCGAATTACAAAAATTGAATTACACATATTTTTTGACAGAACTGAAAACAGATCTTGAGAAAACGGGCTGAATAATAATATTTAACATAGAATTTTAGACGAATTTTGGTGAAAAAAAATACCTAACGAGAGCTAATAAAAACATTTCTTCGATATTCATTTGCTCCGAACAGGCCCGGAACTTTGATGCAATCTACAGTCTACTGTTGACTTTGAGATATTTTTATATGCCTCAGAAAATTTCTACCAAAATTCATATATTGTTGCAGGCATTACAATACCCCTGCTTATTATTAAGCCAGTATATAAATCATAAAATAACATTTTTGTTTTTTTTATAGAATGATGATATTTTAGTCTTTTCACATGAAAATAATGAAATATAATAGGAGATCCATAATTTTTACTAGTACTTATAAAAGTGTTTAAAACTCTATGATAAATTGCGTGACGCACCAAAATTAATGTGCATATGCTAACAAAAATTTCCAACAATAAATGTCTTATGTAAACCCCAATTTACTTTTTCTTGGTCATGTTTTAATTTAAGAAACTGCTGATAGATCACGACGCATCGTATAGAAAAGGGGAAAAAAAAAGATTATCAAATGCGCAGAGCCCCATGGCGTATCATTCGGTTGTGTTCCACTTTCCATGTCATTTAATCGTTTTCAGCAGTAAATTCACTACTGCTATCATGATCGAGATGTTGAGCACATAATTCATTTTTGAACGGATTTCATGTCTAAGTAAATCGAAAGAATTGATAGAAATCATAATCATGTGATAATTACTTATAGTGATGATTTATTTTTCTTGTTATCATTTATTGTGGCGATTAATTTCGTGGCAATTTCGTAACCACAAAACTACATATCTAGACCTCAAGCATGAAAGGAGATGACTGGCTACTGTACTTAGCAGAGTTCTTTCTTACGATACTTACAGTTTACATTAATACAGTAAAATTATGCATTTAGTACAATAATGTTTCACGTCCTAAGAAACGAAGACGTATATTTTATTCAAGAGTTTAAGTGTAAATTCAAATTAAATTCAAAAGTTCAAGGAGGAAATTTTCATAAATGAAAATTGAACAAAATATATGCCTTTACATTTGATTTCATTGACTAAAATATTCAATTTCGTTATATTTGTTACATATACCCACCAAGAGTAGACTGTACATATCCTAGATCACAAGATGTTACTAATACTTTTGCATAAACAAACCCCTCCACTCCTCTCATTATTTTCTGTAAATTTTTCTAGAGTATAAAAGCACTTTGTATAATGTATATATTGTCGTGGTATTAAAGTTACCCCGCCAGGTTTATGACGTGTGTAACACATGTTCCGCAACGCGGGATGACCGTGTGACGGGTCGCCCCGTGTTGGACAATCTCAGAGATTGACACAAGGGTTTATACAGGTTCAGGTCTCAGTGGAGGCTCTAGTCCTGTCGACGTGCTCCCGACACGAGTCGGCTAGGGGAGCTCTCTTACGGGGAGAGTGCTCCTAAGCACGCCTTTTGGTTTTTTTGTATTGGATGCAAATGAATTGAACTTAGGTTACAAGAGGGGTTACAAGGGTATATATAGACCACAAAAGACGCAAATTACAAGACTGCCCCAGCTGGAACCGTCGGATCGAGGGCGTTGCGGTCTTTTTGCATGGTACGATGCTTGGATCCTTGACATGTGACCACTCCAATTCCGGAGGGAACTCCCGGGTAAGTGGAGCCCCTTACCTAGGGCCGAGTCCGGGGAAGGAAGGGCCCCTTACCCGGCGCCACGTCCGGGGAAGAGAGGGTCCCTTACCCGGGGCCACGCCCGGGGAGCCCCTTACCCGGGACCAAGTCTAGGGAAGGAAGGACCCCTTACCCGGGGCTACGTCCGGGGAAGAGATGGCCCCTTACCCGGAGCCATGTCCGGGGAGCCCCTTACCTGGGACCGAGTCCGGGGAATGAAGGGCCCCTTGCCCGGGGCTACGTTCGGGGAAGAGAGGGCCCCTTATCCGGAGCTACGTTCGCGGAAGAGAGGGCCCCTTACCCGGAGCCACGTCCGCGGAAGAGAGGGCCCCTTACCCGGAGCTATGTCCGGGGAGTCCCTTACTCGGGACCAAGTCCAGGGAAGGAAGGGCCCCTTACCCGGGGCTACGTCCGGGGAATAGAGGGCCCCTTACTCGGGGCCACGTTCGGGGAGAGCCCCTTACTCGGGACCAAGTCAAGGGAAGAGAGGGCCCCTTACCCGGGGCTACGTCCGGGAGCCCCTTACCCGGGACCAAGTCCAGGGAAGGGAGGGCCCCTTACCCGGGACCACGTCCGGGGGAGGGCCCCTTACCCGGAGCCACGTCCGGGGAAGAGAGGGCCCCTTACCCGGGGCTACGTCTGGGAGCCCCTTACCCTAGACCTAGTCCGGGGAAGGGAGGGCCCCTTACCCGGGACCACGTCCGGGGGAGGGCCCCTTACCCAGAGCCACGTCCGGGGATAGGCCCTTACCCGGAGCCACGTCCGGGGGAGGGAGGGCCCCTTATCTGGAGCCGCGTCTGGGGATAGCCCCTTACCCGGGACCACTTTACTCGACGGGACCTCATTTTTCCCCCAACATATATATATATATATTTGTTGTACTAAATTATGCACTAATCATCATATGAGTGGTGATGATTGATTAGCAAATGATATATAGCATTCCCCAACAACAAGAAGTTATTATAAAATAAAGAGAAATTCTCACCAATGCCCCTCTTTTTTCATTTTGGCAATTAGCTTCTCTTTTATTATAATCATCCCAAATAGTTGTTCTCCATTGTCTTCCACAATAAAAAATTATTGAGTTAATATCACACATGGCATACCAAGTGTATATAATGGTGTGTATTGCAACTAAACCCCTAATTTCTTTTTTTGGACGATTCCTGACAACAAGTTACTCGAACTAACATGTTTGCTAAGTACTTAAGGTTAAGAGTCTAGAAAGATTACCATGAATAATTATAGACGTCTTGATCAAGTTGATGGACTTCTCAAAGATGACTAAGAAGATCTAAGATAAAATTGAAGATTAAAGTCATATTTTCTAAATTTTATTGATCTTGAAGTGTGAAGATGGCTAGATTAATATAATTTATTTTTTAGTTTTGTCCGTACTATAAAGAAGAGTCGGAAGTCATTAATTTGTGGTTTTTTAGTGCGGAAGCTTAAATGCATGTATACACTAATCCACTAGTATTTTGAAAATGCTGAAACTTGCTGGCTGAAATATTTCTCAGGTCACCGAAGGTCCGGTGGTCTAATGACTAGACATCTGCTACTCTTTTCTAGCTCCAGCTTAGGAGAGGATGTCTGTTGTAAGTTTATATCAATTTATTTACTTTGGTTGGACATCCTATGTAGGCCTGTCATATGTGTAATGGTTAAATTCTTCTCAGCAATTGTCAGAGGACATTCGATGACAAATTTTCTACAAATGTTTTATATGATCAGATGTCCAATGGTTTCTAGTCAGATATTCGAACAACCTATTGCAACGACTATATTTCTGACCATTAGAGGTGACCATTGAAGGTCATCGGACATTTGGTAGTCTAATGGTAGGATGTTCGTTGGACGGCGGCGTATTTTTCCAGCTTTTCCAACAACTAATTTTTGTGGCTTGGGCTATTTATACACCTCGACCAAATTGCATGTATATCTTTTGGAACTCAATTCAAATCCTGTGAAGATCAAGCAAGCTCCAAAGCCTAAATTGCATTCTTGGTATTTTAGTTTGAGATCTAGTGAGCTCTTGCATTCACTTTGGTGGTCGCCTCCACCTAGACAGTTGTTAGAGGGCCGGTGATCTCTCTACCAATGAAACTTATCAGAGAGGCCTGACATGGTTGTTAAGGCTTGGTGTTTGCATATCCGAAGAGGAGAATGAGCAACCTTGGTGAGAAACCAAAATAATGCTCAACAGAGGAGTGCTTCAACGAGTAGTAGTGGAGACCAGTGAGCCTCCGAAACCTCAGGATACATCGTCATGCCATTTGGCTGTCTCTTAACTTCTTTGCTTTGGTGACTTAGATTGCCTTCTTATATTTACTTGTCACCCAACTTTGCTAATCTTTTGAGTACTTGATCACTTGATCCTTGTGTTTGAATCCCAAGAATTGGGCATGGAATTCAGGAATTGGAATTAAATTCAAGAATTCTAGTGTTTGGCTGCATACTAGGAATTAAATTAGTAATTCCACACCAAATCCCTTGGAATTCAATGATAACTACAAATGGTTAGATCAATTCTTACCCCTATCTCCAAGAATTCAATGAAATTCGTTTATTTCATTTCCCATAAAGTTATTTAAAATTTAGATTGCAAATTTGAACTCAAATTTGGATTTGATTTCTAAATACAAATTTATAGAAAATCTTGTATTCAAATTTGAAATTTGAAATTCAAATCTTATATTTCAATTCTGATTTTGGAATTTTTTGAGTAAAACTTGAGTTTGACATTTCACTACTACAAAATTCATTATCATAGTTAGGTCAAAACAGCCATCACAGACGGTTCTTACCCTTTAGTGATATTGGAGCTAGTGATAATCATGTACTATCACAGACGATTTTCAACCGTCTGTGATCTTTCCCTTCACAGACTGTTATAAGATCAAAACCGTTTGTGATACTCATACTACACAGACTGTTATAACATCAGAACCGTCTGTGATACTCCTAAGACACAGACTGTTATAACATCAAAGCCGTCTGAGATAATCATACTATCACAGACGGTTTTGATCACAGAACCGTCAGTAATAATATGAGTATCGCAGAGGATTCTGACCTCAGAACCCTCTGTGATGCTCATATTATCAGAGACGGTATAACCTCAGAACCGTCTGTGGTACTCCTAATACACAGACTGTTATAACATCAAAGCCGTCTGAGATACTCATACTAACACAGACGGTTTTGATCAGAACCATCTGTGATACTCAAATTATTACTGACGGTTATGACCTCAGGACCGTCTGTGATACTCATATTATCAGAGACGGTATAACCTCAGAACCGTCTATGCTACTCCTAATACACAGACTGTTATAACATCAAAGCAGTCTGAGATACTCATACTAACACAGATGGTTTTGATCAGAACCGTCTGTGATACTCACATTATTAGAGACGGTTCTGAGATCAAAACCGTCTGTGATACTCAAATTATCAGAGACGGTTATGACTTCAGGACCGTCTACGATAGCGTCCTTATCACAGACGGTTGTTTCAGAACTGTTTGTGTATTTGGAGTATCACAGACGGCTTATACTCTCAGAACCGTCTGTAATAGTGAGATATCACATACGGTTTTTATGTCAAAGCTATCTGTGATAGTGTTATGATCTCAGAACCGTCTGTGATAGTGTGATATCACAGACGGTTCTGAGGCCAAAACCATCTGTGATAGTGATAGTGTGATATCACAGACGGTTTTTAGGTCAAAACCATCTGTGATAGTGTCATTATCGGTGACTGTTATAATCTCAGACGGTTTGTAAGATCAAAATCGTCTGTGCATATTATTATGCACAGACGGTTTTGATCTTACAAACCATCTGAGATTATAACAGTCACCGATTTCCTCTGTACAAATAGCATTTCATATATACAGTTCATGAATTTTATACATGCATAATACTCAAATATATACAGTCTCATATATACATGCACACAACTTAGAAACATGTACAAGCATTTCATATATACAGCACAGAACTCAGAAATATGTACAATTGAGATTGAACCAATAAATTAATGTAATTGACAATTAAAGTCAGTGTGTTAGATGTACAAATAAATGTAAGGCCGCACTAATACGAACCTTGCAGGTCCCTAAACTTCCCCTTGGTTGATATGACCTCCGCAAGGAAAAACTCAGCGAGCATCCCTCGGACAATACCAATCTCCCGAGGGTCAAAGCTTTCCGAAGGGAGGATGACCCCCTACAGCAAGAGTTGGTACAAAAAAAATTAGCTCAATGCAGTTGTAAATTCTGCCAAATCGATACAAAGGGGAGCAGTTGTATACCTTGGGGAAATCTGGGCGGTGAAGGGTGATGATCAGGTCATACATGTGGCGCATCACGTAGAACCCACATGTATTGTCGTCCGGCTGCTGATGGCACTGCCAATTTACAGACCGAGAGTTAGCTGGGGACACGTTATAAAGTAAAACAGATGCCAGTTGAAATTTGTACTGAAAATTGTAACTACTGAAACTTATCGGCTCGCCGCTCGTGTTGACGCCCTCCCTCGGCAAAGTAGTTCGTGAAAGCCCCGTAGATAGTAAAAATTGACAGTTTGAGGATAGTCAAAATTGACAATTTGAGGACAGTAAATGTAGATGCATGCAAGACAGGTCCACATGAATATCATCACCTTTCGAATACATCTCGTGCGCTGTAATACGAGTACCCTTTCCTCTGCAATGAATCAAGGTAGAACACCTTGTTCCTTTTCGGAATAAGTAGCAGCAGGATCCAGTGGTAGCTACATGTTACACGTAAAGAATTAAAAATTTAATCTAAGTTTGGGGGTGTGCACATGGAGACACTAATCTACGGGTGAAGTACTGATGAAAGCACTCACCTCTGGTTGTAGGGTACAAATATGTACTCCTTGTCGACCTGAGCAAGCAACCCTTTTTTGATGTAGTCGACAACGAAGTCTGCGTCGGTCCTAAACATCACCTCAGCGACCATCTGGGGGTCCAAGAAACCAACAGGTATGCCCTTAGATTTGGCATAGTTGGTCATGCAGCTGCACGGAAGTAACCAATTAATAAATGACATATATCCGTATATGCACGGATAGTAGGATATTTATATGACCCAAGACCGTAGGATTGACAAGTCGAGCGCATCTTTGTTCAGTAAATTGTGCAGGTCTTCGAAGGTCACCGAGTAGGTCCCAACGTCGTTATGGAACTCTGCCACGGTGTACTTGACCATGATGTGCGTCGGACGCTGCGTCCTGGTCTGGTTTGTCTCCCTCATGTACCATGCATGCAGACTCTGGCAAGCTAACCCCATGCTCGAAATTGCGGTATCGGAGGCCATTGGCATCCCCAGAGCGAACGGCATGAGAGCTGGTGCACTCTTCTCGCTCTCCTTCGCCGGGCTCTTCTTTGCTTTCCCCTACTAGCCAGCTTCTTGAATGGTTGCCTCCTAGTCGGAGTCAGCTTCGTCATCGGAGGGGTCAGCTGGCTAGTAGGCCGTGTGTCGGTCTGTGATGTCTGTGATGTAAGAACCTACGTATTAGGACACTAACTCTGAGGGCTATTATTACAGTACGAATTATGAAACTGGTGGGGGAATTACCTCATCCAGGACGATGTCTTTCTTAGGCCATTGCACGAACGTGTGCACCGCATCCCTGAGAGTGGTAATCTCGTCGTTCGGCGGCTTCTCCAATGAAAAACCCTTGCAATGGTCAAAGACACTGTCCACCTGGACCCGTGCAAAACCCTCACATAGAGGGGCACCGTGGATTGTGGCCCCCGCCGTGCATGGTTGCGCCATCCCACGGTCATCCTCGATCGGGAAGAGACCGGCCAGCACCATAAGCTTGCAGGAGGCAGGTTCTTACAAACAGTGCGCATTAACATATTGAATTTCACCGCTTTTCACTTTCGAATGAATTAACATAGACAAACAGTCATTACCTGCAGAAAGTC